>OX328105.1:36706973-37906973 GCA_946811185.2 Hippopus hippopus
ATGTACAGTTGTGTTGTGAATTGAAGGAAAAAAGCCTATTTTGAAGGAGGCAAGCATATCTCATGTTTAGGAATCCTTGACACAATTTGATTTTGTGAAGATGTGGTGAAAAGCAAAGAAGTATGTTGCTGAAGCCTACTTTTGAAGTTGATCGATTCTTAGGGGGGACATTGATAAGGTAAACGAAAAATATGTTTATGGGTCATGTTTGCAAGACCTTGGAGAGGAAGATCTTGCTATAATGGGAGAAAATACTGGTGTCATATCCCCAAGCCTGTCCCCACATTATGGATACACTGGAAATGATAAGTGTGGATTTGATTGTTGTTTACTGATTTTTTTGGAAAGATTCAAAACTTAAATATAAAAAAATTGGGAAAACTGTGGACAAGGAATTGGAAATACTGTGGACTAGCTGGAAATCGAGTAAAGAAATGGAATGATTTGAATGTAGGACAAAGATGTTTTCCTGAGTGTTGAAAAGTGAACTAAAATAGTATTGAGCAAAACTGTTTAAGTTTACAGCAGTTGTGAAGCTATTTAATAATTGCTTGGATGATGATGATGATTAGGTTGGTAGTGCTACTGTAGATGTTGTAGCGGAGCAAGATTTCTTTGTTAGCCAAAGCTCTTGTAACAGTCTTTCCAAACCACTGGCTGGTTTTCAAAATAACTTTAGTCGATAGAATGATCGGTATTAAGCAAAGAATAAATCCTGCAACAACGAATATCATCGAACCTCGGACAGAAATTGGTACAGCTTGGGGACCGAACCTGCGACCGTATAGGCTTTTAGCCATGTACTTTACCAACCAAGCTACTGGGCAAGGCAATCTGAGAGAGAGAGAGAGAGAGAGAGAGAGAGAAGGAGTGTATTTGATTATGACATGTTTACTTTAATCCTGAAGGGTTTTTATGTGCGAGAAGAAATTAAAACATTTTGCAAAGACAAATGATGTACAGTTGTGGATTGAAGGAAAAATAATATAAGCTTTTGGAAGGGGATAACTTTCTTTTACCAGTACTTCGCACAATATTATTCCCAGTGGCACTGGCTGCATTCCTCACATAACCTCGTCGAAAGAATTATGAGGGCTGAGATAAGAATAAACCCTGTCGCAGTAACTGTCATCAATTACATAGAGCATATTCTCAGTCTAAGAGATTGTATCCTCAGTCCGTAGGTTTTACTTTCACATCGGGAGAAATATTTTCAGTCTGTATTTATTTATTCCTGGAGGGTTATGAGCGAGAAGACATTGTAACTTTTTGTAAAGAACAATGATGGAAAAAGTAAAATGTGTGAACACTATAGATTTTAATGGCCATGTGTTTAGAAATGTGCAGAAGTTAATTTTAAGGGACTCGATATTTTCTGGACAGTTTTGGATTCAATAAAAAAAAGTTATAAGCTATTTGGGAGGAGATGAGTACTTTCTTTTACCAGTACTTTGCACAATATTGTTCCCATTGGCACTTGCTGCTTTCTTTTTATGACTTCGTCAGAAGGATTATCAGCGCCGAGATAAGAAGAAACCCTGTCGCAATAACTGTCATCAATTCCATAAAACATATTCACAGTCTTGGAGATTGTATCCTCAGTCCGCAGGTTGTACTTTCAAATGGGGAGAAATACATTTAGTGCGTAATACTGGTCCATTAGTCCTTACCATCGTCTTTAGTCTCATTTGACCCAATCTCAGTATGTACCCTGAATTCGTGAGATAAACCCTTAGGCCATGAGCTGAGTCAACAAACGCTTGAGATTCAACCAGTTCCTTATTTCTTTACTTCATTAGGCTGCACTCTTAGTCAATGAGATAAACCTTACCTGTGGAAATTATTCGATATGATTAACCACTTTTTGGTCCGTTGTATTTGTCTTTCTGTAAGATGTATCGTCGGTCTGTCAAATGTAAATGAAAGTCCAGACACTTGTTTTTACTTTGAATTAAACCAAATGCCGTACGTTAGCCCCTTCAGTCTGTTTGATTTACCTTTAGTCCAAGAGATGTACCTTCAGTCCGAGAAATATGTCTTCGTTTTGTTTGAGTTTTACACCTTCATCTTCGAGCTCTACATCGCTTGAAATTGCTTTTAAATAGGTCCTGAAACTGTATTTCCACCTTCCTGTGACTGCGCGAGTTCCTAAGCCTGTACCCACAGTCGGCGACTTCATACCCCCAGCGCCTAAAACCAACCCTCAGGCCGTTACAAACATACTGAGTCCTTGAGATTGTATCCTCAGTTCGTGGAATGTTTCCTCAGTCTATTTCATGTCCTCTTAGACTTTGAAATCGTACCTATAGTCAGTTGAATGTACCCCCAGGCCCTGAACCACTGGCCTCACTCAAATGGTACCATTTGCACAGTTTGCCTATACACTCTTTTCCTGAAATGTACCCTAAATCTGTTAGCTGTAAGTTCAGAGAGTATCCTTAATGTAACTTTTCTTCCAGTCTTATAACATTAGTCAGCGCGTTGAGCCCAAAATTAGCAATAAAAACCCCAAGTCTGTGAGATGCACCTCAGTCACTCGAATACACCATAAGGCCCTAAAGCTGTGTTCTATCTTAAAATTTACCCGTTTTCAATTAGACTTTATCCCTTGCCCACTTGATGTGCCTACAGTTCGAAGATGTGTCCTTTGTCCATTGGTTATTGCAATAGCCCGTTTCATGTTCTCTTAGGAATTGAGATGGTAGCCTTAGTGAGTGAGATGTATCATCAAGCTATAAACCTGTGTCGTTTCAGAGATTTTAGTCCCAACCTGTTAGCCTGACCCGCCAGTCGGTAAGATGTTCTTTTAGTTCCTTCTACTTTCTCTCAGGCGGTGAAATACATTCTCAGTTCGATGTTCCCTCAAACCTTGAAACAGTGTCCCTTCTATTATTTCAACCCAATGCCGTATGCCTGTATCTGTGGTAGGCTATATATTCTCTCAGTTCCACACAGATATACCCTCAGTATTTACAACTATGCCCTTTCTCCTATTTTAGGTCCAGGCGATTAGCTTGTTCTATCTGCTTCCTTCATATTTCAACCCAACTTAATTGAATGTACCCTCAGATGACGAACCCATGCCTGCACTGTTGTTTCACCGATAACTCTTTGGCCTCTACTTCTTCTTCATGATCTTAACCCTCAGTCTAAACGGTCTGAAATAATGTATTCAACCTCATTTCACTGTCATCTCTCTCTCTCTTCTTCATTTCTCTCTCTTTTTCATTTCTCTCTCTCTCTCTCTCGCTCTCTCTCTCGCTCTCGCTATTTCTGTCTCTCTATTTCTGTCTCTCTTCACCTCTCTCTCTCAATCTCATTCTGTCTGTCTATCTCTTTCCTTCTCTGTCTTTCTCTCTTTGTCTCTTACTCTCTATCTACTCCTTTCTGAACTCTTTGTCTTACTCTCTGCTCCTCATTCTTATCTTCTCTCTACACTCTTTTCTACTGTCAGTCTCCCGCTGTCTCTCTCTCTCTCTCTCTCTCTCGCTGTCGCTCTCTATCTATCTCTCTCTCTCTTTCTTTCTCGCTTTCTGTCTTTCTCTCGCTCTCTATTTCTCTCTCTATCCCTCCCATTTCTCTTCCTCCTCTTCTTATATTTCTCCTCTTTCTATCTGTATCTCGCTGCCTCCTTTCACACAGTTTCTCTATCTCTGTTTTTCTCTCTCTTTCGCTATTCCACCATCTTCTGTCTCATTGTCTATCGTTCATTATTCTCTCACGTTCTCTCTGTCTGTCTTTCTGTCTCCCTTTATTCCTTTTTCCTTCCTGCAGACTTCTGTCTCTGTCCCTCTATCCATCTCTTTCGCCTTCTGTCCCTCTCTCTCTCTTTTGGCTGACTTGATATTGCATCTTTGGTCTCCTTGTTGTGTTTCTCACGTTTATAAGACGGTATTCTCGGACTATGATGTTTATCCTTTTCCTCCAAAAATGTACTTCCTACAATAAATTTTGCTTCCTTTCCTTCATATCTTCCTCAGGCTGTATGATTGATGGTTTCTCAGTTGATATGATGCTCCCTCAGACCGTAATTTTGATTGTTATCTGCTTTTAAATACATGTAGATTAAGAACTATGTAGAATTGTCCATTAGATCTTTTAGTATGAAATGTTAATGGTGTAACTGGCACAATTGAGACATCCTGGCAAGATCTTACAAAATTATGTAATCACCCTGTGCATGTTTTACCTTAAGAATGCCAAAAAAGCCAAGGTTCCCACTTTATGATCAGAAGCAACTTGTTGATTGAAAATAATACATAAACATTCACGTAAGATTCTCCATATCATATTTATGCAGTATTGATTCATTGATTGATTGCAGAGTGTTAAACGCCGTTTACAACATTATTTCAGTTTATATAGCGGCGGCCAGTGCACTTATGTATTCTTTCCTGTAAATTCTTTTACCAGTATTACGCACAATATTCTTTCCAAGCCACTGGCTGCTTTCCCACATGACAATCGTGGAAACAATGGTCAACGTTGAGAGTGGAATGAATCGTATCGCATGGAATATCAGCAATCCTCGGAAAATAATTGGCCGAACCGGGAATGAAACCAGCGACCCCCCTGTTCTCAAGTCCTGTATGCTACCGACTGAGCTTCCGAGGCTCGGCAATTATGCAGTAACTCCACTCCGTATAATCACAAGGTCAATTGAGCAACTCGGGGGCATGACAGTTTTTTGATATTGTTTGTTTGTATGGTGTTTCTCGTAGTTTCAGCATATTTCTGTCATATCACGGAGGCCAGTGCATCTACCATTGCCTTCCTGTGAGTCTTTATCCAGTGTTCCGCACAATATTATATCCACTGGCTTCTTTCTCACATACTCAACGTCATAAACATCGATCAGCACAGAGAGAGAGAGAGAGAGAGAGAGAGACGGTGGTATTTCATTTACCAGTACTTTGCACATTATTCCAAACCAATGGCTGCTTTCCTACATAACTGTTGTCGGGATAAAAACATTGTGAGTGATGAGAAATTAATGAATCTTGTCGCAATTACTGTCATCAAACCTCGGATAATAATTGCAACAGCTGGGAAATGGAACCTGTGAATCCCTAGTTTCAGGCTTCGTACGTCATCAACTGAGCAACCAAGCTGAGAATTATGCAGATGAAATATTTCTTTTGTAATTGATCAGATCTTAAAGGGAGCCATGTTAAAGAAAATGAAAGTTATGAGCCCGATCTGACGACTTCAACATAATTTGAGTTATATCGCAAGCACCTACTTATGCTTTATTGGAGTTTCTTTTACCTGTACTTTGCTTTTAACCTATCCCAAACCACTGTTTGCTTTCAAACGTAGATCATTTGAAACATTGTTCAACGATGAGAGAAGAATGAATCCTGTCGCCATGAACTTAAACAATCCTGAAAAAGAAAATTAGAATAGCCGGGGAATCGAACTATACAACCTTTGGTTTTATGTCTGGAACATTACTTTGCTGCTGCTTTTAGTGATGTTGGCTGAGAGAGAGAGAGATAGAGAGAGAGAGAGAGGATTTGATTTTGAAATATTTACTTTATTTCTGGAGGGTTGTAATTTGCGTGAAGAAATTGTAACATATTGTAAAGAAATATGATGTACAGTTATCTTGTGAATTGAAGGGGGGGAAAAATGTGAGCGATGAGAAATGAATGAATCTTGTCGCAATGGCTGTCGTCAAACCTCGGATAAAAATTGCAACAGCTGGGGTATCGAACCTGTGAAGCCCTAGTTTCGGACCTCGTACGTCACCAACTGAGCAATTAAGCAGAGAATTATGCTGATGAAGTTTTCTTTTGTAACTGATCAGATCTTAAAGGGAGCCACATTAACGAAAATGAAAGTTATGAGCCCGATCTGACGACTTCAACATAATTTGAGTTATATCGCAAGCACCTACTTATGCGTTATTGGAGTTTCTTTTTACCGGTATCTTGCTTTTAACCTTTCCCAAACCACTGTTTGCTTTCAAACGTAGATAATTTGAAACATTGTTGAACGATGAGAGAAGAATGAATCCTGTCGCAATGAATTTAATCCTGAAAAAGGAAATAAGATAAACCGGGGAATCGAACTATAGAACCTTGGGTTTTAAGTCTGGAACATTACTTTGCCGTTGCTTTTAGTGATATGTTTGCTGAGAGCAAGTGAGAGAGAGAGAGAGAGAAAGAGAGTGAGAAAGGATTTGATTTTGAAATGTTTACTTTATTTCTGGAGGGTTGTTATGTGCATGAAGAAAATGTAACATTTTGGAAAGAAAAATGATATACAGTTATGTTGTGAATTGAAGGGGGAAAAATGTGAGCAACGAGAAATGAATGAATCTTGTCGCAATTACTGTCATCAAACCGCGGATAAAAATTACAAAAGCTGGGGAATCGAACCTGTGAACCCTAGTTTCAGGCTTCGCACGTCATCAACTGAGCAACCAAGCTAAGAATTATGCTGATGAAGTTTTCTTTTGTAATTGATCAGATCTTAAAGGGAGCCATGTTAAAGAAAATGAAAGTTATGAGCCCGATCATAAACATCGATCAGCACAGAGAGAGAGAGAGAGAGAGAGAGAGAGAGAGAGAGAGAGGTGGTGGTATTTCATTTACCAGTACTTTGCACATTATTCCAAACCAATGGCTGCTTTCCTACATAACTGTTGTCGGGATAAAAACATTGTGAGTGATGAGAAATTAATGAATCTTGTCGCAATTACTGTCATCAAACCTCGGATAATAATTGCAACAGCTGGGAAATGGAACCTGTGAATCCCTAGTTTCAGGCTTCGTACGTCATCAACTGAGCAACCAAGCTGAGAATTATGCAGATGAAATATTTCTTTTGTAATTGATCGGATCTTAAAGGGAGCCATGTTAAAGAAAATGAAAGTTATGAGCCCGATCTGACGACTTCAACATACTTTGAGTTATATCGCAAGCACCTACTTATGCTTTATTGGAGTTTCTTTTACCTGTACTTTGCTTTTAACCTTTCCCAAACCACTGTTTGCTTTCAAACGTAGATCATTTGAAACATTGTTCAACGATGAGAGAAGAATGAATCCTATCGCAATGAACTTAAACAATCCTGAAAAAGAAAATTAGAACAGCCGGGGAATCGAACTATACAACCTTGGGTTTTAAGTCTGGAACATTACTTTGCAGTTGCTTTTAGTGATGTTGGCAGAGAGAGAGAGAGAGAGAAAGAGAGAGAGAGAGAGAGAGAGAAAGACAGAGAAAGACAGAGAGAGTATTTGATTTTGAAATGTTTACTTTATTCGTGGAGGGTTGTGATGTGCGAAAAGAAATCGTAACATTTTGTAAAGAAAAATGATGTACAGTTGTGTTGTGAATTGAAGGAAAAAAGCCTATTTTGAAGGAGGCAAGCATATCTCATGTTTAGGAATCCTTGACACAATTTGATTTTGTGAAGATGTGGTGAAAAGCAAAGAAGTATGTTGCTGAAGCCTACTTTTGAAGTTGATCGATTCTTAGGGGGGACATTGATAAGGTAAACGAAAAATATGTTTATGGGTCATGTTTGCAAGACCTTGGAGAGGAAGATCTTGCTATAATGGGAGAAAATACTGGTGTCATATCCCCAAGCCTGTCCCCACATTATGGATACACTGGAAATGATAAGTGTGGATTTGATTGTTGTTTACTGATTTTTTTGGAAAGATTCAAAACTTAAATATAAAAAAATTGGGAAAACTGTGGACAAGGAATTGGAAATACTGTGGACTAGCTGGAAATCGAGTAAAGAAATGGAATGATTTGAATGTAGGACAAAGATGTTTTCCTGAGTGTTGAAAAGTGAACTAAAATAGTATTGAGCAAAACTGTTTAAGTTTACAGCAGTTGTGAAGCTATTTAATAATTGCTTGGATGATGATGATGATTAGGTTGGTAGTGCTACTGTAGATGTTGTAGCGGAGCAAGATTTCTTTGTTAGCCAAAGCTCTTGTAACAGTCTTTCCAAACCACTGGCTGGTTTTCAAAATAACTTTAGTCGATAGAATGATCGGTATTAAGCAAAGAATAAATCCTGCAACAACGAATATCATCGAACCTCGGACAGAAATTGGTACAGCTTGGGGACCGAACCTGCGACCGTATAGGCTTTTAGCCATGTACTTTACCAACCAAGCTACTGGGCAAGGCAATCTGAGAGAGAGAGAGAGAGAGAGAGAGAGAGAGAGAGAGAGAGAAGGAGTGTATTTGATTATGACATGTTTACTTTAATCCTGAAGGGTTTTTATGTGCGAGAAGAAATTAAAACATTTTGCAAAGACAAATGATGTACAGTTGTGGATTGAAGGAAAAATAATATAAGCTTTTGGAAGGGGATAACTTTCTTTTACCAGTACTTCGCACAATATTATTCCCAGTGGCACTGGCTGCATTCCTCACATAACCTCGTCGAAAGAATTATGAGGGCTGAGATAAGAATAAACCCTGTCGCAGTAACTGTCATCAATTACATAGAGCATATTCTCAGTCTAAGAGATTGTATCCTCAGTCCGTAGGTTTTACTTTCACATCGGGAGAAATATTTTCAGTCTGTATTTATTTATTCCTGGAGGGTTATGAGCGAGAAGACATTGTAACTTTTTGTAAAGAACAATGATGGAAAAAGTAAAATGTGTGAACACTATAGATTTTAATGACCATGTGTTTAGAAATGTGCAGAAGTTAATTTTAAGGGACTCGATATTTTCTGGACAGTTTTGGATTCAATAAAAAAAGTTATAAGCTATTTGGGAGGAGATGAGTACTTTCTTTTACCAGTACTTTGCACAATATTGTTCCCATTGGCACTTGCTGCTTTCTTTTTATGACTTCGTCAGAAGGATTATCAGCGCCGAGATAAGAAGAAACCCTGTCGCAATAACTGTCATCAATTCCATAAAACATATTCACAGTCTTGGAGATTGTATCCTCAGTCCGCAGGTTGTACTTTCAAATGGGGAGAAATACATTTAGTGCGTAATACTGGTCCATTAGTCCTTACCATCGTCTTTAGTCTCATTTGACCCAATCTCAGTATGTACCCTGAATTCGTGAGATAAACCCTTAGGCCATGAGCTGAGTCAACAAACGCTTGAGATTCAACCAGTTCCTTATTTCTTTACTTCATTAGGCTGCACTCTTAGTCAATGAGATAAACCTTACCTGTGGAAATTATTCGATATGATTAACCACTTTTTGGTCCGTTGTATTTGTCTTTCTGTAAGATGTATCGTCGGTCTGTCAAATGTAAATGAAAGTCCAGACACTTGTTTTTACTTTGAATTAAACCAAATGCCGTACGTTAGCCCCTTCAGTCTGTTTGATTTACCTTTAGTCCAAGAGATGTACCTTCAGTCCGAGAAATATGTCTTCGTTTTGTTTGAGTCTTACACCTTCATCTTCGAGCTCTACATCGCTTGAAATTGCTTTTAAATAGGTCCTGAAACTGTATTTCCACCTTCCTGTGACTGCGCGAGTTCCTAAGCCTGTACCCACAGTCGGCGACTTCATACCCCCAGCGCCTAAAACCAACCCTCAGGCCGTTACAAACATACTGAGTCCTTGAGATTGTATCCTCAGTTCGTGGAATGTTTCCTCAGTCTATTTCATGTCCTCTTAGACTTTGAAATCGTACCTATAGTCAGTTGAATGTACCCCCAGGCCCTGAACCACTGGCCTCACTCAAATGGTACCATTTGCACAGTTTGCCTATACACTCTTTTCCTGAAATGTACCCTAAATCTGTTAGCTGTAAGTTCAGAGAGTATCCTTAATGTAACTTTTCTTCCAGTCTTATAACATTAGTCAGCGCGTTGAGCCCAAAATTAGCAATAAAAACCCCAAGTCTATGAGATGCACCTCAGTCACTCGAATACACCATAAGGCCCTAAAGCTGTGTTCTATCTTAAAATTTACCCGTTTTCAATTAGACTTTATCCCTTGCCCACTTGATGTGCCTACAGTTCGAAGATGTGTCCTTTGTCCATTGGTTATTGCAATAGCCCGTTTCATGTTCTCTTAGGAATTGAGATGGTAGCCTTAGTGAGTGAGATGTATCATCAAGCTATAAACCTGTGTCGTTTCAGAGATTTTAGTCCCAACCTGTTAGCCTGACCCGCCAGTCGGTAAGATGTTCTTTTAGTTCCTTCTACTTTCTCTCAGGCGGTGAAATACATTCTCAGTTCGATGTTCCCTCAAACCTTGAAACAGTGTCCCTTCTATTATTTCAACCCAATGCCGTATGCCTGTATCTGTGGTAGGCTATATATTCTCTCAGTTCCACACAGATATACCCTCAGTATTTACAACTATGCCCTTTCTCCTATTTTAGGTCCAGGCGATTAGCTTGTTCTATCTGCTTCCTTCATATTTCAACCCAACTTAATTGAATGTACCCTCAGATGACGAACCCATGCCTGCACTGTTGTTTCACCGATAACTCTTTGGCCTCTACTTCTTCTTCATGATCTTAACCCTCAGTCTAAACGGTCTGAAATAATGTATTCAACCTCATTTCACTGTCATCTCTCTCTCTCTTCTTCATTTCTCTCTCTTTTTCATTTCTCTCTCTCTCTCTCTCGCTCTCTCTCTCGCTCTCGCTATTTCTGTCTCTCTATTTCTGTCTCTCTTCACCTCTCTCTCTCAATCTCATTCTGTCTGTCTATCTCTTTCCTTCTCTGTCTTTCTCTCTTTGTCTCTTACTCTCTATCTACTCCTTTCTGAACTCTTTGTCTTACTCTCTGCTCCTCATTCTTATCTTCTCTCTACACTCTTTTCTACTGTCAGTCTCCCGCTGTCTCTCTCTCTCTCTCTCGCTGTCGCTCTCTATCTATCTCTCTCTCTCTTTCTTTCTCGCTTTCTGTCTTTCTCTCGCTCTCTATTTCTCTCTCTATCCCTCCCATTTCTCTTCCTCCTCTTCTTATATTTCTCCTCTTTCTATCTGTATCTCGCTGCCTCCTTTCACACAGTTTCTCTATCTCTGTTTTTCTCTCTCTTTCGCTATTCCACCATCTTCTGTCTCATTGTCTATCGTTCATTATTCTCTCACGTTCTCTCTGTCTGTCTTTCTGTCTCCCTTTATTCCTTTTTCCTTCCTGCAGACTTCTGTCTCTGTCCCTCTATCCATCTCTTTCGCCTTCTGTCCCTCTCTCTCTCTTTTGGCTGACTTGATATTGCATCTTTGGTCTCCTTGTTGTGTTTCTCACGTTTATAAGACGGTATTCTCGGACTATGATGTTTATCCTTTTCCTCCAAAAATGTACTTCCTACAATAAATTTTGCTTCCTTTCCTTCATATCTTCCTCAGGCTGTATGATTGATGGTTTCTCAGTTGATATGATGCTCCCTCAGACCGTAATTTTGATTGTTATCTGCTTTTAAATACATGTAGATTAAGAACTATGTAGAATTGTCCATTAGATCTTTTAGTATGAAATGTTAATGGTGTAACTGGCACAATTGAGACATCCTGGCAAGATCTTACAAAATTATGTAATCACCCTGTGCATGTTTTACCTTAAGAATGCCAAAAAAGCCAAGGTTCCCACTTTATGATCAGAAGCAACTTGTTGATTGAAAATAATACATAAACATTCACGTAAGATTCTCCATATCATATTTATGCAGTATTGATTCATTGATTGATTGCAGAGTGTTAAACGCCGTTTACAACATTATTTCAGTTTATATAGCGGCGGCCAGTGCACTTATGTATTCTTTCCTGTAAATTCTTTTACCAGTATTACGCACAATATTCTTTCCAAGCCACTGGCTGCTTTCCCACATGACAATCGTGGAAACAATGGTCAACGTTGAGAGTGGAATGAATCGTATCGCATGGAATATCAGCAATCCTCGGAAAATAATTGGCCGAACCGGGAATGAAACCAGCGACCCCCCTGTTCTCAAGTCCTGTATGCTACCGACTGAGCTACCGAGGCTCGGCAATTATGCAGTAACTCCACTCCGTATAATCACAAGGTCAATTGAGCAACTCGGGGGCATGACAGTTTTTTGATATTGTTTGTTTGTATGGTGTTTCTCGTAGTTTCAGCATATTTCTGTCATATCACGGAGGCCAGTGCATCTACCATTGCCTTCCTGTGAGTCTTTATCCAGTGTTCCGCACAATATTATATCCACTGGCTTCTTTCTCACATACTCAACGTCATAAACATCGATCAGCACAGAGAGAGAGAGAGAGAGACGGTGGTATTTCATTTACCAGTACTTTGCACATTATTCCAAACCAATGGCTGCTTTCCTACATAACTGTTGTCGGGATAAAAACATTGTGAGTGATGAGAAATTAATGAATCTTGTCGCAATTACTGTCATCAAACCTCGGATAATAATTGCAACAGCTGGGAAATGGAACCTGTGAATCCCTAGTTTCAGGCTTCGTACGTCATCAACTGAGCAACCAAGCTGAGAATTATGCAGATGAAATATTTCTTTTGTAATTGATCAGATCTTAAAGGGAGCCATGTTAAAGAAAATGAAAGTTATGAGCCCGATCTGACGACTTCAACATAATTTGAGTTATATCGCAAGCACCTACTTATGCTTTATTGGAGTTTCTTTTACCTGTACTTTGCTTTTAACCTATCCCAAACCACTGTTTGCTTTCAAACGTAGATCATTTGAAACATTGTTCAACGATGAGAGAAGAATGAATCCTGTCGCCATGAACTTAAACAATCCTGAAAAAGAAAATTAGAATAGCCGGGGAATCGAACTATACAACCTTTGGTTTTATGTCTGGAACATTACTTTGCTGCTGCTTTTAGTGATGTTGGCTGAGAGAGAGAGAGATAGAGAGAGAGAGAGAGGATTTGATTTTGAAATATTTACTTTATTTCTGGAGGGTTGTAATTTGCGTGAAGAAATTGTAACATATTGTAAAGAAATATGATGTACAGTTATCTTGTGAATTGAAGGGGGGGAAAAATGTGAGCGATGAGAAATGAATGAATCTTGTCGCAATGGCTGTCGTCAAACCTCGGATAAAAATTGCAACAGCTGGGGTATCGAACCTGTGAAGCCCTAGTTTCGGACCTCGTACGTCACCAACTGAGCAATTAAGCAGAGAATTATGCTGATGAAGTTTTCTTTTGTAACTGATCAGATCTTAAAGGGAGCCACATTAACGAAAATGAAAGTTATGAGCCCGATCTGACGACTTCAACATAATTTGAGTTATATCGCAAGCACCTACTTATGCGTTATTGGAGTTTCTTTTTACCGGTATCTTGCTTTTAACCTTTCCCAAACCACTGTTTGCTTTCAAACGTAGATAATTTGAAACATTGTTGAACGATGAGAGAAGAATGAATCCTGTCGCAATGAATTTAATCCTGAAAAAGGAAATAAGATAAACCGGGGAATCGAACTATAGAACCTTGGGTTTTAAGTCTGGAACATTACTTTGCCGTTGCTTTTAGTGATATGTTTGCTGAGAGCAAGTGAGAGAGAGAGAGAGAGAAAGAGAGTGAGAAAGGATTTGATTTTGAAATGTTTACTTTATTTCTGGAGGGTTGTTATGTGCATGAAGAAAATGTAACATTTTGGAAAGAAAAATGATATACAGTTATGTTGTGAATTGAAGGGGGAAAAATGTGAGCAACGAGAAATGAATGAATCTTGTCGCAATTACTGTCATCAAACCGCGGATAAAAATTACAAAAGCTGGGGAATCGAACCTGTGAACCCTAGTTTCAGGCTTCGCACGTCATCAACTGAGCAACCAAGCTAAGAATTATGCTGATGAAGTTTTCTTTTGTAATTGATCAGATCTTAAAGGGAGCCATGTTAAAGAAAATGAAAGTTATGAGCCCGATCATAAACATCGATCAGCACAGAGAGAGAGAGAGAGAGAGAGAGAGAGAGGTGGTGGTATTTCATTTACCAGTACTTTGCACATTATTCCAAACCAATGGCTGCTTTCCTACATAACTGTTGTCGGGATAAAAACATTGTGAGTGATGAGAAATTAATGAATCTTGTCGCAATTACTGTCATCAAACCTCGGATAATAATTGCAACAGCTGGGAAATGGAACCTGTGAATCCCTAGTTTCAGGCTTCGTACGTCATCAACTGAGCAACCAAGCTGAGAATTATGCAGATGAAATATTTCTTTTGTAATTGATCGGATCTTAAAGGGAGCCATGTTAAAGAAAATGAAAGTTATGAGCCCGATCTGACGACTTCAACATACTTTGAGTTATATCGCAAGCACCTACTTATGCTTTATTGGAGTTTCTTTTACCTGTACTTTGCTTTTAACCTTTCCCAAACCACTGTTTGCTTTCAAACGTAGATCATTTGAAACATTGTTCAACGATGAGAGAAGAATGAATCCTATCGCAATGAACTTAAACAATCCTGAAAAAGAAAATTAGAACAGCCGGGGAATCGAACTATACAACCTTGGGTTTTAAGTCTGGAACATTACTTTGCAGTTGCTTTTAGTGATGTTGGCAGAGAGAGAGAGAGAGAGAAAGAGAGAGAGAGAGAGAGAGAGAGAAAGACAGAGAAAGACAGAGAGAGTATTTGATTTTGAAATGTTTACTTTATTCGTGGAGGGTTGTGATGTGCGAAAAGAAATCGTAACATTTTGTAAAGAAAAATGATGTACAGTTGTGTTGTGAATTGAAGGAAAAAAGCCTATTTTGAAGGAGGCAAGCATATCTCATGTTTAGGAATCCTTGACACAATTTGATTTTGTGAAGATGTGGTGAAAAGCAAAGAAGTATGTTGCTGAAGCCTACTTTTGAAGTTGATCGATTCTTAGGGGGGACATTGATAAGGTAAACGAAAAATATGTTTATGGGTCATGTTTGCAAGACCTTGGAGAGGAAGATCTTGCTATAATGGGAGAAAATACTGGTGTCATATCCCCAAGCCTGTCCCCACATTATGGATACACTGGAAATGATAAGTGTGGATTTGATTGTTGTTTACTGATTTTTTTGGAAAGATTCAAAACTTAAATATAAAAAAATTGGGAAAACTGTGGACAAGGAATTGGAAATACTGTGGACTAGCTGGAAATCGAGTAAAGAAATGGAATGATTTGAATGTAGGACAAAGATGTTTTCCTGAGTGTTGAAAAGTGAACTAAAATAGTATTGAGCAAAACTGTTTAAGTTTACAGCAGTTGTGAAGCTATTTAATAATTGCTTGGATGATGATGATGATTAGGTTGGTAGTGCTACTGTAGATGTTGTAGCGGAGCAAGATTTCTTTGTTAGCCAAAGCTCTTGTAACAGTCTTTCCAAACCACTGGCTGGTTTTCAAAATAACTTTAGTCGATAGAATGATCGGTATTAAGCAAAGAATAAATCCTGCAACAACGAATATCATCGAACCTCGGACAGAAATTGGTACAGCTTGGGGACCGAACCTGCGACCGTATAGGCTTTTAGCCATGTACTTTACCAACCAAGCTACTGGGCAAGGCAATCTGAGAGAGAGAGAGAGAGAGAGAGAGAGAGAGAGAGAGAGAAGGAGTGTATTTGATTATGACATGTTTACTTTAATCCTGAAGGGTTTTTATGTGCGAGAAGAAATTAAAACATTTTGCAAAGACAAATGATGTACAGTTGTGGATTGAAGGAAAAATAATATAAGCTTTTGGAAGGGGATAACTTTCTTTTACCAGTACTTCGCACAATATTATTCCCAGTGGCACTGGCTGCATTCCTCACATAACCTCGTCGAAAGAATTATGAGGGCTGAGATAAGAATAAACCCTGTCGCAGTAACTGTCATCAATTACATAGAGCATATTCTCAGTCTAAGAGATTGTATCCTCAGTCCGTAGGTTTTACTTTCACATCGGGAGAAATATTTTCAGTCTGTATTTATTTATTCCTGGAGGGTTATGAGCGAGAAGACATTGTAACTTTTTGTAAAGAACAATGATGGAAAAAGTAAAATGTGTGAACACTATAGATTTTAATGACCATGTGTTTAGAAATGTGCAGAAGTTAATTTTAAGGGACTCGATATTTTCTGGACAGTTTTGGATTCAATAAAAAAAGTTATAAGCTATTTGGGAGGAGATGAGTACTTTCTTTTACCAGTACTTTGCACAATATTGTTCCCATTGGCACTTGCTGCTTTCTTTTTATGACTTCGTCAGAAGGATTATCAGCGCCGAGATAAGAAGAAACCCTGTCGCAATAACTGTCATCAATTCCATAAAACATATTCACAGTCTTGGAGATTGTATCCTCAGTCCGCAGGTTGTACTTTCAAATGGGGAGAAATACATTTAGTGCGTAATACTGGTCCATTAGTCCTTACCATCGTCTTTAGTCTCATTTGACCCAATCTCAGTATGTACCCTGAATTCGTGAGATAAACCCTTAGGCCATGAGCTGAGTCAACAAACGCTTGAGATTCAACCAGTTCCTTATTTCTTTACTTCATTAGGCTGCACTCTTAGTCAATGAGATAAACCTTACCTGTGGAAATTATTCGATATGATTAACCACTTTTTGGTCCGTTGTATTTGTCTTTCTGTAAGATGTATCGTCGGTCTGTCAAATGTAAATGAAAGTCCAGACACTTGTTTTTACTTTGAATTAAACCAAATGCCGTACGTTAGCCCCTTCAGTCTGTTTGATTTACCTTTAGTCCAAGAGATGTACCTTCAGTCCGAGAAATATGTCTTCGTTTTGTTTGAGTCTTACACCTTCATCTTCGAGCTCTACATCGCTTGAAATTGCTTTTAAATAGGTCCTGAAACTGTATTTCCACCTTCCTGTGACTGCGCGAGTTCCTAAGCCTGTACCCACAGTCGGCGACTTCATACCCCCAGCGCCTAAAACCAACCCTCAGGCCGTTACAAACATACTGAGTCCTTGAGATTGTATCCTCAGTTCGTGGAATGTTTCCTCAGTCTATTTCATGTCCTCTTAGACTTTGAAATCGTACCTATAGTCAGTTGAATGTACCCCCAGGCCCTGAACCACTGGCCTCACTCAAATGGTACCATTTGCACAGTTTGCCTATACACTCTTTTCCTGAAATGTACCCTAAATCTGTTAGCTGTAAGTTCAGAGAGTATCCTTAATGTAACTTTTCTTCCAGTCTTATAACATTAGTCAGCGCGTTGAGCCCAAAATTAGCAATAAAAACCCCAAGTCTATGAGATGCACCTCAGTCACTCGAATACACCATAAGGCCCTAAAGCTGTGTTCTATCTTAAAATTTACCCGTTTTCAATTAGACTTTATCCCTTGCCCACTTGATGTGCCTACAGTTCGAAGATGTGTCCTTTGTCCATTGGTTATTGCAATAGCCCGTTTCATGTTCTCTTAGGAATTGAGATGGTAGCCTTAGTGAGTGAGATGTATCATCAAGCTATAAACCTGTGTCGTTTCAGAGATTTTAGTCCCAACCTGTTAGCCTGACCCGCCAGTCGGTAAGATGTTCTTTTAGTTCCTTCTACTTTCTCTCAGGCGGTGAAATACATTCTCAGTTCGATGTTCCCTCAAACCTTGAAACAGTGTCCCTTCTATTATTTCAACCCAATGCCGTATGCCTGTATCTGTGGTAGGCTATATATTCTCTCAGTTCCACACAGATATACCCTCAGTATTTACAACTATGCCCTTTCTCCTATTTTAGGTCCAGGCGATTAGCTTGTTCTATCTGCTTCCTTCATATTTCAACCCAACTTAATTGAATGTACCCTCAGATGACGAACCCATGCCTGCACTGTTGTTTCACCGATAACTCTTTGGCCTCTACTTCTTCTTCATGATCTTAACCCTCAGTCTAAACGGTCTGAAATAATGTATTCAACCTCATTTCACTGTCATCTCTCTCTCTCTTCTTCATTTCTCTCTCTTTTTCATTTCTCTCTCTCTCTCTCTCGCTCTCTCTCTCGCTCTCGCTATTTCTGTCTCTCTATTTCTGTCTCTCTTCACCTCTCTCTCTCAATCTCATTCTGTCTGTCTATCTCTTTCCTTCTCTGTCTTTCTCTCTTTGTCTCTTACTCTCTATCTACTCCTTTCTGAACTCTTTGTCTTACTCTCTGCTCCTCATTCTTATCTTCTCTCTACACTCTTTTCTACTGTCAGTCTCCCGCTGTCTCTCTCTCTCTCTCTCGCTGTCGCTCTCTATCTATCTCTCTCTCTCTTTCTTTCTCGCTTTCTGTCTTTCTCTCGCTCTCTATTTCTCTCTCTATCCCTCCCATTTCTCTTCCTCCTCTTCTTATATTTCTCCTCTTTCTATCTGTATCTCGCTGCCTCCTTTCACACAGTTTCTCTATCTCTGTTTTTCTCTCTCTTTCGCTATTCCACCATCTTCTGTCTCATTGTCTATCGTTCATTATTCTCTCACGTTCTCTCTGTCTGTCTTTCTGTCTCCCTTTATTCCTTTTTCCTTCCTGCAGACTTCTGTCTCTGTCCCTCTATCCATCTCTTTCGCCTTCTGTCCCTCTCTCTCTCTTTTGGCTGACTTGATATTGCATCTTTGGTCTCCTTGTTGTGTTTCTCACGTTTATAAGACGGTATTCTCGGACTATGATGTTTATCCTTTTCCTCCAAAAATGTACTTCCTACAATAAATTTTGCTTCCTTTCCTTCATATCTTCCTCAGGCTGTATGATTGATGGTTTCTCAGTTGATATGATGCTCCCTCAGACCGTAATTTTGATTGTTATCTGCTTTTAAATACATGTAGATTAAGAACTATGTAGAATTGTCCATTAGATCTTTTAGTATGAAATGTTAATGGTGTAACTGGCACAATTGAGACATCCTGGCAAGATCTTACAAAATTATGTAATCACCCTGTGCATGTTTTACCTTAAGAATGCCAAAAAAGCCAAGGTTCCCACTTTATGATCAGAAGCAACTTGTTGATTGAAAATAATACATAAACATTCACGTAAGATTCTCCATATCATATTTATGCAGTATTGATTCATTGATTGATTGCAGAGTGTTAAACGCCGTTTACAACATTATTTCAGTTTATATAGCGGCGGCCAGTGCACTTATGTATTCTTTCCTGTAAATTCTTTTACCAGTATTACGCACAATATTCTTTCCAAGCCACTGGCTGCTTTCCCACATGACAATCGTGGAAACAATGGTCAACGTTGAGAGTGGAATGAATCGTATCGCATGGAATATCAGCAATCCTCGGAAAATAATTGGCCGAACCGGGAATGAAACCAGCGACCCCCCTGTTCTCAAGTCCTGTATGCTACCGACTGAGCTACCGAGGCTCGGCAATTATGCAGTAACTCCACTCCGTATAATCACAAGGTCAATTGAGCAACTCGGGGGCATGACAGTTTTTTGATATTGTTTGTTTGTATGGTGTTTCTCGTAGTTTCAGCATATTTCTGTCATATCACGGAGGCCAGTGCATCTACCATTGCCTTCCTGTGAGTCTTTATCCAGTGTTCCGCACAATATTATATCCACTGGCTTCTTTCTCACATACTCAACGTCATAAACATCGATCAGCACAGAGAGAGAGAGAGAGAGACGGTGGTATTTCATTTACCAGTACTTTGCACATTATTCCAAACCAATGGCTGCTTTCCTACATAACTGTTGTCGGGATAAAAACATTGTGAGTGATGAGAAATTAATGAATCTTGTCGCAATTACTGTCATCAAACCTCGGATAATAATTGCAACAGCTGGGAAATGGAACCTGTGAATCCCTAGTTTCAGGCTTCGTACGTCATCAACTGAGCAACCAAGCTGAGAATTATGCAGATGAAATATTTCTTTTGTAATTGATCAGATCTTAAAGGGAGCCATGTTAAAGAAAATGAAAGTTATGAGCCCGATCTGACGACTTCAACATAATTTGAGTTATATCGCAAGCACCTACTTATGCTTTATTGGAGTTTCTTTTACCTGTACTTTGCTTTTAACCTATCCCAAACCACTGTTTGCTTTCAAACGTAGATCATTTGAAACATTGTTCAACGATGAGAGAAGAATGAATCCTGTCGCCATGAACTTAAACAATCCTGAAAAAGAAAATTAGAATAGCCGGGGAATCGAACTATACAACCTTTGGTTTTATGTCTGGAACATTACTTTGCTGCTGCTTTTAGTGATGTTGGCTGAGAGAGAGAGAGATAGAGAGAGAGAGAGAGGATTTGATTTTGAAATATTTACTTTATTTCTGGAGGGTTGTAATTTGCGTGAAGAAATTGTAACATATTGTAAAGAAATATGATGTACAGTTATCTTGTGAATTGAAGGGGGGGAAAAATGTGAGCGATGAGAAATGAATGAATCTTGTCGCAATGGCTGTCGTCAAACCTCGGATAAAAATTGCAACAGCTGGGGTATCGAACCTGTGAAGCCCTAGTTTCGGACCTCGTACGTCACCAACTGAGCAATTAAGCAGAGAATTATGCTGATGAAGTTTTCTTTTGTAACTGATCAGATCTTAAAGGGAGCCACATTAACGAAAATGAAAGTTATGAGCCCGATCTGACGACTTCAACATAATTTGAGTTATATCGCAAGCACCTACTTATGCGTTATTGGAGTTTCTTTTTACCGGTATCTTGCTTTTAACCTTTCCCAAACCACTGTTTGCTTTCAAACGTAGATAATTTGAAACATTGTTGAACGATGAGAGAAGAATGAATCCTGTCGCAATGAATTTAATCCTGAAAAAGGAAATAAGATAAACCGGGGAATCGAACTATAGAACCTTGGGTTTTAAGTCTGGAACATTACTTTGCCGTTGCTTTTAGTGATATGTTTGCTGAGAGCAAGTGAGAGAGAGAGAGAGAGAAAGAGAGTGAGAAAGGATTTGATTTTGAAATGTTTACTTTATTTCTGGAGGGTTGTTATGTGCATGAAGAAAATGTAACATTTTGGAAAGAAAAATGATATACAGTTATGTTGTGAATTGAAGGGGGAAAAATGTGAGCAACAAGAAATGAATGAATCTTGTCGCAATTACTGTCATCAAACCGCGGATAAAAATTACAAAAGCTGGGGAATCGAACCTGTGAACCCTAGTTTCAGGCTTCGCACGTCATCAACTGAGCAACCAAGCTAAGAATTATGCTGATGAAGTTTTCTTTTGTAATTGATCAGATCTTAAAGGGAGCCATGTTAAAGAAAATGAAAGTTATGAGCCCGATCATAAACATCGATCAGCACAGAGAGAGAGAGAGAGAGAGAGAGAGAGAGAGAGAGAGGTGGTGGTATTTCATTTACCAGTACTTTGCACATTATTCCAAACCAATGGCTGCTTTCCTACATAACTGTTGTCGGGATAAAAACATTGTGAGTGATGAGAAATTAATGAATCTTGTCGCAATTACTGTCATCAAACCTCGGATAATAATTGCAACAGCTGGGAAATGGAACCTGTGAATCCCTAGTTTCAGGCTTCGTACGTCATCAACTGAGCAACCAAGCTGAGAATTATGCAGATGAAATATTTCTTTTGTAATTGATCGGATCTTAAAGGGAGCCATGTTAAAGAAAATGAAAGTTATGAGCCCGATCTGACGACTTCAACATAATTTGAGTTATATCGCAAGCACCTACTTATGCTTTATTGGAGTTTCTTTTACCTGTACTTTGCTTTTAACCTTTCCCAAACCACTGTTTGCTTTCAAACGTAGATCATTTGAAACATTGTTCAACGATGAGAGAAGAATGAATCCTATCGCAATGAACTTAAACAATCCTGAAAAAGAAAATTAGAACAGCCGGGGAATCGAACTATACAACCTTGGGTTTTAAGTCTGGAACATTACTTTGCAGTTGCTTTTAGTGATGTTGGCAGAGAGAGAGAGAGAGAGAAAGAGAGAGAGAGAGAGAGAGAGAGAAAGACAGAGAAAGACAGAGAGAGTATTTGATTTTGAAATGTTTACTTTATTCGTGGAGGGTTGTGATGTGCGAAAAGAAATCGTAACATTTTGTAAAGAAAAATGATGTACAGTTGTGTTGTGAATTGAAGGAAAAAAGCCTATTTTGAAGGAGGCAAGCATATCTCATGTTTAGGAATCCTTGACACAATTTGATTTTGTGAAGATGTGGTGAAAAGCAAAGAAGTATGTTGCTGAAGCCTACTTTTGAAGTTGATCGATTCTTAGGGGGGACATTGATAAGGTAAACGAAAAATATGTTTATGGGTCATGTTTGCAAGACCTTGGAGAGGAAGATCTTGCTATAATGGGAGAAAATACTGGTGTCATATCCCCAAGCCTGTCCCCACATTATGGATACACTGGAAATGATAAGTGTGGATTTGATTGTTGTTTACTGATTTTTTTGGAAAGATTCAAAACTTAAATATAAAAAAATTGGGAAAACTGTGGACAAGGAATTGGAAATACTGTGGACTAGCTGGAAATCGAGTAAAGAAATGGAATGATTTGAATGTAGGACAAAGATGTTTTCCTGAGTGTTGAAAAGTGAACTAAAATAGTATTGAGCAAAACTGTTAAAGTTTACAGCAGTTGTGAAGCTATTTAATAATTGCTTGGATGATGATGATGATTAGGTTGGTAGTGCTACTGTAGATGTTGTAGCGGAGCAAGATTTCTTTGTTAGCCAAAGCTCTTGTAACAGTCTTTCCAAACCACTGGCTGGTTTTCAAAATAACTTTAGTCGATAGAATGATCGGTATTAAGCAAAGAATAAATCCTGCAACAACGAATATCATCGAACCTCGGACAGAAATTGGTACAGCTTGGGGACCGAACCTGCGACCGTATAGGCTTTTAGCCATGTACTTTACCAACCAAGCTACTGGGCAAGGCAATCTGAGAGAGAGAGAGAGAGAGAGAGAGAGAGAGAGAGAAGGAGTGTATTTGATTATGACATGTTTACTTTAATCCTGAAGGGTTTTTATGTGCGAGAAGAAATTAAAACATTTTGCAAAGACAAATGATGTACAGTTGTGGATTGAAGGAAAAATAATATAAGCTTTTGGAAGGGGATAACTTTCTTTTACCAGTACTTCGCACAATATTATTCCCAGTGGCACTGGCTGCATTCCTCACATAACCTCGTCGAAAGAATTATGAGGGCTGAGATAAGAATAAACCCTGTCGCAGTAACTGTCATCAATTACATAGAGCATATTCTCAGTCTAAGAGATTGTATCCTCAGTCCGTAGGTTTTACTTTCACATCGGGAGAAATATTTTCAGTCTGTATTTATTTATTCCTGGAGGGTTATGAGCGAGAAGACATTGTAACTTTTTGTAAAGAACAATGATGGAAAAAGTAAAATGTGTGAACACTATAGATTTTAATGGCCATGTGTTTAGAAATGTGCAGAAGTTAATTTTAAGGGATTCGATATTTTCTGGACAGTTTTGGATTCAATAAAAAAAGTTATAAGCTATTTGGGAGGAGATGAGTACTTTCTTTTACCAGTACTTTGCACAATATTGTTCCCATTGGCACTTGCTGCTTTCTTTTTATGACTTCGTCAGAAGGATTATCAGCGCCGAGATAAGAAGAAACCCTGTCGCAATAACTGTCATCAATTCCATAAAACATATTCACAGTCTTGGAGATTGTATCCTCAGTCCGCAGGTTGTACTTTCAAATGGGGAGAAATACATTTAGTGCGTAATACTGGTCCATTAGTCCTTACCATCGTCTTTAGTCTCATTTGACCCAATCTCAGTATGTACCCTGAATTCGTGAGATAAACCCTTAGGCCATGAGCTGAGTCAACAAACGCTTGAGATTCAACCAGTTCCTTATTTCTTTACTTCATTAGGCTGCACTCTTAGTCAATGAGATAAACCTTACCTGTGGAAATTATTCGATATGATTAACCACTTTTTGGTCCGTTGTATTTGTCTTTCTGTAAGATGTATCGTCGGTCTGTCAAATGTAAATGAAAGTCCAGACACTTGTTTTTACTTTGAATTAAACCAAATGCCGTACGTTAGCCCCTTCAGTCTGTTTGATTTACCTTTAGTCCAAGAGATGTACCTTCAGTCCGAGAAATATGTCTTCGTTTTGTTTGAGTCTTACACCTTCATCTTCGAGCTCTACATCGCTTGAAATTGCTTTTAAATAGGTCCTGAAACTGTATTTCCACCTTCCTGTGACTGCGCGAGTTCCTAAGCCTGTACCCACAGTCGGCGACTTCATACCCCCAGCGCCTAAAACCAACCCTCAGGCCGTTACAAACATACTGAGTCCTTGAGATTGTATCCTCAGTTCGTGGAATGTTTCCTCAGTCTATTTCATGTCCTCTTAGACTTTGAAATCGTACCTATAGTCAGTTGAATGTACCCCCAGGCCCTGAACCACTGGCCTCACTCAAATGGTACCATTTGCACAGTTTGCCTATACACTCTTTTCCTGAAATGTACCCTAAATCTGTTAGCTGTAAGTTCAGAGAGTATCCTTAATGTAACTTTTCTTCCAGTCTTATAACATTAGTCAGCGCGTTGAGCCCAAAATTAGCAATAAAAACCCCAAGTCTATGAGATGCACCTCAGTCACTCGAATACACCATAAGGCCCTAAAGCTGTGTTCTATCTTAAAATTTACCCGTTTTCAATTAGACTTTATCCCTTGCCCACTTGATGTGCCTACAGTTCGAAGATGTGTCCTTTGTCCATTGGTTATTGCAATAGCCCGTTTCATGTTCTCTTAGGAATTGAGATGGTAGCCTTAGTGAGTGAGATGTATCATCAAGCTATAAACCTGTGTCGTTTCAGAGATTTTAGTCCCAACCTGTTAGCCTGACCCGCCAGTCGGTAAGATGTTCTTTTAGTTCCTTCTACTTTCTCTCAGGCGGTGAAATACATTCTCAGTTCGATGTTCCCTCAAACCTTGAAACAGTGTCCCTTCTATTATTTCAACCCAATGCCGTATGCCTGTATCTGTGGTAGGCTATATATTCTCTCAGTTCCACACAGATATACCCTCAGTATTTACAACTATGCCCTTTCTCCTATTTTAGGTCCAGGCGATTAGCTTGTTCTATCTGCTTCCTTCATATTTCAACCCAACTTAATTGAATGTACCCTCAGATGACGAACCCATGCCTGCACTGTTGTTTCACCGATAACTCTTTGGCCTCTACTTCTTCTTCATGATCTTAACCCTCAGTCTAAACGGTCTGAAATAATGTATTCAACCTCATTTCACTGTCATCTCTCTCTCTCTTCTTCATTTCTCTCTCTTTTTCATTTCTCTCTCTCTCTCTCTCGCTCTCGCTATTTCTGTCTCTCTATTTCTGTCTCTCTTCACCTCTCTCTCTCAATCTCATTCTGTCTGTCTATCTCTTTCCTTCTCTGTCTTTCTCTCTTTGTCTCTTACTCTCTATCTACTCCTTTCTGAACTCTTTGTCTTACTCTCTGCTCCTCATTCTTATCTTCTCTCTACACTCTTTTCTACTGTCAGTCTCCCGCTGTCTCTCTCTCTCTCTCGCTGTCGCTCTCTATCTATCTCTCTCTCTTTCTTTCTCGCTTTCTGTCTTTCTCTCGCTCTCTATTTCTCTCTCTATCCCTCCCATTTCTCTTCCTCCTCTTCTTATATTTCTCCTCTTTCTATCTGTATCTCGCTGCCTCCTTTCACACAGTTTCTCTATCTCTGTTTTTCTCTCTCTTTCGCTATTCCACCATCTTCTGTCTCATTGTCTATCGTTCATTATTCTCTCACGTTCTCTCTGTCTGTCTTTCTGTCTCCCTTTATTCCTTTTTCCTTCCTGCAGACTTCTGTCTCTGTCCCTCTATCCATCTCTTTCGCCTTCAGTCCCTCTCTCTCTCTTTTGGCTGACTTGATATTGCATCTTTGGTCTCCTTGTTGTGTTTCTCACGTTTATAAGACGGTATTCTCGGACTATGATGTTTATCCTTTTCCTCCAAAAATGTACTTCCTATAATAAATTTTGCTTCCTTTCCTTCATATCTTCCTCAGGCTGTATGATTGATGGTTTCTCAGTTGATATGATGCTCCCTCAGACCGTAATTTTGATTGTTATCTGCTTTTAAATACATGTAGATTAAGAACTATGTAGAATTGTCCATTAGATCTTTTAGTATGAAATGTTAATGGTGTAACTGGCACAATTGAGACATCCTGGCAAGATCTTACAAAATTATGTAATCACCCTGTGCATGTTTTACCTTAAGAATGCCAAAAAAGCCAAGGTTCCCACTTTATGATCAGAAGCAACTTGTTGATTGAAAATAATACATAAACATTCACGTAAGATTCTCCATATCATATTTATGCAGTATTGATTCATTGATTGATTGCAGAGTGTTAAACGCCGTTTACAACATTATTTCAGTTTATATAGCGGCGGCCAGTGCACTTATGTATTCTTTCCTGTAAATTCTTTTACCAGTATTACGCACAATATTCTTTCCAAGCCACTGGCTGCTTTCCCACATGACAATCGTGGAAACAATGGTCAACGTTGAGAGTGGAATGAATCGTATCGCATGGAATATCAGCAATCCTCGGAAAATAATTGGCCGAACCGGGAATGAAACCAGCGACCCCCCTGTTCTCAAGTCCTGTATGCTACCGACTGAGCTACCGAGGCTCGGCAATTATGCAGTAACTCCACTCCGTATAATCACAAGGTCAATTGAGCAACTCGGGGGCATGACAGTTTTTTGATATTGTTTGTTTGTATGGTGTTTCTCGTAGTTTCAGCATATTTCTGTCATATCACGGAGGCCAGTGCATCTACCATTGCCTTCCTGTGAGTCTTTTTTCAAGTTTTCCGCACAATATTATATCCACTGGCTTCTTTCTCACATACTCAACGTCATAAACATCGATCAGCACACAGAGAGAGAGAGAGAGAGAGAGACGGTGGTATTTCATTTACCAGTACTTTGCACATTATTCCAAACCAATGGCTGCTTTCCTACATAACTGTTGTCGGGATAAAAACATTGTGAGTGATGAGAAATTAATGAATCTTGTCGCAATTACTGTCATCAAACCTCGGATAATAATTGCAACAGCTGGGAAATGGAACCTGTGAATCCCTAGTTTCAGGCTTCGTACGTCATCAACTGAGCAACCAAGCTGAGAATTATGCAGATGAAATATTTCTTTTGTAATTGATCGGATCTTAAAGGGAGCCATGTTAAAGAAAATGAAAGTTATGAGCCCTATCTGACGACTTCAACATAATTTGAGTTATATCGCAAGCACCTACTTATGCTTTATTGGAGTTTCTTTTACCTGTACTTTGCTTTTAACCTATCCCAAACCACTGTTTGCTTTCAAACGTAGATCATTTGAAACATTGTTCAACGATGAGAGAAGAATGAATCCTGTCGCCATGAACTTAAACAATCCTGAAAAAGAAAATTAGAATAGCCGGGGAATCGAACTATACAACCTTTGGTTTTATGTCTGGAACATTACTTTGCTCCTGCTTTTAGTGATGTTGGCTGAGAGAGAGAGAGAGATAGAGAGAGAGAGAGAGGATTTGATTTTGAAATATTTACTTTATTTCTGGAGGGTTGTAATTTGCGTGAAGAAATTGTAACATATTGTAAAGAAATATGATGTACAGTTATCTTGTGAATTGAAGGGGGGGAAAAATGTGAGCGATGAGAAATGAATGAATCTTGTCGCAATGGCTGTCGTCAAACTTCGGATAAAAATTGCAACAGCTGGGGTATCGAACCTGTGAAGCCCTAGTTTCGGACCTCGTACGTCACCAACTGAGCAATTAAGCAGAGAATTATGCTGATGAAGTTTTCTTTTGTAACTGATCAGATCTTAAAGGGAGCCACATTAACGAAAATGAAAGTTATGAGCCCGATCTGACGACTTCAACATAATTTGAGTTATATCGCAAGCACCTACTTATGCGTTATTGGAGTTTCTTTTTACCGGTATCTTGCTTTTAACCTTTCCCAAACCACTGTTTGCTTTCAAACGTAGATAATTTGAAACATTGTTGAACGATGAGAGAAGAATGAATCCTGTCGCAATGAATTTAATCCTGAAAAAGGAAATAAGATAAACCGGGGAATCGAACTATAGAACCTTGGGTTTTAAGTCTGGAACATTACTTTGCCGTTGCTTTTAGTGATATGTTTGCTGAGAGCAAGTGAGAGAGAGAGAGAGAGAAAGAGAGTGAGAAAGGATTTGATTTTGAAATGTTTACTTTATTTCTGGAGGGTTGTTATGTGCATGAAGAAAATGTAACATTTTGGAAAGAAAAATGATATACAGTTATGTTGTGAATTGAAGGGGGAAAAATGTGAGCAACGAGAAATGAATGAATCTTGTCGCAATTACTGTCACCAAACCGCGGATAAAAATTACAAAAGCTGGGGAATCGAACCTGTGAACCCTAGTTTCAGGCTTCGCACGTCATCAACTGAGCAACCAAGCTAAGAATTATGCTGATGAAGTTTTCTTTTGTAATTGATCAGATCTTAAAGGGAGCCATGTTAAAGAAAATGAAAGTTATGAGCCCGATCATAAACATCGATCAGCACAGAGAGAGAGAGAGAGAGAGAGAGAGAGAGAGAGAGAGAGAGAGAGAGAGGTGGTGGTATTTCATTTACCAGTACTTTGCACATTATTCCAAACCAATGGCTGCTTTCCTACATAACTGTTGTCGGGATAAAAACATTGTGAGTGATGAGAAATTAATGAATCTTGTCGCAATTACTGTCATCAAACCTCGGATAATAATTGCAACAGCTGGGAAATGGAACCTGTGAATCCCTAGTTTCAGGCTTCGTACGTCATCAACTGAGCAACCAAGCTGAGAATTATGCAGATGAAATATTTCTTTTGTAATTGATCGGATCTTAAAGGGAGCCATGTTAAAGAAAATGAAAGTTATGAGCCCGATCTGACGACTTCAACATAATTTGAGTTATATCGCAAGCACCTACTTATGCTTTATTGGAGTTTCTTTTACCTGTACTTTGCTTTTAACCTTTCCCAAACCACTGTTTGCTTTCAAACGTAGATCATTTGAAACATTGTTCAACGATGAGAGAAGAATGAATCCTATCGCAATGAACTTAAACAATCCTGAAAAAGAAAATTAGAACAGCCGGGGAATCGAACTATACAACCTTGGGTTTTAAGTCTGGAACATTACTTTGCAGTTGCTTTTAGTGATGTTGGCAGAGAGAGAGAGAGAGAGAAAGAGAGAGAGAGAGAGAGAGAGAAAGACAGAGAAAGACAGAGAGAGTATTTGATTTTGAAATGTTTACTTTATTCGTGGAGGGTTGTGATGTGCGAAAAGAAATCGTAACATTTTGTAAAGAAAAATGATGTACAGTTGTGTTGTGAATTGAAGGAAAAAAGCCTATTTTGAAGGAGGCAAGCATATCTCATGTTTAGGAATCCTTGACACAATTTGATTTTGTGAAGATGTGGTGAAAAGCAAAGAAGTATGTTGCTGAAGCCTACTTTTGAAGTTGATCGATTCTTAGGGGGGACATTGATAAGGTAAACGAAAAATATGTTTATGGGTCATGTTTGCAAGACCTTGGAGAGGAAGATCTTGCTATAATGGGAGAAAATACTGGTGTCATATCCCCAAGCCTGTCCCCACATTATGGATACACTGGAAATGATAAGTGTGGATTTGATTGTTGTTTACTGATTTTTTTGGAAAGATTCAAAACTTAAATATAAAAAAATTGGGAAAACTGTGGACAAGGAATTGGAAATACTGTGGACTAGCTGGAAATCGAGTAAAGAAATGGAATGATTTGAATGTAGGACAAAGATGTTTTCCTGAGTGTTGAAAAGTGAACTAAAATAGTATTGAGCAAAACTGTTTAAGTTTACAGCAGTTGTGAAGCTATTTAATAATTGCTTGGATGATGATGATGATTAGGTTGGTAGTGCTACTGTAGATGTTGTAGCGGAGCAAGATTTCTTTGTTAGCCAAAGCTCTTGTAACAGTCTTTCCAAACCACTGGCTGGTTTTCAAAATAACTTTAGTCGATAGAATGATCGGTATTAAGCAAAGAATAAATCCTGCAACAACGAATATCATCGAACCTCGGACAGAAATTGGTACAGCTTGGGGACCGAACCTGCGACCGTATAGGCTTTTAGCCATGTACTTTACCAACCAAGCTACTGGGCAAGGCAATCTGAGAGAGAGAGAGAGAGAGAGAGAGAGAGAGAGAGAGAAGGAGTGTATTTGATTATGACATGTTTACTTTAATCCTGAAGGGTTTTTATGTGCGAGAAGAAATTAAAACATTTTGCAAAGACAAATGATGTACAGTTGTGGATTGAAGGAAAAATAATATAAGCTTTTGGAAGGGGATAACTTTCTTTTACCAGTACTTCGCACAATATTATTCCCAGTGGCACTGGCTGCATTCCTCACATAACCTCGTCGAAAGAATTATGAGGGCTGAGATAAGAATAAACCCTGTCGCAGTAACTGTCATCAATTACATAGAGCATATTCTCAGTCTAAGAGATTGTATCCTCAGTCCGTAGGTTTTACTTTCACATCGGGAGAAATATTTTCAGTCTGTATTTATTTATTCCTGGAGGGTTATGAGCGAGAAGACATTGTAACTTTTTGTAAAGAACAATGATGGAAAAAGTAAAATGTGTGAACACTATAGATTTTAATGGCCATGTGTTTAGAAATGTGCAGAAGTTAATTTTAAGGGATTCGATATTTTCTGGACAGTTTTGGATTCAATAAAAAAAGTTATAAGCTATTTGGGAGGAGATGAGTACTTTCTTTTACCAGTACTTTGCACAATATTGTTCCCATTGGCACTTGCTGCTTTCTTTTTATGACTTCGTCAGAAGGATTATCAGCGCCGAGATAAGAAGAAACCCTGTCGCAATAACTGTCATCAATTCCATAAAACATATTCACAGTCTTGGAGATTGTATCCTCAGTCCGCAGGTTGTACTTTCAAATGGGGAGAAATACATTTAGTGCGTAATACTGGTCCATTAGTCCTTACCATCGTCTTTAGTCTCATTTGACCCAATCTCAGTATGTACCCTGAATTCGTGAGATAAACCCTTAGGCCATGAGCTGAGTCAACAAACGCTTGAGATTCAACCAGTTCCTTATTTCTTTACTTCATTAGGCTGCACTCTTAGTCAATGAGATAAACCTTACCTGTGGAAATTATTCGATATGATTAACCACTTTTTGGTCCGTTGTATTTGTCTTTCTGTAAGATGTATCGTCGGTCTGTCAAATGTAAATGAAAGTCCAGACACTTGTTTTTACTTTGAATTAAACCAAATGCCGTACGTTAGCCCCTTCAGTCTGTTTGATTTACCTTTAGTCCAAGAGATGTACCTTCAGTCCGAGAAATATGTCTTCGTTTTGTTTGAGTCTTACACCTTCATCTTCGAGCTCTACATCGCTTGAAATTGCTTTTAAATAGGTCCTGAAACTGTATTTCCACCTTCCTGTGACTGCGCGAGTTCCTAAGCCTGTACCCACAGTCGGCGACTTCATACCCCCAGCGCCTAAAACCAACCCTCAGGCCGTTACAAACATACTGAGTCCTTGAGATTGTATCCTCAGTTCGTGGAATGTTTCCTCAGTCTATTTCATGTCCTCTTAGACTTTGAAATCGTACCTATAGTCAGTTGAATGTACCCCCAGGCCCTGAACCACTGGCCTCACTCAAATGGTACCATTTGCACAGTTTGCCTATACACTCTTTTCCTGAAATGTACCCTAAATCTGTTAGCTGTAAGTTCAGAGAGTATCCTTAATGTAACTTTTCTTCCAGTCTTATAACATTAGTCAGCGCGTTGAGCCCAAAATTAGCAATAAAAACCCCAAGTCTATGAGATGCACCTCAGTCACTCGAATACACCATAAGGCCCTAAAGCTGTGTTCTATCTTAAAATTTACCCGTTTTCAATTAGACTTTATCCCTTGCCCACTTGATGTGCCTACAGTTCGAAGATGTGTCCTTTGTCCATTGGTTATTGCAATAGCCCGTTTCATGTTCTCTTAGGAATTGAGATGGTAGCCTTAGTGAGTGAGATGTATCATCAAGCTATAAACCTGTGTCGTTTCAGAGATTTTAGTCCCAACCTGTTAGCCTGACCCGCCAGTCGGTAAGATGTTCTTTTAGTTCCTTCTACTTTCTCTCAGGCGGTGAAATACATTCTCAGTTCGATGTTCCCTCAAACCTTGAAACAGTGTCCCTTCTATTATTTCAACCCAATGCCGTATGCCTGTATCTGTGGTAGGCTATATATTCTCTCAGTTCCACACAGATATACCCTCAGTATTTACAACTATGCCCTTTCTCCTATTTTAGGTCCAGGCGATTAGCTTGTTCTATCTGCTTCCTTCATATTTCAACCCAACTTAATTGAATGTACCCTCAGATGACGAACCCATGCCTGCACTGTTGTTTCACCGATAACTCTTTGGCCTCTACTTCTTCTTCATGATCTTAACCCTCAGTCTAAACGGTCTGAAATAATGTATTCAACCTCATTTCACTGTCATCTCTCTCTCTCTTCTTCATTTCTCTCTCTTTTTCATTTCTCTCTCTCTCTCTCTCGCTCTCGCTATTTCTGTCTCTCTATTTCTGTCTCTCTTCACCTCTCTCTCTCAATCTCATTCTGTCTGTCTATCTCTTTCCTTCTCTGTCTTTCTCTCTTTGTCTCTTACTCTCTATCTACTCCTTTCTGAACTCTTTGTCTTACTCTCTGCTCCTCATTCTTATCTTCTCTCTACACTCTTTTCTACTGTCAGTCTCCCGCTGTCTCTCTCTCTCTCTCGCTGTCGCTCTCTATCTATCTCTCTCTCTTTCTTTCTCGCTTTCTGTCTTTCTCTCGCTCTCTATTTCTCTCTCTATCCCTCCCATTTCTCTTCCTCCTCTTCTTATATTTCTCCTCTTTCTATCTGTATCTCGCTGCCTCCTTTCACACAGTTTCTCTATCTCTGTTTTTCTCTCTCTTTCGCTATTCCACCATCTTCTGTCTCATTGTCTATCGTTCATTATTCTCTCACGTTCTCTCTGTCTGTCTTTCTGTCTCCCTTTATTCCTTTTTCCTTCCTGCAGACTTCTGTCTCTGTCCCTCTATCCATCTCTTTCGCCTTCAGTCCCTCTCTCTCTCTTTTGGCTGACTTGATATTGCATCTTTGGTCTCCTTGTTGTGTTTCTCACGTTTATAAGACGGTATTCTCGGACTATGATGTTTATCCTTTTCCTCCAAAAATGTACTTCCTATAATAAATTTTGCTTCCTTTCCTTCATATCTTCCTCAGGCTGTATGATTGATGGTTTCTCAGTTGATATGATGCTCCCTCAGACCGTAATTTTGATTGTTATCTGCTTTTAAATACATGTAGATTAAGAACTATGTAGAATTGTCCATTAGATCTTTTAGTATGAAATGTTAATGGTGTAACTGGCACAATTGAGACATCCTGGCAAGATCTTACAAAATTATGTAATCACCCTGTGCATGTTTTACCTTAAGAATGCCAAAAAAGCCAAGGTTCCCACTTTATGATCAGAAGCAACTTGTTGATTGAAAATAATACATAAACATTCACGTAAGATTCTCCATATCATATTTATGCAGTATTGATTCATTGATTGATTGCAGAGTGTTAAACGCCGTTTACAACATTATTTCAGTTTATATAGCGGCGGCCAGTGCACTTATGTATTCTTTCCTGTAAATTCTTTTACCAGTATTACGCACAATATTCTTTCCAAGCCACTGGCTGCTTTCCCACATGACAATCGTGGAAACAATGGTCAACGTTGAGAGTGGAATGAATCGTATCGCATGGAATATCAGCAATCCTCGGAAAATAATTGGCCGAACCGGGAATGAAACCAGCGACCCCCCTGTTCTCAAGTCCTGTATGCTACCGACTGAGCTACCGAGGCTCGGCAATTATGCAGTAACTCCACTCCGTATAATCACAAGGTCAATTGAGCAACTCGGGGGCATGACAGTTTTTTGATATTGTTTGTTTGTATGGTGTTTCTCGTAGTTTCAGCATATTTCTGTCATATCACGGAGGCCAGTGCATCTACCATTGCCTTCCTGTGAGTCTTTATCCAGTGTTCCGCACAATATTATATCCACTGGCTTCTTTCTCACATACTCAACGTCATAAACATCGATCAGCACACAGAGAGAGAGAGAGAGAGAGACGGTGGTATTTCATTTACCAGTACTTTGCACATTATTCCAAACCAATGGCTGCTTTCCTACATAACTGTTGTCGGGATAAAAACATTGTGAGTGATGAGAAATTAATGAATCTTGTCGCAATTACTGTCATCAAACCTCGGATAATAATTGCAACAGCTGGGAAATGGAACCTGTGAATCCCTAGTTTCAGGCTTCGTACGTCATCAACTGAGCAACCAAGCTGAGAATTATGCAGATGAAATATTTCTTTTGTAATTGATCAGATCTTAAAGGGAGCCATGTTAAAGAAAATGAAAGTTATGAGCCCGATCTGACGACTTCAACATAATTTGAGTTATATCGCAAGCACCTACTTATGCTTTATTGGAGTTTCTTTTACCTGTACTTTGCTTTTAACCTATCCCAAACCACTGTTTGCTTTCAAACGTAGATCATTTGAAACATTGTTCAACGATGAGAGAAGAATGAATCCTGTCGCCATGAACTTAAACAATCCTGAAAAAGAAAATTAGAATAGCCGGGGAATCGAACTATACAACCTTTGGTTTTATGTCTGGAACATTACTTTGCTGCTGCTTTTAGTGATGTTGGCTGAGAGAGAGAGAGAGATAGAGAGAGAGAGAGAGGATTTGATTTTGAAATATTTACTTTATTTCTGGAGGGTTGTAATTTGCGTGAAGAAATTGTAACATATTGTAAAGAAATATGATGTACAGTTATCTTGTGAATTGAAGGGGGGGAAAAATGTGAGCGATGAGAAATGAATGAATCTTGTCGCAATGGCTGTCGTCAAACTTCGGATAAAAATTGCAACAGCTGGGGTATCGAACCTGTGAAGCCCTAGTTTCGGACCTCGTACGTCACCAACTGAGCAATTAAGCAGAGAATTATGCTGATGAAGTTTTCTTTTGTAACTGATCAGATCTTAAAGGGAGCCACATTAACGAAAATGAAAGTTATGAGCCCGATCTGACGACTTCAACATAATTTGAGTTATATCGCAAGCACCTACTTATGCGTTATTGGAGTTTCTTTTTACCGGTATCTTGCTTTTAACCTTTCCCAAACCACTGTTTGCTTTCAAACGTAGATAATTTGAAACATTGTTGAACGATGAGAGAAGAATGAATCCTGTCGCAATGAATTTAATCCTGAAAAAGGAAATAAGATAAACCGGGGAATCGAACTATAGAACCTTGGGTTTTAAGTCTGGAACATTACTTTGCCGTTGCTTTTAGTGATATGTTTGCTGAGAGCAAGTGAGAGAGAGAGAGAGAGAAAGAGAGTGAGAAAGGATTTGATTTTGAAATGTTTACTTTATTTCTGGAGGGTTGTTATGTGCATGAAGAAAATGTAACATTTTGGAAAGAAAAATGATATACAGTTATGTTGTGAATTGAAGGGGGAAAAATGTGAGCAACGAGAAATGAATGAATCTTGTCGCAATTACTGTCACCAAACCGCGGATAAAAATTACAAAAGCTGGGGAATCGAACCTGTGAACCCTAGTTTCAGGCTTCGCACGTCATCAACTGAGCAACCAAGCTAAGAATTATGCTGATGAAGTTTTCTTTTGTAATTGATCAGATCTTAAAGGGAGCCATGTTAAAGAAAATGAAAGTTATGAGCCCGATCATAAACATCGATCAGCACAGAGAGAGAGAGAGAGAGAGAGAGAGAGAGAGAGAGAGAGAGAGGTGGTGGTATTTCATTTACCAGTACTTTGCACATTATTCCAAACCAATGGCTGCTTTCCTACATAACTGTTGTCGGGATAAAAACATTGTGAGTGATGAGAAATTAATGAATCTTGTCGCAATTACTGTCATCAAACCTCGGATAATAATTGCAACAGCTGGGAAATGGAACCTGTGAATCCCTAGTTTCAGGCTTCGTACGTCATCAACTGAGCAACCAAGCTGAGAATTATGCAGATGAAATATTTCTTTTGTAATTGATCGGATCTTAAAGGGAGCCATGTTAAAGAAAATGAAAGTTATGAGCCCGATCTGACGACTTCAACATACTTTGAGTTATATCGCAAGCACCTACTTATGCTTTATTGGAGTTTCTTTTACCTGTACTTTGCTTTTAACCTTTCCCAAACCACTGTTTGCTTTCAAACGTAGATCATTTGAAACATTGTTCAACGATGAGAGAAGAATGAATCCTATCGCAATGAACTTAAACAATCCTGAAAAAGAAAATTAGAACAGCCGGGGAATCGAACTATACAACCTTGGGTTTTAAGTCTGGAACATTACTTTGCAGTTGCTTTTAGTGATGTTGGCAGAGAGAGAGAGAGAGAGAGAGAGAGAGAGAGAGAGAGAGAGAGAAAGACAGAGAAAGACAGAGGGAGTTAGACAGAGAGAGTATTTGATTTTGAAATGTTTACTTTATTCCTGGAGGGTTGTGATGTGCGAAAAGAAATCGTAACATTTTGTAAAGAAAAATGATGTACAGTTGTGTTGTGAATTGAAGGAAAAAAGCCTATTTTGAAGGAGGCAAGCATATCTCATGTTTAGGAATCCTTGACACAATTTGATTTTGTGAAGATGTGGTGAAAAGCAAAGAAGTATGTTGCTGAAGCCTACTTTTGAAGTTGATCGATTCTTAGGGGGGACATTGATAAGGTAAACGAAAAATATGTTTATGGGTCATGTTTGCAAGACCTTGGAGAGGAAGATCTTGCTATAATGGGAGAAAATACTGGTGTCATATCCCCAAGCCTGTCCCCACATTATGGATACACTGGAAATGATAAGTGTGGATTTGATTGTTGTTTACTGATTTTTTTGGAAAGATTCAAAACTTAAATATAAAAAAATTGGGAAAACTGTGGACAAGGAATTGGAAATACTGTGGACTAGCTGGAAATCGAGTAAAGAAATGGAATGATTTGAATGAAGGACAAAGATGTTTTCTTGAGTGTTGAAAAGTGAACTAAAATAGTATTGAGCAAAACTGTTTAAGTTTACAGCAGTTGTGAAGCTATTTAATAATTGCTTGGATGATGATGATGATTAGGTTGGTAGTGCTACTGTAGATGTTGTAGCGGAGCAAGATTTCTTTGTTAGCCAAAGCTCTTGTAACAGTCTTTCCAAACCACTGGCTGGTTTTCAAAATAACTTTAGTCGATAGAATGATCGGTATTAAGCAAATAATAAATCCTGCAACAACGAATATCATCGAACCTCGGACAGAAATTGGTACAGCTTGGGGACCGAACCTGCGACCGTATAGGCTTTTAGCCATGTACTTTACCAACCAAGCTACTGGGCAAGGCAATCTGAGAGAGAGAGAGAGAGAGAGAGAGAGAGAGAGAGAGAGAGAGAGAGAGAGAGAAGGAGTGTATTTGATTATGACATGTTTACTTTAATCCTGAAGGGTTTTTATGTGCGAGAAGAAATTAAAACATTTTGCAAAGACAAATGATGTACAGTTGTGGATTGAAGGAAAAATAATATAAGCTTTTGGAAGGGGATAACTTTCTTTTACCAGTACTTCGCACAATATTATTCCCAGTGGCACTGGCTGCATTCCTCACATAACCTCGTCGAAAGAATTATGAGGGCTGAGATAAGAATAAACCCTGTCGCAGTAACTGTCATCAATTACATAGAGCATATTCTCAGTCTAAGAGATTGTATCCTCAGTCCGTAGGTTTTACTTTCACATCGGGAGAAATATTTTCAGTCTGTATTTATTTATTCCTGGAGGGTTATGAGCGAGAAGACATTGTAACTTTTTGTAAAGAACAATGATGGAAAAAGTAAAATGTGTGAACACTATAGATTTTAATGGCCATGTGTTTAGAAATGTGCAGAAGTTAATTTTAAGGGACTCGATATTTTCTGGACAGTTTTGGATTCAATAAAAAAAGTTATAAGCTATTTGGGAGGAGATGAGTACTTTCTTTTACCAGTACTTTGCACAATATTGTTCCCATTGGCACTTGCTGCTTTCTTTTTATGACTTCGTCAGAAGGATTATCAGCGCCGAGATAAGAAGAAACCCTGTCGCAATAACTGTCATCAATTCCATAAAACATATTCACAGTCTTGGAGATTGTATCCTCAGTCCGCAGGTTGTACTTTCAAATGGGGAGAAATACATTTAGTGCGTAATACTGGTCCATTAGTCCTTACCATCGTCTTTAGTCTCATTTGACCCAATCTCAGTATGTACCCTGAATTCGTGAGATAAACCCTTAGGCCATGAGCTGAGTCAACAAACGCTTGAGATTCAACCAGTTCCTTATTTCTTTACTTCATTAGGCTGCACTCTTAGTCAATGAGATAAACCTTACCTGTGGAAATTATTCGATATGATTAACCACTTTTTGGTCCGTTGTATTTGTCTTTCTGTAAGATGTATCGTCGGTCTGTCAAATGTAAATGAAAGTCCAGACACTTGTTTTTACTTTGAATTAAACCAAATGCCGTACGTTAGCCCCTTCAGTCTGTTTGATTTACCTTTAGTCCAAGAGATGTACCTTCAGTCCGAGAAATATGTCTTCGTTTTGTTTGAGTCTTACACCTTCATCTTCGAGCTCTACATCGCTTGAAATTGCTTTTAAATAGGTCCTGAAACTGTATTTCCACCTTCCTGTGACTGCGCGAGTTCCTAAGCCTGTACCCACAGTCGGCGACTTCATACCCCCAGCGCCTAAAACCAACCCTCAGGCCGTTACAAACATACTGAGTCCTTGAGATTGTATCCTCAGTTCGTGGAATGTTTCCTCAGTCTATTTCATGTCCTCTTAGACTTTGAAATCGTACCTATAGTCAGTTGAATGTACCCCCAGGCCCTGAACCACTGGCCTCACTCAAATGGTACCATTTGCACAGTTTGCCTATACACTCTTTTCCTGAAATGTACCCTAAATCTGTTAGCTGTAAGTTCAGAGAGTATCCTTAATGTAACTTTTCTTCCAGTCTTATAACATTAGTCAGCGCGTTGAGCCCAAAATTAGCAATAAAAACCCCAAGTCTATGAGATGCACCTCAGTCACTCGAATACACCATAAGGCCCTAAAGCTGTGTTCTATCTTAAAATTTACCCGTTTTCAATTAGACTTTATCCCTTGCCCACTTGATGTGCCTACAGTTCGAAGATGTGTCCTTTGTCCATTGGTTATTGCAATAGCCCGTTTCATGTTCTCTTAGGAATTGAGATGGTAGCCTTAGTGAGTGAGATGTATCATCAAGCTATAAACCTGTGTCGTTTCAGAGATTTTAGTCCCAACCTGTTAGCCTGACCCGCCAGTCGGTAAGATGTTCTTTTAGTTCCTTCTACTTTCTCTCAGGCGGTGAAATACATTCTCAGTTCGATGTTCCCTCAAACCTTGAAACAGTGTCCCTTCTATTATTTCAACCCAATGCCGTATGCCTGTATCTGTGGTAGGCTATATATTCTCTCAGTTCCACACAGATATACCCTCAGTATTTACAACTATGCCCTTTCTCCTATTTTAGGTCCAGGCGATTAGCTTGTTCTATCTGCTTCCTTCATATTTCAACCCAACTTAATTGAATGTACCCTCAGATGACGAACCCATGCCTGCACTGTTGTTTCACCGATAACTCTTTGGCCTCTACTTCTTCTTCATGATCTTAACCCTCAGTCTAAACGGTCTGAAATAATGTATTCAACCTCATTTCACTGTCATCTCTCTCTCTCTTCTTCATTTCTCTCTCTTTTTCATTTCTCTCTCTCTCTCTCTCGCTCTCGCTATTTCTGTCTCTCTATTTCTGTCTCTCTTCACCTCTCTCTCTCAATCTCATTCTGTCTGTCTATCTCTTTCCTTCTCTGTCTTTCTCTCTTTGTCTCTTACTCTCTATCTACTCCTTTCTGAACTCTTTGTCTTACTCTCTGCTCCTCATTCTTATCTTCTCTCTACACTCTTTTCTACTGTCAGTCTCCCGCTGTCTCTCTCTCTTTCTCGCTGTCGCTCTCTATCTATCTCTCTCTCTTTCTTTCTCGCTTTCTGTCTTTCTCTCGCTCTCTATTTCTCTCTCTATCCCTCCCATTTCTCTTCCTCCTCTTCTTATATTTCTCCTCTTTCTATCTGTATCTCGCTGCCTCCTTTCACACAGTTTCTCTATCTCTGTTTTTCTCTCTCTTTCGCTATTCCACCATCTTCTGTCTCATTGTCTATCGTTCATTATTCTCTCACGTTCTCTCTGTCTGTCTTTCTGTCTCCCTTTATTCCTTTTTCCTTCCTGCAGACTTCTGTCTCTGTCCCTCTATCCATCTCTTTCGCCTTCTGTCCCTCTCTCTCTCTTTTGGCTGACTTGATATTGCATCTTTGGTCTCCTTGTTGTGTTTCTCACGTTTATAAGACGGTATTCTCGGACTATGATGTTTATCCTTTTCCTCCAAAAATGTACTTCCTACAATAAATTTTGCTTCCTTTCCTTCATATCTTCCTCAGGCTGTATGATTGATGGTTTCTCAGTTGATATGATGCTCCCTCAGACCGTAATTTTGATTGTTATCTGCTTTTAAATACATGTAGATTAAGAACTATGTAGAATTGTCCATTAGATCTTTTAGTATGAAATGTTAATGGTGTAACTGGCACAATTGAGACATCCTGGCAAGATCTTACAAAATTATGTAATCACCCTGTGCATGTTTTACCTTAAGAATGCCAAAAAAGCCAAGGTTCCCACTTTATGATCAGAAGCAATTTGTTGATTGAAAATAATACATAAACATTCACGTAAGATTCTCCATATCATATTTATGCAGTATTGATTCATTGATTGATTGCAGAGTGTTAAACGCCGTTTACAACATTATTTCAGTTTATATAGCGGCGGCCAGTGCACTTATGTATTCTTTCCTGTAATTTCTTTTACCAGTATTACGCACAATATTCTTTCCAAGCCACTGGCTGCTTTCCCACATGACAATCGTGGAAACAATGGTCAACGTTGAGAGTGGAATGAATCGTATCGCATGGAATATCAGCAATCCTCGGAAAATAATTGGCCGAACCGGGAATGAAACCAGCGACCCCCCTGTTCTCAAGTCCTGTATGCTACCGACTGAGCTACCGAGGCTCGGCAATTATGCAGTAACTCCACTCCGTATAATCACAAGGTCAATTGAGCAACTCGGGGGCATGACAGTTTTTTGATATTGTTTGTTTGTATGGTGTTTCTCGTAGTTTCAGCATATTTCTGTCATATCACGGAGGCCAGTGCATCTACCATTGCCTTCCTGTGAGTCTTTATCCAGTGTTCCGCACAATATTATATCCACTGGCTTCTTTCTCACATACTCAACGTCATAAACATCGATCAGCACAGAGAGAGAGAGAGAGAGAGAGAGAGAGAGAGAGAGAGAGGTGGTGGTATTTCATTTACCAGTACTTTGCACATTATTCCAAACCAATGGCTGCTTTCCTACATAACTGTTGTCGGGATAAAAACATTGTGAGTGATGAGAAATTAATGAATCTTGTCGCAATTACTGTCATCAAACCTCGGATAATAATTGCAACAGCTGGGAAATGGAACCTGTGAATCCCTAGTTTCAGGCTTCGTACGTCATCAACTGAGCAACCAAGCTGAGAATTATGCAGATGAAATATTTCTTTTGTAATTGATCGGATCTTAAAGGGAGCCATGTTAAAGAAAATGAAAGTTATGAGCCCGATCTGACGACTTCAACATAATTTGAGTTATATCGCAAGCACCTACTTATGCTTTATTGGAGTTTTATTACCTGTACTTTGCTTTTAACCTTTCCCAAACCACTGTTTGCTTTCAAACGTAGATCATTTGAAACATTGTTCAACGATGAGAGAAGAATGAATCCTGTCGCCATGAACTTAAACAATCCTGAAAAAGAAAATTAGAATAGCCGGGGAATCGAACTATACAACCTTTGGTTTTATGTCTGGAACATTACTTTGCTGCTGCTTTTAGTGATGTTGGCTGAGAGAGAGAGAGAGATAGAGAGAGAGAGAGAGAGGATTTGATTTTGAAATATTTACTTTATTTCTGGAGGGTTGTAATTTGCGTGAAGAAATTGTAACATATTGTAAAGAAATATGATGTACAGTTATCTTGTGAATTGAAGGGGGGGAAAAATGTGAGCGATGAGAAATGAATGAATCTTGTCGCAATGGCTGTCGTCAAACCTCGGATAAGAATTGCAACAGCTGGGGTATCGAACCTGTGAAGCCCTAGTTTCGGACCTCGTACGTCACCAACTGAGCAATTAAGCAGAGAATTATGCTGATGAAGTTTTCTTTTGTAACTGATCAGATCTTAAAGGGAGCCACATTAACGAAAATGAAAGTTATGAGCCCGATCTGACGACTTCAACATAATTTGAGTTATATCGCAAGCACCTACTTATGCGTTATTGGAGTTTCTTTTTACCGGTATCTTGCTTTTAACCTTTCCCAAACCACTGTTTGCTTTCAAACGTAGATAATTTGAAACATTGTTGAACGATGAGAGAAGAATGAATCCTGTCGCAATGAATTTAATCCTGAAAAAGGAAATAAGATAAACCGGGGAATCGAACTATAGAACCTTGGGTTTTAAGTCTGGAACATTACTTTGCCGTTGCTTTTAGTGATATGTTTGCTGAGAGCAAGTGAGAGAGAGAGAGAGAGAGAGAGAGAGAGTGAGAAAGGATTTGATTTTGAAATGTTTACTTTATTTCTGGAGGGTTGTTATGTGCATGAAGAAAATGTAACATTTTGGAAAGAAAAATGATATACAGTTATGTTGTGAATTGAAGGGGGAAAAATGTGAGCGACGAGAAATGAATGAATCTTGTCGCAATTACTGTCATCAAACCGCGGCTAAAAATTACAAAAGCTGGGGAATCGAACCTGTGAACCCTAGTTTCAGGCTTCGCACGTCATCAACTGAGCAACCAAGCTAAGAATTATGCTGATGAAGTTTTCTTTTGTAATTGATCAGATCTTAAAGGGAGCCATGTTAAAGAAAATGAAAGTTATGAGCCCGATCTGACAACTTGAACATACTTTGAGTTATATCGCAAGCACCTACTTATGCTTTATTGGAGTTTCTTTTACCTGTACTTTGCTTTTAACCTTTCCCAAACCACTGTTTGCTTTCAAACGTAGATCATTTGAAACATTGTTCAACGATGAGAGAAGAATGAATCCTATCGCAATGAACTTAAACAATCCTGAAAAAGAAAATTAGAACAGCCGGGGAATCGAACTATACAACCTTGGGTTTTAAGTCTGGAACATTACTTTGCAGTTGCTTTTAGTGATGTTGGCAGAGAGAGAGAGAGAGAGAGAGAGAGAGAGAGAGAGAGAGAGAGAGAAAGACAGAGAAAGACAGAGAGAGTTAGACAGAGAGAGTATTTGATTTTGAAATGTTTACTTTATTCCTGGAGGGTTGTGATGTGCGAAAAGAATTCGTAACATTTTGTAAAGAAAAATGATGTACAGTTGTGTTGTGAATTGAAGGAAAAAAGCCTATTTTGAAGGAGGCAAGCATATCTCATGTTTAGGAATCCTTGACACAATTTGATTTTGTGAAGATGTGGTGAAAAGCAAAGAAGTATGTTGCTGAAGCCTACTTTTGAAGTTGATCGATTCTTAGGGGGGACATTGATAAGGTAAACGAAAAATATGTTTATGGGTCATGTTTGCAAGACCTTGGAGAGGAAGATCTTGCTATAATGGGAGAAAATACTGGTGTCATATCCCCAAGCCTGTCCCCACATTATGGATACACTGGAAATGATAAGTGTGGATTTGATTGTTGTTTACTGATTTATTTGGAAAGATTCAAAACTTAAATATAAAAAAATTGGGAAAACTGTGGACAAGCAATTGGAAATACTGTGGACTAGCTGGAAATCGAGTAAAGAAATGGAATGATTTGAATGTAGGACAAAGATGTTTTCCTGAGTGTTGAAAAGTGAACTAAAATAGTATTGAGCAAAACTGTTTAAGTTTACAGCAGTTGTGAAGCTATTTAATAATTGCTTGGATGATGATGATGATTAGGTTGGTAGTGCTACTGTAGATGTTGTAGCGGAGCAAGATTTCTTTGTTAGCCAAAGCTCTTGTAACAGTCTTTCCAAACCACTGGCTGGTTTTCAAAATAACTTTAGTCGATAGAATGATCGGTATTAAGCAAAGAATAAATCCTGCAACAACGAATATCATCGAACCTCGGACAGAAATTGGTACAGCTTGGGGACCGAACCTGCGACCGTATAGGCTTTTAGCCATGTACTTTACCAACCAAGCTACTGGGCAAGGCAATCTGAGAGAGAGAGAGAGAGAGAGAGAGAGAGAGAGAGAGAGAGAGAAGGAGTGTATTTGATTATGACATGTTTACTTTAATCCTGAAGGGTTTTTATGTGCGAGAAGAAATTAAAACATTTTGCAAAGACAAATGATGTACAGTTGTGGATTGAAGGAAAAATAATATAAGCTTTTGGAAGGGGATAACTTTCTTTTACCAGTACTTCGCACAATATTATTCCCATTGACACTGGCTGCATTCCTCACATAACCTCGTCGAAAGAATTATGAGGGCTGAGATAAGAATAAACCCTGTCGCAGTAACTGTCATCAATTACATAGAGCATATTCTCAGTCTAAGAGATTGTATCCTCAGTCCGTAGGTTTTACTTTCACATCGGGAGAAATATTTTCAGTCTGTATTTATTTATTCCTGGAGGGTTATGAGCGAGAAGACATTGTAACTTTTTGTAAAGAACAATGATGGAAAAAGTAAAATGTGTGAACACTATAGATTTTAATGGCCATGTGTTTAGAAATGTGCAGAAGTTAATTTTAAGGGACTCGATATTTTCTGGACAGTTTTGGATTCAATAAAAAAAGTTATAAGCTATTTGGGAGGAGATGAGTACTTTCTTTTACCAGTACTTTGCACAATATTGTTCCCATTGGCACTTGCTGCTTTCTTTTTATGACTTCGTCAGAAGGATTATCAGCGCCGAGATAAGAAGAAACCCTGTCGCAATAACTGTCATCAATTCCATAAAACATATTCACAGTCTTGGAGATTGTATCCTCAGTCCGCAGGTTGTACTTTCAAATGGGGAGAAATACATTTAGTGCGTAATACTGGTCCATTAGTCCTTACCATCGTCTTTAGTCTCATTTGATCCAATCTCAGTATGTACCCTGAATTCGTGAGATAAACCCTTAGGCCACGAGCTGAGTCAACAAACGCTTGAGATTCAACCAGTTCCTTATTTCTTTACTTCATTAGGCTGCACTCTTAGTCAATGAGATAAACCTTACCTGTGGAAATTATTCGATATGATTAACCACTTTTTGGTCCGTTGTATTTGTCTTTCTGTAAGATGTATCGTCGGTCTGTCAAATGTAAATGAAAGTCCAGACACTTGTTTTTACTTTGAATTAAACCAAATGCCGTACGTTAGCCCCTTCAGTCTGTTTGATTTACCTTTAGTCCAAGAGATGTACCTTCAGTCCGAGAAATATGTCTTCGTTTTGTTTGAGTCTTACACCTTCATCTTCGAGCTCTACATCGCTTGAAATTGCTTTTAAATAGGTCCTGAAACTGTATTTCCACCTTCCTGTGACTGCGCGAGTTCCTAAGCCTGTACCCACAGTCGGCGACTTCATACCCCCAGCGCCTAAAACCAACCCTCAGGCCGTTACAAACATACTGAGTCCTTGAGATTGTATCCTCAGTTCGTGGAATGTTTCCTCAGTCTATTTCATGTCCTCTTAGACTTTGAAATCGTACCTATAGTCAGTTGAATGTACCCCCAGGCCCTGAACCACTGGCCTCACTCAAATGGTACCATTTGCACAGTTTGCCTATACACTCTTTTCCTGAAATGTACCCTAAATCTGTTAGCTTTAAGTTCAGAGAGTATCCTTAATGTAACTTTTCTTCCAGTCTTATAACATTAGTCAGCGCGTTGAGCCCAAAATTAGCAATAAAAACCCCAAGTCTATGAGATGCACCTCAGTCACTCGAATACACCATAAGGCCCTAAAGCTGTGTTCTATCTTAAAATTTACCCGTTTTCAATTAGACTTTATCCCTTGCCCACTTGATGTGCCTACAGTTCGAAGATGTGTCCTTTGTCCATTGGTTATTGCAATAGCCCGTTTCATGTTCTCTTAGGAATTGAGATGGTAGCCTTAGTGAGTGAGATGTATCATCAAGCTATAAACCTGTGTCGTTTCAGAGATTTTAGTCCCAACCTGTTAGCCTGACCCGCCAGTCGGTAAGATGTTCTTTTAGTTCCTTCTACTTTCTCTCAGGCGGTGAAATACATTCTCAGTTCGATGTTCCCTCAAACCTTGAAACAGTGTCCCTTCTATTATTTCAACCCAATGCCGTATGCCTGTATCTGTGGTAGGCTATATATTCTCTCAGTTCCACACAGATATACCCTCAGTATTTACAACTATGCCCTTTCTCCTATTTTAGGTCCAGGCGATTAGCTTGTTCTATCTGCTTCCTTCATATTTCAACCCAACTTAATTGAATGTACCCTCAGATGACAAACCCATGCCTGCACTGTTGTTTCACCGATAACTCTTTGGCCTCTACTTCTTCTTCATGATCTTAACCCTCAGTCTAAACGGTCTGAAATAATGTATTCAACCTCATTTCACTGTCATCTCTCTCTCTCTTCTTCATTTCTCTCTCTTTTTCATTTCTCTCTCTCTCTCTCTCGCTCTCGCTATTTCTGTCTCTCTATTTCTGTCTCTCTTCACCTCTCTCTCTCAATCTCATTCTGTCTGTCTATCTCTTTCCTTCTCTGTCTTTCTCTCTTTGTCTCTTACTCTCTATCTACTCCTTTCTGAACTCTTTGTCTTACTCTCTGCTCCTCATTCTTATCTTCTCTCTACACTCTTTTCTACTGTCAGTCTCCCGCTGTCTCTCTCTCTCTCTCGCTGTCGCTCTCTATCTCTCTCTCTCTCTTTCTTTCTCGCTTTCTGTCTTTCTCTCGCTCTCTATTTCTCTCTCTATCCCTCCCATTTCTCTTCCTCCTCTTCTTATATTTCTCCTCTTTCTATCTGTATCTCGCTGCCTCCTTTCACACAGTTTCTCTATCTCTGTTTTTCTCTCTCTTTCGCTATTCCACCATCTTCTGTCTCATTGTCTATCGTTCATTATTCTCTCACGTTCTCTCTGTCTGTCTTTCTGTCTCCCTTTATTCCTTTTTCCTTCCTGCAGACTTCTGTCTCTGTCCCTCTATCCATCTCTTTCGCCTTCAGTCCCTCTCTCTCTCTTTTGGCTGACTTGATATTGCATCTTTGGTCTCCTTGTTGTGTTTCTCACGTTTATAAGACGGTATTCTCGGACTATGATGTTTATCCTTTTCCTCCAAAAATGTACTTCCTACAATAAATTTTGCTTCCTTTCCTTCATATCTTCCTCAGGCTGTATGATTGATGGTTTCTCAGTTGATATGATGCTCCCTCAGACCGTAATTTTGATTGTTATCTGCTTTTAAATACATGTAGATTAAGAACTATGTAGAATTGTCCATTAGATCTTTTAGTATGAAATGTTAATGGTGTAACTGGCACAATTGAGACATCCTGGCAAGATCTTACAAAATTATGTAATCACCCTGTGCATGTTTTACCTTAAGAATGCCAAAAAAGCCAAGGTTCCCACTTTATGATCAGAAGCAATTTGTTGATTGAAAATAATACATAAACATTCACGTAAGATTCTCCATATCATATTTATGCAGTATTGATTCATTGATTGATTGCAGAGTGTTAAACGCCGTTTACAACATTATTTCAGTTTATATAGCGGCGGCCAGTGCACTTATGTATTCTTTCCTGTAATTTCTTTTACCAGTATTACGCACAATATTCTTTCCAAGCCACTGGCTGCTTTCCCACATGACAATCGTGGAAACAATGGTCAACGTTGAGAGTGGAATGAATCGTATCGCATGGAATATCAGCAATCCTCGGAAAATAATTGGCCGAACCGGGAATGAAACCAGCGACCCCCCTGTTCTCAAGTCCTGTATGCTACCGACTGAGCTACCGAGGCTCGGCAATTATGCAGTAACTCCACTCCGTATAATCACAAGGTCAATTGAGCAACTCGGGGGCATGACAGTTTTTTGATATTGTTTGTTTGTATGGTGTTTCTCGTAGTTTCAGCATATTTCTGTCATATCACGGAGGCCAGTGCATCTACCATTGCCTTCCTGTGAGTCTTTATCCAGTGTTCCGCACAATATTATATCCACTGGCTTCTTTCTCACATACTCAACGTCATAAACATCGATCAGCACAGAGAGAGAGAGAGAGAGAGAGAGAGAGAGGTGGTGGTATTTCATTTACCAGTACTTTGCACATTATTCCAAACCAATGGCTGCTTTCCTACATAACTGTTGTCGGGATAAAAACATTGTGAGTGATGAGAAATTAATGAATCTTGTCGCAATTACTGTCATCAAACCTCGGATAATAATTGCAACAGCTGGGAAATGGAACCTGTGAATCCCTAGTTTCAGGCTTCGTACGTCATCAACTGAGCAACCAAGCTGAGAATTATGCAGATGAAATATTTCTTTTGTAATTGATCGGATCTTAAAGGGAGCCATGTTAAAGAAAATGAAAGTTATGAGCCCGATCTGACGACTTCAACATAATTTGAGTTATATCGCAAGCGCCTACTTATGCTTTATTGGAGTTTTTTTACCTGTACTTTGCTTTTAACCTTTCCCAAACCACTGTTTGCTTTCAAACGTAGATCATTTGAAACATTGTTCAACGATGAGAGAAGAATGAATCTTGTCGCCATGAACTTAAACAATCCTGAAAAAGAAAATTAGAATAGCCGGGGAATCGAACTATACAACCTTTGGTTTTATGTCTGGAACATTACTTTGCTGCTGCTTTTAGTGATGTTGGCTGAGAGAGAGAGAGAGATAGAGAGAGAGAGAGAGGATTTGATTTTGAAATATTTACTTTATTTCTGGAGGGTTGTAATTTGCGTGAAGAAATTGTAACATATTGTAAAGAAATATGATGTACAGTTATCTTGTGAATTGAAGGGGGGGAAAAATGTGAGCGATGAGAAATGAATGAATCTTGTCGCAATGGCTGTCGTCAAACCTCGGATAAAAATTGCAACAGCTGGGGTATCGAACCTGTGAAGCCCTAGTTTCGGACCTCGTACGTCACCAACTGAGCAATTAAGCAGAGAATTATGCTGATGAAGTTTTCTTTTGTAACTGATCAGATCTTAAAGGGAGCCACATTAACGAAAATGAAAGTTATGAGCCCGATCTGACGACTTCAACATAATTTGAGTTATATCGCAAGCACCTACTTATGCGTTATTGGAGTTTCTTTTTACCGGTATCTTGCTTTTAACCTTTCCCAAACCACTGTTTGCTTTCAAACGTAGATAATTTGAAACATTGTTGAACGATGAGAGAAGAATGAATCCTGTCGCAATGAATTTAATCCTGAAAAAGGAAATAAGATAAACCGGGGAATCGAACTATAGAACCTTGGGTTTTAAGTCTGGAACATTACTTTGCCGTTGCTTTTAGTGATATGTTTGCTGAGAGCAAGTGAGAGAGAGAGAGAGAGAGAGAGTGAGAAAGGATTTGATTTTGAAATGTTTACTTTATTTCTGGAGGGTTGTTATGTGCATGAAGAAAATGTAACATTTTGGAAAGAAAAATGATATACAGTTATGTTGTGAATTGAAGGGGGAAAAATGTGAGCGACGAGAAATGAATGAATCTTGTCGCAATTACTGTCATCAAACCGCGGATAAAAATTACAAAAGCTGGGGAATCGAACCTGTGAACCCTAGTTTCAGGCTTCGCACGTCATCAACTGAGCAACCAAGCTAAGAATTATGCTGATGAAGTTTTCTTTTGTAATTGATCAGATCTTAAAGGGAGCCATGTTAAAGAAAATGAAAGTTATGAGCCCGATCTGACAACTTGAACATACTTTGAGTTATATCGCAAGCACCTACTTATGCTTTATTGGAGTTTCTTTTACCTGTACTTTGCTTTTAACCTTTCCCAAACCACTGTTTGCTTTCAAACGTAGATCATTTGAAACATTGTTCAACGATGAGAGAAGAATGAATCCTATCGCAATGAACTTAAACAATCCTGAAAAAGAAAATTAGAACAGCCGGGGAATCGAACTATACAACCTTGGGTTTTAAGTCTGGAACATTACTTTGCAGTTGCTTTTAGTGATGTTGGCAGAGAGAGAGAGAGAGAGAGAGAGAGAAAGACAGAGAGAGTTAGACAGAGAGAGTATTTGATTTTGAAATGTTTACTTTATTCCTGGAGGGTTGTGATGTGCGAAAAGAAATCGTAACATTTTGTAAAGAAAAATGATGTACAGTTGTGTTGTGAATTGAAGGAAAAAAGCCTATTTTGAAGGAGGCAAGCATATCTCATGTTTAGGAATCCTTGACACAATTTGATTTTGTGAAGATGTGGTGAAAAGCAAAGAAGTATGTTGCTGAAGCCTACTTTTGAAGTTGATCGATTCTTAGGGGGGACATTGATAAGGTAAACGAAAAATATGTTTATGGGTCATGTTTGCAAGACCTTGGAGAGGAAGATCTTGCTATAATGGGAGAAAATACTGGTGTCATATCCCCAAGCCTGTCCCCACATTATGGATACACTGGAAATGATAAGTGTGGATTTGATTGTTGTTTACTGATTTATTTGGAAAGATTCAAAACTTAAATATAAAAAAATTGGGAAAACTGTGGACAAGCAATTGGAAATACTGTGGACTAACTGGAAATCGAGTAAAGAAATGGAATGATTTGAATGTAGGACAAAGATGTTTTCCTGAGTGTTGAAAAGTGAACTAAAATAGTATTGAGCAAAACTGTTTAAGTTTACAGCAGTTGTGAAGCTATTTAATAATTGCTTGGATGATGATGATGATTAGGTTGGTAGTGCTACTGTAGATGTTGTAGCGGAGCAAGATTTCTTTGTTAGCCAAAGCTCTTGTAACAGTCTTTCCAAACCACTGGCTGGTTTTCAAAATAACTTTAGTCGATAGAATGATCGGTATTAAGCAAAGAATAAATCCTGCAACAACGAATATCATCGAACCTCGGACAGAAATTGGTACAGCTTGGGGACCGAACCTGCGACCGTATAGGCTTTTAGCCATGTACTTTACCAACCAAGCTACTGGGCAAGGCAATCTGAGAGAGAGAGAGAGAGAGAGAGAGAGAGAAGGAGTGTATTTGATTATGACATGTTTACTTTAATCCTGAAGGGTTTTTATGTGCGAGAAGAAATTAAAACATTTTGCAAAGACAAATGATGTACAGTTGTGGATTGAAGGAAAAATAATATAAGCTTTTGGAAGGGGATAACTTTCTTTTACCAGTACTTCGCACAATATTATTCCCAGTGGCACTGGCTGCATTCCTCACATAACCTCGTCGAAAGAATTATGAGGGCTGAGATAAGAATAAACCCTGTCGCAGTAACTGTCATCAATTACATAGAGCATATTCTCAGTCTAAGAGATTGTATCCTCAGTCCGTAGGTTTTACTTTCACATCGGGAGAAATATTTTCAGTCTGTATTTATTTATTCCTGGAGGGTTATGAGCGAGAAGACATTGTAACTTTTTGTAAAGAACAATGATGGAAAAAGTAAAATGTGTGAACACTATAGATTTTAATGGCCATGTGTTTAGAAATGTGCAGAAGTTAATTTTAAGGGACTCGATATTTTCTGGACAGTTTTGGATTCAATAAAAAAAGTTATAAGCTATTTGGGAGGAGATGAGTACTTTCTTTTACCAGTACTTTGCACAATATTGTTCCCATTGGCACTTGCTGCTTTCTTTTTATGACTTCGTCAGAAGGATTATCAGCGCCGAGATAAGAAGAAACCCTGTCGCAATAACTGTCATCAATTCCATAAAACATATTCACAGTCTTGGAGATTGTATCCTCAGTCCGCAGGTTGTACTTTCAAATGGGGAGAAATACATTTAGTGCGTAATACTGGTCCATTAGTCCTTACCATCGTCTTTAGTCTCATTTGACCCAATCTCAGTATGTACCCTGAATTCGTGAGATAAACCCTTAGGCCATGAGCTGAGTCAACAAACGCTTGAGATTCAACCAGTTCCTTATTTCTTTACTTCATTAGGCTGCACTCTTAGTCAATGAGATAAACCTTACCTGTGGAAATTATTCGATATGATTAACCACTTTTTGGTCCGTTGTATTTGTCTTTCTGTAAGATGTATCGTCGGTCTGTCAAATGTAAATGAAAGTCCAGACACTTGTTTTTACTTTGAATTAAACCAAATGCCGTACGTTAGCCCCTTCAGTCTGTTTGATTTACCTTTAGTCCAAGAGATGTACCTTCAGTCCGAGAAATATGTCTTCGTTTTGTTTGAGTCTTACACCTTCATCTTCGAGCTCTACATCGCTTGAAATTGCTTTTAAATAGGTCCTGAAACTGTATTTCCACCTTCCTGTGACTGCGCGAGTTCCTAAGCCTGTACCCACAGTCGGCGACTTCATACCCCCAGCGCCTAAAACCAACCCTCAGGCCGTTACAAACATACTGAGTCCTTGAGATTGTATCCTCAGTTCGTGGAATGTTTCCTCAGTCTATTTCATGTCCTCTTAGACTTTGAAATCGTACCTATAGTCAGTTGAATGTACCCCCAGGCCCTGAACCACTGGCCTCACTCAAATGGTACCATTTGCACAGTTTGCCTATACACTCTTTTCCTGAAATGTACCCTAAATCTGTTAGCTGTAAGTTCAGAGAGTATCCTTAATGTAACTTTTCTTCCAGTCTTATAACATTAGTCAGCGCGTTGAGCCCAAAATTAGCAATAAAAACCCCAAGTCTATGAGATGCACCTCAGTCACTCGAATACACCATAAGGCCCTAAAGCTGTGTTCTATCTTAAAATTTACCCGTTTTCAATTAGACTTTATCCCTTGCCCACTTGATGTGCCTACAGTTCGAAGATGTGTCCTTTGTCCATTGGTTATTGCAACAGCCCGTTTCATGTTCTCTTAGGAATTGAGATGGTAGCCTTAGTGAGTGAGATGTATCATCAAGCTATAAACCTGTGTCGTTTCAGAGATTTTAGTCCCAACCTGTTAGCCTGACCCGCCAGTCGGTAAGATGTTCTTTTAGTTCCTTCTACTTTCTCTCAGGCGGTGAAATACATTCTCAGTTCGATGTTCCCTCAAACCTTGAAACAGTGTCCCTTCTATTATTTCAACCCAATGCCGTATGCCTGTATCTGTGGTAGGCTATATATTCTCTCAGTTCCACACAGATATACCCTCAGTATTTACAACTATGCCCTTTCTCCTATTTTAGCTCCAGGCGATTAGCTTGTTCTATCTGCTTCCTTCATATTTCAACCCAACTTAATTGAATGTACCCTCAGATGACGAACCCATGCCTGCACTGTTGTTTCACCGATAACTCTTTGGCCTCTACTTCTTCTTCATGATCTTAACCCTCAGTCTAAACGGTCTGAAATAATGTATTCAACCTCATTTCACTGTCATCTCTCTCTCTCTTCTTCATTTCTCTCTCTTTTTCATTTCTCTCTCTCTCTCTCTCGCTCTCGCTATTTCTGTCTCTCTATTTCTGTCTCTCTTCACCTCTCTCTCTCAATCTCATTCTGTCTGTCTATCTCTTTCCTTCTCTGTCTTTCTCTCTTTGTCTCTTACTCTCTATCTACTCCTTTCTGAACTCTTTGTCTTACTCTCTGCTCCTCATTCTTATCTTCTCTCTACACTCTTTTCTACTGTCAGTCTCCCGCTGTCTCTCTCTCTCTCTCGCTGTCGCTCTCTATCTATCTCTCTCTCTTTCTTTCTCGCTTTCTGTCTTTCTCTCGCTCTCTATTTCTCTCTCTATCCCTCCCATTTCTCTTCCTCCTCTTCTTATATTTCTCCTCTTTCTATCTGTATCTCGCTGCCTCCTTTCACACAGTTTCTCTATCTCTGTTTTTCTCTCTCTTTCGCTATTCCACCATCTTCTGTCTCATTGTCTATCGTTCATTATTCTCTCACGTTCTCTCTGTCTGTCTTTCTGTCTCCCTTTATTCCTTTTTCCTTCCTGCAGACTTCTGTCTCTGTCCCTCTATCCATCTCTTTCGCCTTCAGTCCCTCTCTCTCTCTTTTGGCTGACTTGATATTGCATCTTTGGTCTCCTTGTTGTGTTTCTCACGTTTATAAGACGGTATTCTCGGACTATGATGTTTATCCTTTTCCTCCAAAAATGTACTTCCTACAATAAATTTTGCTTCCTTTCCTTCATATCTTCCTCAGGCTGTATGATTGATGGTTTCTTAGTTGATATGATGCTCCCTCAGACCGTAATTTTGATTGTTATCTGCTTTTAAATACATGTAGATTAAGAACTATGTAGAATTGTCCATTAGATCTTTTAGTATGAAATGTTAATGGTGTAACTGGCACAATTGAGACATCCTGGCAAGATCTTACAAAATTATGTAATCACCCTGTGCATGTTTTACCTTAAGAATGCCAAAAAAGCCAAGGTTCCCACTTTATGATCAGAAGCAATTTGTTGATTGAAAATAATACATAAACATTCACGTAAGATTCTCCATATCATATTTATGCAGTATTGATTCATTGATTGATTGCAGAGTGTTAAACGCCGTTTACAACATTATTTCAGTTTATATAGCGGCGGCCAGTGCACTTATGTATTCTTTCCTGTAATTTCTTTTACCAGTATTACGCACAATATTCTTTCCAAGCCACTGGCTGCTTTCCCACATGACAATCGTGGAAACAATGGTCAACGTTGAGAGTGGAATGAATCGTATCGCATGGAATATCAGCAATCCTCGGAAAATAATTGGCCGAACCGGGAATGAAACCAGCGACCCCCCTGTTCTCAAGTCCTGTATGCTACCGACTGAGCTACCGAGGCTCGGCAATTATGCAGTAACTCCACTCCGTATAATCACAAGGTCAATTGAGCAACTCGGGGGCATGACAGTTTTTTGATATTGTTTGTTTGTATGGTGTTTCTCGTAGTTTCAGCATATTTCTGTCATATCACGGAGGCCAGTGCATCTACCATTGCCTTCCTGTGAGTCTTTATCCAGTGTTCCGCACAATATTATATCCACTGGCTTCTTTCTCACATACTCAACGTCATAAACATCGATCAGCACAGAGATAGAGAGAGAGAGAGAGAGAGAGAGAGGTGGTGGTATTTCATTTACCAGTACTTTGCACATTATTCCAAACCAATGGCTGCTTTCCTACATAACTGTTGTCGGGATAAAAACATTGTGAGTGATGAGAAATTAATGAATCTTGTCGCAATTACTGTCATCAAACCTCGGATAATAATTGCAACAGCTGGGAAATGGAACCTGTGAATCCCTAGTTTCAGGCTTCGTACGTCATCAACTGAGCAACCAAGCTGAGAATTATGCAGATGAAATATTTCTTTTGTAATTGATCGGATCTTAAAGGGAGCCATGTTAAAGAAAATGAAAGTTATGAGCCCGATCTGACGACTTCAACATAATTTGAGTTATATCGCAAGCACCTACTTATGCTTTATTGGAGTTTTATTACCTGTACTTTGCTTTTAACCTTTCCCAAACCACTGTTTGCTTTCAAACGTAGATCATTTGAAACATTGTTCAACGATGAGAGAAGAATGAATCTTGTCGCCATGAACTTAAACAATCCTGAAAAAGAAAATTAGAATAGCCGGGGAATCGAACTATACAACCTTTGGTTTTATGTCTGGAACATTACTTTGCTGCTGCTTTTAGTGATGTTGGCTGAGAGAGAGAGAGAGATAGAGAGAGAGAGAGAGGATTTGATTTTGAAATATTTACTTTATTTCTGGAGGGTTGTAATTTGCGTGAAGAAATTGTAACATATTGTAAAGAAATATGATGTACAGTTATCTTGTGAATTGAAGGGGGGGAAAAATGTGAGCGATGAGAAATGAATGAATCTTGTCGCAATGGCTGTCGTCAAACCTCGGATAAAAATTGCAACAGCTGGGGTATCGAACCTGTGAAGCCCTAGTTTCGGACCTCGTACGTCACCAACTGAGCAATTAAGCAGAGAATTATGCTGATGAAGTTTTCTTTTGTAACTGATCAGATCTTAAAGGGAGCCACATTAACGAAAATGAAAGTTATGAGCCCGATCTGACGACTTCAACATAATTTGAGTTATATCGCAAGCACCTACTTATGCGTTATTGGAGTTTCTTTTTACCGGTATCTTGCTTTTAACCTTTCCCAAACCACTGTTTGCTTTCAAACGTAGATAATTTGAAACATTGTTGAACGATGAGAGAAGAATGAATCCTGTCGCAATGAATTTAATCCTGAAAAAGGAAATAAGATAAACCGGGGAATCGAACTATAGAACCTTGGGTTTTAAGTCTGGAACATTACTTTGCCGTTGCTTTTAGTGATATGTTTGCTGAGAGCAAGTGAGAGAGAGAGAGAGAGAGAGAGAGAGAGAGAGAGAGTGAGAAAGGATTTGATTTTGAAATGTTTACTTTATTTCTGGAGGGTTGTTATGTGCATGAAGAAAATGTAACATTTTGGAAAGAAAAATGATATACAGTTATGTTGTGAATTGAAGGGGGAAAAATGTGAGCGACGAGAAATGAATGAATCTTGTCGCAATTACTGTCATCAAACCGCGGATAAAAATTACAAAAGCTGGGGAATCGAACCTGTGAACCCTAGTTTCAGGCTTCGCACGTCATCAACTGAGCAACCAAGCTAAGAATTATGCTGATGAAGTTTTCTTTTGTAATTGATCAGATCTTAAAGGGAGCCATGTTAAAGAAAATGAAAGTTATGAGCCCGATCTGACAACTTGAACATACTTTGAGTTATATCGCAAGCACCTACTTATGCTTTATTGGAGTTTCTTTTACCTGTACTTTGCTTTTAACCTTTCCCAAACCACTGTTTGCTTTCAAACGTAGATCATTTGAAACATTGTTCAACGATGAGAGAAGAATGAATCCTATCGCAATGAACTTAAACAATCCTGAAAAAGAAAATTAGAACAGCCGGGGAATCGAACTATACAACCTTGGGTTTTAAGTCTGGAACATTACTTTGCAGTTGCTTTTAGTGATGTTGGCAGAGAGAGAGAGAGAGAGAGAGAGAGAGAGAGAGAGAGAGAGAGAAAGACAGAGAAAGACAGAGAAAGACAGAGAGAGTTAGACAGAGAGAGTATTTGATTTTGAAATGTTTACTTTATTCCTGGAGGGTTGTGATGTGCGAAAAGAAATCGTAACATTTTGTAAAGAAAAATGATGTACAGTTGTGTTGTGAATTGAAGGAAAAAAGCCTATTTTGAAGGAGGCAAGCATATCTCATGTTTAGGAATCCTTGACACAATTTGATTTTGTGAAGATGTGGTGAAAAGCAAAGAAGTATGTTGCTGAAGCCTACTTTTGAAGTTGATCGATTCTTAGGGGGGACATTGATAAGGTAAACGAAAAATATGTTTATGGGTCATGTTTGCAAGACCTTGGAGAGGAAGATCTTGCTATAATGGGAGAAAATACTGGTGTCATATCCCCAAGCCTGTCCCCACATTATGGATACACTGGAAATGATAAGTGTGGATTTGATTGTTGTTTACTGATTTATTTGGAAAGATTCAAAACTTAAATATAAAAAAATTGGGAAAACTGTGGACAAGCAATTGGAAATACTGTGGACTAGCTGGAAATCGAGTAAAGAAATGGAATGATTTGAATGTAGGACAAAGATGTTTTCCTGAGTGTTGAAAAGTGAACTAAAATAGTATTGAGCAAAACTGTTTAAGTTTACAGCAGTTGTGAAGCTATTTAATAATTGCTTGGATGATGATGATGATTAGGTTGGTAGTGCTACTGTAGATGTTGTAGCGGAGCAAGATTTCTTTGTTAGCCAAAGCTCTTGTAACAGTCTTTCCAAACCACTGGCTGGTTTTCAAAATAACTTTAGTCGATAGAATGATCGGTATTAAGCAAAGAATAAATCCTGCAACAACGAATATCATCGAACCTCGGACAGAAATTGGTACAGCTTGGGGACCGAACCTGCGACCGTATAGGCTTTTAGCCATGTACTTTACCAACCAAGCTACTGGGCAAGGCAATCTGAGAGAGAGAGAGAGAGAGAGAGAGAGAAGGAGTGTATTTGATTATGACATGTTTACTTTAATCCTGAAGGGTTTTTATGTGCGAGAAGAAATTAAAACATTTTGCAAAGACAAATGATGTACAGTTGTGGATTGAAGGAAAAATAATATAAGCTTTTAGAAGGGGATAACTTTCTTTTACCAGTACTTCGCACAATATTATTCCCAGTGGCACTGGCTGCATTCCTCACATAACCTCGTCGAAAGAATTATGAGGGCTGAGATAAGAATAAACCCTGTCGCAGTAACTGTCATCAATTACATAGAGCATATTCTCAGTCTGAGAGATTGTATCCTCAGTCCGTAGGTTTTACTTTCACATCGGGAGAAATATTTTCAGTCTGTATTTATTTATTCCTGGAGGGTTATGAGCGAGAAGACATTGTAACTTTTTGTAAAGAACAATGATGGAAAAAGTAAAATGTGTGAACACTATAGATTTTAATGGCCATGTGTTTAGAAATGTGCAGAAGTTAATTTTAAGGGACTCGATATTTTCTGGACAGTTTTGGATTCAATAAAAAAAGTTATAAGCTATTTGGGAGGAGATGAGTACTTTCTTTTACCAGTACTTTGCACAATATTGTTCCCATTGGCACTTGCTGCTTTCTTTTTATGACTTCGTCAGAAGGATTATCAGCGCCGAGATAAGAAGAAACCCTGTCGCAATAACTGTCATCAATTCCATAAAACATATTCACAGTCTTGGAGATTGTATCCTCAGTCCGCAGGTTGTACTTTCAAATGGGGAGAAATACATTTAGTGCGTAATACTGGTCCATTAGTCCTTACCATCGTCTTTAGTCTCATTTGACCCAATCTCAGTATGTACCCTGAATTCGTGAGATAAACCCTTAGGCCATGAGCTGAGTCAACAAACGCTTGAGATTCAACCAGTTCCTTATTTCTTTACTTCATTAGGCTGCACTCTTAGTCAATGAGATAAACCTTACCTGTGGAAATTATTCGATATGATTAACCACTTTTTGGTCCGTTGTATTTGTCTTTCTGTAAGATGTATCGTCGGTCTGTCAAATGTAAATGAAAGTCCAGACACTTGTTTTTACTTTGAATTAAACCAAATGCCGTACGTTAGCCCCTTCAGTCTGTTTGATTTACCTTTAGTCCAAGAGATGTACCTTCAGTCCGAGAAATATGTCTTCGTTTTGTTTGAGTCTTACACCTTCATCTTCGAGCTCTACATCGCTTGAAATTGCTTTTAAATAGGTCCTGAAACTGTATTTCCACCTTCCTGTGACTGCGCGAGTTCCTAAGCCTGTACCCACAGTCGGCGACTTCATACCCCCAGCGCCTAAAACCAACCCTCAGGCCGTTACAAACATACTGAGTCCTTGAGATTGTATCCTCAGTTCGTGGAATGTTTCCTCAGTCTATTTCATGTCCTCTTAGACTTTGAAATCGTACCTATAGTCAGTTGAATGTACCCCCAGGCCCTGAACCACTGGCCTCACTCAAATGGTACCATTTGCACAGTTTGCCTATACACTCTTTTCCTGAAATGTACCCTAAATCTGTTAGCTGTAAGTTCAGAGAGTATCCTTAATGTAACTTTTCTTCCAGTCTTATAACATTAGTCAGCGCGTTGAGCCCAAAATTAGCAATAAAAACCCCAAGTCTATGAGATGCACCTCAGTCACTCGAATACACCATAAGGCCCTAAAGCTGTGTTCTATCTTAAAATTTACCCGTTTTCAATTAGACTTTATCCCTTGCCCACTTGATGTGCCTACAGTTCGAAGATGTGTCCTTTGTCCATTGGTTATTGCAATAGCCCGTTTCATGTTCTCTTAGGAATTGAGATGGTAGCCTTAGTGAGTGAGATGTATCATCAAGCTATAAACCTGTGTCGTTTCAGAGATTTTAGTCCCAACCTGTTAGCCTGACCCGCCAGTCGGTAAGATGTTCTTTTAGTTCCTTCTACTTTCTCTCAGGCGGTGAAATACATTCTCAGTTCGATGTTCCCTCAAACCTTGAAACAGTGTCCCTTCTATTATTTCAACCCAATGCCGTATGCCTGTATCTGTGGTAGGCTATATATTCTCTCAGTTCCACACAGATATACCCTCAGTATTTACAACTATGCCCTTTCTCCTATTTTAGCTCCAGGCGATTAGCTTGTTCTATCTGCTTCCTTCATATTTCAACCCAACTTAATTGAATGTACCCTCAGATGACGAACCCATGCCTGCACTGTTGTTTCACCGATAACTCTTTGGCCTCTACTTCTTCTTCATGATCTTAACCCTCAGTCTAAACGGTCTGAAATAATGTATTCAACCTCATTTCACTGTCATCTCTCTCTCTCTTCTTCATTTCTCTCTCTTTTTCATTTCTCTCTCTCTCTCTCTCGCTCTCGCTATTTCTGTCTCTCTATTTCTGTCTCTCTTCACCTCTCTCTCTCAATCTCATTCTGTCTGTCTATCTCTTTCCTTCTCTGTCTTTCTCTCTTTGTCTCTTACTCTCTATCTACTCCTTTCTGAACTCTTTGTCTTACTCTCTGCTCCTCATTCTTATCTTCTCTCTACACTCTTTTCTACTGTCAGTCTCCCGCTGTCTCTCTCTCTCTCTCGCTGTCGCTCTCTATCTATCTCTCTCTCTTTCTTTCTCGCTTTCTGTCTTTCTCTCGCTCTCTATTTCTCTCTCTATCCCTCCCATTTCTCTTCCTCCTCTTCTTATATTTCTCCTCTTTCTATCTGTATCTCGCTGCCTCCTTTCACACAGTTTCTCTATCTCTGTTTTTCTCTCTCTTTCGCTATTCCACCATCTTCTGTCTCATTGTCTATCGTTCATTATTCTCTCACGTTCTCTCTGTCTGTCTTTCTGTCTCCCTTTATTCCTTTTTCCTTCCTGCAGACTTCTGTCTCTGTCCCTCTATCCATCTCTTTCGCCTTCAGTCCCTCTCTCTCTCTTTTGGCTGACTTGATATTGCATCTTTGGTCTCCTTGTTGTGTTTCTCACGTTTATAAGACGGTATTCTCGGACTATGATGTTTATCCTTTTCCTCCAAAAATGTACTTCCTACAATAAATTTTGCTTCCTTTCCTTCATATCTTCCTCAGGCTGTATGATTGATGGTTTCTCAGTTGATATGATGCTCCCTCAGACCGTAATTTTGATTGTTATCTGCTTTTAAATACATGTAGATTAAGAACTATGTAGAATTGTCCATTAGATCTTTTAGTATGAAATTTTACCTTAAGAATGCCAAAAAAGCCAAGGTTCCCACTTTATGATCAGAAGCAATTTGTTGATTGAAAATAATACATAAACATTCACGTAAGATTCTCCATATCATATTTATGCAGTATTGATTCATTGATTGATTGCAGAGTGTTAAACGCCGTTTACAACATTATTTCAGTTTATATAGCGGCGGCCAGTGCACTTATGTATTCTTTCCTGTAATTTCTTTTACCAGTATTACGCACAATATTCTTTCCAAGCCACTGGCTGCTTTCCCACATGACAATCGTGGAAACAATGGTCAACGTTGAGAGTGGAATGAATCGTATCGCATGGAATATCAGCAATCCTCGGAAAATAATTGGCCGAACCGGGAATGAAACCAGCGACCCCCCTGTTCTCAAGTCCTGTATGCTACCGACTGAGCTACCGAGGCTCGGCAATTATGCAGTAACTCCACTCCGTATAATCACAAGGTCAATTGAGCAACTCGGGGGCATGACAGTTTTTTGATATTGTTTGTTTGTATGGTGTTTCTCGTAGTTTCAGCATATTTCTGTCATATCACGGAGGCCAGTGCATCTACCATTGCCTTCCTGTGAGTCTTTATCCAGTGTTCCGCACAATATTATATCCACTGGCTTCTTTCTCACATACTCAACGTCATAAACATCGATCAGCACAGAGAGAGAGAGAGAGAGAGAGAGAGAGAGAGAGAGAGAGAGAGAGAGAGAGGTGGTGGTATTTCATTTACCAGTACTTTGCACATTATTCCAAACCAATGGCTGCTTTCCTACATAACTGTTGTCGGGATAAAAACATTGTGAGTGATGAGAAATTAATGAATCTTGTCGCAATTACTGTCATCAAACCTCGGATAATAATTGCAACAGCTGGGAAATGGAACCTGTGAATCCCTAGTTTCAGGCTTCGTACGTCATCAACTGAGCAACCAAGCTGAGAATTATGCAGATGAAATATTTCTTTTGTAATTGATCGGATCTTAAAGGGAGCCATGTTAAAGAAAATGAAAGTTATGAGCCCGATCTGACGACTTCAACATAATTTGAGTTATATCGCAAGCACCTACTTATGCTTTATTGGAGTTTTATTACCTGTACTTTGCTTTTAACCTTTCCCAAACCACTGTTTGCTTTCAAACGTAGATCATTTGAAACATTGTTCAACGATGAGAGAAGAATGAATCTTGTCGCCATGAACTTAAACAATCCTGAAAAAGAAAATTAGAATAGCCGGGGAATCGAACTATACAACCTTTGGTTTTATGTCTGGAACATTACTTTGCTGCTGCTTTTAGTGATGTTGGCTGAGAGAGAGAGAGAGATAGAGAGAGAGAGAGAGGATTTGATTTTGAAATATTTACTTTATTTCTGGAGGGTTGTAATTTGCGTGAAGAAATTGTAACATATTGTAAAGAAATATGATGTACAGTTATCTTGTGAATTGAAGGGGGGGAAAAATGTGAGCGATGAGAAATGAATGAATCTTGTCGCAATGGCTGTCGTCAAACCTCGGATAAAAATTGCAACAGCTGGGGTATCGAACCTGTGAAGCCCTAGTTTCGGACCTCGTACGTCAACAACTGAGCAATTAAGCAGAGAATTATGCTGATGAAGTTTTCTTTTGTAACTGATCAGATCTTAAAGGGAGCCACATTAACGAAAATGAAAGTTATGAGCCCGATCTGACGACTTCAACATAATTTGAGTTATATCGCAAGCACCTACTTATGCGTTATTGGAGTTTCTTTTCACCGGTATCTTGCTTTTAACCTTTCCCAAACCACTGTTTGCTTTCAAACGTAGATAATTTGAAACATTGTTGAACGATGAGAGAAGAATGAATCCTGTCGCAATGAATTTAATCCTGAAAAAGGAAATAAGATAAACCGGGGAATCGAACTATAGAACCTTGGGTTTTAAGTCTGGAACATTACTTTGCCGTTGCTTTTAGTGATATGTTTGCTGAGAGCAAGTGAGAGAGAGAGAGAGAGAGAGAGAGAGAGAGAGAGAGTGAGAAAGGATTTGATTTTGAAATGTTTACTTTATTTCTGGAGGGTTGTTATGTGCATGAAGAAAATGTAACATTTTGGAAAGAAAAATGATATACAGTTATGTTGTGAATGGAAGGGGGAAAAATGTGAGCGACGAGAAATGAATGAATCTTGTCGCAATTACTGTCATCAAACCGCGGATAAAAATTACAAAAGCTGGGGAATCGAACCTGTGAACCCTAGTTTCAGGCTTCGCACGTCATCAACTGAGCAACCAAGCTAAGAATTATGCTGATGAAGTTTTCTTTTGTAATTGATCAGATCTTAAAGGGAGCCATGTTAAAGAAAATGAAAGTTATGAGCCCGATCTGACAACTTGAACATACTTTGAGTTATATCGCAAGCACCTACTTATGCTTTATTGGAGTTTCTTTTACCTGTACTTTGCTTTTAACCTTTCCCAAACCACTGTTTGCTTTCAAACGTAGATCATTTGAAACATTGTTCAACGATGAGAGAAGAATGAATCCTATCGCAATGAACTTAAACAATCCTGAAAAAGAAAATTAGAACAGCCGGGGAATCGAACTATACAACCTTGGGTTTTAAGTCTGGAACATTACTTTGCAGTTGCTTTTAGTGATGTTGGCAGAGAGAGAGAGAGAGAGAGAGAGAGAGAGAGAGAGAGAGAAAGACAGAGAAAGACAGAGAAAGACAGAGAGAGTTAGACAGAGAGAGTATTTGATTTTGAAATGTTTACTTTATTCCTGGAGGGTTGTGATGTGCGAAAAGAAATCGTAACATTTTGTAAAGAAAAATGATGTACAGTTGTGTTGTGAATTGAAGGAAAAAAGCCTATTTTGAAGGAGGCAAGCATATCTCATGTTTAGGAATCCTTGACACAATTTGATTTTGTGAAGATGTGGTGAAAAGCAAAGAAGTATGTTGCTGAAGCCTACTTTTGAAGTTGATCGATTCTTAGGGGGGACATTGATAAGGTAAACGAAAAATATGTTTATGGGTCATGTTTGCAAGACCTTGGAGAGGAAGATCTTGCTATAATGGGAGAAAATACTGGTGTCATATCCCCAAGCCTGTCCCCACATTATGGATACACTGGAAATGATAAGTGTGGATTTGATTGTTGTTTACTGATTTATTTGGAAAGATTCAAAACTTAAATATAAAAAAATTGGGAAAACTGTGGACAAGCAATTGGAAATACTGTGGACTAGCTGGAAATCGAGTAAAGAAATGGAATGATTTGAATGTAGGACAAAGATGTTTTCCTGAGTGTTGAAAAGTGAACTAAAATAGTATTGAGCAAAACTGTTTAAGTTTACAGCAGTTGTGAAGCTATTTAATAATTGCTTGGATGATGATGATGATTAGGTTGGTAGTGCTACTGTAGATGTTGTAGCGGAGCAAGATTTCTTTGTTAGCCAAAGCTCTTGTAACAGTCTTTCCAAACCACTGGCTGGTTTTCAAAATAACTTTAGTCGATAGAATGATCGGTATTAAGCAAAGAATAAATCCTGCAACAACGAATATCATCGAACCTCGGACAGAAATTGGTACAGCTTGGGGACCGAACCTGCGACCGTATAGGCTTTTAGCCATGTACTTTACCAACCAAGCTACTGGGCAAGGCAATCTGAGAGAGAGAGAGAGAGAGAGAGAGAGAGAGAGAGAGAGAGAAGGAGTGTATTTGATTATGACACGTTTACTTTAATCCTGAAGGGTTTTTATGTGCGAGAAGAAATTAAAACATTTTGCAAAGACAAATGATGTACAGTTGTGGATTGAAGGAAAAATAATATAAGCTTTTGGAAGGGGATAACTTTCTTTTACCAGTACTTCGCACAATATTATTCCCATTGGCACTGGCTGCATTCCGAACATAACCTCGTCGAAAGAATTATGAGGGCTGAGATAAGAATAAACCCTGTCGTAGTAACTGTCATCAATTACATAGAGCATATTCTCAGTCTAAGAGATTGTATCCTCAGTCCGTAGGTTTTACTTTCACATCGGGAGAAATATTTTCAGTCTGTATTTATTTATTCCTGGAGGGTTATGAGCGAGAAGACATTGTAACTTTTTGTAAAGAACAATGATGGAAAAAGTAAAATGTGTGAACACTATAGATTTTAATGGCCATGTGTTTAGAAATGTGCAGAAGTTAATTTTAAGGGACTCGATATTTTCTGGACAGTTTTGGATTCAATAAAAAAAGTTATAAGCTATTTGGGAGGAGATGAGTACTTTCTTTTACCAGTACTTTGCACAATATTGTTCCCATTGGCACTTGCTGCTTTCTTTTTATGACTTCGTCAGAAGGATTATCAGCGCCGAGATAAGAAGAAACCCTGTCGCAATAACTGTCATCAATTCCATAAAACATATTCACAGTCTTGGAGATTGTATCCTCAGTCCGCAGGTTGTACTTTCAAATGGGGAGAAATACATTTAGTGCGTAATACTGGTCCATTAGTCCTTACCATCGTCTTTAGTCTCATTTGACCCAATCTCAGTATGTACCCTGAATTCGTGAGATAAACCCTTAGGCCATGAGCTGAGTCAACAAACGCTTGAGATTCAACCAGTTCCTTATTTCTTTACTTCATTAGGCTGCACTCTTAGTCAATGAGATAAACCTTACCTGTGGAAATTATTCGATATGATTAACCACTTTTTGGTCCGTTGTATTTGTCTTTCTGTAAGATGTATCGTCGGTCTGTCAAATGTAAATGAAAGTCCAGACACTTGTTTTTACTTTGAATTAAACCAAATGCCGTACGTTAGCCCCTTCAGTCTGTTTGATTTACCTTTAGTCCAAGAGATGTACCTTCAGTCCGAGAAATATGTCTTCGTTTTGTTTGAGTCTTACACCTTCATCTTCGAGCTCTACATCGCTTGAAATTGCTTTTAAATAGGTCCTGAAACTGTATTTCCACCTTCCTGTGACTGCGCGAGTTCCTAAGCCTGTACCCACAGTCGGCGACTTCATACCCCCAGCGCCTAAAACCAACCCTCAGGCCGTTACAAACATACTGAGTCCTTGAGATTGTATCCTCAGTTCGTGGAATGTTTCCTCAGTCTATTTCATGTCCTCTTAGACTTTGAAATCGTACCTATAGTCAGTTGAATGTACCCCCAGGCCCTGAACCACTGGCCTCACTCAAATGGTACCATTTGCACAGTTTGCCTATACACTCTTTTCCTGAAATGTACCCTAAATCTGTTAGCTGTAAGTTCAGAGAGTATCCTTAATGTAACTTTTCTTCCAGTCTTATAACATTAGTCAGCGCGTTGAGCCCAAAATTAGCAATAAAAACCCCAAGTCTATGAGATGCACCTCAGTCACTCGAATACACCATAAGGCCCTAAAGCTGTGTTCTATCTTAAAATTTACCCGTTTTCAATTAGACTTTATCCCTTGCCCACTTGATGTGCCTACAGTTCGAAGATGTGTCCTTTGTCCATTGGTTATTGCAATAGCCCGTTTCATGTTCTCTTAGGAATTGAGATGGTAGCCTTAGTGAGTGAGATGTATCATCAAGCTATAAACCTGTGTCGTTTCAGAGATTGTAGTCCCAACCTGTTAGCCTGACCCGCCAGTCGGTAAGATGTTCTTTTAGTTCCTTCTACTTTCTCTCAGGCGGTGAAATACATTCTCAGTTCGATGTTCCCTCAAACCTTGAAACAGTGTCCCTTCTATTATTTCAACCCAATGCCGTATGCCTGTATCTGTGGTAGGCTATATATTCTCTCAGTTCCACACAGATATACCCTCAGTATTTACAACTATGCCCTTTCTCCTATTTTAGCTCCAGGCGATTAGCTTGTTCTATCTGCTTCCTTCATATTTCAACCCAACTTAATTGAATGTACCCTCAGATGACGAACCCATGCCTGCACTGTTGTTTCACCGATAACTCTTTGGCCTCTACTTCTTCTTCATGATCTTAACCCTCAGTCTAAACGGTCTGAAATAATGTATTCAACCTCATTTCACTGTCATCTCTCTCTCTCTTCTTCATTTCTCTCTCTTTTTCATTTCTCTCTCTCTCTCTCTCGCTCTCGCTATTTCTGTCTCTCTATTTCTGTCTCTCTTCACCTCTCTCTCTCAATCTCATTCTGTCTGTCTATCTCTTTCCTTCTCTGTCTTTCTCTCTTTGTCTCTTACTCTCTATCTACTCCTTTCTGAACTCTTTGTCTTACTCTCTGCTCCTCATTCTTATCTTCTCTCTACACTCTTTTCTACTGTCAGTCTCCCGCTGTCTCTCTCTCTCTCTCGCTGTCGCTCTCTATCTATCTCTCTCTCTTTCTTTCTCGCTTTCTGTCTTTCTCTCGCTCTCTATTTCTCTCTCTATCCCTCCCATTTCTCTTCCTCCTCTTCTTATATTTCTCCTCTTTCTATCTGTATCTCGCTGCCTCCTTTCACACAGTTTCTCTATCTCTGTTTTTCTCTCTCTTTCGCTATTCCACCATCTTCTGTCTCATTGTCTATCGTTCATTATTCTCTCACGTTCTCTCTGTCTGTCTTTCTGTCTCCCTTTATTCCTTTTTCCTTCCTGCAGACTTCTGTCTCTGTCCCTCTATCCATCTCTTTCGCCTTCAGTCCCTCTCTCTCTCTTTTGGCTGACTTGATATTGCATCTTTGGTCTCCTTGTTGTGTTTCTCACGTTTATAAGACGGTATTCTCGGACTATGATGTTTATCCTTTTCCTCCAAAAATGTACTTCCTACAATAAATTTTGCTTCCTTTCCTTCATATCTTCCTCAGGCTGTATGATTGATGGTTTCTCAGTTGATATGATGCTCCCTCAGACCGTAATTTTGATTGTTATCTGCTTTTAAATACATGTAGATTAAGAACTATGTAGAATTGTCCATTAGATCTTTTAGTATGAAATGTTAATGGTGTAACTGGCACAATTGAGACATCCTGGCAAGATCTTACAAAATTATGTAATCACCCTGTGCATGTTTTACCTTAAGAATGCCAAAAAAGCCAAGGTTCCCACTTTATGATCAGAAGCAATTTGTTGATTGAAAATAATACATAAACATTCACGTAAGATTCTCCATATCATATTTATGCAGTATTGATTCATTGATTGATTGCAGAGTGTTAAACGCCGTTTACAACATTATTTCAGTTTATATAGCGGCGGCCAGTGCACTTATGTATTCTTTCCTGTAATTTCTTTTACCAGTATTACGCACAATATTCTTTCCAAGCCACTGGCTGCTTTCCCACATGACAATCGTGGAAACAATGGTCAACGTTGAGAGTGGAATGAATCGTATCGCATGGAATATCAGCAATCCTCGGAAAATAATTGGCCGAACCGGGAATGAAACCAGCGACCCCCCTGTTCTCAAGTCCTGTATGCTACCGACTGAGCTACCGAGGCTCGGCAATTATGCAGTAACTCCACTCCGTATAATCACAAGGTCAATTGAGCAACTCGGGGGCATGACAGTTTTTTGATATTGTTTGTTTGTATGGTGTTTCTCGTAGTTTCAGCATATTTCTGTCATATCACGGAGGCCAGTGCATCTACCATTGCCTTCCTGTGAGTCTTTATCCAGTGTTCCGCACAATATTATATCCACTGGCTTCTTTCTCACATACTCAACGTCATAAACATCGATCAGCACAGAGAGAGAGAGAGAGAGAGAGAGAGAGAGAGAGAGAGGTGGTGGTATTTCATTTACCAGTACTTTGCACATTATTCCAAACCAATGGCTGCTTTCCTACATAACTGTTGTCGGGATAAAAACATTGTGAGTGATGAGAAATTAATGAATCTTGTCGCAATTACTGTCATCAAACCTCGGATAATAATTGCAACAGCTGGGAAATGGAACCTGTGAATCCCTAGTTTCAGGCTTCGTACGTCATCAACTGAGCAACCAAGCTGAGAATTATGCAGATGAAATATTTCTTTTGTAATTGATCGGATCTTAAAGGGAGCCATGTTAAAGAAAATGAAAGTTATGAGCCCGATCTGACGACTTCAACATAATTTGAGTTATATCGCAAGCACCTACTTATGCTTTATTGGAGTTTTATTACCTGTACTTTGCTTTTAACCTTTCCCAAACCACTGTTTGCTTTCAAACGTAGATCATTTGAAACATTGTTCAACGATGAGAGAAGAATGAATCTTGTCGCCATGAACTTAAACAATCCTGAAAAAGAAAATTAGAATAGCCGGGGAATCGAACTATACAACCTTTGGTTTTATGTCTGGAACATTACTTTGCTGCTGCTTTTAGTGATGTTGGCTGAGAGAGACAGAGAGATAGAGAGAGAGAGAGAGAGGATTTGATTTTGAAATATTTACTTTATTTCTGGAGGGTTGTAATTTGCGTGAAGAAATTGTAACATATTGTAAAGAAATATGATGTACAGTTATCTTGTGAATTGAAGGGGGGGAAAAATGTGAGCGATGAGAAATGAATGAATCTTGTCGCAATGGCTGTCGTCAAACCTCGGATAAAAATTGCAACAGCTGGGGTATCGAACCTGTGAAGCCCTAGTTTCGGACCTCGTACGTCAACAACTGAGCAATTAAGCAGAGAATTATGCTGATGAAGTTTTCTTTTGTAACTGATCAGATCTTAAAGGGAGCCACATTAACGAAAATGAAAGTTATGAGCCCGATCTGACGACTTCAACATAATTTGAGTTATATCGCAAGCACCTACTTATGCGTTATTGGAGTTTCTTTTCACCGGTATCTTGCTTTTAACCTTTCCCAAACCACTGTTTGCTTTCAAACGTAGATAATTTGAAACATTGTTGAACGATGAGAGAAGAATGAATCCTGTCGCAATGAATTTAATCCTGAAAAAGGAAATAAGATAAACCGGGGAATCGAACTATAGAACCTTGGGTTTTAAGTCTGGAACATTACTTTGCCGTTGCTTTTAGTGATATGTTTGCTGAGAGCAAGTGAGAGAGAGAGAGAGAGAGAGAGAGAGAGAGTGAGAAAGGATTTGATTTTGAAATGTTTACTTTATTTCTGGAGGGTTGTTATGTGCATGAAGAAAATGTAACATTTTGGAAAGAAAAATGATATACAGTTATGTTGTGAATTGAAGGGGGAAAAATGTGAGCGACGAGAAATGAATGAATCTTGTCGCAATTACTGTCATCAAACCGCGGATAAAAATTACAAAAGCTGGGGAATCGAACCTGTGAACCCTAGTTTCAGGCTTCGCACGTCATCAACTGAGCAACCAAGCTAAGAATTATGCTGATGAAGTTTTCTTTTGTAATTGATCAGATCTTAAAGGGAGCCATGTTAAAGAAAATGAAAGTTATGAGCCCGATCTGACAACTTCAACATACTTTGAGTTATATCGCAAGCACCTACTTATGCTTTATTGGAGTTTCTTTTACCTGTACTTTGCTTTTAACCTTTCCCAAACCACTGTTTGCTTTCAAACGTAGATCATTTGAAACATTGTTCAACGATGAGAGAAGAATGAATCCTATCGCAATGAACTTAAACAATCCTGAAAAAGAAAATTAGAACAGCCGGGGAATCGAACTATACAACCTTGGGTTTTAAGTCTGGAACATTACTTTGCAGTTGCTTTTAGTGATGTTGGCAGAGAGAGAGAGAGAGAGAGAGAGAGAAAGACAGAGAGAGTTAGACAGAGAGAGTATTTGATTTTGAAATGTTTACTTTATTCCTGGAGGGTTGTGATGTGCGAAAAGAAATCGTAACATTTTGTAAAGAAAAATGATGTACAGTTGTGTTGTGAATTGAAGGAAAAAAGCCTATTTTGAAGGAGGCAAGCATATCTCATGTTTAGGAATCCTTGACACAATTTGATTTTGTGAAGATGTGGTGAAAAGCAAAGAAGTATGTTGCTGAAGCCTACTTTTGAAGTTGATCGATTCTTAGGGGGGACATTGATAAGGTAAACGAAAAATATGTTTATGGGTCATGTTTGCAAGACCTTGGAGAGGAAGATCTTGCTATAATGGGAGAAAATACTGGTGTCATATCCCCAAGCCTGTCCCCACATTATGGATACACTGGAAATGATAAGTGTGGATTTGATTGTTGTTTACTGATTTATTTGGAAAGATTCAAAACTTAAATATAAAAAAATTGGGAAAACTGTGGACAAGCAATTGGAAATACTGTGGACTAGCTGGAAATCGAGTAAAGAAATGGAATGATTTGAATGTAGGACAAAGATGTTTTCCTGAGTGTTGAAAAGTGAACTAAAATAGTATTGAGCAAAACTGTTTAAGTTTACAGCAGTTGTGAAGCTATTTAATAATTGCTTGGATGATGATGATGATTAGGTTGGTAGTGCTACTGTAGATGTTGTAGCGGAGCAAGATTTCTTTGTTAGCCAAAGCTCTTGTAACAGTCTTTCCAAACCACTGGCTGGTTTTCAAAATAACTTTAGTCGATAGAATGATCGGTATTAAGCAAAGAATAAATCCTGCAACAACGAATATCATCGAACCTCGGACAGAAATTGGTACAGCTTGGGGACCGAACCTGCGACCGTATAGGCTTTTAGCCATGTACTTTACCAACCAAGCTACTGGGCAAGGCAATCTGAGAGAGAGAGAGAGAGAGAGAGAGAGAGAGAGAGAGAGAGAGAAGGAGTGTATTTGATTATGACACGTTTACTTTAATCCTGAAGGGTTTTTATGTGCGAGAAGAAATTAAAACATTTTGCAAAGACAAATGATGTACAGTTGTGGATTGAAGGAAAAATAATATAAGCTTTTGGAAGGGGATAACTTTCTTTTACCAGTTCTTCGCACAATATTATTCCCATTGGCACTGGCTGCATTCCTCACATAACCTCGTCGAAAGAATTATGAGGGCTGAGATAAGAATAAACCCTGTCGCAGTAACTGTCATCAATTACATAGAGCATATTCTCAGTCTAAGAGATTGTATCCTCAGTCCGTAGGTTTTACTTTCACATCGGGAGAAATATTTTCAGTCTGTATTTATTTATTCCTGGAGGGTTATGAGCGAGAAGACATTGTAACTTTTTGTAAAGAACAATGATGGAAAAAGTAAAATGTGTGAACACTATAGATTTTAATGGCCATGTGTTTAGAAATGTGCAGAAGTTAATTTTAAGGGACTCGATATTTTCTGGACAGTTTTGGATTCAATAAAAAAAGTTATAAGCTATTTGGGAGGAGATGAGTACTTTCTTTTACCAGTACTTTGCACAATATTGTTCCCATTGGCACTTGCTGCTTTCTTTTTATGACTTCGTCAGAAGGATTATCAGCGCCGAGATAAGAAGAAACCCTGTCGCAATAACTGTCATCAATTCCATAAAACATATTCACAGTCTTGGAGATTGTATCCTCAGTCCGCAGGTTGTACTTTCAAATGGGGAGAAATACATTTAGTGCGTAATACTGGTCCATTAGTCCTTACCATCGTCTTTAGTCTCATTTGACCCAATCTCAGTATGTACCCTGAATTCGTGAGATAAACCCTTAGGCCATGAGCTGAGTCAACAAACGCTTGAGATTCAACCAGTTCCTTATTTCTTTACTTCATTAGGCTGCACTCTTAGTCAATGAGATAAACCTTACCTGTGGAAATTATTCGATATGATTAACCACTTTTTGGTCCGTTGTATTTGTCTTTCTGTAAGATGTATCGTCGGTCTGTCAAATGTAAATGAAAGTCCAGACACTTGTTTTTACTTTGAATTAAACCAAATGCCGTACGTTAGCCCCTTCAGTCTGTTTGATTTACCTTTAGTCCAAGAGATGTACCTTCAGTCCGAGAAATATGTCTTCGTTTTGTTTGAGTCTTACACCTTCATCTTCGAGCTCTACATCGCTTGAAATTGCTTTTAAATAGGTCCTGAAACTGTATTTCCACCTTCCTGTGACTGCGCGAGTTCCTAAGCCTGTACCCACAGTCGGCGACTTCATACCCCCAGCGCCTAAAACCAACCCTCAGGCCGTTACAAACATACTGAGTCCTTGAGATTGTATCCTCAGTTCGTGGAATGTTTCCTCAGTCTATTTCATGTCCTCTTAGACTTTGAAATCGTACCTATAGTCAGTTGAATGTACCCCCAGGCCCTGAACCACTGGCCTCACTCAAATGGTACCATTTGCACAGTTTGCCTATACACTCTTTTCCTGAAATGTACCCTAAATCTGTTAGCTGTAAGTTCAGAGAGTATCCTTAATGTAACTTTTCTTCCAGTCTTATAACATTAGTCAGCGCGTTGAGCCCAAAATTAGCAATAAAAACCCCAAGTCTATGAGATGCACCTCAGTCACTCGAATACACCATAAGGCCCTAAAGCTGTGTTCTATCTTAAAATTTACCCGTTTTCAATTAGACTTTATCCCTTGCCCACTTGATGTGCCTACAGTTCGAAGATATGTCCTTTGTCCATTGGTTATTGCAATAGCCCGTTTCATGTTCTCTTAGGAATTGAGATGGTAGCCTTAGTGAGTGAGATGTATCATCAAGCTATAAACCTGTGTCGTTTCAGAGATTTTAGTTCCAACCTGTTAGCCTGACCCGCCAGTCGGTAAGATGTTCTTTTAGTTCCTTCTACTTTCTCTCAGGCGGTGAAATACATTCTCAGTTCGATGTTCCCTCAAACCTTGAAACAGTGTCCCTTCTATTATTTCAACCCAATGCCGTATGCCTGTATCTGTGGTAGGCTATATATTCTCTCAGTTCCACACAGATATACCCTCAGTATTTACAACTATGCCCTTTCTCCTATTTTAGCTCCAGGCGATTAGCTTGTTCTATCTGCTTCCTTCATATTTCAACCCAACTTAATTGAATGTACCCTCAGATGACGAACCCATGCCTGCACTGTTGTTTCACCGATAACTCTTTGGCCTCTACTTCTTCTTCATGATCTTAACCCTCAGTCTAAACGGTCTGAAATAATGTATTCAACCTCATTTCACTGTCATCTCTCTCTCTCTTCTTCATTTCTCTCTCTTTTTCATTTCTCTCTCTCTCTCTCTCGCTCTCGCTATTTCTGTCTCTCTATTTCTGTCTCTCTTCACCTCTCTCTCTCAATCTCATTCTGTCTGTCTATCTCTTTCCTTCTCTGTCTTTCTCTCTTTGTCTCTTACTCTCTATCTACTCCTTTCTGAACTCTTTGTCTTACTCTCTGCTCCTCATTCTTATCTTCTCTCTACACTCTTTTCTACTGTCAGTCTCCCGCTGTCTCTCTCTCTCTCTCGCTGTCGCTCTCTATCTATCTCTCTCTCTTTCTTTCTCGCTTTCTGTCTTTCTCTCGCTCTCTATTTCTCTCTCTATCCCTCCCATTTCTCTTCCTCCTCTTCTTATATTTCTCCTCTTTCTATCTGTATCTCGCTGCCTCCTTTCACACAGTTTCTCTATCTCTGTTTTTCTCTCTCTTTCGCTATTCCACCATCTTCTGTCTCATTGTCTATCGTTCATTATTCTCTCACGTTCTCTCTGTCTGTCTTTCTGTCTCCCTTTATTCCTTTTTCCTTCCTGCAGACTTCTGTCTCTGTCCCTCTATCCATCTCTTTCGCCTTCAGTCCCTCTCTCTCTCTTTTGGCTGACTTGATATTGCATCTTTGGTCTCCTTGTTGTGTTTCTCACGTTTATAAGACGGTATTCTCGGACTATGATGTTTATCCTTTTCCTCCAAAAATGTACTTCCTACAATAAATTTTGCTTCCTTTCCTTCATATCTTCCTCAGGCTGTATGATTGATGGTTTCTCAGTTGATATGATGCTCCCTCAGACCGTAATTTTGATTGTTATCTGCTTTTAAATACATGTAGATTAAGAACTATGTAGAATTGTCCATTAGATCTTTTAGTATGAAATGTTAATGGTGTAACTGGCACAATTGAGACATCCTGGCAAGATCTTACAAAATTATGTAATCACCCTGTGCATGTTTTACCTTAAGAATGCCAAAAAAGCCAAGGTTCCCACTTTATGATCAGAAGCAACTTGTTGATTGAAAATAATACATAAACATTCACGTAAGATTCTCCATATCATATTTATGCAGTATTGATTCATTGATTGATTGCAGAGTGTTAAACGCCGTTTACAACATTATTTCAGTTTATATAGCGGCGGCCAGTGCACTTATGTATTCTTTCCTGTAATTTCTTTTACCAGTATTACGCACAATATTCTTTCCAAGCCACTGGCTGCTTTCCCACATGACAATCGTGGAAACAATGGTCAACGTTGAGAGTGGAATGAATCGTATCGCATGGAATATCAGCAATCCTCGGAAAATAATTGGCCGAACCGGGAATGAAACCAGCGACCCCCCTGTTCTCAAGTCCTGTATGCTACCGACTGAGCTACCGAGGCTCGGCAATTATGCAGTAACTCCACTCCGTATAATCACAAGGTCAATTGAGCAACTCGGGGGCATGACAGTTTTTTGATATTGTTTGTTTGTATGGTGTTTCTCGTAGTTTCAGCATATTTCTGTCATATCACGGAGGCCAGTGCATCTACCATTGCCTTCCTTTGAGTCTTTATCCAGTGTTCCGCACAATATTATATCCACTGGCTTCTTTCTCACATACTCAACGTCATAAACATCGATCAGCACAGAGAGAGAGAGAGAGAGAGAGAGAGAGAGAGAGAGGTGGTGGTATTTCATTTACCAGTACTTTGCACATTATTCCAAACCAATGGCTGCTTTCCTACATAACTGTTGTCGGGATAAAAACATTGTGAGTGATGAGAAATTAATGAATCTTGTCGCAGTTACTGTCATCAAACCTCGGATAATAATTGCAACAGCTGGGAAATGGAACCTGTGAATCCCTAGTTTCAGGCTTCGTACGTCATCAACTGAGCAACCAAGCTGAGAATTATGCAGATGAAATATTTCTTTTGTAATTGATCGGATCTTAAAGGGAGCCATGTTAAAGAAAATGAAAGTTATGAGCCCGATCTGACGACTTGAACATAATTTGAGTTATATCGCAAGCACCTACTTATGCTTTATTGGAGTTTTATTACCTGTACTTTGCTTTTAACCTTTCCCAAACCACTGTTTGCTTTCAAACGTAGATCATTTGAAACATTGTTCAACGATGAGAGAAGAATGAATCTTGTCGCCATGAACTTAAACAATCCTGAAAAAGAAAATTAGAATAGCCGGGGAATCGAACTATACAACCTTTGGTTTTATGTCTGGAACATTACTTTGCTGCTGCTTTTAGTGATGTTGGCTGAGAGAGACAGAGAGATAGAGAGAGAGAGAGAGGATTTGATTTTGAAATATTTACTTTATTTCTGGAGGGTTGTAATTTGCGTGAAGAAATTGTAACATATTGTAAAGAAATATGATGTACAGTTATCTTGTGAATTGAAGGGGGGGAAAAATGTGAGCGATGAGAAATGAATGAATCTTGTCGCAATGGCTGTCGTCAAACCTCGGATAAAAATTGCAACAGCTGGGGTATCGAACCTGTGAAGCCCTAGTTTCGGACCTCGTACGTCAACAACTGAGCAATTAAGCAGAGAATTATGCTGATGAAGTTTTCTTTTGTAACTGATCAGATCTTAAAGGGAGCCACATTAACGAAAATGAAAGTTATGAGCCCGATCTGACGACTTCAACATAATTTGAGTTATATCGCAAGCACCTACTTATGCGTTATTGGAGTTTCTTTTCACCGGTATCTTGCTTTTAACCTTTCCCAAACCACTGTTTGCTTTCAAACGTAGATAATTTGAAACATTGTTGAACGATGAGAGAAGAATGAATCCTGTCGCAATGAATTTAATCCTGAAAAAGGAAATAAGATAAACCTGGGAATCGAACTATAGAACCTTGGGTTTTAAGTCTGGAACATTAATTTGCCGTTGCTTTTAGTGATATGTTTGCTGAGAGCAAGTGAGAGAGAGAGAGAGAGAGAGAGAGAGAGTGAGAAAGGATTTGATTTTGAAATGTTTACTTTATTTCTGGAGGGTTGTTATGTGCATGAAGAAAATGTAACATTTTGGAAAGAAAAATGATATACAGTTATGTTGTGAATTGAAGGGGGAAAAATGTGAGCGACGAGAAATGAATGAATCTTGTCGCAATTACTGTCATCAAACCGCGGATAAAAATTACAAAAGCTGGGGAATCGAACCTGTGAACCCTAGTTTCAGGCTTCGCACGTCATCAACTGAGCAACCAAGCTAAGAATTATGCTGATGAAGTTTTCTTTTGTAATTGATCAGATCTTAAAGGGAGCCATGTTAAAGAAAATGAAAGTTATGAGCCCGATCTGACAACTTGAACATACTTTGAGTTATATCGCAAGCACCTACTTATGCTTTATTGGAGTTTCTTTTACCTGTACTTTGCTTTTAACCTTTCCCAAACCACTGTTTGCTTTCAAACGTAGATCATTTGAAACATTGTTCAACGATGAGAGAAGAATGAATCCTATCGCAATGAACTTAAACAATCCTGAAAAAGAAAATTAGAACAGCCGGGGAATCGAACTATACAACCTTGGGTTTTAAGTCTGGAACATTACTTTGCAGTTGCTTTTAGTGATGTTGGCAGAGAGAGAGAGAGAGAGAGAGAAAGAGAGAAAGACAGAGAAAGACAGAGAGAGTTAGACAGAGAGAGTATTTGATTTTGAAATGTTTACTTTATTCCTGGAGGGTTGTGATGTGCGAAAAGAAATCGTAACATTTTGTAAAGAAAAATGATGTACAGTTGTGTTGTGAATTGAAGGAAAAAAGCCTATTTTGAAGGAGGCAAGCATATCTCATGTTTAGGAATCCTTGACACAATTTGATTTTGTGAAGATGTGGTGAAAAGCAAAGAAGTATGTTGCTGAAGCCTACTTTTGAAGTTGATCGATTCTTAGGGGGGACATTGATAAGGTAAACGAAAAATATGTTTATGGGTCATGTTTGCAAGACCTTGGAGAGGAAGATCTTGCTATAATGGGAGAAAATACTGGTGTCATATCCCCAAGCCTGTCCCCACATTATGGATACACTGGAAATGATAAGTGTGGATTTGATTGTTGTTTACTGATTTATTTGGAAAGATTCAAAACTTAAATATAAAAAAATTGGGAAAACTGTGGACAAGGAATTGGAAATACTGTGGACTAGCTGGAAATCGAGTAAAGAAATGGAATGATTTGAATGTAGGACAAAGATGTTTTCCTGAGTGTTGAAAAGTGAACTAAAATAGTATTGAGCAAAACTGTTTAAGTTTACAGCAGTTGTGAAGCTATTTAATAATTGCTTGGATGATGATGATGATTAGGTTGGTAGTGCTACTGTAGATGTTGTAGCGGAGCAAGATTTCTTTGTTAGCCAAAGCTCTTGTAACAGTCTTTCCAAACCACTGGCTGGTTTTCAAAATAACTTTAGTCGATAGAATGATCGGTATTAAGCAAAGAATAAATCCTGCAACAACGAATATCATCGAACCTCGGACAGAAATTGGTACAGCTTGGGGACCGAACCTGCGACCGTATAGGCTTTTAGCCATGTACTTTACCAACCAAGCTACTGGGCAAGGCAATCTGAGAGAGAGAGAGAGAGAGAGAGAGAGAAGGAGTGTATTTGATTATGACATGTTTACTTTAATCCTGAAGGGTTTTTATGTGCGAGAAGAAATTAAAACATTTTGCAAAGACAAATGATGTACAGTTGTGGATTGAAGGAAAAATAATATAAGCTTTTGGAAGGGGATAACTTTCTTTTACCAGTACTTCGCACAATATTATTCCCATTGGCACTGGCTGCATTCCTCACATAACCTCGTCGAAAGAATTATGAGGGCTGAGATAAGAATAAACCCTGTCGCAGTAACTGTCATCAATTACATAGAGCATATTCTCAGTCTAAGAGATTGTATCCTCAGTCCGTAGGTTTTACTTTCACATCGGGAGAAATATTTTCAGTCTGTATTTATTTATTCCTGGAGGGTTATGAGCGAGAAGACATTGTAACTTTTTGTAAAGAACAATGATGGAAAAAGTAAAATGTGTGAACACTATAGATTTTAATGGCCATGTGTTTAGAAATGTGCAGAAGTTAATTTTAAGGGACTCGATATTTTCTGGACAGTTTTGGATTCAATAAAAAAAGTTATAAGCTATTTGGGAGGAGATGAGTACTTTCTTTTACCAGTACTTTGCACAATATTGTTCCCATTGGCACTTGCTGCTTTCTTTTTATGACTTCGTCAGAAGGATTATCAGCGCCGAGATAAGAAGAAACCCTGTCGCAATAACTGTCATCAATTCCATAAAACATATTCACAGTCTTGGAGATTGTATCCTCAGTCCGCAGGTTGTACTTTCAAATGGGGAGAAATACATTTAGTGCGTAATACTGGTCCATTAGTCCTTACCATCGTCTTTAGTCTCATTTGACCCAATCTCAGTATGTACCCTGAATTCGTGAGATAAACCCTTAGGCCATGAGCTGAGTCAACAAACGCTTGAGATTCAACCAGTTCCTTATTTCTTTACTTCATTAGGCTGCACTCTTAGTCAATGAGATAAACCTTACCTGTGGAAATTATTCGATATGATTAACCACTTTTTGGTCCGTTGTATTTGTCTTTCTGTAAGATGTATCGTCGGTCTGTCAAATGTAAATGAAAGTCCAGACACTTGTTTTTACTTTGAATTAAACCAAATGCCGTACGTTAGCCCCTTCAGTCTGTTTGATTTACCTTTAGTCCAAGAGATGTACCTTCAGTCCGAGAAATATGTCTTCGTTTTGTTTGAGTCTTACACCTTCATCTTCGAGCTCTACATCGCTTGAAATTGCTTTTAAATAGGTCCTGAAACTGTATTTCCACCTTCCTGTGACTGCGCGAGTTCCTAAGCCTGTACCCACAGTCGGCGACTTCATACCCCCAGCGCCTAAAACCAACCCTCAGGCCGTTACAAACATACTGAGTCCTTGAGATTGTATCCTCAGTTCGTGGAATGTTTCCTCAGTCTATTTCATGTCCTCTTAGACTTTGAAATCGTACCTATAGTCAGTTGAATGTACCCCCAGGCCCTGAACCACTGGCCTCACTCAAATGGTACCATTTGCACAGTTTGCCTATACACTCTTTTCCTGAAATGTACCCTAAATCTGTTAGCTGTAAGTTCAGAGAGTATCCTTAATGTAACTTTTCTTCCAGTCTTATAACATTAGTCAGCGCGTTGAGCCCAAAATTAGCAATAAAAACCCCAAGTCTATGAGATGCACCTCAGTCACTCGAATACACCATAAGGCCCTAAAGCTGTGTTCTATCTTAAAATTTACCCGTTTTCAATTAGACTTTATCCCTTGCCCACTTGATGTGCCTACAGTTCGAAGATGTGTCCTTTGTCCATTGGTTATTGCAATAGCCCGTTTCATGTTCTCTTAGGAATTGAGATGGTAGCCTTAGTGAGTGAGATGTATCATCAAGCTATAAACCTGTGTCGTTTCAGAGATTTTAGTCCCAACCTGTTAGCCTGACCCGCCAGTCGGTAAGATGTTCTTTTAGTTCCTTCTACTTTCTCTCAGGCGGTGAAATACATTCTCAGTTCGATGTTCCCTCAAACCTTGAAACAGTGTCCCTTCTATTATTTCAACCCAATGCCGTATGCCTGTATCTGTGGTAGGCTATATATTCTCTCAGTTCCACACAGATATACCCTCAGTATTTACAACTATGCCCTTTCTCCTATTTTAGCTCCAGGCGATTAGCTTGTTCTATCTGCTTCCTTCATATTTCAACCCAACTTAATTGAATGTACCCTCAGATGACGAACCCATGCCTGCACTGTTGTTTCACCGATAACTCTTTGGCCTCTACTTCTTCTTCATGATCTTAACCCTCAGTCTAAACGGTCTGAAATAATGTATTCAACCTCATTTCACTGTCATCTCTCTCTCTCTTCTTCATTTCTCTCTCTTTTTCATTTCTCTCTCTCTCGCTCTCGCTATTTCTGTCTCTCTATTTCTGTCTCTCTTCACCTCTCTCTCTCAATCTCATTCTGTCTGTCTATCTCTTTCCTTCTCTGTCTTTCTCTCTTTGTCTCTTACTCTCTATCTACTCCTTTCTGAACTCTTTGTCTTACTCTCTGCTCCTCATTCTTATCTTCTCTCTACACTCTTTTCTACTGTCAGTCTCCCGCTGTCTCTCTCTCTCTCTCGCTGTCGCTCTCTATCTATCTCTCTCTCTTTCTTTCTCGCTTTCTGTCTTTCTCTCGCTCTCTATTTCTCTCTCTATCCCTCCCATTTCTCTTCCTCCTCTTCTTATATTTCTCCTCTTTCTATCTGTATCTCGCTGCCTCCTTTCACACAGTTTCTCTATCTCTGTTTTTCTCTCTCTTTCGCTATTCCACCATCTTCTGTCTCATTGTCTATCGTTCATTATTCTCTCACGTTCTCTCTGTCTGTCTTTCTGTCTCCCTTTATTCCTTTTTCCTTCCTGCAGACTTCTGTCTCTGTCCCTCTATCCATCTCTTTCGCCTTCAGTCCCTCTCTCTCTCTTTTGGCTGACTTGATATTGCATCTTTGGTCTCCTTGTTGTGTTTCTCACGTTTATAAGACGGTATTCTCGGACTATGATGTTTATCCTTTTCCTCCAAAAATGTACTTCCTACAATAAATTTTGCTTCCTTTCCTTCATATCTTCCTCAGGCTGTATGATTGATGGTTTCTCAGTTGATATGATGCTCCCTCAGACCGTAATTTTGATTGTTATCTGCTTTTAAATACATGTAGATTAAGAACTATGTAGAATTGTCCATTAGATCTTTTAGTATGAAATGTTAATGGTGTAACTGGCACAATTGAGACATCCTGGCAAGATCTTACAAAATTATGTAATCACCCTGTGCATGTTTTACCTTAAGAATGCCAAAAAAGCCAAGGTTCCCACTTTATGATCAGAAGCAACTTGTTGATTGAAAATAATACATAAACATTCACGTAAGATTCTCCATATCATATTTATGCAGTATTGATTCATTGATTGATTGCAGAGTGTTAAACGCCGTTTACAACATTATTTCAGTTTATATAGCGGCGGCCAGTGCACTTATGTATTCTTTCCTGTAATTTCTTTTACCAGTATTACGCACAATATTCTTTCCAAACCACTGGCTGCTTTCCCACATAACAATCGTGGAAACAATGGTCAACGTTGAGAGTGGAATGAATCGTATCGCATGGAATATCAGCAATCCTCGGAAAATAATTGGCCGAACCGGGAATGAAACCAGCGACCCCCTGTTCTCAAGTCCTGTATGCTACCGACTGAGCTACCGAGGCTCGGCAATTATGCAGTAACTCCACTCCGTATAATCACAAGGTCAATTGAGCAACTCGGGGGCATGACAGTTTTTTGATATTGTTTGTTTGTATGGTGTTTCTCGTAGTTTCAGCATATTTCTGTCATATCACGGAGGCCAGTGCATCTACCATTGCCTTCCTGTGAGTCTTTATCCAGTGTTCCGCACAATATTATATCCACTGGCTTCTTTCTCACATACTCAACGTCATAAACATCGATCAGCACAGAGAGAGAGAGAGAGAGAGAGAGAGAGAGAGAGAGGTGGTGGTATTTCATTTACCAGTACTTTGCACATTATTCCAAACCAATGGCTGCTTTCCTACATAACTGTTGTCGGGATAAAAACATTGTGAGTGATGAGAAATTAATGAATCTTGTCGCAATTACTGTCATCAAACCTCGGATAATAATTGCAACAGCTGGGAAATCGAACCTGTGAATCCCTAGTTTCAAGCTTCGTACGTCATCAACTGAGCAACCAAGCTGAGAATTATGCTGATGAAATATTTCTTTTGTAATTGATCAGATCTTAAAGGGAGCCATGTTAAAGAAAATGAAAGTTATGAGCCTGATCTGACGACTTCAACATAATTTGAGTTATATCGCAAGCACCTACTTATGCTTTATTGGAGTTTTATTACCTGTACTTTGCTTTTAACCTTTCCCAAACCACTGTTTGCTTTCAAACGTAGATCATTTGAAACATTGTTCAACGATGAAAGAAGAATGAATTCTGTCGCCATGAACTTAAACAATCCTGAAAAAGAAAATTAGAATAGCCGGGGAATCGAACTATACAACCTTTGGTTTTATGTCTGGAACATTACTTTGCTGCTGCTTTTAGTGATGTTGGCTGAGAGAGAGAGAGATAGAGAGAGAGAGAGGATTTGATTTTGAAATATTTACTTTATTTCTGGAGGGTTGTAATGTTCGTGAAGAAATTGTAATATTTTGTAAAGAAATATGATGTACAGTTATCTTGTGAATTGAAGGGGGGAAAAATGTGAGCGATGAGAAATGAATGAATCTTGTCGCAATGGCTGTCGTCAAACCTCGGATAAAAATTGCAACAGCTGGGGTATCGAAACTGTGAAGCCCTAGTTTCGGACATCGTACGTCATCAACTGAGCAGTTAAGCAGAGAATTATGCTGATGAAGTTTTCTTTTGTAACTGATCAGATCTTAAAGGGAGCCACATTAACGAAAATGAAAGTTATGAGCCCGATCTGACGACTTCAACATAATTTGAGTTATATCGCAAGCACCTACTTATGCGTTATTGGAGTTTCTTTTTACCGGTATCTTGCTTTTAACCTTTCCCAAACCACTGTTTGCTTTCAAACGTAGATAATTTGAAACATTGTTGAACGATGAGAGAAGAATGAATCCTGTCGAAATGAATTTAATCCTGAAAAAGGAAATAAGATAAACCGGGGAATCGAACTATAGAACCTTGGGTTTTAAGTCTGGAACATTACTTTGCCGTTGCTTTTAGTGATATGTTTGCTAAGAGCAAGTGAGAGAGAAAGAGAGAGAGAGAGAGAGAGAGAGAAAGGATTTGATTTTGAAATGTTTACTTTATTTCTGGAGGGTTGTTATGTGCATGAAGAAAATGTAACATTTTGGAAAGAAAAATGATGTACAGTTATGTTGTGAATTGAAAGGGGAAAAATGTGAGCGACGAGAAATGAATGAATCTTGTCGCAATTACTGTCATCAAACCGCGGATAAAAATTACAAAAGCTGGGGAATCGAACCTGTGAACCCTAGTTTCAGGCTTCGCACGTCATCAACTGAGCAACCAAGCTAAGAATTATGCTGATGAAGTTTTCTTTTGTAATTGATCAGATCTTAAAGGGAGCCATGTTAAAGAAAATGAAAGTTATGAGCCCGATCTGACAACTTGAACATACTTTGAGTTATATCGCAAGCACCTACTTATGCTTTATTGGAGTTTCTTTTACCTGTACTTTGCTTTTAACCTTTCCCAAACCACTGTTTCCTTTCAAACGTAGATCATTTGAAACATTGTTCAACGATGAGAGAAGAATGAATCCTATCGCAATGAACTTAAACAATCCTGAAAAAGAAAATTAGAACAGCCGGGGAATCGAACTATACAACCTTGGGTTTTAAGTCTGGAACATTACTTTGCAGTTGCTTTTAGTGATGTTGGCAGAGAGAGAGAGAGAGAGAGAGAGAGAGAGAGAGAGAGAGAGAGAGAGAGAAAGACAGAGAAAGACAGAGGGAGTTAGACAGAGAGAGTATTTGATTTTGAAATGTTTACTTTATTCCTGGAGGGTTGTGATGTGCGAAAAGAAATCGTAACATTTTGTAAAGAAAAATGATGTACAGTTGTGTTGTGAATTGAAGGAAAAAAGCCTATTTTGAAGGAGGCAAGCATATCTCATGTTTAGGAATCCTTGACACAATTTGATTTTGTGAAGATGTGGTGAAAAGCAAAGAAGTATGTTGCTGAAGCCTACTTTTGAAGTTGATCGATTCTTAGGGGGGACATTGATAAGGTAAACGAAAAATATGTTTATGGGTCATGTTTGCAAGACCTTGGAGAGGAAGATCTTGCTATAATGGGAGAAAATACTGGTGTCATATCCCCAAGCCTGTCCCCACATTATGGATACACTGGAAATGATAAGTGTGGATTTGATTGTTGTTTACTGATTTATTTGGAAAGATTCAAAACTTAAATATAAAAAAATTGGGAAAACTGTGGACAAGCAATTGGAAATACTGTGGACTAGCTGGAAATCGAGTAAAGAAATGGAATGATTTGAATGTAGGACAAAGATGTTTTCCTGAGTGTTGAAAAGTGAACTAAAATAGTATTGAGCAAAACTGTTTAAGTTTACAGCAGTTGTGAAGCTATTTAATAATTGCTTGGATGATGATGATGATTAGGTTGGTAGTGCTACTGTAGATGTTGTAGCGGAGCAAGATTTCTTTGTTAGCCAAAGCTCTTGTAACAGTCTTTCCAAACCACTGGCTGGTTTTCAAAATAACTTTAGTCGATAGAATGATCGGTATTAAGCAAAGAATAAATCCTGCAACAACGAATATCATCGAACCTCGGACAGAAATTGGTACAGCTTGGGGACCGAACCTGCGACCGTATAGGCTTTTAGCCATGTACTTTACCAACCAAGCTACTGGGCAAGGCAATCTGAGAGAGAGAGAGAGAGAGAGAGAGAAGGAGTGTATTTGATTATGACATGTTTACTTTAATCCTGAAGGGTTTTTATGTGCGAGAAGAAATTAAAACATTTTGCAAAGACAAATGATGTACAGTTGTGGATTGAAGGAAAAATAATATAAGCTTTTGGAAGGGGATAACTTTCTTTTACCAGTACTTCGCACAATATTATTCCCATTGGCACTGGCTGCATTCCTCACATAACCTCGTCGAAAGAATTATGAGGGCTGAGATAAGAATAAACCCTGTCGCAGTAACTGTCATCAATTACATAGAGCATATTCTCAGTCTAAGAGATTGTATCCTCAGTCCGTAGGTTTTACTTTCACATCGGGAGAAATATTTTCAGTCTGTATTTATTTATTCCTGGAGGGTTATGAGCGAGAAGACATTGTAACTTTTTGTAAAGAACAATGATGGAAAAAGTAAAATGTGTGAACACTATAGATTTTAATGGCCATGTGTTTAGAAATGTGCAGAAGTTAATTTTAAGGGACTCGATATTTTCTGGACAGTTTTGGATTCAATAAAAAAAGTTATAAGCTATTTGGGAGGAGATGAGTACTTTCTTTTACCAGTACTTTGCACAATATTGTTCCCATTGGCACTTGCTGCTTTCTTTTTATGACTTCGTCAGAAGGATTATCAGCGCCGAGATAAGAAGAAACCCTGTCGCAATAACTGTCATCAATTCCATAAAACATATTCACAGTCTTGGAGATTGTATCCTCAGTCCGCAGGTTGTACTTTCAAATGGGGAGAAATACATTTAGTGCGTAATACTGGTCCATTAGTCCTTACCATCGTCTTTAGTCTCATTTGACCCAATCTCAGTATGTACCCTGAATTCGTGAGATAAACCCTTAGGCCATGAGCTGAGTCAACAAACGCTTGAGATTCAACCAGTTCCTTATTTCTTTACTTCATTAGGCTGCACTCTTAGTCAATGAGATAAACCTTACCTGTGGAAATTATTCGATATGATTAACCACTTTTTGGTCCGTTGTATTTGTCTTTCTGTAAGATGTATCGTCGGTCTGTCAAATGTAAATGAAAGTCGAGACACTTGTTTTTACTTTGAATTAAACCAAATGCCGTACGTTAGCCCCTTCAGTCTGTTTGATTTACCTTTAGTCCAAGAGATGTACCTTCAGTCCGAGAAATATGTCTTCGTTTTGTTTGAGTCTTACACCTTCATCTTCGAGCTCTACATCGCTTGAAATTGCTTTTAAATAGGTCCTGAAACTGTATTTCCACCTTCCTGTGACTGCGCGAGTTCCTAAGCCTGTACCCACAGTCGGCGACTTCATACCCCCAGCGCCTAAAACCAACCCTCAGGCCGTTACAAACATACTGAGTCCTTGAGATTGTATCCTCAGTTCGTGGAATGTTTCCTCAGTCTATTTCATGTCCTCTTAGACTTTGAAATCGTACCTATAGTCAGTTGAATGTACCCCCAGGCCCTGAACCACTGGCCTCACTCAAATGGTACCATTTGCACAGTTTGCCTATACACTCTTTTCCTGAAATGTACCCTAAATCTGTTAGCTGTAAGTTCAGAGAGTATCCTTAATGTAACTTTTCTTCCAGTCTTATAACATTAGTCAGCGCGTTGAGCCCAAAATTAGCAATAAAAACCCCAAGTCTATGAGATGCACCTCAGTCACTCGAATACACCATAAGGCCCTAAAGCTGTGTTCTATCTTAAAATTTACCCGTTTTCAATTAGACTTTATCCCTTGCCCACTTGATGTGCCTACAGTTCGAAGATGTGTCCTTTGTCCATTGGTTATTGCAATAGCCCGTTTCATGTTCTCTTAGGAATTGAGATGGTAGCCTTAGTGAGTGAGATGTATCATCAAGCTATAAACCTGTGTCGTTTCAGAGATTTTAGTCCCAACCTGTTAGCCTGACCCGCCAGTCGGTAAGATGTTCTTTTAGTTCCTTCTACTTTCTCTCAGGCGGTAAAATACATTCTCAGTTCGATGTTCCCTCAAACCTTGAAACAGTGTCCCTTCTATTATTTCAACCCAATGCCGTATGCCTGTATCTGTGGTAGGCTATATATTCTCTCAGTTCCACACAGATATACCCTCAGTATTTACAACTATGCCCTTTCTCCTATTTTAGCTCCAGGCGATTAGCTTGTTCTATCTGCTTCCTTCATATTTCAACCCAACTTAATTGAATGTACCCTCAGATGACGAACCCATGCCTGCACTGTTGTTTCACCGATAACTCTTTGGCCTCTACTTCTTCTTCATGATCTTAACCCTCAGTCTAAACGGTCTGAAATAATGTATTCAACCTCATTTCACTGTCATCTCTCTCTCTCTTCTTCATTTCTCTCTCTTTTTCATTTCTCTCTCTCTCTCTCTCGCTCTCGCTATTTCTGTCTCTCTATTTCTGTCTCTCTTCACCTCTCTCTCTCAATCTCATTCTGTCTGTCTATCTCTTTCCTTCTCTGTCTTTCTCTCTTTGTCTCTTACTCTCTATCTACTCCTTTCTGAACTCTTTGTCTTACTCTCTGCTCCTCATTCTTATCTTCTCTCTACACTCTTTTCTACTGTCAGTCTCCCGCTGTCTCTCTCTCTCTCGCTGTCGCTCTCTATCTCTCTCTCTCTCTTTCTTTCTCGCTTTCTGTCTTTCTCTCGCTCTCTATTTCTCTCTCTATCCCTCCCATTTCTCTTCCTCCTCTTATATTTCTCCTCTTTCTATCTGTATCTCGCTGCCTCCTTTCACACAGTTTCTCTATCTCTGTTTTTCTCTCTCTTTCGCTATTCCACCATCTTCTGTCTCATTGTCTATCGTTCATTATTCTCTCACGTTCTCTCTGTCTGTCTTTCTGTCTCCCTTTATTCCTTTTTTCCTTCCTGCAGACTTCTGTCTCTGTCCCTCTATCCATCTCTTTCGCCTTCTGTCCCTCTCTCTCTCTTTTGGCTGACTTGATATTGCATCTTTGGCCTCCTTGTTGTGTTTCTCACGTTTATAAGACGGTATTCTCGGACTATGATGTTTATCCTTTTCCTCCAAAAATGTACTTCCTACAATAAATTTTGCTTCCTTTCCTTCATATCTTCCTCAGGCTGTATGATTGATGGTTTCTCAGTTGATATGATGCTCCCTCAGACCGTAATTTTGATTGTTATCTGCTTTTAAATACATGTAGATTAAGAACTATGTAGAATTGTCCATTAGATCTTTTAGTATGAAATGTTAATGGTGTAACTGGCACAATTGAGACATCCTGGCAAGATCTTACAAAATTATGTAATCACCCTGTGCATGTTTTACCTTAAGAATGCCAAAAAAGCCAAGGTTCCCACTTTATGATCAGAAGCAACTTGTTGATTGAAAATAATACATAAACATTCACGTAAGATTCTCCATATCATATTTATGCAGTATTGATTCATTGATTGATTGCAGAGTGTTAAACGCCGTTTACAACATTATTTCAGTTTATATAGCGGCGGCCAGTGCACTTATGTATTCTTTCCTGTAAATTCTTTTACCAGTATTACGCACAATATTCTTTCCAAACCACTGGCTGCTTTCCCACATAACAATCGTGGAAACAATGGTCAACGTTGAGAGTGGAATGAATCGTATCGCATGGAATATCAGCAATCCTCGGAAAATAATTGGCCGAACCGGGAATGAAACCAGCGACCCCCTGTTCTCAAGTCCTGTATGCTACCGACTGAGCTACCGAGGCTCGGCAATTATGCAGTAACTCCACTCCGTATAATCACAAGGTCAATTGAGCAACTCGGGGGCATGACAGTTTTTTGATATTGTTTGTTTGTATGGTGTTTCTCGTAGTTTCAGCATATTTCTGTCATATCACGGAGGCCAGTGCATCTACCATTGCCTTCCTGTGAGTCTTTATCCAGTGTTCCGCACAATATTATATCCACTGGCTTCTTTCTCACATACTCAACGTCATAAACATCGATCAGCACAGAGAGAGAGAGAGAGAGAGAGAGAGGTGGTGGTATTTCATTTACCAGTACTTTGCACATTATTCCAAACCAATGGCTGCTTTCCTACATAACTGTTGTCGGGATAAAAACATTGTGAGTGATGAGAAATTAATGAATCTTGTCGCAATTACTGTCATCAAACCTCGGATAATAATTGCAACAGCTGGGAAATCGAACCTGTGAATCCCTAGTTTCAAGCTTCGTACGTCATCAACTGAGCAACCAAGCTGAGAATTATGCTGATGAAATATTTCTTTTGTAATTGATCAGATCTTAAAGGGAGCCATGTTAAAGAAAATGAAAGTTATGAGCCTGATCTGACGACTTCAACATAATTTGAGTTATATCGCAAGCACCTACTTATGCTTTATTGGAGTTTTATTACCTGTACTTTGCTTTTAACCTTTCCCAAACCACTGTTTGCTTTCAAACGTAGATCATTTGAAACATTGTTCAACGATGAGAGAAGAATGAATTCTGTCGCCATGAACTTAAACAATCCTGAAAAAGAAAATTAGAATAGCCGGGGAATCGAACTATACAACCTTTGGTTTTATGTCTGGAACATTACTTTGCTGCTGCTTTTAGTGATGTTGGCTGAGAGAGACAGAGATAGAGAGAGAGAGAGGATTTGATTTTGAAATATTTACTTTATTTCTGGAGGGTTGTAATGTTCGTGAAGAAATTGTAATATTTTGTAAAGAAATATGATGTACAGTTATCTTGTGAATTGAAGGGGGGAAAAATGTGAGCGATGAGAAATGAATGAATCTTGTCGCAATGGCTGTCGTCAAACCTCGGATAAAAATTGCAACAGCTGGGGTATCGAAACTGTGAAGCCCTAGTTTCGGACATCGTACGTCATCAACTGAGCAGTTAAGCAGAGAATTATGCTGATGAAGTTTTCTTTTGTAACTGATCAGATCTTAAAGGGAGCCACATTAACGAAAATGAAAGTTATGAGCCCGATCTGACGACTTCAACATAATTTGAGTTATATCGCAAGCACCTACTTATGCGTTATTGGAGTTTCTTTTTACCGGTATCTTGCTTTTAACCTTTCCCAAACCACTGTTTGCTTTCAAACGTAGATAATTTGAAACATTGTTGAACGATGAGAGAAAAATGAATCCTGTCGAAATGAATTTAATCCTGAAAAAGGAAATAAGATAAACCGGGGAATCGAACTATAGAACCTTGGGTTTTAAGTCTGGAACATTACTTTGCCGTTGCTTTTAGTGATATGTTTGCTAAGAGAAAGTGAGAGAGAAAGAGAGAGAGAGAGAGAGAGAGAGAGAGAGAGAGAGAGAGAGAGAGAGAAAGGATTTGATTTTGAAATGTTTACTTTATTTCTGGAGGGTTGTTATGTGCATGAAGAAAATGTAACATTTTGGAAAGAAAAATGATGTACAGTTATGTTGTGAATTGAAAGGGGAAAAATGTGAGCGACGAGAAATGAATGAATCTTGTCGCAATTACTGTCATCAAACCGCGGATAAAAATTACAAAAGCTGGGGAATCGAACCTGTGAACCGTAGTTTCAGGCTTCGCACGTCATCAACTGAGCAACCAAGCTAAGAATTATGCTGATGAAGTTTTCTTTTGTAATTGATCAGATCTTAAAGGGAGCCATGTTAAAGAAAATGAAAGTTATGAGCCCGATCTGACAACTTGAACATACTTTGAGTTATATCGCAAGCACCTACTTATGCTTTATTGGAGTTTCTTTTACCTGTACTTTGCTTTTAACCTTTCCCAAACCACTGTTTCCTTTCAAACGTAGATCATTTGAAACATTGTTCAACGATGAGAGAAGAATGAATCCTATCGCAATGAACTTAAACAATCCTGAAAAAGAAAATTAGAACAGCCGGGGAATCGAACTATACAACCTTGGGTTTTAAGTCTGGAACATTACTTTGCTGCTGCTTTTAGTGATGTTGGCAGAGAGAGAGAGAGAGAGAGAGAGAGAGAGAAAGACAGAGAAAGACAGAGAGAGTTAGACAGAGAGAGTATTTGATTTTGAAATGTTTACTTTATTCCTGGAGGGTTGTGATGTGCGAAAAGAAATCGTAACATTTTGTAAAGAAAAATGATGTACAGTTGTGTTGTGAATTGAAGGAAAAAAGCCTATTTTGAAGGAGGCAAGCATATCTCATGTTTAGGAATCCTTGACACAATTTGATTTTGTGAAGATGTGGTGAAAAGCAAAGAAGTATGTTGCTGAAGCCTACTTTTGAAGTTGATCGATTCTTAGGGGGGACATTGATAAGGTAAACGAAAAATATGTTTATGGGTCATGTTTGCAAGACCTTGGAGAGGAAGATCTTGCTATAATGGGAGAAAATACTGGTGTCATATCCCCAAGCCTGTCCCCACATTATGGATACACTGGAAATGATAAGTGTGGATTTGATTGTTGTTTACTGATTTTTTTGGAAAGATTCAAAACTTAAATATAAAAAAATTGGGAAAACTGTGGACAAGCAATTGGAAATACTGTGGACTAGCTGGAAATCGAGTAAAGAAATGGAATGATTTGAATGTAGGACAAAGATGTTTTCCTGAGTGTTGAAAAGTGAACTAAAATAGTATTGAGCAAAACTGTTTAAGTTTACAGCAGTTGTGAAGCTATTTAATAATTGCTTGGATGATGATGATGATTAGGTTGGTAGTGCTACTGTAGATGTTGTAGCGGAGCAAGATTTCTTTGTTAGCCAAAGCTCTTGTAACAGTCTTTCCAAACCACTGGCTGGTTTTCAAAATAACTTTAGTCGATAGAATGATCGGTATTAAGCAAAGAATAAATCCTGCAACAACGAATATCATCGAACCTCGGACAGAAATTGGTACAGCTTGGGGACCGAACCTGCGACCGTATAGGCTTTTAGCCATGTACTTTACCAACCAAGCAACTGGGCAAGGCAATCTGAGAGAGAGAGAGAGAGAGAGAGAGAGAGAGAGAGAGAGAGAAGGAGTGTTTTTGATTATGACATGTTTACTTTAATCCTGAAGGGTTTTTATGTGCGAGAAGAAATTAAAACATTTTGCAAAGACAAATGATGTACAGTTGTGGATTGAAGGAAAAATAATATAAGCTTTTGGAAGGGGATAACTTTCTTTTACCAGTACTTCGCACAATATTATTCTCATTGGCACTGGCTGCATTCCTCACATAACCTCGTCGAAAGAATTATTAGGGCTGAGATAAGAATAAACCCTGTCGCAGTAACTGTCATCAATTACATAGAGCATATTCTCAGTCTAAGAGATTGTATCCTCAGTCTGTAGGTTTTACTTTCACATCGGGAGAAATATTTTCAGTCTGTATTTATTTATTCCTGGAGGGTTATGTGCGAGAAGATTTTTTGTAAAGAACAATGATGGAAAAAGTAAAATGTGTGGACACTATAGATTTTAATGGCCATGTGTTTAGAAATGTGCAGAAGTTAATTTCAAGGGGCTCGATATTTTCTGGACAGTTTTGGATTCAATAAAAAAAGTTATAAGCTATTTGGGAGGAGATGAGTACTTTCTTTTACCAGTAATTTGCACAATATTGTTCCCATTGGCACTTGCTGCTTTCTTTTTATGACTTCGTCAGAAGGATTATCAGCGCCGAGATAAGAAGAAACCCTGTCGCAATAACTGTCATCAATTCTATAAAACATATTCACAGTCTTGGAGATTGTATCCTCAGTCCGCAGGTTGTACTTTCAAATGGGGAGAAATACATTTAGTGCGTAATACTGGTCCATTAGTCCTTACCATCGTCTTTAGTCTCATTTGACCCAATCTCAGTATGTACCCTGAATTCGTGAGATAAACCCTTAGGCCATGAGCTGAGTCAACAAACGCTTGAGATTCAACCAGTTCCTTATTTCTTTACTTCATTAGGCTGCGCTCTTAGTCAATGAGATAAACCTTACCTGTGGAAATTATTCGATATGATTAACCACTTTTTGGTCCGTTGTATTTGTCTTTCTGTAAGATGTATCGTCGGTCTGTCAAATGTAAATGAAAGTCCAGACACTTGTTTTTACTTTGAATTAAACCAAATGCCGTACGTTAGCCCCTTCAGTCTGTTTGATTTACCTTTAGTCCAAGAGATGTACCTTCAGTCCGAGAAATATGTCTTCGTTTTGTTTGATTGAGTCTTACACCTTAATCTTCGAGCTCTATATCGCTTGAAATTGCTTTTAAATAGGTCCTGAAACTGTATTTCCACCTTCCTGTGACTGCGCGAGTTCCTAAGCCTGTACCCACAGTCGGCGACTTCATACCCCCAGCGCCTAAAACCAACCCTCAGGCCGTTACAAACATACTGAGTCCTTGAGATTGTATCCTCAGTTCGTGGAATGTTTCCTCAGTCTATTTCATGTCCTCTTAGACTTTGAAATCGTACCTATAGTCAGTTGAATGTACCCCCAGGCCCTGAACCACTGGCCTCACTCAAATGGTACCATTTGCACAGTTTGCCTATGCACTCTTTTCCTGAAATGTACCCTAAATCTGTTAGCTGTAAGTTCAGAGAGTATCCTTAATGTAACTTTTCTTCCAGTCTTATAACATTAGTCAGCGCATTCAGCCCAAAGTTAGCAATAAAAACCCCAAGTCTATGAGATGCACCTCAGTCACTCGAATACACCATAAGGCCCTAAAGCTGTGTTCTATCTTAAAATTTACCCGTTTTCAATTAGACTTTATCCCTTGCCCACTTGATGTGCCTACAGTTCGAAGATGTGTCCTTTGTCCATTGGTTATTGCAATAGCCCGTTTCATGTTCTCTTAGGAATTGAGATGGTAGCCTTAGTGAGTGAGATGTATCATCAAGCTATAAACCTGTGTCGTTTCAGAGATTTTAGTCCCAACCTGTTAGCCTGACCCGCCAGTCGGTAAGATGTTCTTTTAGTTCCTTCTACTTTCTCTCAGGCGGTGAAATACATTCTCAGTTAGATGTTCCCTCAAACCTTGAAACAGTGTCCCTTCTATTATTTCAACCCAATGCCGTATGCCTGTATCTGTGGTAGGCTATATATTCTCTCAGTTCCACATAGATATACCCTCAGTATTTACAACTATGCCCTTTCTCCTATTTTAGCTCCAGGCGATTAGCTCGTTCTATCTGCTTCCTTCATATTTCAACCTAACTTAATTGAATGTACCCTCAGATGACGAACCCATGCCTGCACTGTTGTTTCACCGATAACTCTTTGGCCTCTACTTCTTCTTCATGATCTTGACCCTCAGTCTAAACGGTCTGAAATTATGTATTCAACCTCATTTCACTGTCATCTCTCTCTCTCTGCTTCATTTCTCTCTCTGCTTTATTTCTCTCTCTTTTTCATTTCTCTCTCTCTCTCTCTCTCTCTCGCTCTCTCTCTCGCTCTCGCTATTTCTGTCTCTCTTCACCTCTCTCTCAATCTCATTCTGTCTGTCTATCTCTTTCCTTCTCTGTCTTTCTCTCTTTGTCTCTTACTCTCTATCTACTCCTTTCCGAACTCTTTGTCTTACTCTCTGCTCATTCTTATCTTCTCTCTACACTCTTTTCTACTGTCAGTCTCCCGCTGTCTCTCTCTCTCTCGCTGTCGCTCTCTATCTATCACTCTCTCTTTCTTTCTCGCTTTCTGTCTTTCTCTCGCTCTCTATTTCTCTCTCTATCCCTCCCATTTCTCTTCCTCCTCTTCTTATATTTCTCCTCTTTCTATCTGTATCTCGCTGCCTCCTTTCACACAGTTTCTCTATCTCTGTTTTTCTCTCTCTTTCGCTATTCCACCATCTTCTGTCTCATTGTCTATCGTTCATTATTCTCTCACGTTCTCTCTGTCTGTCTTTCTGTCTCCCTTTATTCCTTTTTCCTTCCTGCAAACTTCTGTCTCAGTCCCTCTATCCATCTCTTTCGCCTTCTGTCCCTCTCTCTCTCTTTTGGCTGACTTGATATTGCATCTTTGGTCTCCTTGTTGTGTTTCTCACGTTTATAAGACGGTATTCTCGGACTATGATGTTTATCCTTTTCCTCCAAAAATGTACTTCCTACAATAAATTTTGCTTCCTTTCCTTCATATCTTCCTCAAGCTGTATGATTAATGGTTTCTCAGTTGATATGATGCTCCCTCAGACCGTAATTTTGAGTGTTATCTGCTTTTAAATACATGTAGATTAAGAACTATGTAGAATTGTCCATTAGATCTTTTAGTATGAAATGTTAATGGTGTAACTGGCACAATTGAGACATCCTGGCAAGATCTTACAAAATTATGTAATCACCCTGTGCATGTTTTACCTTAATGCCGAAAAAGCCAAGGTTCCCACTTTATGATCAGAAGCAACTTGTTTATTAAAAATAATACATAAACATTCACGTAAGATTCTCCATATCATATTTATGCAGTATTGATTCATTGATTGATTGCAGAATGTTAAACGCCGTTTACATCATTATTTCAGTTTATATAGCGGCGGCCAGTGCACTTATGTATTCTTTCCTGTAATTTCTTTTACCAGTATTACGCACAATATTCTTTCCAAGCCACTGGCTGCTTTCCCACATAACAATCGTGGAAACAATGGTCAACGTTGAGAGTGGAATGAATCGTATCGCATGGAATATCAGCAATCCTCGGAAAATAATTAGCCGAACCGGGAATGAAACCAGCGACCCCCTGTTCTCAAGTCCTGTATGCTACCGACTGAGCTACCGAGGCTCGGCAATTATGCAGTAACTCCACTCCGTATAATCACAAGGTCAATTGAGCAACTCGGGGGCATGACAGTTTTTTGATATTGTTTGTTTGTATGGTGTTTCTCGTAGTTTCAGCATATTTCTGTCATATCACGGAGGCCAGTGCATCTACCATTGCCTTCCTGTGAGTCTTTATCCAGTGTTCCGCACAATATTATATCCACTGGCTTCTTTCTCACATACTCAACGTCATAAACATCGATCAGCACAGAGAGAGAGAGAGAGAGAGAGAGGTGGTGGTATTTCATTTACCAGTACTTTGCACATTATTCCAAACCAATGGCTGCTTTCCTACATAACTGTTGTCGGGATAAAAACATTGTGAGTGATGAGAAATTAATGAATCTTGTCGCAATTACTGTCATCAAACCTCGGATAATAATTGCAACAGCTGGGAAATCGAACTGTGAATCCCTAGTTTCAGGCTTCGTACGTCATCAACTGAGCAACCAAGCTGAGAATTATGCTGATGAAATATTTCTTTTGTAATTGATCAGATCTTAAAGGGAGCCATGTTAAAGAAAATGAAAGTTATGAGCCCGATCTGACGACTTCAACATAATTTGAGTTATATCGCAAGCACCTACTTATGCTTTATTGGAGTTTTTTTACCTGTACTTTGCTTTTAACCTTTCCCAAACCACTGTTTGCTTTCAAACGTAAATCATTTGAAACATTGTTGAACGATGAGAGAAGAATGAATCCTGTCGCCATGAACTTAAACAATCCTGAAAAAGAAAATTAGAATAGCCGGGGAATCGAACTATACAACCTTTGGTTTTATGTCTGGAACATTACTTTGCTGCTGCTTTTAGTGATGTTGGCTGAGAGAGAGAGAGAGATAGAGAGAGAGAGAGGATTTGATTTTGAAATATTTACTTTATTTGTGGAGGGTTGTAATTTGCGTGAAGAAATTGTAACATATTGTAAAGAAATATGATGTACAGTTATCTTGTGAATTGAAGGGGGGAAAATGTGAGCGATGAGAAATGAATGAATCTTGTCGCAATGGCTGTCGTCAAACCTCGGATAAAAATTTCGACAGCTGGGGTATCGAACCTGTGAAGCCCTAGTTTCGGACCTCGTACGTCATCAACTGAGCAATTAAGCAGAGAATTATGCTGATGAAGTTTTCTTTTGTAACTGATCAGATCTTAAAGGGAGACACATTAACGAAAATGAAAGTTATGAGCCCGATCTGACGACTTCAACATAATTTGAGTTATATCGCAAGCACCTACTTATGCGTTATTGGAGTTTCTTTTTACCGGTATCTTGCTTTTAACCTTTCCCAAACCACTGTTTGCTTTCAAACGTAGATAATTTGAAACATTGTTGAACGATGAGAGAAGAATGAATCCTGTCGCAATGAACTTAATCCTGAAAAAGGAAATAAGATAAACCGGGGAATCGAACTATAGAACCTAGGGTTTTAAGTCTGGAACATTACTTTGCCGTTGCTTTTAGTGATATGTTTGCTGAGAGCAAGTGAGAGAGAGAGAGAGAGAGAGAGAGAGAAAGGATTTGATTTTGAAATGTTTACTTTATTTCTGGAGGGTTGTCATGTGCATGAAGAAAATGTAAACATTTTGGAAAGAAAAATGATATACAGTTATGTTGTGAATTGAAGGGGGAAAAATGTGAGCGACGAGAAATGAATGAATCTTGTCGCAATGACTGTCATCAAACCGCGGATAAAAATTACAAAAGCTGGGGAATCGAACCTGTGAACCCTAGTTTCAGGCTTCACACGTCATCAACTGAGCAACCAAGCTAAGAATTATGCTGATGAAGTTTTCTTTTGTAATTGATCAGATCTTAAAGGGAGCCATGTTAAAGAAAATGAAAGTTATGAGCCCGATCTGACAACTTGAACATACTTTGAGTTATATCGCAAGCACCTACTTATGCTTTATTGGAGTTTCTTTTACCTGTACTTTGCTTTTAACCTTTCCCAAACCACTGTTTGCTTTCAAACGTAGATCATTTGAAACATTGTTCAACGATGAGAGAAGAATGAATCCTATCGCAATGAACTTAAACAATCCTGAAAAAGAAAATTAGAACAGCCGGGGAATCGAACTATACAACCTTGGGTTTTAAGTCTTGAACATTACTTTGCAGTTGCTTTTAGTGATGTTGGCAGAGAGAGAGAGAGAGAGAGAGAGAGAGAGAGAGAGAGAAAGAGAGATAAAGACAGAGAGAGTTAGACAGAGAGAGTATTTGATTTTGAAATGTTTACTTTATTCCTGGAGGGTTGTGATGTGCGAAAAGAAATCGTAACATTTTGTAAAGAAAAATGATGTACAGTTGTGTTGTGAATTGAAGGAAAAAAGCCTATTTTGAAGGAGGCAAGCATATCTCATGTTTAGGAATCCTTGACACAATTTGATTTTGTGAAGATGTGGTGAAAAGCAAAGAAGTATGTTGCTGAAGCCTACTTTTGAAGTTGATCGATTCTTAGGGGGACATTGATAAGGTAAACGAAAAATATGTTTATGGGTCATGTTTGCAAGACCTTGGAGAGGAAGATCTTGCTATAATGGGAGAAAATACTGGTGTCATATCCCCAAGCCTGTCCCCACATTATGGATACACTGGAAATGGTAAGTGTGGATTTGATTGTTGTTTACTGATTTTTTTGGAAAGATTCAAAACTTAAATATAAAAAAATTGGGAAAACTGTGGACAAGCAATTGGAAATACTGTGGACTAGCTGGAAATCGAGTAAAGAAATGGAATGATTTGAATGTAGGACAAAGATGTTTTCCTGAGTGTTGAAAAGTGAACTAAAATAGTATTGAGCAAAACTGTTTAAGTTTACAGCAGTTGTGAAGCTATTTAATAATTGCTTGGATGATGATGATGATTAGGTTGGTAGTGCTACTGTAGATGTTGTAGCGGAGCAAGATTTCTTTGTTAGCCAAAGCTCTTGTAACAGTCTTTCCAAACCACTGGCTGGTTTTCAAAATAACTTTAGTCGATAGAATGATCGGTATTAAGCAAAGAATAAATCCTGCAACAACGAATATCATCGAACCTCGGACAGAAATTGGTACAGCTTGGGGACCGAACCTGCGACCGTATAGGCTTTTAGCCATGTACTTTACCAACCAAGCAACTGGGCAAGGCAATCTGAGAGAGAGAGAGAGAGAGAGAGAGAGAGAGAGAGAGAGAGAGAGGGAGTGTTTTTGATTATGACATGTTTACTTTAATCCTGAAGGGTTTTTATGTGCGAGAAGAAATTAAAACATTTTGCAAAGACAAATGATGTACAGTTGTGGATTGAAGGAAAAATAATATAAGCTTTTGGAAGGGGATAACTTTCTTTTAACAGTACTTCGCACAATATTATTCCCATTGGCACTGGCTGCATTCCTCACATAACCTCGTCGAAAGAATTATGAGGGCTGAGATAAGAATAAACCCTGTCGCAGTAACTGTCATCAATTACATAGAGCATATTCTCAGTCTAAGAGATTGTATCCTCAGTCCGTAGGTTTTACTTTCACATCGGGAGAAATATTTTCAGTCTGTATTTATTTATTCCTGGAGGGTTATGTGCGATAAGACATTGTAACTTTTTGTAAAGAACAATGATGGAAAAAGTAAAATGTGTGGACACTATAGATTTTAATGGCCATGTGTTTAGAAATGTGCAGAAGTTAATTTCAAGGGGCTCGATATTTTCTGGACAGTTTTGGATTCAATAAAAAAAGTTATAAGCTATTTGGGAGGAGATGAGTACTTTCTTTTACCAGTACTTTGCACAATATTGTTCCCATTGGCACTTGCTGCTTTCTTTTTATGACTTCGTCAGACGGATTATCAGCGCCGAGATAAGAAGAAACCCTGTCGCAATAACTGTCATCAATTCCATAAAACATGTTCACAGTCTTGGAGATTGTATCCTCAGTCCGCAGGTTGTACTTTCAAATGGGGAGAAATACATTTAGTGCGTAATACTGGTCCATTAGTCCTTACCATCGTCTTTAGTCTCATTTGACCCAATCTCAGTATGTACCCTGAATTCGTGAGATAAACCCTTAGGCCATGAGCTGAGTCAACAAACGCTTGAGATTCAACCAGTTCCTTATTTCTTTACTTCATTAGGCTGCGCTCTTAGTCAATGAGATAAACCTTACCTGTGGAAATTATTCGATATGATTAACCACTTTTTGGTCCGTTGTATTTGTCTTTCTGTAAGATGTATCGTCGGTCTGTCAAATGTAAATGAAAGTCCAGACACTTGTTTTTACTTTGAATTAAACCAAATGCCGTACGTTAGCCCCTTCAGTCTGTTTGATTTACCTTTAGTCCAAGAGATGTACCTTCAGTCCGAGAAATATGTCTTCGTTTTGTTTGAGTCTTACACCTTCATCTTCGAGCTCTACATCGCTTGAAATTGCTTTTAAATAGGTCCTGAAACTGTATTTCCACCTTCCTGTGACTGCGCGAGTTCCTAAGCCTGTACCCACAGTCGGCGACTTCATACCCCCAGCGCCTAAAACCAACCCTCAGGCCGTTACAAACATACTGAGTCCTTGAGATTGTATCCTCAGTTCGTGGAATGTTTCCTCAGTCTATTTCATGTCCTCTTAGACTTTGAAATCGTACCTATAGTCAGTTGAATGTACCCCCAGGCCCTGAACCACTGGCCTCACTCAAATGGTACCATTTGCACAGTTTGCCTATACACTCTTTTCCTGAAATGTACCCTAAATCTGTTAGCTGTAAGTTCAGAGAGTATCCTTAATGTAACTTTTCTTCCAGTCTTATAACATTAGTCAGCGCGTTGAGCCCAAAATTAGCAATAAAAACCCCAAGTCTATGAGATGCACCTCAGTCACTCGAATACACCATAAGGCCCTAAAGCTGTGTTCTATCTTAAAATTTACCCGTTTTCAATTAGACTTTATCCCTTGCCCACTTGATGTGCCTACAGTTCGAAGATGTGTCCTTTGTCCATTGGTTATTGCAATAGCCCGTTTCATGTTCTCTTAGGAATTGAGATGGTAGCCTTAGTGAGTGAGATGTATCATCAAGCTATAAACCTGTGTCGTTTCAGAGATTTTAGTCCCAACCTGTTAGCCTGACCCGCCAGTCGGTAAGATGTTCTTTTAGTTCCTTCTACTTTCTCTCAGGCGGTGAAATACATTCTCAGTTCTATGTTCCCTCAAACCTTGAAACAGTGTCCCTTCTATTATTTCAACCCAATGCCGTATGCCTGTATCTGTGGTAGGCTATATATTCTCTCAGTTCCACACAGATATACCCTCAGTATTTACAACTATGCCCTTTCTCCTATTTTAGGTCCAGGCGATTAGCTTGTTCTATCTGCTTCCTTCATATTTCAACCCAACTTAATTGAATGTACCCTCAGATGACGAACCCATGCCTGCACTGTTGTTTCACCGATAACTCTTTGGCCTCTACTTCTTCTTCATGATCTTAACCCTCAGTCTAAACGGTCTGAAATAATGTATTCAACCTCATTTCACTGTCATCTCTCTCTCTCTTCTTCATTTCTCTCTCTTTTTCATTTCTCTCTCTCTCTCTCTCTCGCTCTCTCTCTCGCTCTCGCTATTTCTGTCTCTCTATTTCTGTCTCTCTTCACCTCTCTCTCTCAATCTCATTCTGTCTGTCTATCTCTTTCCTTCTCTGTCTTTCTCTCTTTGTCTCTTACTCTCTATCTACTCCTTTCTGAACTCTTTGTCTTACTCTCTGCTCCTCATTCTTATCTTCTCTCTACACTCTTTTCTACTGTCAGTCTCCCGCTGTCTCTCTCTCTCTCTCTCGCTGTCGCTCTCTATCTATCTCTCTCTCTCTTTCTTTCTCGCTTTCTGTCTTTCTCTCGCTCTCTATTTCTCTCTCTATCCCTCCCATTTCTCTTCCTCCTCTTCTTATATTTCTCCTCTTTCTATCTGTATCTCGCTGCCTCCTTTCACACAGTTTCTCTATCTCTGTTTTTCTCTCTCTTTCGCTATTCCACCATCTTCTGTCTCATTGTCTATCGTTCATTATTCTCTCACGTTCTCTCTGTCTGTCTTTCTGTCTCCCTTTATTCCTTTTTCCTTCCTGCAGACTTCTGTCTCAGTCCCTCTATCCATCTCTTTCGCCTTCTGTCCCTCTCTCTCTCTTTTGGCTGACTTGATATTGCATCTTTGGTCTCCTTGTTGTGTTTCTCACGTTTATAAGACGGTATTCTCGGACTATGATGTTTATCCTTTTCCTCCAAAAATGTACTTCCTACAATAAATTTTGCTTCCTTTCCTTCATATCTTCCTCAAGCTGTATGATTAATGGTTTCTCAGTTGATATGATGCTCCCTCAGACCGTAATTTTGAGTGTTATCTGCTTTTAAATACATGTAGATTAAGAACTATGTAGAATTGTCCATTAGATCTTTTAGTATGAAATGTTAATGGTGTAACTGGCACAAATGAGACATCCTGGCAAGATCTTACAAAATTATGTAATCACCCTGTGCATGTTTTACCTTAAGAATGCCGAAAAAGCCTAGGTTCCCACTTTATGATCAGAAGCAACTTGTTTATTAAAAATAATACATAAACATTCACGTAAGATTCTCCATATCATATTTATGCAGTATTGATTCATTGATTGATTGCAGAATGTTAAACGCCGTTTACATCATTATTTCAGTTTATATAGCGGCGGCCAGTGCACTTATGTATTCTTTCCTGTAATTTCTTTTACCAGTATTACGCACAATATTCTTTCCAAGCCACTGGCTGCTTTCCCACATAACAATCGTGGAAACAATGGTCAACGTTGAGAGTGGAATGAATCGTATCGCATGGAATATCAGCAATCCTCGGAAAATAATTAGCCGAACCGGGAATGAAACCAGCGACCCCCTGTTCTCAAGTCCTGTATGCTACCGACTGAGCTACCGAGGCTCGGCAATTATGCAGTAACTCCACTCCGTATAATCACAAGGTCAATTGAGCAACTCGGGGGCATGACAGTTTTTTGATATTGTTTGTTTGTATGGTGTTTCTCGTAGTTTCAGCATATTTCTGTCATATCACGGAGGCCATTGCATCTACCATTGCCTTCCTGTGAGTCTTTATCCAGTGTTCCGCACAATATTATATCCACTGGCTTCTTTCTCACATACTCAACGTCATAAACATCGATCAGCACAGAGAGAGAGAGAGAGAGAGAGGTGGTGGTATTTCATTTACCAGTACTTTGCACATTATTCCAAACCAATGGCTGCTTTCCTACATAACTGTTGCCGGGATAAAAACATTGTGAGTGATGAGAAATTAATGAATCTTGTCGCAATTACTGTCATCAAACCTCGGATAATAATTGCAACAGCTGGGAAATGGAACCTGTGAATCCCTAGTTTCAGGCTTCGTACGTCATCAACTGAGCAACCAAGCTGAGAATTATGCTGATGAAATATTTCTTTTGTAATTGATCAGATCTTAAAGGAAGCCATGTTAAAGAAAATGAAAGTTATGAGCCCGATCTGACGACTTCAACATAATTTGAGTTATATCGCAAGCACCTACTTATGCTTTATTGGAGTTTTTTTACCTGTACTTTGCTTTTAACCTTTCCCAAACCACTGTTTGCTTTCAAACGTAGATCATTTGAAACACTGTTGAACGATGAGAGAAGAATGAATCCTGTCGCCATGAACTTAAACAATCCTGAAAAAGAAAATTAGAATAGCCGGGGAATCGAACTATACAACCTTTGGTTTTAAGTCTGGAACATTACTTTGCTGCTGCTTTTAGTGATGTTGGCTGAGAGAGAGAGAGAGAGATAGAGAGAGAGAGGATTTGATTTTGAAATATTTACTTTATTTCTGGAGGGTTATAATGTGCGTGAAGAAATTGTAACATATTGTAAAGAAATATGATGTACAGTTATCTTGTGAATTGAAGGGGGGAAAAATGTGAGCGATGAGAAATGAATGAATCTTGTCGCAATGGCTGTCGTCAAACCTCGGATAAAAATTGCAACAGCTGGGGTATCGAACCTGTGAAGCCCTAGTTTCGGACCTCGTACGTCACCAACTGAGCAATTAAGCAGAGAATTATGCTGATGAAGTTTTCTTTTGTAACTGATCAGATCTTAAAGGGAGCCACATTAACGAAAATGAAAGTTATGAGCCCGATCTGACGACTTCAACATAATTTGAGTTATATCGCAAGCACCTACTTATGCGTTATTGGAGTTTCTTTTTACCGGTATCTTGCTTTTAACCTTTCCCAAACCACTGTTTGCTTTCAAACGTAGATAATTTGAAACATTGTTGAACGATGAGAGAAGAATGAATCCTGTCGCAATGAACTTAATCCTGAAAAAGGAAATAAGATAAACCGGGGAATCGAACCATAGAACCTTGGGTTTTAAGTCTGGAACATTACTTTGCCGTTGCTTTTAGTGATATGTTTGCTGAGAGCAAGTGAGAGAGAGAGAGAGAGAGAGAGAGAGAGAGAGAAAGGATTTGATTTTGAAATGTTTACTTTATTTCTGGAGGGTTGTTATGTGCATGAAGAAAATGTAACATTTTGGAAAGAAAAATGATGTACAGTTATGTTGTGAATTGAAGGGGGAAAAATGTGAGCGACGAGAAATGAATGAATCTTGTCGCAATGACTGTCATCAAACCGCGGATAAAAATTACAAAAGCTGGGGAATCGAACCTGTGAACCCTAGTTTCAGGCTTCGCACGTCATCAACTGAGCAACCAAGCTAAGAATTATGCTGATGAAGTTTTCTTTTGTAATTAATCAGATCTTAAAGGGAGCCATGTTAAAGAAAATGAAAGTTATGAGCCCGATCTGACAACTTGAACATACTTTGAGTTATATCGCAAGCACCTACTTATGCTTTATTGGAGTTTCTTTTACCTGTACTTTGCTTTTAACCTTTCCCAAACCACTGTTTGCTTTCAAACGTAGATCATTTGAAACATTGTTCAACGATGAGAGAAGAATGAATCCTATCGCAATGAACTTAAACAATCCTGAAAAAGAAAATTAGAATAGCCGGGGAATCGAACTATACAACCTTGGGTTTTAAGTCTTGAACATTACTTTGTAGTTGCTTTTAGTGATGTTGGCAGAGAGAGAGAGAGAGAGAGAGAGAGAGAGAAAGAGAGAGAAAGACAGAGAGTTAGACAGAGAGAGTATTTGATTTTGAAATGTTTACTTTATTCCTGGAGGGTTGTGATGTGCGAAAAGAAATCGTAACATTTTGTAAAGAAAAATGATGTACAGTTGTGTTGTGAATTGAAGGAAAAAAGCCTATTTTGAAGGAGGCAAGCATATCTCATTTTAAGGAATCCTTGACACAATTTGATTTTGTGAAGATGTGGTGAAAAGCAAAGAAGTATGTTGCTGAAGCCTACTTTTGAAGTTGATCGATTCTTAGGGGGGACATTGATAAGGTAAACGAAAAATATGTTTATGGGTCATGTTTGCAAGACCTTGGAGAGGAAGATCTTGCTATAATGGGAGAAAATACTGGTGTCATATCCCCAAGCCTGTCCCCACATTATGGATACACTGGAAATGATAAGTGTGGATTTGATTGTTGTTAACTGATTTTTTTGGAAAGATTCAAAACTTAAATATAAAAAAATTGGGAAAACTGTGGACAAGCAATTGGAAATACTGTGGACTAGCTGGAAATCGAGTAAAGAAATGGAATGATTTGAATGTAGGACAAAGATGTTTTCCTGAGAGTTGAAAAGTGAACTAAAATAGTATTGAGCAAAACTGTTTAAGTTTACAGCAGTTGTGAAGCTATTTAATAATTGCTTGGATGATGATGATGATTAGGTTGGTAGTGCTACTGTAGATGTTGTAGCGGAGCAAGATTTCTTTGTTAGCCAAAGCTCTTGTAACAGTCTTTCCAAACCACTGGCTGGTTTTCAAAATAACTTTAGTCGATAGAATGATCGGTATTAAGCAAAGAATAAATCCTGCAACAACGAATATCATCGAACCTCGGACAGAAATTGGTACAGCTTGGGGACCGAACCTGCGACCGTATAGGCTTTTAGCCATGTACTTTACCAACCAAGCAACTGGGCAAGGCAATCTGAGAGAGAGAGAGAGAGAGGGAGGGAGAGAGAGAGAGAAGGAGTGTATTTGATTATGACATGTTTACTTTAATCCTGAAGGGTTTTTATGTGCGAGAAGAAATTAAAACATTTTGCAAAGACAAATGATGTACAGTTGTGGATTGAAGGAAAAATAATATAAGCTTTTGGAAGGGGATAACTTTCTTTTACCAGTACTTCGCACAATATTATTCCCATTGGCACTGGCTGCATTCCTCACATAACCTCGTCGAAAGAATTATGAGGGCTGAGATAAGAATAAACCCTGTCGCAGTAACTGTCATCAATTACATAGAGCATATTCTCAGTCTAAGAGATTGTATCCTCAGTCCGTAGGTTTTACTTTCACATCGGGAGAAATATTTTCAGTCTGTATTTATTTATTCCTGGAGGGTTATGTGCGAGAAGACATTGTAACTTTTTGTAAAGAACAATGATGGAAAAAGTAAAATGTGTGAACACTATAGATTTTAATGGCCATGTGTTTAGAAATGTGCAGAAGTTAATTTTAAGGGGCTCGATATTTTCTGGACAGTTTTGGATTCAATAAAAAAAGTTATAAGCTATTTGGGAGGAGATGAGTACTTTCTTTTACCAGTACTTTGCACAATATTGTTCCCATTGGCACTTGCTGCTTTCTTTTTATGACTTCGTCAGAAGGATTATCAGCGCCGAGATAAGAAGAAACCCTGTCGCAATAACTGTCATCAATTCCATAAAACATATTCACAGTCTTGGAGATTGTATCCTCAGTCCGCAGGTTGTACTTTCAAATGGGGAGAAATACATTTAGTGCGTAATACTGGTCCATTAGTCCTTACCATCGTCTTTAGTCTCATTTGACCCAATCTCAGTATGTACCCTCAATTCGTGAGACAAACCCTTAGGCCATGAGCTGAGTCAACAAACGCTTGAGATTCAACCAGTTCCTTATTTCTTTACTTCATTAGGCTGCACTCTTAGTCAATGAGATAAACCTTACCTGTGGAAATTATTCGATATGATTAACCACTTTTTGGTCCTTTGTATTTGTCTTTCTGTAAGATGTATCGTCGGTCTGTCAAATGTAAATGAAGGTCCAGACACTTGTTTTTACTTTGAATTAAACCAAATGCCGTACGTTAGCCCCTTCAGTCTGTTTGATTTACCTTTAGTCCAAGAGATGTACCTTCAGTCCGAGAAATATGTCTTCGTTTTGTTTGATTGAGTCTTACACCTTCATCTTTCTTCGAGCTCTATATCGCTTGAAATTGCTTTTAAATAGGTCCTGAAACTGTATTTCCACCTTCCTGTGACTGCGCGAGTTCCTAAGCCTGTACCCACAGTCGGCGACTTCATACCCCCAGCGCCTAAAACCAACCCTCAGGCCGTTACAAGGATATCGAGTCCTTGAGATTGTATCCTCAGTTCGTGGAATGTTTCCTCAGTCTATTTCATGTCCTCTTAGACTTTGAAATCGTATCTATAGTCAGTTGAATGTACCCCCAGGCCCTGAACCACTGGCCTCACTCAAATGGTACCATTTGCACAGTTTGCCTATACACTCTTTTCCTGAAATGTACCCTAAATCTGTTAGCTGTAAGTTCAGAGAGTATCCTTAATGTAACTTTTCTTCCAGTCTTATAACATTAGTCAGCGCGTTGAGCCGAAAATTAGCAATAAAAACCCCAAGTCTATGAGATGCACCTCAGTCACTCGAATACACCATAAGGCCCTAAAGCTGTGTTCTATCTTAAAATTTACCCGTTTTCAATTAGACTTTATCCCTTGCCCACTTGATGTGCCTACAGTTCGAAGATGTGTCCTTTGTCCATTGGTTATTGCAATAGCCCGTTTCATGTTCTCTTAGGAATTGAGATGGTAGCCTTAGTGAGTGAGATGTATCATCAAGCTATAAACCTGTGTCGTTTCAGAGATTTTAGTCCCAACCTGTTAGCCTGACCCGCCAGTCGGTAAGATGTTCTTTTAGTTCCTTCTACTTTCTCTCAGGCGGTGAAATACATTCTAAGTTCGATGTTCCCTCAAACCTTGAAACAGTGTCCCTTCTATTATTTCAACCCAATGCCGTATGCCTGTATCTGTGGTAGGCTATATATTCTCTCAGTTCCACACAGATATACCCTCAGTATTTACAACTATGCCCTTTCTCCTATTTTAGCTCCAGGCGATTAGCTTGTTCTATCTGCTTCCTTCATATTTCAACCCAACTTAATTGAATGTACCCTCAGATGACGAACCCATGCCTGCACTGTTGTTTCACCGATAACTCTTTGGCCTCTACTTCTTCTTCATGATCTTAACCCTCAGTCTAAACGGTCTGAAATAATGTATTCAACCTCATTTCACTGTCATCTCTCTCTCTCTTCTTCATTTCTCTCTCTTTTTCATTTCTCTCTCTCTCCCTCTCTCTCTCGCTCTCGCTATTTCTGTCTCTCTATTTCTGTCTCTCTTCACCTCTCTCTCTCAATCTCATTCTGTCTGTCTATCTCTTTCCTTCTCTGTCTTTCTCTCTTTGTCTCTTACTCTCTATCTACTCCTTTCTGAACTCTGTCTTACTCTCTGCTCCTCATTCTTATCTTCTCTCAACACTCTTTTCTACTGTCAGTCTCCCGCTGTCTCTCTCTCTCTCTCGCTGTCGCTCTCTATCTATCTCTCTCTCTTTCTTTCTCGCTTTCTGTCTTTCTCTCGCTCTCTATTTCTCTCTCTATCCCTCCCATTTCTCTTCCTCCTCTTCTTATATTTCTCCTCTTTCTATCTGTATCTCGCTGCCTCCTTTCACACAGTTTCTCTATCTCTGTTTTTCTCTCTCTTTCGCTATTCCACCATCTTCTGTCTCATTGTCTATCGTTCATTATTCTCTCACGTTCTCTCTGTCTGTCTTTCTGTCTCCCTTTATTCCTTTTTCCTTCCTGCAGACTTCTGTCTCTGTCCCTCTATCCATCTCTTTCGCCTTCTGTCCCTCTCTCTCTCTTTTGGCTGACTTGATATTGCATCTTTGGTCTCCTTGTTGTGTTTCTCACGTTTATAAGACGGTATTCTCGGACTATGATGTTTATCCTTTTCCTCCAAAAATGTACTTCCTACAATAAATTTTGCTTCCTTTCCTTCATATCTTCCTCAGGCTGTATGATTGATGGTTTCTCAGTTGCTATGATGCTCCCTCAGACCGTAATTTTGATTGTTATCTGCTTTTAAATACATGTAGATTAAGAACTATGTAGAATTGTCCATTAGATCTTTTAGTATGAAATGTTAATGGTGTAACTGGCACAATTGAGACATCCTGGCAAGATCTTACAAAATTATGTAATCACCCTGTGCATGTTTTACCTTAAGAATGCCAAAAAAGCCAAGGTTCCCACTTTATGATCAGAAGCAACTTGTTGATTGAAAATAATACATAAACATTCACGTAAGATTCTCCATATCATATTTATGCAGTATTGATTCATTGATTGATTGCAGAGTGTTAAACGCCGTTTACAACATTATTTCAGTTTATATAGCGGCGGCCAGTGCACTTATGTATTCTTTCCTGTAATTTCTTTTACCAGTATTACGCACAATATTCTTTCCAAGCCACTGGCTGCTTTCCCACATGACAATCGTGGAAACAATGGTCAACGTTGAGAGTGGAATGAATCGTATCGCATGGAATATCAGCAATCCTCGGAAAATAATTGGCCGAACCGGGAATGAAACCAGCGACCCCCCTGTTCTCAAGTCCTGTATGCTACCGACTGAGCTACCGAGGCTCGGCAATTATGCAGTAACTCCACTCCGTATAATCACAAGGTCAATTGAGCAACTCGGGGGCATGACAGTTTTTTGATATTGTTTGTTTGTATGGTGTTTCTCGTAGTTTCAGCATAGTTCTGTCATATCACGGAGGCCAGTGCATCTACCATTGCCTTCCTGTGAGTCTTTATCCAGTGTTCCGCACAATATTATATCCACTGGCTTCTTTCTCACATACTCAACGTCATAAACATCGATCAGCACAGAGAGAGAGAGAGAGAGAGAGAGAGACGGTGGTATTTCATTTACCAGTACTTTGCACATTATTCCAAACCAATGGCTGCTTTCCTACATAACTGTTGTCGGGATAAAAACATTGTGAGTGATGAGAAATTAATGAATCTTGTCGCAATTACTGTCATCAAACCTCGGATAATAATTGCAACAGCTGGGAAATCGAACCTGTGAATCCCTAGTTTCAAGCTTCGTACGTCATCAACTGAGCAACCAAGCTGAGAATTATGCTGATGAAATATTTCTTTTGTAATTGATCAGATCTTAAAGGGAGCCATGTTAAAGAAAATGAAAGTTATGAGCCTGATCTGACGACTTCAACATAATTTGAGTTATATCGCAAGCACCTACTTATGCTTTATTGGAGTTTTTTTACCTGTACTTTGCTTTTAACCTTTCCCAAACCACTGTTTGCTTTCAAACGTAGATCATTTGAAACATTGTTCAACGATGAGAGAAGAATGAATTCTGTCGCCATGAACTTAAACAATCCTGAAAAAGAAAATTAGAATAGCCGGGGAATCGAACTATACAACCTTTGGTTTTATGTCTGGAACATTACTTTGCTGCTGCTTTTAGTGATGTTGGCTGAGAGAGAGAGAGATAGAGAGAGAGAGAGGATTTGATTTTGAAATATTTACTTTATTTCTGGAGGGTTGTAATGTGCGTGAAGAAATTGTAATATTTTGTAAAGAAATATGATGTACAGTTATCTTGTGAATTGAAGGGGGGAAAAATGTGAGCGATGAGAAATGAATGAATCTTGTCGCAATGGCTGTCGTCAAACCTCGGATAAAAATTGCAACAGCTGGGGTATCGAAACTGTGAAGCCCTAATTTCGGACCTCGTACGTCATCAACTGAGCAATTAAGCAGAGAATTATGCTGATGAAGTTTTCTTTTGTAACTGATCAGATCTTAAAGGGAGCCACATTAACGAAAATGAAAGTTATGAGCCCGATCTGACGACTTCAACATAATTTGAGTTATATCGCAAGCACCTACGTATGCGTTATTGGAGTTTCTTTTTACCGGTATCTTGCTTTTAACCTTTCCCAAACCACTGTTTGCTTTCAAACGTAGATAATTTGAAACATTGTTGAACGATGAGAGAAGAATGAATCCTGTCGAAATGAATTTAATCCTGAAAAAGGAAATAAGATAAACCGGGGAATCGAACTATAGAAACTTGGGTTTTAAGTCTGGAACATTACTTTGCCGTTGCTTTTAGTGATATGTTTGCTAAGAGAAAGTGAGAGAGAGAGAGAGAGAGAGAGTGAGAAAGGATTTGATTTTGAAATGTTTACTTTATTTCTGGAGGGTTGTTATGTGCATGAAGAAAATGTAACATTTTGGAAAGAAAAATAATGTACAGTTATGTTGTGAATTGAAAGGGGAAAAATGTGAGCGACGAGAAATGAGAGAATCTTGTCGCAATGACTGTCATCAAACCGCGGATAAAAATTACAAAAGCTGGGGAATCGAACCTGTGAACCCTAGTTTCAGGCTTCGCACGTCATCAACTGAGCAACCAAGCTGAGAATTATGCTGATGAAATATTTCTTTTGTAATTGATCAGATCTTAAAGGGAGCCATGTTAAAGAAAATGAAAGTTATGAGCCCGATCTGACGACTTCAACATAATTTGAGTTATATCGCAAGCACCTACTTATGCTTTATTGGAGTTTCTTTTACCTGTACTTTGCTTTTAACCTTTCCCAAACCACTGTTTGCTTTCAAACGTAGATCATTTGAAACATTGTTCAACGATGAGAGAAGAATGAATCCTATCGCAATGAACTTAAACAATCCTGAAAAAGAAAATTAGAATAGCCGGGGAATCGAACTATATAACCTTGGGTTTTAAGTCTTGAACATTACTTTGCAGTTGCTTTTAGTGATGTTGGCAGAGAGAGAGAGAGAGAGAGAGAGAGAGAGAGAGAAAGAGAGAAAGACAGGGAGAGTTAGAAAGAGAGAGTATTTTGATTTTGAAATGTTTACTTTATTCGTGGAGGGTTGTGATGTGCGAAAAGAAATCGTAACATTTTGTAAAGAAAAATGATGTACAGTTGTGTTGTGAATTGAAGGAAAAAAGCCTATTTTGAAGGAGGCAAGCATATCTCATGTTTAGGAATCCTTGACACAATTTGATTTTGTGAAGATGTGGTGAAAAGCAAAGAAGTATGTTGCTGAAGCCTACTTTTGAAGTTGATCGATTCTTAGGGGGGACATTGATAAGGTAAACGAAAAATATGTTTATGGGTCATGTTTGCAAGACCTTGGAGAGGAAGATCTTGCTATAATGGGAGAAAATACTGGTGTCATATCCCCAAGCCTGTCCCCACATTATGGATACACTGGAAATGATAAGTGTGGATTTGATTGTTGTTTACTGATTTTTTTGGAAAGATTCAAAACTTAAATATAAAAAAATTGGGAAAACTGTGGACAAGCAATTGGAAATACTGTGGACTAGCTGGAAATCGAGTAAAGAAATGGAATGATTTGAATGTAGGACAAATATGTTTTCCTGAGTGTTGAAAAGTGAACTAAAATAGTATTGAGCAAAACTGTTTAAGTTTACAGCAGTTGTGAAGCTATTTAATAATTGCTTGGATGATGATGATGATTAGGTTGGTAGTGCTACTGTAGATGTTGTAGCGGAGCAAGATTTCTTTGTTAGCCAAAGCTCTTGTAACAGTCTTTCCACACCACTGGCTGGTTTTCAAAATAACTTTAGTCGATAGAATGATCGGTATTAAGCAAAGAATAAATCCTGCAACAACGAATATCATCGAACCTCGGACAGAAATTGGTACAGCTTGGGGACCGAACCTGCGACCATATAGGCTTTTAGCCATGTACTTTACCAACCAAGCAACTGGGCAAGGCAATCTGAGAGAGAGAGAGAGAGAGAGAGAAGGAGTGTATTTGATTATGACATGTTTACTTTAATCCTGAAGGGTTTTTATGTGCGAGAAGAAATTAAAACATTTTGCAAAGACAAATGATGTACAGTTGTGGATTGAAGGAAAAATAATATAAGCTTTTGGAAGGAGATAACTTTCTTTTACCAGTACTTCGCACAATATTATTCCCATTGGCACTGGCTGCATTCCTCACATAACCTCGTCGAAAGAATTATTAGGGCTGAGATAAGAATAAACCCTGTCGCAGTAACTGTCATCAATTACATAGAGCATATTCTCAGTCTAAGAGATTGTATCCTCAGTCCGTAGGTTTTATTTTCACATCGGGAGAAATATTTTCAGTCTGTATTTATTTATTCCTGGAGGGTTATGTGCGAGAAGACATTGTAACTTTTTGTAAAGAACAATGATGGAAAAAGTAAAATGTGTGAACACTATAGATTTTAATGGCCATGTGTTTAGAAATGTGCAGAAGTTAATTTTAAGGGGCTCGATATTTTCTGGACAGTTTTGGATTCAATAAAAAAAGTTATAAGCTATTTGGGAGGAGATGAGTACTTTCTTTTACCATTATTTTGCACAATATTGTTCCCATTGGCACTTGCTGCTTTCTTTTTATGACTTCGTCAGAAGGATTATCAGCGCCGAGATAAGAAGAAACCCTGTCGCAATAACTGTCATCAATTCCATAAAACATATTCACAGTCTTGGAGATTGTATCCTCAGTCCGCAGGTTGTACTTTCAAATGGGGAGAAATACATTTAATGCGTAATACTGGTCCATTAGTCCTTACCATCGTCTTTAGTCTCATTTGACCCAATCTCAGTATGTACCCTGAATTCGTGAGATAAACCCTTAGGCCATGAGCTGAGTCAACAAACGCTTGAGATTCAACCAGTTCCTTATTTCTTTACTTCATTAGGCTGCACTCTTAGTCAATGAGATAAACCTTACCTGTGGAAATTATTCGATATGATTAACCACTTTTTGGTCCTTTGTATTTGTCTTTCTGTAAGATGTATCGTCGGTCTGTCAAATGTAAATGAAAGTCCAGACACTTGTTTTTACTTTGAATTAAACCAAATGCCGTACGTTAGCCCCTTCAGTCTGTTTGATTTACCTTTAGTCCAAGAGATGTACCTTCAGTCCGAGAAATATGTCTTCGTTTTGTTTGAGTCTTACACCTTCATCTTCGAGCTCTACATCGCTTGAAATTGCTTTTAAATAGGTCCTGAAACTGTATTTCCACCTTCCTGTGACTGCGCGAGTTACTAAGCCTGTACCCACAGTCGGCGACTTCATACCCCCAGCGCCTAAAACCAACCCTCAGGCCGTTACAAACATACTGAGTCCTTGAGATTGTATCCTCAGTTCGTGGAATGTTTCCTCAGTCTATTTCATGTCCTCTTAGACTTTGAAATCGTACCTATAGTCAGTTGAATGTACCCCCAGGCCCTGAACCACTGGCCTCACTCAAATGGTACCATTTGCACAGTTTGCCCATACACTCTTTTCCTGAAATATACTCTAAATCTGTTAGCTGTAAGTTCAGAGAGTATCCTTAATGTAACTTTTCTTCCAGTCTTATAACATTAGTCAGCGCGTTGAGCCGAAAATTAGCAATAAAAACCCCAAGTCTATGAGATGCACCTCAGTCACTCGAATACACCATAAGGCCCTAAAGCTGTGTTCTATCTTAAAATTTACCCGTTTTCAATTAGACTTTATCCCTTGCCCACTTGATGTGCCTACAGTTCGAAGATGTGTCCTTTGTCCATTGGTTATTGCAATAGCCCGTTTCATGTTCTCTTAGGAATTGAGATGGTAGCCTTAGTGAGTGAGATGTATCATCAAGCTATAAACCTGTGTCGTTTCAGAGATTTTAGTCCCAACCTGTTAGCCTGACCCGCCAGTCGGTAAGATGTTCTTTTAGTTCCTTCTACTTTCTCTCAGGCGGTGAAATACATTCTAAGTTCGATGTTCCCTCAAACCTTGAAACAGTGTCCCTTCTATTATTTCAACCCAATGCCGTATGCCTGTATCTGTGGTAGGCTATATATTCTCTCAGTTCCACACAGATATACCCTCAGTATTTACAACTATGCCCTTTCTCCTATTTTAGGTCCAGGCGATTAGCTTGTTCTATCTGCTTCCTTCATATTTCAACCCAACTTAATTGAATGTACCCTCAGATGACGAACCCATGCCTGCACTGTTGTTTCACCGATAACTCTTTGGCCTCTACTTCTTCTTCATGATCTTAACCCTCAGTCTAAACGGTCTGAAATAATGTATTCAACCTCATTTCACTGTCATCTCTCTCTCTCTTCTTCATTTCTCTCTCTTTTTCATTTCTCTCTCTCTCTCTCTCGCTCTCTCTCTCGCTCTCGCTATTTCTGTCTCTCTATTTCTGTCTCTCTTCACCTCTCTCTCTCAATCTCATTCTGTCTGTCTATCTCTTTCCTTCTCTGTCTTTCTCTCTTTGTCTCTTACTCTCTATCTACTCCTTTCTGAACTCTTTGTCTTACTCTCTGCTCCTCATTCTTATCTTCTCTCTACACTCTTTTCTACTGTCAGTCTCCCGCTGTCTCTCTCTCTCTCTCGCTGTCGCTCTCTATCTATCTCTCTCTCTTTCTTTCTCGCTTTCTGTCTTTCTCTCGCTCTCTATTTCTCTCTCTATCCCTCCCATTTCTCTTCCTCCTCTTCTTATATTTCTCCTCTTTCTATCTGTATCTCGCTGCCTCCTTTCACACAGTTTCTCTATCTCTGTTTTTCTCTCTCTTTCGCTATTCCACCATCTTCTGTCTCATTGTCTATCGTTCATTATTCTCTCACGTTCTCTCTGTCTGTCTTTCTGTCTCCCTTTATTCCTTTTTCCTTCCTGCAGACTTCTGTCTCTGTCCCTCTATCCATCTCTTTCGCCTTCTGTCCCTCTCTCTCTCTTTTGGCTGACTTGATATTGCATCTTTGGTCTCCTTGTTGTGTTTCTCACGTTTATAAGACGGTATTCTCGGACTATGATGTTTATCCTTTTCCTCCAAAAATGTACTTCCTACAATAAATTTTGCTTCCTTTCCTTCATATCTTCCTCAGGCTGTATGATTGATGGTTTCTCAGTTGATATGATGCTCCCTCAGACCGTAATTTTGATTGTTATCTGCTTTTAAATACATGTAGATTAAGAACTATGTAGAATTGTCCATTAGATCTTTTAGTATGAAATGTTAATGGTGTAACTGGCACAATTGAGACATCCTGGCAAGATCTTACAAAATTATGTAATCACCCTGTGCATGTTTTACCTTAAGAATGCCAAAAAAGCCAAGGTTCCCACTTTATGATCAGAAGCAACTTGTTGATTGAAAATAATACATAAACATTCACGTAAGATTCTCCATATCATATTTATGCAGTATTGATTCATTGATTGATTGCAGAGTGTTAAACGCCGTTTACAACATTATTTCAGTTTATATAGCGGCGGCCAGTGCACTTATGTATTCTTTCCTGTAATTTCTTTTACCAGTATTACGCACAATATTCTTTCCAAGCCACTGGCTGCTTTCCCACATGACAATCGTGGAAACAATGGTCAACGTTGAGAGTGGAATGAATCGTATCGCATGGAATATCAGCAATCCTCGGAAAATAATTGGCCGAACCGGGAATGAAACCAGCGACCCCCCTGTTCTCAAGTCCTGTATGCTACCGACTGAGCTACCGAGGCTCGGCAATTATGCAGTAACTCCACTCCGTATAATCACAAGGTCAATTGAGCAACTCGGGGGCATGACAGTTTTTTGATATTGTTTGTTTGTATGGTGTTTCTCGTAGTTTCAGCATATTTCTGTCATATCACGGAGGCCAGTGCATCTACCATTGCCTTCCTGTGAGTCTTTATCCAGTGTTCCGCACAATATTATATCCACTGGCTTCTTTCTCACATACTCAACGTCATAAACATCGATCAGCACAGAGAGAGAGAGAGAGAGAGAGAGACGGTGGTATTTCATTTACCAGTACTTTGCACATTATTCCAAACCAATGGCTGCTTTCCTACATAACTGTTGTCGGGATAAAAACATTGTGAGTGATGAGAAATTAATGAATCTTGTCGCAATTACTGTCATCAAACCTCGGATAATAATTGCAACAGCTGGGAAATGGAACCTGTGAATCCCTAGTTTCAGGCTTCGTACGTTATCAACTGAGCAACCAAGCTGAGAATTATGCAGATGAAATATTTCTTTTGTAATTGATCAGATCTTAAAGGGAGCCATGTTAAAGAAAATGAAAGTTATGAGCCCGATCTGACGACTTCAACATAATTTGAGTTATATCGCAAGCACCTACTTATGCTTTATTGGAGTTTCTTTTACCTGTACTTTGCTTTTAACCTTTCCCAAACCACTGTTTGCTTTCAAACGTAGATCATTTGAAACATTGTTCAACGATGAGAGAAGAATGAATCCTGTCGCCATGAACTTAAACAATCCTGAAAAAGAAAATTAGAATAGCCGGGGAATCGAACTATACAACCTTTGGTTATATGTCTGGAACATTACTTTGCTGCTGCTTTTAGTGATGTTGGCTGAGAGAGAGAGAGATAGAGAGAGAGAGAGAGAGAGGATTTGATTTTGAAATATTTACTTTATTTCTGGAGGGTTGTAATTTGCGTGAAGAAATTGTAACATATTGTAAAGAAATATGATGTACAGTTATCTTGTGAATTGAAGGGGGGGAAAAATGTGAGCGATGAGAAATGAATGAATCTTGTCGCAATGGCTGTCGTCAAACCTCGGATAAAAATTGCAACAGCTGGGGTATCGAACCTGTGAAGCCCTAGTTTCGGACCTCGTACGTCACCAACTGAGCAATTAAGCAGAGAATTATGCTGATGAAGTTTTCTTTTGTAACTGATCAGATCTTAAAGGGAGCCACATTAACGAAAATGAAAGTTATGAGCCCGATCTGACGACTTCAACATAATTTGAGTTATATCGCAAGCACCTACTTATGCGTTATTGGAGTTTCTTTTTACCGGTATCTTGCTTTTAACCTTTCCCAAACCACTGTTTGCTTTCAAACGTAGATAATTTGAAACATTGTTGAACGATGAGAGAAGAATGAATCCTGTCGCAATGAATTTAATCCTGAAAAAGGAAATAAGATAAACCGGGGAATCGAACTATAGAACCTTGGGTTTTAAGTCTGGAACATTACTTTGCCGTTGCTTTTAGTGATATGTTTGCTGAGAGCAAGTGAGAGAGAGAGAGAGAGAGAGAGAGAGAGAGAGAGTGAGAAAGGATTTGATTTTGAAATGTTTACTTTATTTCTGGAGGGTTGTTATGTGCATGAAGAAAATGTAACATTTTGGAAAGAAAAATGATATACAGTTATGTTGTGAATTGAAGGGGGAAAAATGTGAGCGACGAGAAATGAATGAATCTTGTCGCAATTACTGTCATCAAACCGCGGATAAAAATTACAAAAGCTGGGGAATCGAACCTGTGAACCCTAGTTTCAGGCTTCGCACGTCATCAACTGAGCAACCAAGCTAAGAATTATGCTGATGAAGTTTTCTTTTGTAATTGATCAGATCTTAAAGGGAGCCATGTTAAAGAAAATGAAAGTTATGAGCCCGATCATAAACATCGATCAGCACAGAGAGAGAGAGAGAGAGAGAGAGAGAGAGAGAGAGAGGTGGTGGTATTTCATTTACCAGTACTTTGCACATTATTCCAAACCAATGGCTGCTTTCCTACATAACTGTTGTCGGGATAAAAACATTGTGAGTGATGAGAAATTAATGAATCTTGTCGCAATTACTGTCATCAAACCTCGGATAATAATTGCAACAGCTGGGAAATGGAACCTGTGAATCCCTAGTTTCAGGCTTCGCACGTCATCAACTGAGCAACCAAGCTGAGAATTATGCAGATGAAATATTTCTTTTGTAATTGATCGGATCTTAAAGGGAGCCATGTTAAAGAAAATGAAAGTTATGAGCCCGATCTGACGACTTCAACATACTTTGAGTTATATCGCAAGCACCTACTTATGCTTTATTGGAGTTTCTTTTACCTGTACTTTGCTTTTAACCTTTCCCAAACCACTGTTTGCTTTCAAACGTAGATCATTTGAAACATTGTTCAACGATGAGAGAAGAATGAATCCTATCGCAATGAACTTAAACAATCCTGAAAAAGAAAATTAGAACAGCCGGGGAATCGAACTATACAACCTTGGGTTTTAAGTCTGGAACATTACTTTGCAGTTGCTTTTAGTGATGTTGGCAGAGAGAGAGAGAGAGAGAGAAAGAGAGAGAGAGAGAGAGAGAGAGAAAGACAGAGAAAGACAGAGAGAGTATTTGATTTTGAAATGTTTACTTTATTCGTGGAGGGTTGTGATGTGCGAAAAGAAATCGTAACATTTTGTAAAGAAAAATGATGTACAGTTGTGTTGTGAATTGAAGGAAAAAAGCCTATTTTGAAGGAGGCAAGCATATCTCATGTTTAGGAATCCTTGACACAATTTGATTTTGTGAAGATGTGGTGAAAAGCAAAGAAGTATGTTGCTGAAGCCTACTTTTGAAGTTGATCGATTCTTAGGGGGGACATTGATAAGGTAAACGAAAAATATGTTTATGGGTCATGTTTGCAAGACCTTGGAGAGGAAGATCTTGCTATAATGGGAGAAAATACTGGTGTCATATCCCCAAGCCTGTCCCCACATTATGGATACACTGGAAATGATAAGTGTGGATTTGATTGTTGTTTACTGATTTTTTTGGAAAGATTCAAAACTTAAATTTAAAAAAATTGGGAAAACTGTGGACAAGCAATTGGAAATACTGTGGACTAGCTGGAAATCGAGTAAAGAAATGGAATGATTTGAATGTAGGACAAAGATGTTTTCCTGAGTGTTGAAAAGTGAACTAAAATAGTATTGAGCAAAACTGTTTAAGTTTACAGCAGTTGTGAAGCTATTTAATAATTGCTTGGATGATGATGATGATTAGGTTGGTAGTGCTACTGTAGATGTTGTAGCGGAGCAAGATTTCTTTGTTAGCCAAAGCTCTTGTAACAGTCTTTCCACACCACTGGCTGGTTTTCAAAATAACTTTAGTCGATAGAATGATCGGTATTAAGCAAAGAATAAATCCTGCAACAACGAATATCATCGAACCTCGGACAGAAATTGGTACAGCTTGGGGACCGAACCTGCGACCGTATAGGCTTTTAGCCATGTACTTTACCAACCAAGCTACTGGGCAAGGCAATCTGAGAGAGAGAGAGAGAGAGAGAGAGAGAGAAGGAGTGTATTTGATTATGACATGTTTACTTTAATCCTGAAGGGTTTTTATGTGCGAGAAGAAATTAAAACATTTTGCAAAGACAAATGATGTACAGTTGTGGATTGAAGGAAAAATAATATAAGCTTTTGGAAGGGGATAACTTTCTTTTACCAGTACTTCGCACAATATTATTCTCAGTGGCACTGGCTGCATTCCTCACATAACCTCGTCGAAAGAATTATGAGGGCTGAGATAAGAATAAACCCTGTCGCAGTAACTGTCATCAATTACATAGAGCATATTCTCAGTCTAAGAGATTGTATCCTCAGTCCGTAGGTTTTACTTTCACATCGGGAGAAATATTTTCAGTCTGTATTTATTTATTCCTGGAGGGTTATGAGCGAGAAGACATTGTAACTTTTTGTAAAGAACAATGATGGAAAAAGTAAAATGTGTGAACACTATAGATTTTAATGGCCATGTGTTTAGAAATGTGCAGAAGTTAATTTTAAGGGACTCGATATTTTCTGGACAGTTTTGGATTCAATAAAAAAAGTTATAAGCTATTTGGGAGGAGATGAGTACTTTCTTTTACCAGTACTTTGCACAATATTGTTCCCATTGGCACTTGCTGCTTTCTTTTTATGACTTCGTCAGAAGGATTATCAGCGCCGAGATAAGAAGAAACCCTGTCGCAATAACTGTCATCAATTCCATAAAACATATTCACAGTCTTGGAGATTGTATCCTCAGTCCGCAGGTTGTACTTTCAAATGGGGAGAAATACATTTAGTGCGTAATACTGGTCCATTAGTCCTTACCATCGTCTTTAGTCTCATTTGACCCAATCTCAGTATGTACCCTGAATTCGTGAGATAAACCCTTAGGCCATGAGCTGAGTCAACAAACGCTTGAGATTCAACCAGTTCCTTATTTCTTTACTTCATTAGGCTGCACTCTTAGTCAATGAGATAAACCTTACCTGTGGAAATTATTCGATATGATTAACCACTTTTTGGTCCGTTGTATTTGTCTTTCTGTAAGATGTATCGTCGGTCTGTCAAATGTAAATGAAAGTCCAGACACTTGTTTTTACTTTGAATTAAACCAAATGCCGTACGTTAGCCCCTTCAGTCTGTTTGATTTACCTTTAGTCCAAGAGATGTACCTTCAGTCCGAGAAATATGTCTTCGTTTTGTTTGAGTCTTACACCTTCATCTTCGAGCTCTACATCGCTTGAAATTGCTTTTAAATAGGTCCTGAAACTGTATTTCCACCTTCCTGTGACTGCGCGAGTTCCTAAGCCTGTACCCACAGTCGGCGACTTCATACCCCCAGCGCCTAAAACCAACCCTCAGGCCGTTACAAACATACTGAGTCCTTGAGATTGTATCCTCAGTTCGTGGAATGTTTCCTCAGTCTATTTCATGTCCTCTTAGACTTTGAAATCGTACCTATAGTCAGTTGAATGTACCCCCAGGCCCTGAACCACTGGCCTCACTCAAATGGTACCATTTGCACAGTTTGCCTATACACTCTTTTCCTGAAATGTACCCTAAATCTGTTAGCTGTAAGTTCAGAGAGTATCCTTAATGTAACTTTTCTTCCAGTCTTATAACATTAGTCAGCGCGTTGAGCCCAAAATTAGCAATAAAAACCCCAAGTCTATGAGATGCACCTCAGTCACTCGAATACACCATAAGGCCCTAAAGCTGTGTTCTATCTTAAAATTTACCCGTTTTCAATTAGACTTTATCCCTTGCCCACTTGATGTGCCTACAGTTCGAAGATGTGTCCTTTGTCCATTGGTTATTGCAATAGCCCGTTTCATGTTCTCTTAGGAATTGAGATGGTAGCCTTAGTGAGTGAGATGTATCATCAAGCTATAAACCTGTGTCGTTTCAGAGATTTTAGTCCCAACCTGTTAGCCTGACCCGCCAGTCGGTAAGATGTTCTTTTAGTTCCTTCTACTTTCTCTCAGGCGGTGAAATACATTCTCAGTTCGATGTTCCCTCAAACCTTGAAACAGTGTCCCTTCTATTATTTCAACCCAATGCCGTATGCCTGTATCTGTGGTAGGCTATATATTCTCTCAGTTCCACACAGATATACCCTCAGTATTTACAACTATGCCCTTTCTCCTATTTTAGGTCCAGGCGATTAGCTTGTTCTATCTGCTTCCTTCATATTTCAACCCAACTTAATTGAATGTACCCTCAGATGACGAACCCATGCCTGCACTGTTGTTTCACCGATAACTCTTTGGCCTCTACTTCTTCTTCATGATCTTAACCCTCAGTCTAAACGGTCTGAAATAATGTATTCAACCTCATTTCACTGTCATCTCTCTCTCTCTTCTTCATTTCTCTCTCTTTTTCATTTCTCTCTCTCTCTCTCTCGCTCTCTCTCTCGCTCTCGCTATTTCTGTCTCTCTATTTCTGTCTCTCTTCACCTCTCTCTCTCAATCTCATTCTGTCTGTCTATCTCTTTCCTTCTCTGTCTTTCTCTCTTTGTCTCTTACTCTCTATCTACTCCTTTCTGAACTCTTTGTCTTACTCTCTGCTCCTCATTCTTATCTTCTCTCTACACTCTTTTCTACTGTCAGTCTCCCGCTGTCTCTCTCTCTCTCTCTCGCTGTCGATCTCTATCTATCTCTCTCTCTTTCTTTCTCGCTTTCTGTCTTTCTCTCGCTCTCTATTTCTCTCTCTATCCCTCCCATTTCTCTTCCTCCTCTTCTTATATTTCTCCTCTTTCTATCTGTATCTCGCTGCCTCCTTTCACACAGTTTCTCTATCTCTGTTTTTCTCTCTCTTTCGCTATTCCACCATCTTCTGTCTCATTGTCTATCGTTCATTATTCTCTCACGTTCTCTCTGTCTGTCTTTCTGTCTCCCTTTATTCCTTTTTCCTTCCTGCAGACTTCTGTCTCTGTCCCTCTATCCATCTCTTTCGCCTTCTGTCCCTCTCTCTCTCTTTTGGCTGACTTGATATTGCATCTTTGGTCTCCTTGTTGTGTTTCTCACGTTTATAAGACGGTATTCTCGGACTATGATGTTTATCCTTTTCCTCCAAAAATGTACTTCCTACAATAAATTTTGCTTCCTTTCCTTCATATCTTCCTCAAGCTGTATGATTAATGGTTTCTCAGTTGATATGATGCTCCCTCAGACCGTAATTTTGAGTGTTATCTGCTTTTAAATACATGTAGATTAAGAACTATGTAGAATTGTCCATTAGATCTTTTAGTATGAAATGTTAATGGTGTAACTGGCACAATTGAGACATCCTGGCAAGATCTTACAAAATTATGTAATCACCCTGTGCATGTTTTACCTTAAGAATGCCGAAAAAGCCAAGGTTCCCACTTTATGATCAGAAGCAACTTGTTTATTAAAAATAATACATAAACATTCACGTAAGATTCTCCATATCATATTTATGCAGTATTGATTCATTGATTGATTGCAGAATGTTAAACGCCGTTTACATCATTATTTCAGTTTATATAGCGGCGGCCAGTGCACTTATGTATTCTTTCCTGTAATTTCTTTTACCAGTATTACGCACAATATTCTTTCCAAGCCACTGGCTGCTTTCCCACATAACAATCGTGGAAACAATGGTCAACGTTGAGAGTGGAATGAATCGTATCGCATGGAATATCAGCAATCCTCGGAAAATAATTAGCCGAACCGGGAATGAAACCAGCGACCCCCTGTTCTCAAGTCCTGTATGCTACCGACTGAGCTACCGAGACTCGGCAATTATGCAGTAACTCCACTCCGTATAATCACAAGGTCAATTGAGCAACTCGGGGGCATGACAGTTTTTTGATATTGTTTCTTTGTATGGTGTTTCTCGTAGTTTCAGCATATTTCTGTCATATCACGGAGGCCAGTGCATCTACCATTGCCTTCCTGTGAGTCTTTATCCAGTGTTCCGCACAATATTATATCCACTGGCTTCTTTCTCACATACTCAACGTCATAAACATCGATCAGCACAGAGAGAGAGAGAGAGAGAGAGAGAGAGAGAGAGGTGGTGGTATTTCATTTACCAGTACTTTGCACATTATTCCAAACCAATGGCTGCTTTCCTACATAACTGTTGCCAGGATAAAAACATTGTGAGTGATGAGAAATTAATGAATCTTGTCGCAATTACTGTCATCAAACCTCGGATAATAATTGCAACAGCTGGGAAATGGAACCTGTGAATCCCTAGTTTCAGGCTTCGTACGTCATCAACTGAGCAACCAAGCTGAGAATTATGCTGATGAAATATTTCTTTTGTAATTGATCAGATCTTAAAGGGAGCCATGTTAAAGAAAATGAAAGTTATGAGCCCGATCTGACGACTTCAACATAATTTGAGTTATATCGCAAGCACCTACTTATGCTTTATTGGAGTTTTTTTACCTGTACTTTGCTTTTAACCTTTCCCAAACCACTGTTTGCTTTCAAACGTAGATCATTTGAAACATTGTTGAACGATGAGAGAAGAATGAATCCTGTCGCCATGAACTTAAACAATCCTGAAAAAGAAAATTAGAATAGCCGGGGAATCGAACTATACAACCTTTGGTTTTAAGTCTGGAACATTACTTTGCTGCTGCTTTTAGTGATGTTGGCTGAGAGAGAGAGAGAGAGATAGAGAGAGAGAGGATTTGATTTTGAAATATTTACTTTATTTCTGGAGGGTTGTAATGTGCGTGAAGAAATTGTAACATATTGTAAAGAAATATGATGTACAGTTATCTTGTGAATTGAAGGGGGGAAAAATGTGAGCGATGAGAAATGAATGAATCTTGTCGCAATGGCTGTCGTCAAACCTCGGATAAAAATTGCAACAGCTGGGGTATCGAACCTGTGAAGCCCTAGTTTCGGACCTCGTACGTCATCAACTGAGCAATTAAGCAGAGAATTATGCTGATGAAGTTTTCTTTTGTAACTGATCAGATCTTAAAGGGAGCCACATTAACGAAAATGAAAGTTATGAGCCCGATCTGACGACTTCAACATAATTTGAGTTATATCGCAAGCACCTACTTATGCGTTATTGGAGTTTCTTTTTACCGGTATCTTGCTTTTAACCTTTCCCAAACCACTGTTTGCTTTCAAACGTAGATAATTTGAAACATTGTTGAACGATGAGAGAAGAATGAATCCTGTCGCAATGAACTTAATCCTGAAAAAGGAAATAAGATAAACCGGGGAATCGAACTATAGAACCTTGGGTTTTAAGTCTGGAACATTACTTTGCCGTTGCTTTTAGCGATATGTTTGCTGAGAGCAAGTGAGAGAGAGAGAGAGAGGGAGAGAGAGAGAAAGGATTTGATTTTGAAATGTTTACTTTATTTCTGGAGGGTTGTTATGTGCATGAAGAAAATGTAACATTTTGGAAAGAAAAATGATGTACAGTTATGTTGTGAATTGAAGGGGGAAAAATGTGAGCGACGAGAAATGAATGAATCTTGTCGCAATGACTGTCATCAAACCTCGGATAAAAATTACAAAAGCTGGGGAATCGAACCTGTGAACCCTAGTTTCAGGCTTCGCACGTCATCAACTGAGCAACCAAGCTAAGAATTATGCTGATGAAGTTTTCTTTTGTAATTGATCAGATCTTAAAGGGAGCCATGTTAAAGAAAATTAAAGTTATGAGCCCGATCTGACAACTTGAACATACTTTGAGTTATATCGCAAGCACCTACTTATGCTTTATTGGAGTTTCTTTTACCTGTACTTTGCTTTTAACCTTTCCCAAACCACTGTTTGCTTTCAAACGTAGATCATTTGAAACATTGTTCAACGATGAGAGAAGAATGAATCCTATCGCAATGAACTTAAACAATCCTGAAAAAGAAAATTAGAATAGCCGGGGAATCGAACTATACAACCTTGGGTTTTAAGTCTGGAACATTACTTTGCAGTTGCTTTTAGTGATGTTGGCAGAGAGAGAGAGAGAGAGAGAGAGAGAGAAAGACAGAGAGAGTTAGACAGAGAGAGTATTTGATTTTGAAATGTTTACTTTATTCCTGGAGGGTTGTGATGTGCGAAAAGAAATCGTAACATTTTGTAAAGAAAAATGATGTACAGTTGTGTTGTGAATTGAAGGAAAAAAGCCTATTTTGAAGGAGGCAAGCATATCTCATTTTAAGGAATCCTTGACACAATTTGATTTTGTGAAGATGTGGTGAAAAGCAAAGAAGGATATTGCTGAAGCCTACTTTTGAAGTTGATCGATTCTTAGGGGGGACATTGATAAGGTAAACGAAAAATATGTTTATGGGTCATGTTTGCAAGACCTTGGAGAGGAAGATCTTGCTATAATGGGAGAAAATACTGGTGTCATATCCCCAAGCCTGTCCCCACATTATGGATACACTGGAAATGATAAGTGTGGATTTGATTGTTGTTAACTGATTTTTTTGGAAAGATTCAAAACTTAAATATAAAAAAATTGGGAAAACTGTGGACAAGCAATTGGAAATACTGTGGACTAGCTGGAAATCGAGTAAAGAAATGGAATGATTTGAATGTAGGACAAAGATGTTTTCCTGAGTGTTGAAAAGTGAACTAAAATAGTATTGAGCAAAACTGTTTAAGTTTACAGCAGTTGTGAAGCTATTTAATAATTGCTTGGATGATGATGATGATTAGGTTGGTAGTGCTACTGTAGATGTTGTAGCGGAGCAAGATTTCTTTGTTAGCCAAAGCTCTTGTAACAGTCTTTCCACACCACTGGCTGGTTTTCAAAATAACTTTAGTCGATAGAATGATCGGTATTAAGCAAAGAATAAATCCTGCAACAACGAATATCATCGAACCTCGGACAGAAATTGGTACAGCTTGGGGACCGAACCTGCGACCGTATAGGCTTTTAGCCATGTACTTTACCAACGAAGCAACTGGGCAAGGCAATCTGAGAGAGAGAGAGAGAGAGAGAGAGAAGGAGTGTATTTGATTATGACATGTTTACTTTAATCCTGAAGGGTTTTTATGTGCGAGAAGAAATTAAAACATTTTGCAAAGACAAATGATGTACAGTTGTGGATTGAAGGAAAAATAATATAAGCTTTTGGAAGGGGATAACTTTCTTTTACCAGTACTTCGCACAATATTATTCCCATTGGCACTGGCTGCATTCCTCACATAACCTCGTCGAAAGAATTATGAGCGCTGAGATAAGAATAAACCCTGTCGCAGTAACTGTCATCAATTACATAGAGCATATTCTCAGTCTAAGAGATTGTATCCTCAGTCCGTAGGTTTTACTTTCACATCGGGAGAAATATTTTCAGTCTGTATTTATTTATTCCTGGAGGGTTATGTGCGAGAAGACATTGTAACTTTTTGTAAAGAACAATGATGGAAAAAGTAAAATGTGTGAACACTATAGATTTTAATGGCCATGTGTTTAGAAATGTGCAGAAGTTAATTTTAAGGGGCTCGATATTTTCTGGACAGTTTTGGATTCAATAAAAAAAGTTATAAGCTATTTGGGAGGAGATGAGTACTTTCCTTTACCAGTACTTTGCACAATATTGTTCCCATTGGCACTTGCTGCTTTCTTTTTATGACTTCGTCAGAAGGATTATCAGCGCCGAGATAAGAAGAAACCCTGTCGCAATAACTGTCATCAATTCCATAAAACATATTCACAGTCTTGGAGATTGTATCCTCAGTCCGCAGGTTGTACTTTCAAATGGGGAGAAATACATTTAGTGCGTAATACTGGTCCATTAGTCCTTACCATCGTCTTTAGTCTCATTTGACCCAATCTCAGTATGTACCCTCAATTCGTGAGACAAACCCTTAGGCCATGAGCTGAGTCAACAAACGCTTGAGATTCAACCAGTTCCTTATTTCTTTACTTCATTAGGCTGCACTCTTAGTCAATGAGATAAACCTTACCTGTGGAAATTATTCGATATGATTAACCACTTTTTGGTCCTTTGTATTTGTCTTTCTGTAAGATGTATCGTCGGTCTGTCAAATGTAAATGAAGGTCCAGACACTTGTTTTTACTTTGAATTAAACCGAATGCCGTACGTTAGCCCCTTCAGTCTGTTTGATTTACCTTTAGTCCAAGAGATGTACCTTCAGTCCGAGAAATATGTCTTCGTTTTGTTTGATTGAGTCTTACACCTTCATCTTTCTTCGAGCTCTATATCGCTTGAAATTGCTTTTAAATAGGTCCTGAAACTGTATTTCCACCTTCCTGTGACTGCGCGAGTTCCTAAGCCTGTACCCACAGTCGGCGACTTCATACCCCCAGCGCCTAAAACCAACCCTCAGGCCGTTACAAGGATATCGAGTCCTTGAGATTGTATCATCAGTTCGTGGAATGTTTCCTCAGTCTATTTCATGTCCTCTTAGACTTTGAAATCGTACCTATAGTCAGTTGAATGTACCCCCAGGCCCTGAACCACTGGCCTCACTCAAATGGTACCATTTGCACAGTTTGCCTATACACTCTTTTCCTGAAATGTACCCTAAATCTGTTAGCTATAAGTTCAGAGAGTATCCTTAATATAACTTTTCTTCCAGTCTTATAACATTAGTCAGCGCGTTGAGCCCAAAGTTAGCAATAAAAACGGCAAGTCTATGAGATGCACCTCAGTCACTCGAATACACCATAAGGCCCTAAAGCTGTGTTCTATCTTAAAATTTACCCGTTTTCAATTAGACTTTATCCCTTGCCCACTTGATGTGCCTACAGTTCGAAGATGTGTCCTTTGTCCATTGGTTATTGCAATAGCCCGTTTCATGTTCTCTTAGGAATTGAGATGGTAGCCTTAGTGAGTGAGATGTATCATCAAGCTATAAACCTGTGTCGTTTCAGAGATTTTAGTCCCAACCTGTTAGCCTGACCTGCCAGTCGGTAAGATGTTCTTTTAGTTCCTTCTACTTTCTCTCAGGCGGTGAAATACATTCTCAGTTCGATGTTCCCTCAAACCTTGAAACAGTGTCCCTTCTATTATTTCAACCCAATGCCGTATGCCTGTATCTGTGGTAGGCTATATATTCTCTCAGTTCCACACAGATATACCCTCAGTATTTACAACTATGCCCTTTCTCCTATTTTAGCTCCAGGCGATTAGCTTATTCTATCTGCTTCCTTCATATTTCAACCCAACTTAATTGAATGTACCCTCAGATGACGAACCCATGCCTGCACTGTTGTTTCACCGATAACTCTTTGGCCTCTACTTCTTCTTCATGATCTTAACCCTCAGTCTAAACGGTCTGAAATAATGTATTCAACCTCATTTCACTGTCATCTCTCTCTCTCTTCTTCATTTCTCTCTCTTTTTCATTTCTCTCTCTCTCTCTCTCTCTCGCTCTCTCTCTCGCTCTCGCTATTTTTCTCTCTATTTCTGTCTCTCTTCACCTCTCTCTGTCAATCTCACTCTGTCTGTCTATCTCTTTCCTTCTCTGTCTTTCTCTCTGTCTCTTACTCTATCTACTCCTTTCCGAACTCTTTGTCTTACTCTCTGCTCCTCATTCTTATCTTCTCTCTACACTCTTTTCTACTGTCAGTCTCCCGCTGTCTCTCTCTCTCTCTCGCTGTCGCTCTCTAACTATCTCTCTCTCTTATTTTTCTCGCTTTCTGTCTTTCTCTCGCTCTCTATTTCTCTCCCTATCCCTCCCATTTCTCTTCCTCCTCTTCTAATATTTGTCCTCTTTCTATCTGTATCTCGCTGCCTCCTTTCACACAGTTTCTCTATCTCTGTTTTTCTCTCTTTCGCTATTCCACCATCTTCTTTCTCATTGTCTATCGTTCATTATTCTCTCACGTTCTCTCTGTCTGTCTTTCTGTCTCCCTTCATTCCTATTTTTTCCTGCAAACTTCTGTCTCTGTCCCTCTATCCATCTCTTTCGCCTTCTGTCCCTCTCTCTCTCTTTTGGCTGACTTGATATTGCATCTTTGGTCTCCTTGTTGTGTTTCTCACGTTTATAAGACGGGCCCCGCCCGGTCGGCTCAGTGGTGAGCGTGTCGGACTCATGACCTGGTGGTTGTGAGTTCGATACCCGGTTGTGGCGAACTTTCTTTCCGGCGTATTTTCGCCTCTCACCTCTGCTGAAGCATGTGAGAAAAGTATTCGGTGGCTTTGGAAAGAAAGTTGTGTTAGTACTGGTGTGAGAAAGCCAGGAAACACATGTGCGTCACCGACCGCCATGATATGACCTTAGCTGTTAAAGTGGCGTTAAACCCCAATACAACCAACAATTATAAGACGGTATTCTCGGACTATGATGTTTATCCTTTTCCTCCAAAAATGTACTTCCTACAATAAATTTTGCTTCCTTTCCTTCATATCGTCCTCAGGCTGTATGATTGATGGTTTCTCAGTTGATATGATGCTCCCTCAGACCGTAATTTTGAGTGTTATCTGCTTTTAAATACATGTAGATTAAGAACTATGTAGAATTGTCCATTAAATCTTTTAGTATGAAATGTTAATGGTGTAACTGGCACAATTGAGACATCCTGGCAAGATCTTACAAACTTATGTAATCACCCTGTGCATGTTTTACCTTAAGAATGCCGAAAAAGCCAGGGTTCCCACTTTATGATCAGAAGCAACTTGTTTATTGAAAATAATACATAAACATTCACGCAAGATTCTCCATATCATATTTATGCAGTATTGATTCATTGATTGATTGCAGAGTGTTAAACGCCGTTTACAACATTATTTCAGTTTATATAGCCGCGGCCAGTGCACTTATGTATTCTTTCCTTTAATTTCTTTTACCAGTATTACGCACAATATTCTTTCCAAACCACTGGCTGCTTTCCCACATAACAATCGTGGAAACAATGGTCAACGTTGAGAGTGGAATGAATCGTATCGCATGGAATATCAGCAATCCTCGGAAAATAATTGGCCGAACCGGGAATGAAACCAGCGACCCCCTGTTCTCAAGTCCTGTATGCTACCGACTGAGCTACCGAGGCTCGGCAATTATGCAGTAACTCCACTCCGTATAATCACAAGGTCAATTGAGCAACTCGGGGGCATGACAGTTTTTTGATATTGTTTGTTTGTATGGTGTTTCTCGTAGTTTCAGCATATTTCTGTCATATCACGGAGGCCAGTGCATCTACCATTGCCTTCCTGTGAGTCTTTATCCAGTGTTCCGCACAATATTATATCCACTGGCTTCTTTCTCACATACTCAACGTCATAAACATCGATCAGCACAGAGAGAGAGAGAGAGAGAGAGAGAGAGAGAGGTGGTGGTATTTCATTTACCAGTACTTTGCACATTATTCCAAACCAATGGCTGCTTTCCTACATAACTGTTGTCGGGATAAAAAAATTGTGAGTGATGAGAAATAAATGAATGTTGTCGCAATGACTGTCATCAAACCTCGGATAATAATTGCAACAGCTGGGAAATGGAACCTGTGAATCCCTAGTTTCAGGCTTCGTACGTCATCAACTGAGCAACCAAGCTGAGAATTATGCTGATGAAATATTTCTTTTGTAATTGATCGGATCTTAAAGGGAGCCATGTTAAAGAAAATGAAAGTTATGAGCCCGATCTGACAACTTTGATCATACTTTGAGTTATATCGCAAGCACCTACTTATGCTTTATTGGAGTTTCTTTTACCTGTACTTTGCTTTTAACCTTTCCCAAACCACTGTTTGCTTTCAAACGTAGATCATTTGAAACATTGTTCAACGATGAGAGAAGAATGAATCCTGTCGCCATGAACTTAAACAATCCTGAAAAAGAAAATTAGAATAGCCGGGGAATCGAACTATACAACCTTTGGTTTTAAGTCTGGAACATTACTTTGCTGCTGCTTTTAATGATGTTGGCTGAGAGAGAGAGAGAGAGAGAGATAGAGAGAGAGAGGATTTGATTTTGAAATATTTACTTTATTTCTGGAGGGTTGTAATGTGCGTGAAGAAAGTGTAAAATTTTGTAAAGAAATATGATGTACAGTTATCTTGTGAATTGAAGGGGGGAAAATGTGAGCGATGAGAAATGAATGAATCTTGTCGCAATGGCTGTCGTCAAACCTCGGATAAAAATTGCAACAGCTGGGGTATCGAACCTGTGAAGCAATAGTTTCGGACCTCGTACGTCATCACCTGAGCAATTAAGCAGAGAATTATGCTGATGAAGTTTTCTTTTGTAACTGATCAGATCTTAAAAGGAGCCACATTAACGAAAATGAAAGTTATGAGCCCGATCTGACGACTTCAACATAATTTGAGTTATATCGCAAGCACCTACTTATGCGTTATTGGAGTTTCTTTTTACCGGCATCTTGCTTTTAAGCTTTCCCAAACCACTGTTTGCTTTCAAACGTAGATAATTTGAAACATTGTTGAACGATGAGAGAAGAATGAATCCTGTCGCAATGAACTTAATCCTGAAAAAGGAAATAAGATAAACCGGGGAATCGAACTATAGAACCTTGGGTTTTAAGTCTGGAACATTACTTTGCCGTTGCTTTTAGTGATATGTTTGCTGAGAGCAAGTGAGAGAGAGAGAGAGAGAGAGAGAGAGAAAGGATTTGATTTTGAAATGTTTACTTTATTTCTGGAGGGTTGTTATGTGCATGAAGAAAATGTAACATTTTGGAAAGAAAAATGATGTACAGTTAGGTTGTGAATTGAAGGGGGAAAAATGTGGGCGATGAGAAATGAATGAATCTTGTCGCAAGGACTGTCATCAAACCGCGGATAAAAATTACAAAAGCTGGGGAATCGAACCTGTGAACCCTAGTTTCAGGCTTCGCACGTCATCAACTGAGTAACCAAGCTAAGAATTATGCTGATGAAGTTTTCTTTTGTAATTGATCAGATCTTAAAGGGAGCCATGTTAAAGAAAATGAAAGTTATGAGCCCGATCTGACAACTTTGAACATACTTTGAGTTATATCGCAAGCACCTACTTATGCTTTATTGGAGTTTCTTTTACCTGTACTTTGCTTTTAACCTTTCCCAAACCACTGTTTGCTTTCAAACATGGATCATTTGAAACATTGTTCAACGATGAGAGAAGAATGAATCCTATCGCAATGAACTTAAACAATCCTGAAAAAGAAAATTAGAACAGCCGGGGAATCGAGCTATAGAACCTTGGATTTTAAGTCTGGAACATTACTTTGCAGTTGCCTTTAGAGATGTTGGCAGACAGAGAGAGAGAGAGAGAGAGGGAGAGAGAAAGACAGAGAGAGAGAGACAGAGAGAGTATTTGATTTTGAAATGTTTACTTTATTCCTGGAGGGTTGTGATGTGCGAAAAGAAATCGTAACATTTTGTAAAGAAAAATGATGTACAGTTGTGTTGTGAATTGAAGGAAAAAAGCCTATTTTGAAGGAGGCAAGCATATCTCATGTTTAGGAATCCTTGACACAATTTGATTTTGTGAAGATGTGGTGAAAAGCAAAGAAGTATGTTGCTGAAGCCTACTTTTGAAGTTGATCGATTCTTAGGGGGGACATTGATAAGGTAAACGAAAAATATGTTTATGGGTCATGTTTGCAAGACCTTGGAGAGGAAGATCTTGCTATAATGGGAGAAAATACTGGTGTCATATCCCCAAGCCTGTCCCCACATTATGGATACACTGGAAATGATGTGTAGATTTTATTGTTGTTTACTAATTTTTTGGAAAGATTCAAAACTTAAATATAAAAAAATTGGGAAAACTGTGGACAAGGAATTGGAAATACTGTGGACTAGCTGGAAATCGAGTAAAGAAATGGAATGATTTGAATGTAGGACAAAGATGTTTTCCTGAGTGTTGAAAAGTGAACTAAAATAGTATTGAGCAAAACTGTTTAAGTTTACAGCAGTTGTGAAGCTATTTAATAATTGCTTGGATGATGATGATGATAAGGTTGGTAGTGCTACTGTAGATGTTGTAGCGGAGCAAGATTTCTTTGTTAGCCAAAGCTCTTGTAACAGTCTTTCCAAACCACTGGCTGGTTTTCAAAATAATTTTAGTTGATAGAATGATCGGTATTAAGCAAAGAATAAATCCTGCAACAACGAATATCATCGAACCTCGGACAGAAATTGGTACAGCTTGGGGACCGAACCTGCGACCGTATAGGCTTTTAGCCATGTACTTTACCAACGAAGCAACTGGGCAAGGCAATCTGAGAAAGAGAGAGAGAGAGAGAGAGAGAGAGAGAGAGAGAGAAGGAGTGTATTTGATTATGACATGTTTACTTTAATCCTGAAGGGTTTTTATGTGCGAGAAGAAATTAAAACATTTTGCAAAGACAAATGATGTACAGTTGTGGATTGAAGGAAAAATAATATAAGCTTTTGGAAGGGGATAACTTTCTTTTACCAGTACTTCGCACAATATTATTCCCAGTGGCACTGGCTGCATTCCTCACATAACCTCGTCGAAAGAATTATGAGCGCTGAGATAAGAATAAACCCGATCGCAGTAACTGTCATCAATTACATAGAGCATATTCTCAGTCTAAGAGATTGTATCCTCAGTCCGTAGGTTTTACTTTCACATCGGGAGAAATATTTTCAGTCTGTATTTATTTATTCCTGGAGGGTTATGTGCGAGAAGACATTGTAACTTTTTGTAAAGAACAATGATGGAAAAAGTAAAATGTGTGAACACTATAGATTTTAATGGCCATGTGTTTAGAAATGTGCAGAAGTTAATTTTAAGGGGCTCGATATTTTCTGGACAGTTTTGGATTCAATAAAAAAAGTTATAAGCTATTTGGGAGGAGATGAGTACTTTCTTTTACCAGTACTTTGCACAATATTGTTCCCATTGGCACTTGCTGCTTTCTTTTTATGACTTCGTCAGAAGGATTATCAGCGCCGAAATAAGAAGAAACCCTGTCGCAATAACTGTCATCAATTCCATAAAACATATTCACAGTCTTGGAGATTGTATCCTCAGTCCGCAGGTTGTACTTTCAAATGGGGAGAAATACATTTAGTGCGTAATACTGGTCCATTAGTCCTTACCGTCGTCTTTAGTCTCATTTGACCCAATCTCAGTATGTACCCTCAATTCGTGAGATAAACCCTTAGGCCATGAGCTGAGTCAACAAACGCTTGAGATTCAACCAGTTCCTTATTTCTTTACTTCATTAGGCTGCACTCTTAGTCAATGAGATAAACCTTACCTGTGGAAATTATTCGATATGATTAACCACTTTTTGGTCCTTTGTATTTGTCTTTCTGTAAGATGTATCGTCGGTCTGTCAAACGTAAATGAAAGTCCAGACACTTGTATTTACTTTGAATTAAACCAAATGCCGTACGTTAGCCCCTTCAGTCTGTTTGATTTACCTTTAGTCCAAGAGATGTACCTTCAGTCCGAGAAATATGTCTTCGTTTTGTTTGATTGAGTCTTACACCTTCATCTTCGAGCTCTATATCGCTTGAAATTGCTTTTAAATAGGTCCTGAAACTGTATTTCCACCTTTCTGTGACTGCGCGAGTTCCTAAGCCTGTACCCACAGTCGGCGACTTCATACCCTCAGCGCCTAAAACCAACCCTCAGGCCGTTACAAAGATACTGAGTCCTTGAGATTGTATCATCAGTTCGTGGAATGTTTCCTCAGTCTATTTCATGTCCTCTTAGACTTTGAAATCGTACCTATAGTCAGTTGAATATACCCCCAGGACCTGAACCACTGGCCTCACTCAAATGGTACCATTTGCACAGTTTGCCTATACACTCTTTTCCTGAAATGTACCCTAAATCTGTTAGCTGTAAGTTCAGAGAGTATCCTTAATGTAACTTTTCTTCCAGTCTTATAGTATTAGTGAGCGCGTTGAGCCCAAAGTTAGCAATAAAAACCGCAAGTCTATGAGATGCACCTCAGTCACTCGAATACACCATAAGGCCCTAAAGCTGTGTTCTATCTTAAAATTTACCCGTTTTCAATTAGACTTTATCCCTTGCCTACTTGATGTGCCTACAGTTCGAAGATGTGTCCTTTGTCCATTGGTTATTGCAAAAGCCCGTTTCATGTTCTCTTAGGAATTGAGATGGTAGCCTTAGTGAGTGAGATGTATCATCAAGCTATAAACGTATGTCGTTTCAGAGATTTTAGTCCCAACCTGTTAGCCTGACCTGCCAGTCGGTAAGATGTTCTTTTAGTTCCTTCTACTTTCTCTCAGGCGGTGAAATACATTCTCAGTTCGATGTTCCCTCAAACCTTGAAACAATGTCCCTTCTATTATTTCAACCCAATGCCGTATGCCTGTATCTGTGGTAGGCTATATATTCTCTCAGTTCCACAGATATACCCTCAGTATTTACAACTATGCCCTTTCTCCTATTTTAGCTCCAGGCGATTAGCTTGTTCTATCTGCTTCCTTCATATTTCAACCTAACTTAATTGAATGTACCCTCAGATGACGAACCCATGCCTGCACTGTTGTTTCACCGATAACTCTTTGGCCTCTACTTCTTCTTCGTGATCTTAACCCTCAGTCTAAACGGTCTGAAATAATGTATTCAACCTCATTTCACTGTCATCTCTCTCTCTCTCTTCTTCATTTCTCTCTCTTTTTCATTTCTGTCTCTCTCGCTCTCTCTCTGGCTCTCGCTATTTCTGTCTGTCTATTTCTGTCTCTCTTCACCTCTCTCTCTCAATGTCACTCTGTTTGTCTATCTCTTTCCTTCTCTGTCTTTCTCTCTTTCTCTTTTACTCTCTGTCTACTCCTTTCCAAACAATTTGTCTTACTCTCTGTTCCTCATTCTTATCTTCTCTCTAAACTGTTTTCTACTGTCAATCTCCCGCTGTCTCTCTCTCTCGCTGTCGCTCTCTACCTATCTCTCTCTCTCTCTTTCTCGCTTTCTGTCTTTCTCTCGCTCTCTATTTCTCTCTCTATCCCTCCCATTTCTCTTCCTCCTCTTCTAATGTTTCTCCTCTTTCCCACATAACAATCGTGGAAACAATGGTCAACGTTGAGAGTGGAATGAATCGTATCGCATGGAATATCAGCAATCCTCGGAAAATAATTGGCCGAACCGGGAATGAAACCAGCGACCCCCTGTTCTCAAGTCCTGTATGCTACCGACTGAGCTACCGAGGCTCGGCAATTATGCAGTAACTCCACTCCGTATAATCACAGGGTCAATTGAGCAACTCGGGGACATGACAATTTTTTGATATTGTTTGTTTGTATGGTGTTTCTCGTAGTTTCAGCATATTTCTGTCATATCACGGAGGCCAGTGCATCTACCATTGCCTTCCTGTGAGTCTTTCTCCAGTGTTCCGCACAATATTATATCCACTGGCTTCTTTCTCACATACTCAACGTCATACACATCGATCAGCACAGAGAGAGAGAGAGAGAGAGAGAGAGAGAGAGAGAGAGAGGTGATGGCATTTCATTTACCAGTACTTTGCACATTATTCCAAACCAGTGGCTGCTTTCCTACATAACTGTTGTCGGGATAAAAAAATTGTGAGTGATGAGAAATGAATGAATCTTGTCGCAATGACTGTCATCAAACCTCGGATAAAAATTGGAAAAGCTGGGAAATCGAACCTGTGAATCCCTAGTTTGAGGCTTTGTACGTCATCAACTGAGCAACCAAGCTGAGAATTATACTGATGAAATTTTTCTTTTGTCATTGATCAGGTCTTAAAGGGAGCCATGTTAAAGAAAATGAAAGTTATGAGCCCGATCTGACGACTTCAACATAATTTGAGTTATATCGCAAGCACCTACTTATGCTTTATTGGAGTTTCTTTTACCTGTACTTTGCTTTTAACCTTTCCCAAACCACTGTTTGCTTTCAAACGTAGATCATTTAAAACATTGTTCAACGATGAGAGAAGAATGAATCCCATCGCAATGAACTTAAACTATCCTAAAAAAAGAAAATTAGAATAGCCGGGGAATCGAACTATAGAACCTTGGGTTTTAAGTCTGGAACATTACTTTGCAGTTGCTTTTAGTGATGTTGGCAGAGAGAAAGATAGAGAGACAGAAAGAGAGAGACAGAGAGAGTATTTGATTTTGAAATGGTTACTTTATTGTTGGAGGGTTGTTATGTGCAAAAAGAAATTGTAAGATTTTGTAAAGAAAGATTATGTACAGTTGTGTTGCGAATTGAAGGGAAAAAAGCTATTTTGAAGAAGGCAAGCATATCTCATGTTTAGGATTCTTGACACAATTTGATTGTGTGAAGAAGTGGTGAAAAGCAAAGAAGTATGTTGCTGAAGCCTACTTTTGAAGTTGATCGATTCTTAGGGGGGACATTGATAAGGTAAACGAAAAATATGTTTATGGGTCATGTTTGCAAGACCTTGGAGAGGAAGATCTTGCTATAATGGGAGAAAATACTGGTGTCATATCCCCAAGCCTGTTCCCACATTATGGATAAACTGGAAATGATAAGTGTAGATTTGATTGTTGTTTACTGATTTTTTGGAAAGATTCAGAACTTAAAGATAAAAAAAATTGGGAAAACTGTGGACAAGCAATTGGAAATACTGTGGACTACCTGGAGATCGAGTAAGAAATGGAATGATTTGAATGTAGGACAAAGATGTTTTCCTGACTGTTGAAAAGTGAACTAAAAAAGTATTGAGCAAAACTGTTTAAGTTTACAGCAGTTGTGAAGTTATCTAATAATTGCCTGGATGATGATGAATAGGTTGGTAGTGCTACTGTAGATGTTGTAGCGAAGCCAGATTTCTTTGTTAGCCTGTTTTTTAGCGTTGTTTTAACTTGATTTGAGGTAAATGCAGCGGCCAAAGCTCTTGTAACAGTCTTTCTAAACCACTGGCTGCTTTTCAAAATAACTTTAGTCGATAGAATAATCGGTATTAAGCAAAGAATAAATCCTGCAACAATGAAAATTATCGACCCTCGGACAGAAATTGGTACAGCTTGGGGACCGAACCTGCGACCAATAGGTTTTAAGTCATGTACTTTACCAACGAAGCAACTGGGCAAGGCAATCTGAGAGAGAGAGAGAGAGAGAGAGAGAGAGAGAGAGAAGGAGTGTATTTGATTATGACATGTTTACTTTAATCCTGAAGGGTTTTTATGTTCGAGAAGAAATTAAAACATTTTGCAAAGACAAATGATGTACAGTTGTGGATTGAAGGAAAAATAATATAAGCTTTTGGAAGGGGGATAACTTTCTTTTACCAGTACTTTGCACAATATTATTCCCATTGGCACTGGCTGCATTCCTCACATAACCTCGTCGAAAGAATTATGAGGGCTGAGATAAGAATAAACCCTGTCGCAGTAACTGTCATCAATTACATAGAGCATATTCTCAGTCTAAGAGATTGTATCCTCAATCTTTAAGTTTTCCTTTCACATCGTGAGAAATATTTTTAGTCCGTATTTATTTATTCCTGGAGGGTTATGTGCGAGAAGACATTGTAACTTTTTGTAAAGAACAATGATGGAAAAAGTAAATTGCGTGAACAATGTAGATTTTAATGGCCATGTGTTTAGAAATGTGCAGAAGTTAATTTTAAGGGGCTGGATATTTTCTGAACAGTTTTGGATTCAATAAAAAAAGTTATAAGCTATTTGGGAGGAGATGAGTACTTTCTTTTACCAGTACTTTGCACAATATTGTTCCCACTGGCACTTGCTGCTTTCTTTTTATGACTTCGTCAGAAGGATTATCAGCGCCGAGATTAGAAGAAACCCTGTCGCAATAACTGTTATCAATTCCATAAAACATATTCACAGTCTAGGAAATTGTATCCACAGTCCGCAGGTTGTACTTTCACATCGGGAGAAATACATTTAGAGCGTAATACTGGTCCATTAGTCCTTACCATCGTCTTAAGTCTCATTTGACCCAATCTCAGTATGTACCCTCAATTCGTGAGATAGACCCCTAGCCCATGAGCTGAGTCAACAAACGCTTGAAATTCAACCAGTTCCTTATTTCATTGCTTCATTAGGCTGAACTCTTAGTCAATGAGATAGACTTTACCTGTGGAAATTATTCGATATGATTAACCACTTTTTGGTCCTTTGTATGTGTCTTTCTGTAAGATGTATCGTCGGTCTGTCAAATGGAAATGAAGGTCCAGACACTTGTTTTTACTTTGAATTAAACCGAATGCCGTACGTTAGCCCCTTCAGTTTGTTTGATTTACCTTTAGTCCAAGAGATGTACCTTCAGTCCGAGAAATATGTCTTCGTTTTGTTTGATTGAGTCTTACACCTTCATCTTCGAGCTCTATATCGCTTGAAATTGCTTTTAAATAGGTCCTGAAACTGTATTTCCACCTTCCTGTGACTGCGCGAGTTCCTAAGCCTGTACCCACAGTCGGCGACTTCATACCCACAGTGCCTAAAACCAACCCTCAGGCCGTTACAAGGATATGGAGTCCTTGAGATTGTATCCTCAGTTCGTGGAATGTTTCCCCAGTCTATTTCATGTCTTCTGAGACTTTGAAATCGTACCTGTAGTCAGTTGAATATACCCCCAGGCCCTGAACCACTGGCCTCACTCAAATGGTACCATTTGCACAGTTTGCCTATACACTCTTTTCCTGAAATGTACCCTAAATCTGTTAGCTGTAAGTTCAGAGAGTATCCTTAATATAACTTTTCTTCCAGTCTTATAACATTAGTCAGCGCGTTGAGCCCAAAGTTAGCAATAAAAACCTCCAGTCTTTGAGATGCACCTCAGTCACTCGAATACACCATAAGGCCCTAAAGCTGTGTTCTATCTTAAAATTTACCCGTTTTCAATTAGACTTTATCCCTTGCCCACTTGATGTACCTACAGTTCGAAGATGTGTCCTTTGTCCATTGGTTATTGCAATAGCCCGTTTCATGTTCTCTTCGGAATTGAGATGGTAGCCTTAGTGAGTGAGATGTATCATCAAGCTATAAACCTGTGTCGTTTCAGAGATTTTAGTCCCATCCTGTTAGCCTGACCTGCCAGTCGGTAAGATGTTCTTTTGGTTCCTTCTACTTTCTCTGAGGCGGTGAAATACATTCTCAGTTTGATGTTCCCTCAAACCTTGAAACAATGTCCCTTCTTTTATTTCAACCCAATGCCGTATGCCTGTATCTATGGTAGGCTATATTTTCCCTCAGTTCCAAACAGCTATACCCTCAGTATTTACAGCTATGCCCTTTCTCCTAATTTAGCTCCAGGCGATTAGCTTGTTCTATCTGCTTCCTTCATATTTCAACCTAACTTAATTGAATGTATCCTCAGATGACGAACCTATGCCTGCACTGTTGTTTCACCGATAACTCTTTGGCCTCTACTTCTTCTTCATGATCTTAACCCTCAGTCTAAACGGTCTGAAATAATGTATTCAACCTCATTTCACTGTCATCTCTCTCTCTCTTCTTGATTGCTCTCTCTCTTTTTCATCTCTCTCTCTCTCTCTCTCTCTCTCTCTCTCTCTCGCTTTCTATGTGTGTCTCTCTCTTAGTATTATTCTCTCTAGCTGTCTCTCCCTTTCCCTGTCTCACTGTCTTCCTTACCTTGGCTCTGTCTGTCGTTCTGTCTATTCCTCTTTCTGAATCTGTCTTTCACTCTTCCTTCCCTTTATATCTCAGTCACTGACTCATTCTTTCCTTTCATATCTCCCTCTGTCTCTTTCTAACGTTTTCTTTCTCTCTCTCGATCTCTCTATCTTTTTGTCTGTCTGTTTCTAATTCTGTCTAACCCATTTCTTCTCCTTTCCTGACTCCTTTTTTCTACTGATATCACTCCCTCTCTCCTTCCTCTCTCTGTCTCTCTCTTTTTCTCTCGGCATCTGTCTATCTCTCCTCTCCCTCTCTTGCTTTATCTTTCTCTCTCTCAGCCTCCCTCTGCCTCTCTCTGTCTTAATCTTTCTCTTTCTCTGGCTCTATCTCTCTGGCTCTCTGGTTCTCTCTCCATCTCTCTCTCTGTCTCTCTCTCTCTGGTTCCCTCTCCGTCTCTCTCTCTCTCTCTCTCTGGTTCTCTGGCTCTCTCTCTCTCTCTCTCTCTCTCTCTCTCCATGTCACTTACCAGATATTATAGCTTACATCTTCTTCTTGGTTTCCTCACGTTCACAAGCCGCAGGGTTAACTCTTCTCCTCTAAAACAGTATACTCTACTTTAGATTTATCTTCCTTCAGTCCTTTATATCCTCTGCCTGTATGAAGCATCGTTTGTTAGTATGTTCCCTCAGACCGTAAGTTTGAATGTTGAATGCCTTGAAAATACGTAGATCATTAACTAATTACAATTCTGAAATAGGTCTTTTACTATTAAATGTTACTGCCGTTACTGACACAACTGAAACATACTGGTTAGATCATACAGAGTTATCGAATTGCCCTGTGTATTAATATACTCGATCACTCTCAATGCTGTATCGACCTCAGCTTTTAATTTTTATCATGCCGAATAAACAAAAAATCGCATTATATATTTAATAAATGCAACTTGTTTAATATCAAATGATAGCGCATGACCATTTGCGATATTGTATGTGTGTATGGTGATTCACACCGTATTTAATATCATGTCAGTTATATCAAGACGGCCAGTGCGTCTCTCCATGCTTTCCTGGCATTCTTAAACCTGTAGTTTGTACTCTAGCCATTGGCCTCTTTATCACATAGCCATCGTCGAAAAAATGACAAGCAGTAAGAGAGAAGAGTGAATCCTTTCACAATGACTATCATCAAACCTAGGAAAGTAATTTTCCGAGCTAGGGATTGGCGACCCCCTTGTCTCAAGAACGGCTAAGCTACCGAAATCGTCATTAACTGTTGATAGATTGATTGAATGTATGTGTTTAACACCGTTTTCAACAATATTTTAGTTATATCGCGGCGGCCAGTGCACCTATCCATACTTTTCTGAAGTTTCAGTAACCAGTCCTTTGCACGATATTCTCCCCAAGCCACTGACTGCTTTTCCATATAACTATTATAAAAATTGCTTTTGAGAGTCAGAGAAGAATTAATCCTGTCGAAATGAGTATCACCAAACCTCGGAAAAAAATGGCCGAGCAGGAGATTTAAACCAGCTAACCCCTTTCTCAAGTTCTGTACGCTACCAAATGAATTGCTGTTCAATCATCTCTGTACATAGTCAAACGTCAAGATAAAGTGTCGAATTTGGAATGCTGTGAAAGATTTTCAGATTACTAAAAGAAATGGAACTGATTTGAATCGAGAATGCTTTTTTCCTGTACTCTTTTAGAGTCTGTGAGAACTTAACACAAAGCTATGGAGTTTTTAGTACTTTTTAATCATTGCTTTGATGATGATGATGATAATAGCGGTGGTAGTTTTGATAGTTGAGTTGATAGTGATGATGGTAGTGCTGATTCCAGATTTATTGGTGGCAATAGATGTGTTTGTTTTCTTGGTGTTTTAACGCCGACTTCAACATTACTTACGTAATATCGCGGCGGTCAATGCACCTACCCATGCGTTATTGAACTTTCTTTTACCAGTACTTTGCACATTGTCTTTTTTAAACCACTGTCTGCTTTCCCAGATAAATAGGTCGAAACGTTGATCGGCGATAAGAAAGGAATGAATCCTGTCACATTGAACACACACAAACACACACACACCCACCCCCACACACACACGGCGTTGAAGTTTTGTATTCTTTTGACTGTAAATGTCTCATTTTTTCTTCAGCGCTCGAAGAGTTAAGTGTAAAGAAATCTTTTTTTTTTTCATTAGTACCACCTTATCTAATGTGCATTGCCTCTACTCCTAACCCACTCTTTCGACTTGGTTTAAAAGTATCCATCATACATACTCAGTTGGATTTACGGAATATAAACCCTTAAGCTGCTAAGCACGACTTACTGACCTTTTGCGGGTAGTGTAGATCAAGATCAGACTGCACAGAACGTGAAGTCTGATCTTTGATCTGCACTGTCCGATAAGGATATATTTTCTACGAAAAATTACTTTTCAAATAGCAAAATTTGGGTTTTTACTATCGGCTTAAAAGTTTCATTCCACTTATTTTGCAGGATAAAAGTTTTATCGACAGACGTTAAAAAACAGGTAGCCTATACGTATGAATGAATGAAGGAAGGGAGGAAGGAAAGAAGAAAGGAAGGAACGAAATGTCTTATTGTATTCTGTGATTGCTCTTTTCCATAATTGCTTTTCATATAAAAACATTCCTTTCAGAAAACAAGACTGGAAAAGGTTTAAACTAGTCCCTGATGTACACATACAGACACATGTTTATACCTATGCTGTATCAGTGCAGGAAACCAATTTAGAAAAGATTGACATGGTGGCTACAATCTTTTTCTGTTTTTCTCACCATGTTTTAAAAAGCTTTCTTTCTGTCGGTCGTTAAGATTTGGATTGATTGGTAAAGGGTTAAAAGGAAATTTACAATGAATAGCAACGTTAAAATATAAAACAAGGGCGGATCCAGTTTTTTTTTTTTTTTTTTTCGGGGGCCGGTGGGGGGTTCCGGAAAATTGAATAAATCATATTATATTATACGGGTGAAAGCCCGCGCCAAAGGCGCGGTCTGAAGACCGCCTACAGGTTACACGTACGAATAAAACCCAAAATTATCAAATTTCATAATTCAAATTACAAACCCCATAAGACTTTTTTCGGCCATTTTGAATTTTCGTTGATTTTTCGTCCACTGGAGCTCAGCTTCCGGTGACGGACTTGACCGTACCAGAATTTCTTCACAAGAGCAAAGCACATTTATTTATTGACAAATTTCGAGAACACAGGCAGCATATGTTAAGAATTTTTCTAATAACAAGATTAAACATAAATCACATAGATTTTGGGAATGGTTGAATAAAAGCGTCTTTCGAGTATATTTGTTTTTGAGAGAAAAAAAAAAACAGACGTAATAACAGTATGTGTTCTAAGTCACTCGCACTGAGTTCAGCAACTTAGGTTTGTAAACATACCGATCGTTCATGAAAAAAAGTCGTGTCAGACTTTAAATATAAGATGATGTATGTATGTCTTAAAATGTAATATATCTACAACATTTTTTTTTTCCGCGTAACACAACAAAAATATTGGAAAAGAAATATCAATATTGTTAGTTTCGATGACGTATGACTACGCAGTGCGACAGTCTTGCTTTGACGTCATTTCTTGGTGTCGGCCTTGATCCCGTTCGTCCTTTTGCAGTTCGCCTTATGTCGTGTTCGCGTTGGTTTTTTCAACACCCTTACCTACGTCTTGTGTTATTAACTCGTTGTTCACGAGGCCAATTTAAAAAAAAAAACTTCCCCCCAGTTGTTATTTAATGAAGAAAAAGGGTATCTTAAATATTGTTGATTTTGAGGAAAGCTAAAATGAGGACGAGGGATAGATAGTTGGGTACAACATACATGTAGAGGATTGGGTTAAGGTATTTTAGGAGATTTGGGACAGCAGAGAGAGGAAGAGTGCTTGATGTATTGTTTTGGGGTTGGTTAGGTCTTTTATTGGGTAAATGGATGGATGGGTGGATGTATGATTTTAATATGACAGAAGAAGATTAACGACGTATATGACAAATGTTCGCGCGCATCCTACTGCGCATGTATTTTTGTCGTGGATATTGAATCAAAAGTGCACCTATGTATTTTTTGCACATAAATGGTAATACTACTGGTGCACAGAAACAAGTAGCACTTCCTTCGGATAGTATTGGTGAAGAGAAAAAAATGGATCTTTGAACTGTCACCGTGAAATGATTAAAATGCTGCTGACACTGCGTTACACACCAAACAAGGAAAAAAAGGCAGGGAATATAAAGCTGTGGAAGTATAGCTGTTTCCACTTCGAAAATTATTGTTGGAAAAGGAGAAATCGCTCCTATTGAGCAATTTCTCCTTTTCCCACTATGTCTGCTGAACTTTTATCTTATTTTTTTCCTTGAAAAAATAACTTCTACAGTGACCTTCAACCTTGTTTTCTGACGAAATAAACACGGATAGGTGGCATTTTTATTTTTTGTTATTGTTTAGAATTATAAACACGATAAGTGTGGAAATTTTAAGAAAAAACTGTCCGTTAGAAAGTATGTATTTATTTAAGATTAACCCTTTATTCGGTGAAATTATCTCCCTTTTTAACGCAATGGTCTATATACATGTATAACATGCATACTTGTACATTTACCATGCTCAGAACCAGGCTTTTATACATTTTTTGTGCACAAATGTATGAATTTTCATTAAAATAATGTATATTTGTATATTATTCCTGCTGTTTTCCTGTTTAACTGACTAATAAAGAAAGACGCTTTAAATCCAGTATCAGCTGATTTTTGGAACTGTATATATACCTTTTTCAAAGTCAAATTTCTCAGAAACGAGCACGGTGACCCACATCTTTTTTTACTGTAATCTCCTAGAGACATGATGAGCTTTGTATGTGCAAAGTTTTAAATAAATCTGTCCGTTAGAAAAAATTGTCATATACGTCCTTAATTGTATAGTGTTTAACGCCGTTTTAAACGTTATTTCAGTTATATCAGGGCGGCCAGTGCACCTATCCATGCTTTCCTGGAGTTTCTTTTACTAGTACTCCTCACAATATTCTTACCATGAGACTGGCTTCGAAACAATGGTCAGCAGTGAGAGAGGAATAAATCCTGTCGCAGTGAATATCATCAATCCTCAGAAAGAAATTTGCCGTGCCCCTGTTTCCAAGTCCTGTACGCTACTGACTGAGCTACCGAGAGAATAAGTTTAGAATGGATACATAGATGGGTATAAAGATATGAAGATCGATAAGAAGGTTTTAAATAAAGTTTTAGTATCAATATATGCAGCTTACTAGATTTAAGAAGTAATCCAAGTTGTCAAAATTATGTTGATCAAGATCTACTCCGAGTTTATCGTATAAAGTAATTCAGAGGTAGAAAAGCAAAGATCATGGCACATTCTTGCAACTGGTAAGCAGAGCTAGAGAAAAACAATGTATACACATATTCTTGCATTACCAGAGGTGCGAAGGGGGCTGATGTTGAATGTACATCCTGGACCTCGCTGGAAGGAGTACTGTAGCCTACATATATAGGCCCCCACTCTCTGAGCTGGTCAGGATGACCAACCCGCAAAGCTCAGTTGGCAGAGTGTAACAATCGTGAAGGTGATGTTTTTGGTCAATTAAGGATGTGGGTTCGATTCCCACGGCTGGTCATCTAAAATTACTAATATTCTTTCGGATGAGACGTTAAACTGAGGTCCCGTGTGACGGTGCTATACATCTGAGCACGTTAAAGAACCGGGTATAACTTATGAAGGGTTCGTCGTGTATCTGCACTGTCCCCGTATCAATACAAACAGCCTTGGGGGAGGGGGGGGGGTTGTGCACGATAAATGCAAATTCAATCAATCAGCTGGTCAGAGGTGAGAAGATGAACGTACTTTTTGGTAGTACCTGGTGAGCATGTAAGCATCCTTTTAGTTTTTACTTTTTTCCCCCCCACGGAGCTGATTGTGATAGCTTTTGGCCTGCTATTGACCTGGTTTTGACCTTATAACCCATAAGGAACTGTATGCCTGCCTGACTTTATTTTCAGACACACTAATTTTCGGAGGAACTTCTCCTTTTCCAAACATGGTTTGAATTAACATCTAATCTTGAAAAATATATCTAGATCTAATTTGAATCTTTCATGGCTTTTCATAGGTATGCAAAGCAGGAGAAAGTGACAATTTCTTTCAATTTTACTTTTCATTATTTCTCTTCATTTTGAATCCCCGAAGAGTTTTGACAATATTCATATTCAAGTGCCTGAAAATTACGCCGTCTACACTACATGCTAACGATATTTCTTCTTTATCTATGTACAAAGTATAGGGCTAGATGTTAGATCTACAAAGTTCCCTTTTTTGCGGATAGGTTTTTACACCCCTATGTAGCGAAATGAAAATGATCAGAAATAATATATTTCTTAATGTACACAGAGCCATATAAATACGGGTATTTGTACGTTTATTCGGCCACTTTCAAGATTACTTCAGTTATTTATCGTGACAGCCAGTGCATCTATCCATGTTTTCCTAATGTGCCTTTAATCAGGATTACACTAACTTCTTTCAAGCCCAGTGGCTGCTTGCCCACCTTACATTTACCCAAACAATGATCAGCGGTGACAGGTGGATGAATTTTGTCGCAATGATTATCATCGATTCTTGGGAAAAAAAAAAAACTAGTCCAGCTGGGATTAGCGACTCCTGGTGATTTGGGGCAAAATTTCTTCACAAGTTAACCCTTTACTACACAATCCCGAGTTCAAATGGCCCTGAAGGATTCTGAGAACATTGCGGGAAAAGGATAAAATGCAGGTAAAATGCTACCCTGTCGAGGACTTTTGTTACATTTGTATCACTTTCGAATTTGTTGCCTGCAGATATCTACTGCCATCAAAAATGTGCTGGGCAGGATCAAATAAACATATCTGCACCGATCAGTTATTGTACCGATTGTGTTTCCATATCTCTAAGGAAAAAGTCTCTTTCGCCCGTTTCTAGGCTTTGCCTACTTTCATATTATTATTAATAGTGTGTATACCGATATAATAGTATACCCGCAAACAATATTTCTAGGAAAAAAATGCAAAGAAATTTTCTTTGAAAAATACTTGGTCATATATTCAAGCAGACTGCGGTTACTTCGAAAATTCAAAAGGGGGGGTCTGGATCTTCCCTACCCCCCATACAGTAATTTGAATGAGATATTCGGGGGCGTTGTAGGGGGAGCTAATGCGGAATAGAAATTGAGGACGTTTAACGAAAAAAAAAAAAAGGATGTTTTGACTGTGGGACGTTTTGACCGGAAACCGGAACTGGAAATGGGTATGTACCGGAAGTAATCACATGATAAACAGACAGATCGATCAAGATGGTTTGTGTTATATTTCCTAAATCTAATTTTCATTCAGCTTTTCTGTAAAATGTGCAAAACAAGCAGTTAAATCATATTCATTGAAACATTTTGAACTTAGCAATTTCGACTCTTTTTATAACGATGACAAGTGGAATTCGATTGGATTGGGTCTGCATTTCGACAATAATATTAATAATTGTCACATGATTTCATTTTTAGATGTAGCCTCGATCATATACCCCCGATCGATTTGATGACTAGCTCCGATATTATTTTTGTGATCGTGTCTCCCCAAGCCCCCGCAGCTGCTATTCTTATGCCCATTTTGGATTGAAAAAAATGACAATACCGGCATCTTTTCTTTTAGTCCTATTTATAATACCCTACGTACGTTATTTCACATTTTGACATTCATCGTGTACGTAGGGTCTTATCGGTTCCTTCTTAGGTTTCTTTAGCAAACTCCGACGTTTTATGAGTTAAATCCGCTTCTTTTTCACACTACCCTATTTTTGAAGTGAAACCGGTGTGTAAGAGTGTAGTTAACGCAACTAAAAAAATTTTTTTAAACAAAATTCCTATACCTCCATTAAAGTGTTGCAGAAAGGGGCAACCCTCATTCACAAACATAACTTTGCCTAGAAAGAAGTACTGAATTGTCTAATGGTCCATAACAGACGGTTATAGAGTTTTAAGACTATTTATAAAGAAAAGAAACGCCGAGAGAATGTCCTAGTAATTTGTCCCAAATCTAGTTCGTTCCCATGTATTCTGAATCGATTGCCCCAGACTCCTCGTCCAACATGAGTTTCTGATACTTTCTGGAGTTGGTGTGTTAAATAGAGTGATAACTTTCTTGAACGAGTGGTTAAGTGTTACATATCGGATTTTAAGATGTTTTATGTGCATGGCTTTATTTTACGTAGATAAAGACATGGACATAAATGAACGTACGGCAGTAAGGCTCCACATATTTATGTAAACTATAACTTTGGCAAATATTGAAAAGCTTCATTTCATGAAAGAGTAATTAGATCTATTGTCGATCGACGTGTTTTCGAGGGGTGCATGAACCCGAAATGCATCCCAGTTTTCTTGCGTACTATGAAAGACGTCACCTTTTTGTATGAACCCCTTATTTGAATGCAAACAATAGTTTCACTGCTGTTAATTTAGGAACTGCAACCAAAACAAGACCATATGCATGTTTCTAAAGGAAAGATCGGTTTTAGTGGCATTTTTATGACCTTTTTTGGATCAGATTTTTTTTTTCTTTGTTTGGTCTCCTACGACGGAAAAAAATTTTCCAGACCACTTGCTGTTATTACTGAGAGTGAATATTTTCAACCCTTTTATTACGACACTGAATATTTTCAGGTGATTTATGATAAAGTAGTTTTGAAAAAAATTCCTAGTCCTTCTTCACAGCTGCTAATAAATTTGATAGAAGGAACCAAAACCGGTATTTCCGCTTAGGGTACACTTACCCCCTGAGCTGTAAATCTGTGGTTAAGATTTCATATTAGAGGGTTGGACAATAATGGTTCTCAACTACAGCTTAAGCAACCCATATTTATGATTTGCAGCAAAAAAAAAGTCTGTTAGATCAAGATAATTGTGAAAAGCTGAAAAGACGGTGTGAAGTCTCTGATCGGGCTAAGTCTAACGGAACATTCTGTTGTGTCATGGGTTTCTGCGTTTTTTTTGCACAGATCAGTTTTTCGTGTCTGTTAATTTATGGATAGGTATTTCCGCATGATTTGACAAAGAAAATGTCAATAAGGGTGTCAATTTACTGCAAAACTGTCATTTTACACAAGATAATGGAAAAATGGCTCTTTTTTATTCTTTTTTTTTCTTGCGTGAGGTTTCGCGTGTAGCCAAAATTTATTACGTGAATTTCAATTCGACAGCTTGATTTTCGAATTAATTTGCTTGAGCAAAAATACTGCAAAATGCATTATTTTTTATTTTCTGGAATTCTAGTGCTGCTGTCAAGAGGCCAAGGGACGCAAAATTTTACACTCGTCCGTCCCGTTCATCGCGCTGCAAAAACTGAAGCTAATTAACTTAGAACTGCTCATTTATATTAACCAAAACAGTTACTTCTAGTGATAGGAAGCATTTTAGTTGAGTTTTGGTATACATTATGTTTTTTCATGAACTGTTCAATGGATATTTAAAGCCACACAATGAGGTCGGGGTTTCCCATGTCTAAATTCAGCTTCTGGCACAAAACCGAAGGCTGAATATGTTGTTGTCGTTGAAAATACATGATTCAAGTAGGGACTATGGTTATACAGGCATTTCACATTAATGTATGTGGGGGTTATGAAAACAATTTTGGTAAACAGAACTTCATTTAAATATTCGTGAAATAAAACCGTCAATTAAGCCCTTTGAATCGTTGGTCCACCCTGTCACTTATTCGTATTCTGAAATGCATGTTGGCCACAGGAAATTGTGCAAAAACACCGATCTTTATGCAATTGACAGAGCCAGTGAATTCATAATCGTTACTGAATGCAGTTCAAAATATCTAAAAGGTTAAAAAAAAATTGGTTGCCAAAACCATTGTTACAATCCGGTCGGGGGGGGCGTAACCCGATTTCGTTCAAAAACCGTTTGGAATGTCGGTTCTTTATTTAACCCGAAATATGCTTGTAAATATGGCGGCATTTGTGTTGAAAAAGTTACATGATTGAATTCTAGATGAATATGTCATGAATGTGGCCCTTTTTCAGAGAGAAAAAAGTAAATTTGTATCCAGTTAAGTCATCTTTCATGTTAAGTTCAGTGCTTTTTCAACATTATCTCGGATTGTAGGAAATCGAATTTGCTACATAGAACTAAGTGAGGCCCGTTTAGACGTAACATGCAAAAGAAAAGTAAAATGTGAAATGTCCGATAGATAAATGTTGAACGGTAAACAAGCATGTGTACATCTAAATATTTGGACAACTTTTCTTTGTGAGCTAACAATAAGGCGGTCCATGGAAAAACCGAATTTCACTTATGACCAAGGACAAGGATGGACAAGGATTTACCAAGTTAGATCTTCAAATTGATAGGTCCATGGGAATCTCACCTTGCTTTTTTTTCATGTGTCCATTCTCTGTTTCAAAATAGTATTGTTGGGTTATAAAAAACATGGCTTGATTTTTTCTAAGCTATGATAAAATGTTCAAAGTTGTATACTGCAGAGGTATCAGAAGACATGTGAAGTATATATGGCAAAACGTCTGAAAGGAAAAACAAGCCAGAAATGTGTCAAATGAAAAAAAAATACAATCTCCTACTTTCATGCCAAATAGAGCCGTTGAATGCATGAGGTAGGGCATGTCAGACGTTTCACTACTAAGACATTTCACACTTAAGACATTTCACTATTTAGACGTTTCCTACCAAGACTTTTCACTACCTTTTTTTCATTTGTTGAGACTTTTCACTACCTTTTTTATATGCAGGTAGTTTATTGTGTTTCCACTTAATTTCTTTTCCATTTTTAATAATAAAAACAGTTTATTTATGAAACTTATTTATTTCTTTTTATTTTGATAATTCTGTTATTGCTTGTTTTATGTGAATTTGATGTGTATGTAGTCATTCAAAATTGGGATGGAAAGTAGATGAATAGGCTGAGGTATTGGGTGGACCATATATATATTTTTTTAGTGAGTTATTATATTAAGCCATTAAGGAGAAAAGCTGGTGTTAAGTATTTTTTTCTTTTCACACACGTATGTTTTCCTCAGTATAATATCTCAGGGTCTTAAAAACCAGTGATTTTTTTGGAAAGGGTTAAACTATCTTTCTCAGGGTTATAAAAGGTTTTTATAATGGTGGAAAGGGGTTGGCTTATATTTTGAATGCCGGCGTATCATCTATTTTTGTCGATGTTATTTTTCGAGTTTTGGTATAAAATTCTGCATTAATGAAACGACGTATAGTTCAATATCAGAATACGCAGATATGCAAAATGATCTTGAAGGATACTCTTTGCAAGGTTAAAGATAATAAGTGGCCTAATTATGATGCAATTGCTAATACAACAATAATCATGTTAATTTTATTTATTTCAACAATTATCAGTGATTGGGAAAGAATTATTTTCAATGGGACAATGTCTCTTCCTCCAGGAAAATCAATGTGACATTTTGAAAACCAATGTGACAATTTAAGAAAAAAACACAAAATCTTTTAATTGCTTTCATTTATTTTTTTAAAATAGTACTATCCCAATGCAAGTCAAAATGTAGCTAAATGCTTATGCTGGTTCTATATTTAATGCTTGGAATCAAACATAGTCATCTGGGTTCTCATTAGGTCCTGAATCCCAAGAGTCATTGAATCTTGGGCTGAAATTTTCAAGAGTCAAAATGAAATTTCCAAGCGTCAAAGAGAAATGATAAAGGGTCAAAATTACTTGGTTATTATGGAAATATAAGGATGACACCAAAAGACAAAGGCCTAACCTTCACCCCCCTTTCATTGTTCCATAAGACAAAGGTCTGACCTTCACCCCCTTTCATTGCTATTTTCATTTCATTAAAGAAAAAAAAACAAGAACTTTTTTTCTCATTATCATTCTTTACATATAATTATGTAAATTCACTGTTTAAATTCATTATAAATGATGAAGAAACAATTTGAGACAACTCTGATCGGACGGTGTCAAATTGACCGTTGTTGTGTCATGGGTTTTCGCGTTTTTTTTCTTTTTCAGCGATCTACTTTCATATCTTTTTATTTCTTTTAGCAGTATTATAGCATGATGATTGAAATGAACTTATCAATTGGGGTAGCAGGGAACATAAATACTAATAGACCATAAGCTGATTGAGAATGTTACCTATCTAATTCATGATGAAAAAAAAAGTGGCCTTCTCAATCAGCATGATATACACTGATAAACGTTTGCTGCATGTCCATGGATATGCTTGGGATAGGCTCGGAGAGAGATGTGATCTGAGAGTTGCTCTGATTCTCGCTAGGATCGTCTGTATGAGTCTGTTAATAAACGATCATTGTGGGAAAGAAATTACTGATGGAGCCCTGACCTTCATGCAATTTTAAATTTTTGGTGGTATATTCTAATGCTTGGGTAGTTGTTGAATTTGAATTTTACGGCAAAATCAGGGCAGTTTCATCAAGACAACAAAATAGGTTCAATATTCAATATTCAATAAGCGTTTTATGATTGAAAACGTGACGTCACACGTACATAGCTACTCATTTTATAGAGCGTCTAATCGGCGCCAATCAAAGGAGATTCGTCTGACTAAATTTCGTACTTTTACGACGTTGAAAATTGAATGGGACAAGGGCGCACTCATTGGCAAAAATGATGTGACATTTTGGATTTTAATGTGACTCTGGCGCGTGGCGCAAGCCTTTCCCAGTCACTGAATTATATTTAGATAAACCTGATTGAACAAAATAAATTAAACAGATTATCAGAAAAACTTGAACCCGTTTCTAGATAACAAATTTTAGAAAATCCAATTTATAAGACAATGGCGATGACAATTCAAAGTCAATGTAGAAAAAAAAATTTAAAAGTATCTTATGGGCTTGAGAACATTGTTGGAAAAGGACAAGTACTAGTTTCAATCAATTTCTCCTTTTTTGACAATGTTTTCCTTAAAGGTGGCCCTTCAGAATTTGGGATGAAAATTTTACAAAAATACAAAAAAATCATCCTTATACTCCCAAAGCCTTTTAATTTTCATTCATAAAACCCCAGTAGTCGAAAACCACCGACAACAAGAGAAATTAGAGATTTACTACGGTCCAGGTCGATACCGATGGGAAACACGGTCTATTTTTACATGAGCAACTCGCTCATTTACATACCGGAAATACACAGACGTAGCTTCAAACATAGCGTCCGAAAAAGACATTATGAAAAATGATTACATATTTGTTATGGAATTTAAGCGTCATTAGTCATGTGCCAGTCACTTGACATTTTCACAATGCTTTTTTTGATTTCTGGCGCGAAATCTAAAAATACTTTAAGAGGTTACGTAGCCTTTTAAGGGAACACCATCAAAAAAAATTTTTTTTGTAATGTTATGATTCTTAATTATTGATGACTTGTATTGTTTTTTTCATATAAATTTCAGTTATATATATATATTTTGATTTGGTGAGATGTGAAAAATCTAAATACCCACCTTTAAGTGTACATCTCCAGGTTTTGAAACAATGGATTATTTGGTTAAGGCAAATTGCGTTACACTATACAGAAAATTGATAATTTTAGATTCTTTGGAGTGGAATTGAATTTCTAGTGTTTATCCTGCAGTAAAATAAAACATGTACTTTGACTTTGATGTACAACCTTAACAAAGTTTTTTATTTTTTGTTCTTAACATGAAGACAGAATTCAGACTGGCTCAAACAGGTGGAAAAGGTAGAAAATATTTGAGAAAAGGAAAAATTGCTTTTTTTGTTAAAAACAATTTTTCTTTTCTCCACTGTGTTTTCGTAAATGTTTTATGTCAAGGCCATCTAAGCAAGGGATTTATTTGGAAAGGTATAAGACCAAGATCAGATTACATCCTAACAGCATATATAATGTCCGTAAATGCATCAGTGTACTACATGTAATGTTCAGTTTCACAAATTTGTTACCATGGGTTCAGAAGGTAGTGGACTTTCACACTGAGGTCCATATACCTCTGCACAGCCAGCCAGAAGAGCACTCGTGTCAATAGTATTCGAAGAGTACTGGTCCCAGAGGGTCTGGATTTTCTTTTAGACAGTCTTAAAAGAAAATATGATTATTGTCCTGTGGCTATAGCCCGAATATATTTCAGAAAACATTATTGCACTAGATTGATTAGTTGGGGCTTAACATCCTTTTTCACTAACATTAATTTGGTTTAAGGGTTAATTGGTTTGCTGTAACCACACAGTGTACATGACACCCTGTTAATCTGTACCACACTTATTGACTGACAATATATACCTGGCCATTAACACCTTGTCTAATTATTCTATTTATCTTCAAATCAATCAAAAAACAATTACAAATACTGTATTTAAAAAAAATCTCTCTGAAATTTTCAGGTTTCCACTATGATCTGTATTTTATTTATCTATTTATTTTTTTTCACTTATTTATTTGTATATTATTTATTCAATCATTTATTTATCTGTTAATTAATTTATTTATTTAATTATTTATTTATTTTTTTTTTTTTTTTTCATTTATTCCTCTATGTATTTGTGACTTGGCATGCAAAAAGGGACCATCTGGGAACTCCGTAAAACAGAATTTTGAAAAAGATATTGGATCCAGTTCAGGGCATTTAGGGTTGATATTCAAATAATGATAACATAGTAAAGTAGAATGATTATTCTACATTCAGAAAATCTTCAAAAAATCTGCACAGTCTGACCAGGTTCAATACTTTTTGCATTTTCAAGATGGTCTTGTTTCGTTTGACAGGTCCAATTTATTTATTATTTTTCTCTTAAAATTCTGATGTCACAAATGCCACAATGACAAAAGTCATCTATGAAACTTTGAGATATATAGAACCATGGCATTTTTATTATCGCAAAATTGCAAAATTGTCATTAAGAAAAACCTTCATGATTTTAGCTTTTCAACATTTAAAAAGTTTGTGGAAAATCATATACATCAAAGGATCTTAATTGTAATTAATTATTGAGTGGTCTGTGTGATGTGTTTTAATTGAGATGATCATAGTTATTTTAACAAAATATAAATTATAAATTATCAAATAAAGTGTGTGATACCCTTAGCTTTCTTTAATCATACACATGGAAATAAATTGACTTTAAAATTAGATTTTAAGTATTTCAATATGACAAATTCTTCAATTTATTCATTACTAATATTTATATTCATAAAATAATAGAAAAAATACAGAAGAAATCAACAAATATATGTGTATATAATATTGATTTATACAAGACATTTCACTACCTAAAGGTAGTGAAAAGTCTTGATAGGAAACATCTTGGTAGGAAACGTCTAAGTAGTGAAACGTCTGCCACCCGAGTTTGGCACTGTTGTACAGAGTACTTTCTTGTAAAATATTGGTCAGTATACATATGTAGATCCATGCTTCCTTATATGCTTCCTTATGATTCGGAATGACTATTTTTTTTTTTTTTTTTTGTCTTTGAAAATTCAAGATCAGATCGCACAACTAGGGTGTAATCTGATCTTGGATTTACTCACCCTGCTACGCCAAACAAGGTTAGGTAGTAGTAACTATGAGATGTTAGATCTACTCTTAGCATATAATGTAACTTTGTTTATTGCAGAGTTAAATAATGACACTTACGTTCTGTCTAAAACCCTTGTATAATATTTACCTTTTATGTCCAAGTAGTATTCCCACACTTGTGTCCATCAATAAAATATCTATAGTAAAAAAATGGAATGTCGTTCACAGAAACTGAATCAACACGTGAATGTAAACATGTAGTGTACACACGTTACCCCGCAAGTCCATACGCATAGCTGAACATCCAATTTCAAGGCGGTAAAGGCTCTTACCCCTCAGTTCAGTACAGTATAATATAGCATAGTATATTATGGCATTCTCTTGACCGATCGAATTCCAGTCTCAAGTAAATCTGCTTATTGTTTTATTTATGATAAAACTATTATAATCTTACCCCCATGTTGTATATTGTATACCTGGGTGAAATAAAGATATGTTCTGTTCTGTTCTGTTCTTGTAAAACTGGGTAAAAGGAGAAAATGCTGCTAACCGGCATTTTCTTGCATTCTCACAAGGTTTTCTACACTTTCACAGACAATTACCATCGTTTTAGCTGAATTTAATATGTTATCTGTAAATGCTTTCAATTTGGACTGGTCTAAAATTATATCCTCTGGTAAAGAATTAAGATATAAACCCTATCATTACAGGCTGGTGGAATGGAAAGAACCAAAGCACTCCCGAAAATAAGGGATGCTGAGAAAGAATCAATGTTTGGATATGTTTATGCAGTATCTGGACCTGGTATGCAATTTCTCAATTTTATATCTTAGATCTGTTTTATATATCAATCCGCTAATCAATTACCTTATAGGCACTTTAACAGTTTACCACACAGGCCTGAGTTTTAATGAGCCTGAAGAAAGGTGCCTTTGAAAACATTGTGGAAAAAGGAGAAAATGCTGATAGCCAGCATTTTCTCGTTTTCCCCCAATCTTTTCTATCATTTCAATGCCAGAAAGTATTTCTTGAGCTATATTGAATTTGTTATCTGCAAATACTTTCAGTATGGACAGGTATAAAATTTTGTTGTTTGACACAGAGTTAAACCCATTGCAATCGTGATGAAGAAAGCTTGTGAAAACATCTTGAGAAAGACAAACACAAGTTTTAAGCTACAGTCAATTTACTGTCTGTAGATAGTTTCAAAATGAAAAGGTTAACATTTTGTAGTCTGTTCATGAGTTAAAAATACAGCAAACTATTTGTGGTCAGTGACGTTTTTTACCTTGAAAATCTTGAGGCTGGATATGCACTAGGTATACAGACCACAGCAAGGAAAGAACTTCATGAATGTACATGTTAATCTCTGGATGCCAACAAGGGTTTTACCTAATTTGTTTTACACCTTTTCTTTTTCACAGTTGTAACAGCACAGAATATGTCCGGATCTGCTATGTATGAGTTGGTTCGTGTAGGACACACTGAGTTAGTGGGAGAGATTATACGACTTGAGGGTGATATGGCAACAGTGCAGGTCTATGAGGACACATGTATCCTTTCATGATGCTGTCCACAATACCCAGTAGACCAAATTTACATACAAAATGCTTTGAAACATCCTTCTGAAACAAGAAGTATCAACAGTCACCCAAAAACATGGTAGTTACTGGAAAGATTGCATTGTACAAGCAATTTTACTTTTTGCCACAATGTTTTTTCAAAAATTGTTCTGTTTGTGTTCCAATTTTGTAAGCCCTTTCCTGATAGGATGTATTATATAACTACCTCTGGCGTATACCATACTCATGCTGATGTGAGATGTGCATCATCCCCTGAAATTTTCCACTCCTATACTATGTATCCTCTGATTAATTGTTCAGAAGTGATCAGCATCGTTGTTCCGTGCAGTGTCAGCATGTCCCTTTATGATGAATACTTGCAGAGCAATGGCCCTTTCAGTATTGAAAAAATGCCGTATTAAGTTACTAAAGTATTCTTGTCAAGTTAATTTTTCCCATTTCATTAATGATTTATCAAACCATAGTCACTATTGTGGCTTCATGACAATTATTACCCCATGCGTTCTGGAGATTGCATAGATTATGGCAGATAGACAATGCAACTTGGGATTTTATATCAGTCTGCTTGTTCAATAGAGGATGCTTGTCAGGTGACTATGTACAACCTTGGCCATGTATGGTAATGTGGCAAGCAAGAAAATGGAGTCCAAACACTCAGGAGTGCTCTCAGTCAAAAGAATCTAACACCTAATCGCTCCACAATGTCAAAAATTTATATGTAGAGTGCAGTGGAGTGAGTTCAAAGACAAATGTAAATTCAGTACATATGTCATAAACATTTAGTGTTGAAATGTAAAAGATTGCTGAAAGGAGGTGAAAAGAAACTGGTAATCATACAAGAAGACCACTTTGCTATTTCCCAAGTTCAAACCACAAATAAGATTCTACTTTTAGATTGTGGTATACTAATTACTCAAGCAATAAACTATCAGGACCTTCCACTATTGTTAATAACTTGGACATGACATGATTCTTCCGTGACCAAGATTCAAAGCAAATGCCATCATCATAGCCACATTTGATTTGTAGTCTGTAAATGTTATCAACTATGGCAAATTCAAAATTGGGGCATCTTGTAAAGAATTGAAAAAGCATATGCCTGGATTGTAAAGAAGTAAGTAAATCAGTCGAAGCCAAGTTTAGAAATTTGTATTCAGGTTTCAAATGTTGATTCAAATAGCCATCATTGTTGTAGGACAAGCCTTGTAACATGATAATCAAATTTTTTCTTAATGGACCATCAGCTGGTGTGACGGTGGGCGATCCTGTACTGAGGACAGGCAAACCTCTCTCTGTAGAACTGGGGCCTGGTATAATGGGAAGCATTTTTGATGGTAAGTCTGTTGCACAAAGTATTGACCAGTTTCTTACAGGCTCTAAATTTTTACACCATTGATGAATTGCAGTATATACTATTGTTGCAATGCACCCCAACTTTGTGGTGCTGAGTCAAGGGTTTTCAATGATGACCTCCTACAAGATGCAGGTAGAGCTCACACTGACAACAAGAATGCTAAAATAACAGTGTTGAATATGCCTCCCTAGACATTACAATCTCTCAGTTTTTTTTCTTGCGAAAAATGCACCAAATCGATAAATTTTCCCAAAATGTGAAAGTGATATAGCTTGATGTGTAGTTCAAATCACTCATACTTAATGCTGGAAATCAGGGAAACTTGGCCATTAGTAGATTGTTTGGATGTTGATATTATAACTATGCCTACAAAAGTTACCTCAATGAGAAAAGAAACAAGGTACACTGGTACCTTCCTGTGCCTTTTATAGACAAGAAAGTATGATTTAAGTATTTTCTTTAGAGGAGGGAGTTTATAGTTCACCTGAGCACGAATTGCTCAAGGTGAGCTTTTGTGAACATGCTGTGTCTGTTTTGCGATGTTTGTCTTCCTTCATGCTTTATTAATTTTTATCTTGTGTATGCTTTAGAGGCCTAATTTTGAGTTCTATAGTGATGAAACTTGGTCAGAATGTTTGTCTTGGTGATATCTTTGATGCATTAGAAAATGGATCATGTTGTGTCAAGAATAGGTCAATGGGCCAAATCTTAGATAACATTGTGTACATATTTTCAATCTAATACTCATGAAATTTGGTCAGGGTGTTTGTCATGATGAGATCTCTGTCAAGTTCGCAAATGGGTCATGTGGGTCTAAAAGTAGGTCACTGGGGCTAATCTTTTGGGACTAATTTTTGAAAATCCTTGTGTTCACCCTAGACACTACATTTTCAGTCCTGTATTTGTAAAAGTTGGTTAGACTGTATTTCTTGATAGTATCTCAGACGAGTTAAAAAATTGGTCTCTTGGGATGATAAAGTAGGTCACTGGAGCAAATCTTCAAAAATCCTAGTGTACATGCTAGATGTCACTTTTTCAGTCCAGTGCTCTTAAAAGTTGGTTAGAATGTTTGTCTTAGATGATGTCTCAGATGATTAGGAATATGGGTCGTGCCTGGTCAAAAAGTAGGCCACTGGAACAAATCTTAGAAAGCCTTATTAAAACTTAAGAGACTACTCATGGATGGTGGTCAGAATGCTTATCTTGTTTATAGCTTGAAGTTTGAAAGTAGGTTATTTTTTGCCTTAAAAGTGGGTCACTGGGAGTAATTTTAGAAAAACTTTGTGTATGCTGTAGAGTCCGATATTCATGAAACTTGGTCAGAATGTTTACGAGGGCTGTTCGATATGTAATGTGTATTGTACCACAGCGCGATAACGCTTTGCACGATTTCGTGGATGATGATATGCTTGAATAGCTCTATTCAATACCTTTCCAACGGTATAAACACGAGCCTTCAGCTCCACATATTTTTAAACTTATAGTCATTTCAATAGAGCTAGTCGTTGACCACTGTTGTAAAAATGGTTGGGAAACGGATTAAGAATATTGAAGAAATTAGAGCTTATATAAAAGTTCGCACAAAACTCGGTCATTCGGTGATGCAGATTTTTACTGAATTGGGGGAAGTTTATGGGTCTGATAAGGTATCTTATGAGACAGTTCGTAGTTGGAGAAAAAAAATTCTGACTGGCACAGAGTCCGTCAAATATGCAGCAAAATCTGGCCGACCTGTGACTTTAACAGGCAAGGCAAATGTCTCAAAAGTCAGGGAAATAATTGAAAGTGATGGCAGATACACGATTCGTGATATTGCCAACGCTGTTGGCATATCGCTATCGCGGGTGCATTTCATTTTGAAGCGTATTTTGAAAGTACGAAAGATTTCTGCCAGATGGATACCGCATATATTGATAGATGACCAAAAACGGGTATGAGTACAAACCGCTAAGCAATTGCTCAAAATGTTTCCCAAATTCAATCAAAGACAATTTGCAAACATTGTTATAGGTGACAAAACATGGGTTCACTATGTCGAACCAGTAAGAAAAATTGGAAACAAAATATGGCTAACTAAACACGGTAGAAGGCCTGTAGTTGCCAGAAGAAGCACAAGCACAAAGAAGGTTCTTCATTGCATATTCTTCTCATGTGATGGTATAGCCGTACAAATTCCGGTGCCGAAGGGCAAAAGTGTTACAGGTCGGTATTACCGAGATGTTATACTAAAAAAGGTCAAGAAATATTATCTTAAACGATGCCCTGTGTCAGGATTTAGGCATGTTCGTCTACTTCATGATAATGCTCCATCACATACATCTGAGCTTGTGAAGCAATTTTTGAAGTCGGAGAAGGTTACCGTCTTGCCACACCCACCATACTCTCCAGATCTAGCCCCATGCGACTTTTTCCTTTTTCCAAAACTTAAAAAGTTCTTATCTGGTTGTCGTTACAAGTCCTGACAAGCCCTTGGCTCAGCCATCAGTCAGTGCCTCAGAGGTCTACCTAAATCAGCGTACCGTGACACATTTCAGAAATGGATTCAGAGATTGAAATTATGTATTTCAAACCGCGGAGAATACTTTGAAGGGATGTAATGTTCATTTCACTATTTGAGTCTAATGCTTTTGAGATATCGTACAATACACATTACATATCGAACAACCCTCGTATCTTGATGCTGTCTGGGATGAGTTTGAAAAAGGGCTACTTCAGATTAAAAAGTAGGTTACTTGGACAAATCTCTGAAACTTATTTTTTATATGAGGGTCGTCTGAAAATTCTGTGACAAATTCATTAACAAAAGAAAATGAAACACTACAAATGCAATTTTCAGACATGTTTTCAATTCATATGATCCAAACATATAGATAAAAAATCACACAAGAATCTTAACAAATAAGAAAGTTATAGCATAAATACCACAACAAGTACCCACACTGCAGCGCATGTCAAGCATCAATAATGACGTCAATATTGAGTTTAAGGGCCTTTGTCAAAGTATTCTCTATGAAATTCAATGCGTTTGCCATGTCATTTAATCCATGATTGGTCAAAAACTGTCTTAAACCACATTTCTGTCGGACCTCTGTTAAACGCAAATAAAGCAGACATCAGCTCATTGCTGGAATTGAACTTGCGACTTCGTAAATCCTCCTTAAGCTGAGGAAAGCAGGCAAAGTTGTAAGTCTGAGTAGAAATCTTTACCTTCTTGGATGGAGGGGTCCCAGGTGTCTTCCATATACTCGACTATCCCTTTCCTTCTGGTTCGATGTAGTGTAACCTCCTCTCATTCACCATAAAAAGAGAATCCAACAGGGCATCGTCTGCTTCAACTTGAGCAAGAAACTCTAATGATGTGTGAACCTTATTCTGTTTGTTTTCATCAGATAGCAGACATGGAACCTATCTCGCGCAGACTCGAAACCTGTTCATTTAGTCCTCAAGTATTCTTCGGAAAGAAGACCTTGAATTGGCGGTTGAAGATGATATCTCTCCGATCTGCGAAAATGCATCTCTTCACCAAATCACACGACTCTTCATCTAAAAAAATCGGCCCACCAATTTGTGCTTTATCCTCTTCCTATCCTTCACCTGCCCTTAAGTCTGTTGTCCTGCCATGTCACTTGTAGGCCAGTGATCAAGAAATGTTGTTAAGCTTTTCAGTATGCTAAATTTGTTCTATAGTCTGGACTAGTATCATTCTATGATAGGCACATAGTTTTATAACCGTTCGCTGCACTGCACGATCTTCTGACATCATCATTTCAAATTTCCTATTTTCTACTGATCTTTTTCATTTGTCTGAACACTGTCCTTTGTTTACTCAATCACATTCACATTTTCTGTGAAGAAGTCAAAGTTTCAGAAGAAGACGTCCATGAAATGATACCAAGTATTGAAAATATTTGGGCATGATTTGAGTTCATACCAAAAAGTATATGCAGAAAATTACTTGCGCCGGGAAATGACACCTCCTTATCAATTACGTGAATTAAAAGTAAAAATAAAGCTGATATATTGTTGGAGCTTTGAAATAAAGTGAGATAACATCTTCATGTATGAAATATGTGAAAATGAATGTCCTGAGGCTAAAAATGGCCCGTTCATAAAATATGTCACAGAATTTTGGGACAACCCTTGTACTTTAGAGATCACATTTTCAGTCCAAGACTCATGAATCCTGGTTAAATTGATTGTCTTGAAGATATGTTTAGGATTCTGACTATGGATTATACTTCTGTCAAAGGTACACAGACTCAGGTGAGTAATTCAGGGCCATCATAGCCCTCTTATTTTTAAAAACAAAAATGGAAATGGCTTAATTTCAGCCACAGATGTTACTATACTTCCCATGTTGATATCACAGTTATGTAGGCAGACAGGCACAGATAATTAAACTTACTGTGTAGGATAAAGGAAAAAAGCAAATATTCTCAGAAATACCTGCTAAGTTAAGCAATTAATTGGCATGCTTTGTGTACTCAATTAACTGTATCTCTAGCTATGACTTTATCTATGTTAAAAGGTGGAATATGTCAAGCTCCTGTGTCAATGCAATCGTTGATGCTCCTCCTTGAGGGTTTATCTAGTCACCAGTCTGAAGCAATTATAAACTGAACAAAGCAAATGATTAAAATCTCTACAACGCTTCAACAATTCCTAAAACGCACATTTCCCCATATTACAGTTTATTACATCAAAATTTGAATTATTCTAAAAACACTTGGTTACAGCTGGACGATCCAGCATATCATTGACTCTTTACCACATGGCAATACTATAGACTGGTCCAAATTGAATGCATGTGCAGACACAACAATAAATGAAGCTCAAATATTTGCTTCGTTTCTCTGAAAGGTTAGAAAACACTGTGGAAAAAGAGAAAATGCTGGTTACAAGCATTTTCTTCTTTTTCCACAGTGTTTTCAAAAGTCTTCTCTCTCAGGGTTGTTAAAACTCAGGATTATATGGTAATGGGTTAAATGATTTGAATTGGGGCTTACAGCCTTAGCCTCTATCTGGATAAACAAGATTAAGCAAGAGCACTAAACCTGGCAATTATCAAACTGGTCAATTTGGACAAAGAGCTTGTACCTCATAAACACTCATCAACAGCATTCAACATTATGGAATATTTCGACCTTGAATTTTAGCTCACCTGAGCACAAAGTACTCAAGGTGTGCTTTAATCATCGTGCTGTGTCGGTCTTGTGTCATCTATCATCCAGATGTCAATAGTTACCTTTCATGCACTCCAGAGGCCACATTTTCAGTCATGAAGTTTGATCAGAATGTTTGTCTGATAATATCTTGAACAAGTTTGAAACTGAGTCAGGTTTCATCAAGAAGTAGGTCCCTATTACTGATGTGTTTTACATCATAACAAGCAGGAACTCTTCAACTTTATCAACCCTAGATGACTGTACTCAGGTTAGGGCATTAGGGTCAAGATGTTGGCTTCTTGAAAAGAGTATTTTGAAATTTTGAACTTAGAATGCTTAGAAACTGATCAACAACTGATAACAATTATGCATAGAATGCAAAATAAACCAAGGGCAGCATAATATGACTTTAATCTATTATTGATTCAGTAAGAATAATGATACATGACGACTGATCATAATTATTTGGAGATAATAGTTCCTCCAATTCTCTCACCACATGCCAAGGATGGCCATCATGGCACCATTGTTAAAGGTTGAATCATGAGCTATCTATAGATCACAAGTCAGAATTGAGAGAAAAATTGGATTTTACAGTAGTGAATAAAAGCTTTCTACTGATGTTAATCTCTGAATTTATTTGTATCAAATGGTGGTATGGCCAGTTAAGCTTTCAAAGTTTGCCACCTAAATGTTAACCTCAATGAAAACATGACTGTGCTGTCATAGTTTTAAACCTCTACTTTCCCAACTCCATGAACAACTGATAAGAACTTAAACATTTAGATTTGGGTCTAAGTGGTACTGTGGCACTCTGCACCACTGTTAGGACACTTGCATCATTATAACATTGTTAGAGGAAGTCTCACTGACAAAAATTACTGAAATAATGTTGAAAGCAGTGTAAGACACCATGGATCAAACATTGATAAACCTTACAAATAAGAAAATATTGATGCAAAGCACCAAGGTTGCTGTAAATTGTAGGGCTGAAAAACACCAAAACCCTAATGAAAATTACCTTTAACTGACAATACCATGCTATTAGAGAAAATTGCGAATCACTCCTTATTATAGACATTTACAAATTTTAGCTCACCTGAGCACAAAGTGTTTAAGGTGGGCTTTTGTGATCATGCTGTGTTTAATGTCATGCATCATCAATTTTACCTTGTGTATGCTGTAGAGGCTACATTTCAGTCATGTACTCATGAAACTTGGTCAGAATATTTGTGCTGATATCTCGGAGGAGTTTGAAAATGGGTCACACTTGGTCAAGAACTACGTCACCAGGTCAAATCTTTGAGAAAGCTTGTATGCACTCTAGAAGCTACATTTTCAGTTCAATACTGATGGAAATTGGTCAGAATGTTTTTCTTGTTAGTTTCTCAGAAGAGCTTGAAATTGGTCTCCTGGGGTAAAAAAATTAGGTCACCAGGTCAAATCTTTGAAAAACTTTGTAACACTGTAGCAGCCTTATTTTCAGTCCAGTACCCATGAAAGCTAGTCAGAACATTTTCCCTGATGATATCTCAGATAGCCTTGAAAATTGGTTATTTTGGGTTAAAAAAGAAGGTGACCAGGTCAAATTGAAGAAGACAATTTGTCCACTCTTGAGGCCACACTTTCTTTCTGATACTCATAAAAGGTGGTTAGAATGTTTGTCGTGAGGATATCTCGGAGTAGTTGCAAAATTGTTTATTGATTCACAGAGTAGGACACAAGGTCAAATCTTAGAAAAATCTTGTGTATGCTCTAGAGGCCACATTTTCAGTCCAAAACTCAAAAAGGGTGGTCAAATTGTTTGTCTCAGTAATATCTCAGACAAAATAGAAAATGGGTTACTTTTTGTATAGTCTAACATTCATGAAAGTTAATCAGAATGTTTATCATGATGATTGCAACTTGTTTGAAAATGGGTGCTGTTCGTTTGAAAAATAGGTCACTGAGAAAAATCCTAAAAAAAGCTTGTGAACACTCTTAAGGCCACATTTTTAGTTTGATATGCATGAATGCTTGTTAGCATGTAATCTTTATATCTCAGAAAAGATTGGAAATGGGTCATGTTAGGTCAAAAAGGCTCAGGTAAGTGACTCAAGGCCATCATGGCCCCCTTTTTTCAACTTGGAATTTTCAGTGAAAAAGCAACTGCAGCCAAGTGTTGGTATCCACATGCAGTCCTTTTACTCATATGTTAACTTATGAGGAACTGTAACTCAGCTCAAAAACATTATGAAAGTCAACAATTTCTCAGATTGCAAATGTGTAATACTGAAGTTTAGGGGACTTTTGTCTGAGAAAAGGGTTCTAAATAGCTCAGTGGTAAAGTGTAAGATTCATAACTTAGAGATGCTGGTTCGAGCCTCACTGGAGGCACTAGGATTTTCATGGGAGTGTCAGTAAGAAAAACATTTCAGAGCTTTAGCCTAGTACTGGTGAAACTCAGGACATACACAAATATGTGAGCTGTTGCCATGATATAACTGAAATAATGTTGAAAGCAGTGTAAAACACCATTCAATTAATCAATTCAATGTCTGAGAAAAAAAGTTGTGTTTGTACTTTTGCAGGAATCCAGAGACCTTTAGAAGACATCTCTAACTTGACCCAGAGTATTTATATCCCAAAAGGTATCAACACACCAGCTTTGGACAGATCCAAACAGTGGGAATTCGAACCATTTGGAACAATTAGGGTAAATATTACCAATATAATTTTACTTGCAATTGACTCTTCAGCTCACTTGAGCTCTTCATACTTACAGCAAAAACTTCTCATGGGGATCATTTCTGGTGGGTAAGGTGTCTGTTGTGTGATGTCTGTGATTGGGCATTCAGCAGTTTCTTCTTGACCACTGAACCAATAAACCAGTATCAAAGAAATTAGACAGAAATAATGTAAGGGTTATACTGATAAAAAATAAGTACTCTAACTGACACATTTTCTGTCCTAATTGAATGTTGATAAGAATATGTCTTGATAATATCTCCTGACTATTTGAAGTAAGTTCCTTTTGGTTAAAAAGTAGGTCAGTGGGACATATTTTTGAAAAAGCTTGCATATTAATTTTCAGACAAATACCTTTCAAAGTTGGTCAGACTGTTTGTCCCGATGATATCTGAGAAGAATTTGAAATCGGTTTGTATCTGATGAAAAAGTAGGTCTCAGGGACAAATCTTAAAGAAACCTTGTGTACACTCTAGACTCTAGAGGCTGTATTTCAGTTGCATACTAGGGTCTTACATAGCTCAGTGATGGAGTGTAGGACTTGTGACCTGGAGGCCTGGTATTTGAGTCACACTGGAAGGACTGGGTTTTACGTAGGAGTGTCCTTGGGTAAGAGACTTCAGAGCCCTAGTCAGCTCAGATAAAAAACTTGGTCACTAGATCATGTTGGGGAAAAACATTGACTTTAATTCTTATTATTCTGTTGAAGGTACACAGGTTCAGGTGAGCAATTCTGGACCAAAATGGCCCTTTAAATACAATCAACCTATTTCAATTAACCTAATGTACCAATTATTTGAATAAGTTTGAAAGTCCTAGTTCAGTGTGATTTATCATGTCATTTTGACCATGAAAGCATTTAATTCTTCAAGAAAATAAATGTTTACCATGTTTTATGTTGTATTTGAGCCATGCTCTGTAAAAAGGGGATTTGAAAACAAAGGTGAAAAAAAAGTATCTGCCCAGGTATGGGCATTTCACACAGGCTGACCTGGTTAAAAAGCTGATGCTATTGGTCAATTTTCTGGGTGTCAAAAGACCAGTGTATCTCATGATTCAGTTAGTTGATGGGCAAAATTGATTTTATGGATCCATAATTATGTAATGACTTGCTTGGTATAATGCATCATGGAGATGCATTAAACCCCATTTTGCGAGAGCGCAGCTTATTTGTTTCCGGTTTTACAGGTAGGAAGTCATGTGACTGGAGGAGATATATATGGTGTAGTGTATGAGAACATCCTAGTCAAACACAAGTTAATGGTTCCACCGAAAGCAAGAGGTACTGTTACATATATAGCAGATCCTGGGACTTACACTATCAATGTAAGAACTGCTAGTATTGAGTTTAGTTTATGACCAGACTGAGGGTTTCTGTTTAATTCTGTTTCTCTTCCTTTATTCAAGTATACTAATGGAAATGTTTTACTTTGGAGTGAAATGATAGGAATGTTTATGATGAATTTAAAAAGTGTTTTAACATATCATTGTATGCTTTGAACTTTTTGACAGATTTTTTTCCAGAAATTTTTAAATGTTACGCTTGTTAGCATACCGACACATGGTTAGCCTACACTATTTCTGAAATCAAATCAGTAGCATGTGTGCTTATGATGGCTGCCCTAACTTGTCTAACCATGGATCCTATGAAGTTATTGATGGTCCTCTGTTGGATGCTATCAGGGCATTTGTGAGTTTAGCAACTTTATGTGGACAGGTTTTCTCCAGTGTGTGTCTGTTCATCCCACAAATACTGGATTTAGGTTCAAATTCGGATATAGGGTTGCCAATGGAGAAACTGGATATTATCATGAATAAGGAAGTTACAACAAACCTTGCACCATGTTGTCTTGCATTATCTTCTTTAAGGGAGAGATTACTAGCATGGATTAATGGAGAAATTTTAGGCTATAAGATTTTAAGCAGCTAAAGTCATTTTCATGCCATGTGAAATTTCAAAGCTCTATCTCAGATGTCAAAGACAATTTCTTACATACCTGATCTAAAGGAAATAAATCTCGATCCCAAGAACAGCTGATGTCTGGTTCAAATTGAAAGAATTTGCAGATGAAGGTTTTAAATGTGGCTCAAATGATGGAATTTTGTCTTTAATACTATCTATTTGGTGTTGAAAATGCTACAGGTATTTGCTCCTTTTTGCATAATGTTTTCAAAAGCCTCCTTATTTAGAGTTGTTAAAACTCGGATTTGTGTGGTAAAGGGCTGAACAACTTTTCCACCAGCTAGCAAGATAGTAAGTATTTCTCATGAATGCTCCTTTTATCCCCCTCTACTATAATTGCTCAGAGGATTCCTCTCTGCTGAACATAATTGCCACAAAAGCTAATTATTCAAAAACCTTTAACCGTTTACCACATAATTCTGAGTTTTAACCACCCTGAAGGAAAGAGCATTTGAAAACATTGTTGGAAAAGGAGAAAATGCTGGTTACCAGCATTATCTCATTTTCCCACAATGTTTTCTATTCTTCCCAATTCAATTTTCACTTTTTGAGTCACATTGATATTGTTGTCTGCACATGCTTTCAATTTGGACTAGTTTAAATTTTACTGCTTGGTAAAGGGTTAAAGAGGCTTGTCTACCTGATTCAGTGGGAGAATTCTTGAATAATTTCACAGAAATATTTCTAAAGTCACCCTCTATCAGGATGACTTGAACAGTCAAGCTCTGCTGAGCAAGGTGGCCACCAGAGCTAAAAAATAGAAAAAGCTTATAAATACTACTAAAGCAAGTGTAGGATTTTGAAATAATAGTGCACACCAAAACGGCTCCATTGGCTCTGCTTCAGTAAACAACATGGCAGCTCCTAACTCTTTACAAAAGTACTGGTAAAAGAGACTCCAGGAAAGCATGGATAGATGCACTGGCTGCCGCGATATAGTAATGTTGAAAATGGCGTGAAACACCATACAATCCATCAACCAAACAACAATTTTTTGGACTAGACCATATTCAAAGTATTTGCAGGTGACAAATTAAATGTAGCTTTAGTGATGGAATTTATCTTTGAAAGGCTAGAAAACACTGTAGGGAAAGGTGAAAATGTTGGTTACTAGCATTTTCTCCTTTTTCCACAATGTTTTAAAAAGCCGTCTTTCGAAGTTGTTAAAACTTGGGATTTTGTGGTAAAGGGCTAACCAGTAGGTGGATAATGAAATAGTCTCACAGAAATGGTAACCATGCACCAGAACGTCTCAAATAAGTCTTCTCTGATGAATGCTTTGGCTTTGATAGCTAAATGTTAGGAAAGTCTAACCCTGCACCACACAATCCTGAGCTTTAATGACCCTGGTAAGACACCTTTAAAAAAACATGGTGGAAAAAGGAGAAAATGCTGGTACCCAGCATTTTCTCCTTTTCCCACAATGTTTTCTACTTATCCAAAAACAAATTTCAGTTTCCGAGTAACATTTTTTTTGTTGTTGTTTTCAAATGCTTTTAACTTTAGACAGATCTAACATTTTGTTGTTTGGTTAAAGGCCAAAAAACTTCTCATTCTTAACCAGTGAAAGGATTTTGAAAACTTTGACAGAAATGCTCTTGTGATGGCCTTCTATTACTGTTGCTCAAATCGTTGTGTTTAGCTGAACTAGATGGCCACCAGAGCTAATATTAGAAAACTACTTAAATACCCTCAAACAACTTCTCTATTGTTGGTGCTTCTTCACAAACTAGCCATAACTCTTTACCACACAACAACATTTCGATCCTTCCAAATTGAAAACATTTGCAGACAACATATTAAATGTTGCTCTAATAATGATTTTGTCTCTGACAGGGCAGAAACATGAAATCCCACATTGTCTTTAAAAGCCCTCTTCCTCAGGTCATTAAAAGTTGGAATTGTGTGGTTAAGGGTTAAATGTTAGGCTCAGCTGAATAGAACAGGGGAAATGCACCCTGTATGACCCAGCATTTCATTTATACAGTTTTGATAAAATGAGTGATATATATGGTAATTGCTGCCCTCTTATTTTATCAGTATTATGGCCTAATTCAGGCCAGCATTATCGTCCTCTGACAACTCGTTTTTTATACCATAGGATGAAATCCTTGAAACTGAATTTGATGGCCAGAAAACCAAGTATACTATGTTGCAAGTGTGGCCAGTACGATCCATGAGACCCACTGCTGAAAAACTTGCAGGAAACCATCCACTTCTAACAGGACAGAGAGTTCTGGATGCTTTGTTTCCGTAAGTATTTGGCTGTCGCTCATAGCTGAAAAAGGTGTAAACTGTAGATGAGGGTGAAATTTCACAAATATATAATTTCAGCTCACCTGGGCATGACATGCTCAACTTGAGATTTTGTGATTGTGCTATGTCTGTCATGTGCCCTTGGATTGTCAAAAATTACCTTGTTAGCACTCTAAAGGTCACATTTTCAATCTGATGCTATAAAAGTAAATAAAAATGTATGTCTTGATAATATCTCAGTCGTGTTCCAAATTAGGTCACATCTTGGCAAAAAGTCGGTCACTTGGACGAATCTTAGAAAAACCTTGTGCACTGTAGAGGTCACATCTTCAGTCTAGTACTCATGGAAAATTGCAAGAATGTTTGTCTTGATACAACCTTGGATAATTTTGAAAGTGGACCACATTGGATCAAAATGTAGGTCAACGTAACAAATCTTGGAAAAACCTTGTGTGCAGTCTACAGGCTCTCATGAAAGTCAGTCAGATTGATTGTCTTGATGATACATGGTATTATCAACAGGTTTAAAATAAGTCACATAGGGTCAAAAAGAAGGGCACTGGTCAAGTCTTAGAAACACCTTGTGTGCACTCTAGAGGCGTCAATTCCAGTGAGGTACTCATGAGGGTTTGTCTTGATGATATCTTGAAAAGGTTTGAATGTGGGTCATGTCGGGTCATTAAGTAGGTCAGTGTTGCAAATCTTTGAAAATCATTTTGTGCTTTTTAGATGCCATATTTTGAATCTGACACTCATGAAAATTGTTCTGTACTTGTCTTACTGATATCTTACACAAATTCAAAATTGGGTCATTAGGGTCAAACAGAAGGTCACAAGGAAAAATCTCAGAAAAACCTTGTGTGCACTCTAATGGTCACATTTTCAGTCCTTTACTCATGAAAATTGGTCAGAATCTTTGTTTTGAGTGCTTAAATAAGTTTAAAATTGACTCATGAAAGGTCATCTTTGTTTTGATGATACTACAAAAGAGTTTGAAAATGTGTAAAATTTTGTCCAAAATTAGGTCATTGTGACAAAACTTTAAAAGATCTTGTGCCTTATTTTTTCCCCCCAATTCTCTGACTGTGGATCAGAATGTTTGTTCTGATAATATCTCTGATGAGTATGAAAATGGGTCACATTGGATAGAAAAGTAGGTCACTGGGACAAAGCTGAGAGGCACTGTAGAGGACATGTTTTCAGTTAAATTCTCATGAAAGTTGGCACTGTACCCATGTCGATTTATGTTACATACACAATTCTTATATCTATAAAAAACTTTATTCCCATTATGCACTGGGAGTACATTTTGTATGTGTTTGATATCAGTCTTCACCACTAGGACCTCTTTACCTTTATGAATCCTTCATCACTTTTCTCAAGTCAGAGCTTTAGGGCCAATGGCCCTCTTGTCTATTTTAAATGTTAATCACACACATTTATATGTGATCACACACATTTTAAAGAATAGCACAATGAAGAAGAAAATTAATACTTAATTCTTTACTAGACAATAAAATTTTTGACATGTTCAGTTTGAAAACATTTGCATACAATAATTTAAATGTCAGTCTAAACGTGAAGTTTGCCTTTCAAAGAGAAGAAAACATTGTTGGAGAAGGAGAAAATGCTGGATGCTAGCATTTTCTCTTTTAACCACGATGTTTTCTAAACTTATTTTTTTTTTTTTCAGAGTTATTAAAACTGGGGATTGTTTGGTAATGGGTTAAAAAAATCAATTGCTTGCTTTTAGGTGTGTGCAAGGAGGTACGACAGCCATTCCTGGAGCTTTTGGTTGTGGTAAAACTGTGATATCTCAATCACTCTCCAAATATTCCAACAGTGACATCATTATTTATGTGGGCTGTGGGGAAAGAGGGAATGAAATGTCAGAAGTGTTGCGAGATTTCCCAGAGGTAAAATTGTTTTTGTTCAAACCTTTGATTTATTTTTATAACAATCTTTCCCCCCCACCCCTTCCATCATACCAATTTATATCAATACCCCCTCTCATAACAGTTTCCCCAACCCCGGTCAGTCTACAAGCATTTTATTAAAACTTTTTTGAGTTTTTATCTGTTAAAGGTGAACCTTTGTGATTATCAATCTTTCGGTGTGTTGTCTGTCATAAACATGGGTAAGCTCTTGAGGCAAAATGTTCAGTGTGATAATCATAAGATTTGGTCAGAGTATTTGTCTTGATGATATCTTGGACAAAATTGAAAATTGGGCACATTGGCTAAAAAGAAATAGTTCCCTGGGTCAAATCTTTGAAAAACTTTGTGTATCCTCCATAAGCCACATTTTCAGTCCAATACCCATGAAAGTCAGTCAGAATATTTCACTTGATGATATCTCAGATGAGTTTGAAACTGGACCATCTTTAGACAAAAAGAAAGTCACTAGGTCAGATCTTTGAAAAGCCTTGTGTACACTTTTTAGTCCACACTTTCAGTCAAATAGTGATGAATATTTGTCTTGATAAAATCTCAAACAAGTTTTAAAATGGGTCACACAGGACCAAAAAGTAGGTAACTGAGTCCATTCTTTAAAAAACCCTATGTACTCTCCAAAGGCCACATTTTTAGTCCAATACTTATGAAATTTTGGTGTTTTGTCTTCATGGTATCTTGGATGAGTTCAAAAATTAGTATCAGATTGTTTCCTTTTATGATATCTCAGACAAATTTAAAAATGGGTCACTGGGTCAAATCTTTGAAAAACCTTGTGTACACTGTAGAGGCCACATATTCAGTCCAATATACATGAAAGTTGGTCTGAATGTTTGTCTTGATGATATCTCGGGCAAAAACCAAATTGTTTATCGGGTCAAAAAGTAGGTCACATGAAAAAAATTCTATGGAAAACCTTTACACTTCACATTTCAATCTAATGCTCTTGAAAGTTTGTCGGAATGTCTGTCTTGATAATATCTTTAACTCTTTACCACACGAGAAAATTTTAGACTGGTCCAAATTGAAAGCATTTGCAGACGACAAAATAAAGGTGACTGAAAAATTAAAATTTGGTTTGGGAAGAGTAGAAAACACTGTGGGAAAAGGAGAAAATGCTGGTTACCAGCATTTTCTCCTTTTCCCACAATGTTTTCCAAAGGCTTCTTTCTCAGGGGTGTCAAAAGTAGGGTTTGTGTGGTAATGGGTTAAGTAGTTCAAACATTGGTTACATCAGGTTAAAAAGTAGGTCACTGGATCAAAACTTTTAAAAATCTTACGCACACTGAAGTTTGTAGATGGGTCATGTTCAGTCAAAAGTAGGTCACCAAGGCAAATCATAGAAAAAGCTTGTGTACACTCTAGAGGTCTAGTTCTTGATAATATATTAGATCTTTTGTCTTGGTTGCTTGGAATTAAATTGAAATGGGTTGTGTTGGGGAAAAAAAAAGCTTTGGGTGAGTGACTCATGGCCATTATGGCTGTCTTGTTTTAATTTATGACTGAAGTATTTCCATGTTTAAATAAGACAACTAAAAGAGGAACTTAAGGTCATTTATGAACTGTCAACCATCTCAATGTATATGTTACAATAAATATTGCCTGGGTTTGTATTATTGCTATATAGATAAAATTTGACACCTCTGGACGAAAATTTGATAGTATATTACCCATTATATCATAACATGGGATATCGTTACAACTGATGTTCTTTACAATGAAATACAAAGGAACTCAGCAAGGACCGTCATCTTTACTTCATTGAAAGTTATGTAATGTTCAATGTAATATTTTAAGCGTAATTGACTTTGTATCTATTTTAGTTGACTATGGAAGTTGAAGGGAAACCTGAGAGTATTATGAAAAGAACAGCTCTAGTTGCAAACACATCTAACATGCCTGTTGCTGCCAGAGAGGCTTCCATCTACACAGGTAACAAAGAACATTTCTTTTTACCACATTTTCTTTTTCAAAAAACAATCTCTGTCAGGGTTGTAAATAGTTGTATTAAATTATTAAATAAACCCTGGTTTTAACACCATGTGAACATTTTTAGAAAAGAAGAAAATGCTGGCCACCTTTTGAAGAAACAGTTAGAGCAATGTTTGATTTGTTGCCTGCAAAAGCTTTTGAGTTGGACAAGTTTGAAATTTTTTTGTTTGGTAAAGGGTAAATGTTGTAATGGGTTTACCCACTTCTGTACAGGTGTTTGTTGGATCTATTTGAACTAGATATACTGGAAACTAATAAACAAATATTCTTTGTGCATGAAAGTCCAACATAGTTTTTTCCCAGTATTGAAAAATTGTGAGAGAGTCCTTGTTACAAGCATTTGCTCCTTTTCCAACATACTTTTCCAAGTGTGTCGGTTCCAATGCCATAAGCCGAGCTCTAGTATTGCAGTTGGTAGCATACAGGACATGAGAAATGGGTGTCACAAGTTCGAATCCCCTGATCTGCCAATTTCTTTTGGTGACAGTCATTTTGACAGGATTCATTCTTCTCTCACAGCTGGTCACTGTTTCAGTGATGGCAAGTACTGGTACATGTAACAGAAACTCCAGGATAAGGATGGATAGGTGCATCAGCCATAGGGATATAACTGAAATAATTTTGAAAACTGCATTGAACACCTTACAAATGCTCTGATAATACATTTCAGAACCTGATTAAAACCATGTATAAATAAATGACCTCCTTTGGGAAAAATGGAAACACACTTACATAGTTTTGGAAATTCCTGTATGAATATGACAGACTGTGACATCATCAGGCCTAGGGGGATAAATCTTATTGTGGAATGTCTTTAGTGTAATTTTAACACACATGTGTTGGTGAGGAAGGTGGTCATGATATGTTAACATGTCAGATTTGTATCGTAGACTGAATTAAAAAGTTTTGAAGAATTATGCCATGTAAATGCATCACAGACTTTTTCTAGACGGGTGCATTAACTTTGTGTAATCCAAATGATACTCACTCAATCTGAGGGTGGGCAAACAGTATCATTTTGATTTTGAAGAGGCAGTGGCATTGTGAAAAAGTAAGAAAAAAATTCAAAGATGTTTATTTCAAGTGTTAATGTGAGTATCTACATGATTAAGACTCTTGCTTCTTTAAAAGGTATCCCAAATTAAGGTTATTGAGATAAAGTTTGTTTGCTTATGTGCGTAAACTTTTCACTCCCCCCTTTTTGATTCTGTGATGGGGGATCTCCCCCTCTCTAAGGTCATCCTGGATGCAATACTACAGTAAGGAGTGAAAGATTATATTTTTTTCGTTACGCACTTTCAAAAAAGTGTTTATGTAGTACTATAGTTACGTTGCTTGTAGTCTGATCTCTGATCTACACTGTCAACTACTTTATTTTAGATTATGACCAGAGTGGTTCTTCATCTTGCACTAGTGTATTAGTGGCCTTTGAAAAAACTAACTGATTTATTTAGTAGTGAAAGGGTTGATTGCTATATTTGGCATTTATTACAGGTATTACATTATCTGAGTATTTCCGAGACATGGGTTACAATGTTTCAATGATGGCTGATTCCACTTCAAGATGGGCCGAAGCATTGAGAGAAATTTCAGGTCGTTTGGCAGAAATGCCTGCTGATTCTGGGTATCCTGCTTACTTAGGTGCCAGATTAGCTTCTTTCTATGAGAGAGCTGGTAGAGTTAAATGTATTGGAAATCCAGCTCGTGAAGGAAGTGTCAGTATTGTTGGGGCGTAAGTATAGTTAAAATATAGATGTCCCATAATTATTTGAAACACATGTTAGGTCTTTCTTGTTTTATGCTCCCCACCCCATCACATTCCCCATGAAGTGAAGAGGTGGAGGGGATGGACTGGCTGAATCAGCTGGTCAGTCTGGCAGTCAATCTATTGTCTGTTTCTGCATAGATGCAATTTTATGACCTCTTCAGTCTTGGGTCAAAACTAGGCAATTAGGTCATATTGGAGGAAAATATTGACTATCCGGCTTCTTAGTCTTTCACACTTCTTTGTACATGAAAATCCAATGAGGGTTGGCTGTTCGAACTCTTATGGGAGAGAAGTATTGTAAATGGCTTAAAGCTGATAGTTGAACACTTTACCACACGACAGAAATTTAGACTTGTCAAAACTGGAAACTTTTTTTTAGACAACAAATCACATTTGGCTAAAATGACTGGATTTTCCTGTGATAGGCTAGAAAACATTGTGTGAAAAGGAGAAAATGCTGGTAACCAACATTTTCTTCTTTTCCCACAATGCTTTCAAAAGGTTTCTCACTCAGGGTCATTAAATTTTGAGATAGTGTGGTAAAGGGTTAAAAGGAAAATTAAGGATTTAGAGCTGATTGTTTCATAGAAAAATTTAGGATCAGTCATAACCTGTCAGTTGAGCAATTAAAGCCTTCATGGGCTTTTTTTTTTTTTCTTCCTTGCAGTGTATCACCACCTGGTGGTGATTTCTCAGACCCTGTCACTGCTGCTACACTGGGTATTGTACAGGTGTTCTGGGGTCTGGACAAGAAACTGGCCCAGAGGAAACACTTTCCTTCCATCAACTGGCTTATTAGTTACAGTAACTACACAAGAGCTCTAGATGACTTCTATGATAAAAACTTTCCAGAATTTGTGCCATTAAGAACAAAGGTATATAAATTTTTTCACCTTAAGCTCCGCGGGCCAAAGGCCAGGGAGCATTTGTCATAGTCCTGTGTCCATCATGTGTTCGTGTGAATTTCTATTTCAAACAACTTCCACTCTTACACTGCTTATGCAGTTTTGACTAATGTTCACTCATGATGTATGATAGTAATGAAACATCATTTGAAGCTTTTCTACAGAGAGAACATGGGCATGATTGTCATCATGTTTTTGTTTATTGATTTTCCTTTGAGTTACGGACCTTTGAAAATTTCTTCTTGCATATGAAAGGTTGAATTGTGACCCATGTAGAGAGAATAATCCTACACTGACAGCCTTTTTGTAAGTGAGAGAAAAATGTTTGGGGAGCATCACCCATCTCTGACAGCTCTTGTTAACTGTCAGTATCTGTACTTTATATTTACAGGCAAGGGAAATTCTTCAAGAAGAAGAGGATTTGTCTGAAATTGTACAGCTGGTAGGAAAGGTATGTAAAACTTGCAAACATAGTGTTATAATTATTATTACGCTTTCTTTCGAAGGAGAGGGGGGTCCTAATACCAAACCTCATACAGACACTAGTTTAAAAGATTGATGAATACCACTAGATATATTTTTTCTTTTCACCTGTAAAGAAAAGATATTGTTACATTCAGTGAAAAGAAACAATATGGGCATTTAAAAATTTGATGGTCTCTGTGAGACCAGATATGACACCATCACACTGCAGAAACTAAATCCCTCAGCTTTGGCAGGGGATAACAAGATATTTGGATGTTACTATATAATTATAAAAACTTTTGAAAGTAACATCGAAAGTTGTCTGAAAAGTCATAGTGACCTTACTATTGTTAACATATAACGGATGATCTGTTTGTATAGCCTCTCTAATCACAGATTTTTTTGCAAGAAACTTTTCCCCCAGAAAATCTGTTTGTATCACACTGCTCAAGAGTACATTACTTACTGTTTGGAAGACAGCATAGGGGATAGCAATGGGAGTTGATGGTTCAAATGAATGGGATGACCTGATTGGTCAACTATATTTTTATATTCATCTACTGCAGATGACAAATGTGGTTCCAAGGAAAGGATTTGTCTATAAAAAGGTTGCAAACCAGCACCAGCTGGTTACCAGTGTTTTTTCATTTTCAAAAGCCCACAACTGGGTGTTATTAAAATCTTGGGTTATTTGTTAAAGAATTAAGTCATTTGACCAGGCATTAAAGGGTGGGTAAGATTCATTACAGATATTGGTTTTGTGATTGTTTTTGTAGGTCTAAAGGAAGCCTGAAAAGAACTTAATTTATATGAACTGTTAGGAATTCAAATTTAATATTTTTGTCCAGGGCTCTTTGGCAGAATCTGATAAAATTATCTTAGAGGTAGCCAAGTTGATCAAAGATGATTTCTTACAACAGAATGGTTACACCCCTTATGACAGGTAGGTGAATTTGTTTTAAGAACATTAGTTGTTTTTTGTTAGCTCACCTGAGCACAAAGTACTCAAGGTGAACTTTTATGATTGTGCTGTGCCTGTGGTCCATTGTCTAGGCATCAACAATTGCCTTGTATGCCTTCTAGAAATCACATTTTCAGTCCAATACTCATGAAACTTGGTCAGAATGTTTGTCTTGATAAAATCTTGGACAAGTTTGAAATTGGGGTCATGTTGAGTCAAAAAGTAGGTTACTGGGGCAAATCTTAGAATAAGGTTGTATGCACTCTAGAATCCACATTTTTAGTCAGATACTCATAAAAGTAGGTCAGAATGTTTGTCTTGATGATGTCTTGCACAAGTTTAAAATTGGGTCTTGTTTGGTCAAAAAGTAGGTCACTGGGGCAAATCCTAGAAAAATCTTGCGTGCACTCTAGAGGCCACATTTTCTGTCGGGTACTCAAAAAAAATGGTCAGATGATGTCTTAAACAAGTTTTGAAATCTGGTCATGTTGGGTCAAAAAGTAAATCACTTGGACAAATCATAAAAGATACTTTTGTGCTGTCTAGAGGCCACATGTCCAGTCTGATACTCGTGAAAATTGGTCAGATTGTTTGTCCTGATAATATCTTCGACAAGTTCAAAATTTGGTCAAGTTGGATCAAAAAGTAGGTCACTAGACAAATCTTAGAAAAACCTTGTGTACACTCTAGAGGCCACAGTTTCAGTCTGATACTCATGAAAAGTGGTCAGAATGTTTATATTGATGACATCAAGGACAAGTTTAAATTTGCGTCAGATCAGGTTAAAAAGTAGGTCACTACCACTCGTGTTTTTTGCATCATCACAACCAGGGTCGCTTAAACTTTATCAATTCTAGATGACTTTACTCAGATGAGCTTTTTAGGGCCAATGGCCCTTGGTTTTTGGTAATTTGTGTCTGTTGCTTTTAAACAGTGTTTCAGTTATATCACAGCAATCTGCTTATATATATATATATGCGTTTCTCAGTCGCTCTGTTACCCCAATTATACACAACATTTACTGCTTTCCTACATTAACCAAGTCAATTTTACAATTTCTTCTGGTGAGACAGGAATCAATCCTTTATCTTTTGATAGTATGCATCCTAGGGAAGAGTTTTGGCCGAGCCAGAATCAAACTCGCATCCATATAGATGCATATTGGAGAAGGGTGGTATATCATATAGATTCTCATCCGAATAGTGATGAGAAACTTGAAAATGCAATAAATTTTTCCTTTATTCTTAATTAATGACAAAGCTTTGGACTTGTCAAAATTCAAAGAGTTTGCAGAAGACATTTTATTTGTGGCAAAAATTATGGAAATTGTCTTTGAAAGAGAAGTTTACATTGTAAAAAAAGGAGGAAAAAAATGTGGAAATTGTCTTTGTAAGAGAAGATAGCATCATAGCAAAAGGAGAAAGATATTGTTTATAAGCATTTCCTCCTGTTCTCTCCATTTTTTTAAAAGCAATGTTCCTGTGGTCATTAAAATTGAGGGTTGGTTTCTAAAGATCTGAAATTTGATACACAGATGTGGCACAAGCATTACCCAGAGTTAATGAATGATGATTAAATTGCATATTAGGCAGAAAGAAAGGCCTAATTAACTTTTCTATATTCATCTACTGAAGGTACATGTTACATGAATACTCCAGCATAGCTGTATGCAGTTCCATAGTTGTGTGGAGTGTTTGCTTGTCCTTTACATTGAAGATATGCAGGATTATAACCCTTTTCATAGTAAATGCTGTCTTTGATTTGTCAGCCCTTATGCTCTTAAGCCCTTGGTCTAATTTGGATGAAATTTTACATGTAAAACACAAATGGCAGTATGTTTCATGATCTCTTGGACAGGCTTATCTTGTGAGTTATTAACTTTAATTCTTGATGTAATTAATCTTGTAATTCAGGTCTAAAGTCATGTTCATCAAACAGTCAAGGTCAAGTTCATCAAACTTCTATAGAATAGTGTACTATTTTCATAATGTGCCTATTATGGGCATACACTACAATTACCAACATACAAATACATGTAGAAATAAAATGAACCAAAAGTTGTTTTGTGGAAAAAAGGAAACATGTACATGTATCTAAGGCAATTGAAACATTTTGTAAATTATCAATGCATTTTATGATCACTGTAATTGAAAGTGACCTAAATGCAACTCTTGGATATTTTGTTTTCCTTTTTCAAAGCAAAGTAAGTAGCCATCATAATAATGAAATGTATCTCCTAAAGTCATAGACAATACAAATTTGAGCCATGCACTGGCAAAAGGGGGTTTAATGCATCGCTGCCATGCATTAAATTGAGCAAGTCGTTACATGATTATGCATCCATGATATCCATTTTGCCTAACAATCGAGTGGAGCTAGAGGCAGCCTGCATGGACTGCACAGGATGACATGGGTCGATACATTTTCCAGATGTACTAAGGCCCCTTTTCACAGAGCAAGGCTCATCTGTTGTGGTTGGAAAAGTTTATCGAAATTGTTACAAGTCTCAACAACCACTTAAAATAATTTCCATGCTCAAAAGAATATTTACGGTAATATATCAAGAAATGGGTTTCACTTTCAATTTCCTGTGTCTGACAAATTTTACAATTCCTAAAACATACTAGCAATGTGTGGTTTATCCACATGCATGAAGGTCTAACATATGAATACATTAAATATGTATAGAAACATTAGGACAAGAGAAGTTGTTTATTACAAGCTACCTCTCCTTTAGGCCCAATATTTTTCATGTGGTCTGCTTTAACTCTTTACCACACAATCCTGAGTTTTAATGACCCTGAGGAAGAAGCATTTTCAAAACATTGTGGGAAAAGGAGAAAATGCTGGTAACCAGCATTTTCTCCTTTTCCCACAATGTTTTCTATCCTATCAAAGACAAGTTCCAGCATTCAAGTCACATTTAAATTGTTGTCTGCAGATGATCTCAATAAGGACAAGTCTACATTTTTGACATTTGGTAAAGAGTTAAAACAGTAGATGTAGTCTGTAGAAGACAATGTGTGAAAGGTAATGGTCATTGCAGAGAAATGGATGAAATGTTTCCATTTTAGATTCTGTCCATTCTACAAGACGGTGGGAATGCTGAAGAACATGATTTCATTTTACGACATGGCCAGACACGCAGTAGAGACCACAGCACAAAGTGAAAACAAAATCACATGGGCAATAATCCGGGAACAGATGAACGATGTCATTTACAAAATTAGCAGCATGAAATTCAAGGTAAAATAGATTAGCTTTTAATGAAAAAATCACCTGTGTATCTGACTGATGAAGGTAGCCTGATGAAAACTTTGTAGGAACAGAGCAATGCTGTTAACTCTTTACCACATGACAGAATTCTAGACTTGTCCTAATTGAAAGCATTTGCAGATGACAAAATAAATGTGGCTCAAAACTGAAAATCTGTTTTTTTGGGCGGGTAGAAAACACTGTAGGAAAAGGAGAAAATGCTGGTTAGCAGCATTTGAAAAGTGATATCTTAAGTCCGAGAAAGCATTCAGTATCCTAATCTTTGGAACTAAATACACAAAAGATGTCCAATAGGGCTTTGAAATTGTGTTCTTCACATACATTAATATTGGCCATGTTGGCTGTCTTTGTTCCATGAGTACATGAATATGTGAGCTGTCACCGTGATACATTGTTGGAAGCAGCATAAAACACCATTCAATCAATCAATCAATCCATGAGAATGAGTCTGGTTGTTTTTTAATAGTTAAAGGTTACAGACAAAGTGCTTGTTTTATTTCCTAGAGTATGAGTCTAAAATTATGATATTCAAGTACTTATAGGTCACAAAAAAAAGTACTTGTATTTTTTCAGGATCCAGTGAAAGACGGGGAGAAGAAGATTAAGAAAGACTTTGATGATTTGTATGAAGAGATGCAGTCATCCTTTAGGAATCTAGAGGACTGAATTGTAGGATGAAACTTTAGCTTTTTAATAAATTGGTGTTCATCTTCAGAGAAAACAAAAGAAAAATAGTTCCCAAAATCTTTAGATTTCCATAAACCTTTACCATAGAAAGCACTTTAACTCTACCAAACAACAAAATTTTAGATTGGTCCAAATTGAAAGCATTTGCAGACGAGAAACTAAATTTAGCTCAAATAACGGTTTCTGTTGTTTTTAGGGTAGAAAACATTGTGGGAAAAGGAGAAAATGCTGGTTGCCAGCATTTTCTCCTTTCCCAACAATGTTTTCAAAAGTCTTCTTCTTCAGGGTCATTAAAACTTGGGATTGTGTGGTAAAGGGTTAAATGTTAAATTGACACCTAACGATTTTTGGTGAGCAGACCACTTTTTAAACTTTGTTGGACAAAGAGAAATTGCGCAATTTTTTTATGGTAGCAGGGTACCTTGCGTTTGACAACATAGACTTTATTGTCAGATGCAAGATATCCTTTTCATATACAAAGATTGCACAAATAATGATTGCTGAACCTTCAAGGTGTGCCATAAACTTGAGTACTTGTACATGTGCTGAAAATTCTACAGAGAACAGAAATCTTGAATTACATTGTGTGGTGCAGTAGTGTGACCAGACGGGGAGCAAATATAAAAGTTAAACATAGGTAGTTACCAAGTTATTTGTATTCAGGAATTCAACTCATTACGTTCAGCAAACTACTTTTTCTGTGTAACAGTAACCTAATTTATTAACATTTGAGCCCAAGAAGAGTGAGCAATGTCTTCTTTCATTTCAATGTTTTCACTTCATTTATTGTGGAATCCATGTTTTGAAAAGGAGGAAATTCTGGAAATCTTTTTGTAAATAGTTTATACTTAAATATGTTAATCAAGTGACATTTACTTTGTTCTGTGATGTTTTCAATTTTGTAGATGGGAAATGGTTTTATATTTAATAATAATATTTAAATATTTAAGGAGAAAAAAAAAATAGATTTTTGATGCAAAAATCAAAAAACTTTTGGCCATGCTTTGGCAAAAGGGGGTTTAATGCATCTCCCTCATACATGATACCAAACTAGTCATCACATAATTCGAGGTGTGAATCTGCATTTTGGAAAATTCTACAGGAGAGGGAAAATATCTTTTGATTCTGTGAAAAGCATCATTAGATCATCCAGTGTTAGATGTGTTGAATTGTATGAATGAATTCAACACAACATAAAATTATCTAAAGATGATCTCACATTTCACAGATACATGTATAAGAGGGCTTTTCCCATCTCCTGTAAAACTTTCCAAAATGCAGATGGAGTAGTTTCAAGTTCACCCCTGGAATTATGGGTCGATAAAATCCATTTTTGTATAACATCCAACTGCATCATGAGGTACACTGGTCCTTTGGCATGCAGAAAATTGACCAGTTTTGACCTAAGTCAGCCTTTGCAGACTGCACAAGCTGACCTGGGTCGCTACTATTTGCAGATGTATTAACCCTTTACCAAACAGTCCCTGGCTTTAATGACCCCGAGGAAGAAGCCTTTTGAAAACACTGTTGGAAAAGGAGAAAATGCTGGTAACCAGCATTTTCTCCTTTTCCCACAATGTTTTCTACTCTTTTAAAGTCAAGTATCAATTTTTGAGTCACGTTTATATTGTCGTCACTTTCAATTTGGACAAGTCTAAGATTTCGTTGTTTGGTAAAGAGTTAAACCTTGTTCTCACAGAACATGGCTCTTTTACAGGCTTAGATAAGTATATACCGGTAGTTATAATATACATGAAGTCTGATCTTGTCCGCTTTGTTTATGCACTATGGCCAAAAGTAGCTTTGTAAATTCAATATTCAAGTCTTTATTCATATCTGATAGTCTTTGCTTTAATTTATTTAGCACTCTCAAACCACCGTTCATGGCCTGTCATCCATATTAACAGCACTTGCAGATGACATTAAATTTGGCCAAATTATGGGATTTGTATGTGAAAGGGTAGAAAACATTGTGGGAAAAAGATGAAAAAAGCTGCATGTAGTATCCAACATATTCTCCTTTCCCTACAATGTTTTTTCAAAAGCCATCTCTGGCAGGGTCAGGGTTGTGTGGTATAGGGTGAAGCAAATGCTCTCCAACCAGAGTTTTCAAAGATAGGCAGAATGGTACCCCAAGAGAAAATGGTTTCTGTGAATAAAGCAAAGCCTCAAGACGAGCAACATGAAAATTTTGTAGAATGAATATCTAACAATTTAAATGACTAGCTAGATATCCTCAATTGACCAAGTGGTCAAAGTGCCGCAAAAACCCAAAATGCATTTCCTATCCCTCATAATTTATGAAACCTCACAACCTCTAGGGGTGATATTCGTCATGAAGCCACAAGAATGTGTATGGTTTGATAAATTACGGAGGAAATGAGTTATATTTGACCTAAATGAAAACTTAAGTAACTTTAAACTGGTTACAGGAATTATAGGACACCCTATACAAGACCCTCTTTGACATTTTTCTGGCAAAACAGTTGAAAACTCATCACAAGTGTATTTTTACAGGGAAAAGATTTGAAGACATTTTAAATTAGTATGTTTGTCAAACATTCCATCAGTAGTGTTATATGTCTGTACAATGTATATTATACAAGAAAATAAAAATAAATTGATGTGAAGTATTTTTGTGTGAAATTCTGTACGCCTGGTATAGGATTATGTTTCATTTACATTGATTGATATAGAAATAGTCACATTTTATCAGCTCACCTGAGCACAAAGTGCGGACGGTGAGATTTTTTCCTGGGGTATTTCAAAACTTTTGTCTTGATGATATCCTGTACAAGTTCAAAATTTGGTCACAGGTACAAATGTGAGAAAAACTGTGTGTGGTGTATATAGGCCTAATTTTCAGTCTAATATTCATGAAAGTTGGCCAGAATGTTTATTTTAATATCTTGGATGAGTTTGAAACTGGGTCACATCTGGTAAAAAAGTAGGTCATGAGAACAAATCTTAGAAAAAAACCTTTTGTGCTCTCTAGAGGCCTCATTCTCTGTCCATTACTTAGAAAGTAGGCCAGAATTATTGTCTTGATCACTGGGACAAATCTTAGAAAAACCTTGTGAGAGACCACATTCATTTCCAGTCTATTGCTCAGAAACCAGAATGTTACCAGAATGTTTGTCTTGAGTTTGAAAATGGGTCACACAAAGCCAGTATGTAGGTCACTGTGACAAATCTTTGTAAACCTTTTGTGCACTTGAGTCCCAATTTTCAGTCAAATGCTCACAAAAGTTGGGGATACACTCACATGAACTGATGTAACACATTTAAGTTACATTGAGAAAAATTGTAATACACATTATGCACATTGAATACATTTAGTAATTGCTTCACATGATCACCACCAGGATCTCTTCTACTTTATAAAACCTAGATCACTTTACTCAGGTAATTACTTTAATAAAGGCCAATGGCCCTGTTGTATATTTAACACAAGGCATAATACAAAGGAGAGGATTAAACAAGACTGTCACTGAGAACTGACTTATGTCCTGGAAATTAATATAATCCTTTTATGTGAGCTGTGAATATGAACATTGACTATGGACACAACTCTTATAAACACTTTTGACCTTGCCATGACTTCGATTTTGACATGCGAACATTAGTCTTGTACAAAAGTAATTGTCCTTATGTGGTTGGCATTTCTGGGCAGTAACTGTTATACTGGTATTTTTTTCCCAGTACAAAAATGTTACAGGCAGAACACAAACAAACTTTCCATTTTTAAAACGCATTTTAACTTGCCTTAACCTCGACATTTCTGCACAGTTATGGTGCATGCATTCATCATTACATAGGTGGGGTCCTGCATGGCCTGGAAGTAAAGTGTAACCTGGAGGCCCTGAGTTTGAGCCTTGCTGAAAGCACTGGGTGTTTCATGGGAGTAACCTTGGGCAAGACACTTCAGAGCCCTAGCCTTGCACTTGTAAAACCCAGGACATACACGAATAATAGAATTTCAGCTGTGCTATGACTGAAATATTGAAAGCTGCAATATACAACATTCAATAAATCATTTAAACAAGTTACAGGATAGACACAAACTCCCTACAATTTTTTTTGGGGGGGGGGGGGGGCTTAAACACATAATGGCAAAATTGCGCACTGTAGATGAAGGTGTGACACATTTGCCTATAAGTTACCATCACTAGCGCAGGCTTATTTATGCTATCTATTCTGCATATTGGACAGAAAGTATCAATTTGATTGTTTTATATGAATTAGAATAAGGAAAGGGTTGATTTCAAAAGTCAATAATCAGTAGTGTGTTTGACCTCCATGTCCTGTGCTGACTGCCTGACAGTGACATCGCATTGAAAAAACATGCTTATTTATGTCAGCCTGTGGGATGTTATCCCATTCTTCATGTAGGACTGCTCATAGGTCTTTGACATTTGGCTGGTTTTGACATTGACATACATGTCAATCAGGATTATCCCACAGATATTCAATTGGATTTAAATCTGGGCTTTTTGATGGTCAGTTGTGGATGAAATCAATGTTATGTTTTATGTAATAACTGTATGACATGAGCAACATAGTGTCTGGTATCATCCTGTTGTAACAATGTGATGACATCATCGGTTTGAAGCAGAGGGACAACATAAGGCCTTGAATACTTTTCCTACATTTTTGGCCATTTAAATTTTCCTCAATATCCACAAATGGGGTGCGATACCCATAAAGAATAATGCCCCACATCATAACTGACCCCCTTCCCCAAAAACGATCGTGTGGTGGTATGCAACAGACACCATAACAATTAATTATGCATTGGAGCAATTGTAATAAGCTATTAGCTTGAGAAAATACAAACTTCAACTCATCAGTAACAATGATTGTCAGCCAATGCTGTCTTGTCCCAAGGCTCATTGCTCTCTTTTATTGTGATGGCAGCATGTCAAACCTATGCCCACGTACAGGTGATGTCCCTACAAACCTATATCAGCTAAATGATTTTGCACTATCTAGGCAGAAATCTGGTTGTTGCGAGTACCAGGGTAAAAACAGCTTTAGCTGTTCAAAAGCTACCTTGTAGATGCTGGTTCAACATACGAGGGGTGTTTGATAAGTATCCGGAAAAGTTTCATAACTTTTTTATTCATAAGCTTATCTTGATGAAATTTTCACCACTGACACTTTGATGAATTATGCTCATAATTGGACAGAAAAAAGTAAACTATTTGCACTAGATCTAATGCGTAATCTACAGTCACTATGGCAACATAGGGTGACGTCGAGCTGGGCAACTTACTTCTGGAAGTGATACAGCATCAGCAAAATCTGCCTGGCACATCTAAAAATTACACCTTTTCAAAATATTCTCCTTTACACAATACACATCTCTCCCTTCTATGGATCTACTTGTCAAAGCAGGACCTGAACTGATCTTGTGGAATTTTACAGATTGTTTCCCGAACAACTATTGGCAAGTCATGAACCTTACCAAACCACCAGCCACGCAGCTCTGATTTCAACGTCGGAAAGAGCCAGAAATCGCATGGTGCTAGGTCTGGGGAATATGCAGGATGCTTCACAGTTTCAATTCCTAACTCTCTTAGTGTTGTCTTGGTGATTACAGAGGAGTGGGGAGATGCATTGTCATGATGTAATACAAATCTGCCATCAAGTTGTTGCCTCCTCTTCACAGCTCGCACCAGATCATGCTTGATAACCTGAAATTGTGATAAGGTTTATCCAACCAGATGCTTTTATCAAAGCATAAAATATTTACTAAAACATTGAATACATTTTAAATGTAACATTATATCTATTACATTTACCTTTGAATAATACTGTGCTGTGACTGTCCATCCTGCCAGTATGGCATGGCTCAAAATCATGCCTTTGGCATCGAAGAAAATGATGAACATGATCCTCTTTGCTGAGCGGTTCACCAAGGCCTTTACTGGTGAGGGCGAGTCTGGATGTTTCCACATGCTCAAATCTTGCTTATTTTCAGGATCATAAACACTAATCCATGTTTCATCTGCAGTGATAATGGAGTTCATAAAACGGTTGCAATAGTTACGATACTGTCTGAGAAATGACTTGGCGTCTGCTACTCTTTGGAGTTTCTGTTCAAGTGTCAGAATACAGGGAATCCAGCGAGTGCATACCTTGGACATATCGAGCTCCTTAGTAACAATTGAATGGACTGTAGAAGTGCTAAGCCCAACCTTGGAAGCGATGTCTCGCGCACTGCAACAGTCATGGTAAATACCACTTAGAACTACTAAGAACCACTAAAAACTACTAAGAACCACTAAGAACCAGGAAGAAGCACCTCTTTAGTTTGTCAGTGCAACCTTTATCTGTTTTGTGTATACTTACGTTACATTTCAGTCTTGCAGGAAACTGGTTGTTTCTTTTTTGGATTGGTACTATGGTTAATTGCTCTAAATATTATGTTTTCAAAAATAGTGCTATTAATTGCTGATATGGTCTCTAGCACCTTTGTTATTAACCAGGGTTATAATTTCATAACATCTTTTTGTTCAAGTGGAAAGTTTAACAAAAATCCTATATTTTGTACCACTCATAAATGCTAGATTTCTTATATCATACAACTTGTGCCGTAAGTATTCACTATCATGGCGATCGTCTCTGATTTTGTTTTTCCCATCACACACAAAACTTTATTGAATAGTGCTGCTCTAGTGCCATATTTACGGTTTCAACAAAAGAATGTGTTCAACTTCCGTTGTTTACAGGAAATGACGTCATATTTCATCCAATATGATGACAGGATTATGTCCATCTCTTACATAAGGAACACATTGTATGAAGTTTCATCAATTTTCCTCAAGGATTTTAGAAGATCTGGTCTGGACGGACAGACGGACAAATGGACAGACGGACGGTTGGACAATGCAAAACCTATCCCTCCAACTTCGGCAGGGGATTAAAAGTTGAAGCTACATGAAGTGACATGTTTGTACATTTTTATCAAATTTTCTCACTTACAAAAGAAAAGGAGAGCACAAATTGATATAAAGATGTCCCATTTTTACAAGATCAAAGTGATTTTCAGGATACATAGATACATACATGATGCTTATCAAAGTATTAATTATTTGAAAAAAAAAAATCTTTAGGAATTCAGGGACCACCAGGGTCTGTATTTTATGTTACATTTTGCTGTTTGCTGTTGGTTCTCCACAAGCTCGGCTGATATACAACATGAGCGTGTGTTCGATTAAACGGTTTATTAACGACTATCTGTGGGCAAAGCCCACAAGGGCGGGAGTTTACGAGCATGCACAGTACAACATACAATCTGAATCATGCATGCATTTTCATACAATGTAACATTTTACCAACCATTCTTAAGAATATTCTTTGTCTAAATCCTAAGAATTTTCTACACTTGAAAGTAACACAACTTCTGATTGGCTAAACCATTTAGCCAATCGGAAGTTCTTTTACTTTCAAATTTAGAAAATTTTCAGCATAAGACAAAAAAATTTCTTAAGAATGGTTGGTGAAGACAGACCCAGGATTTCTTCCTTTCCTACTACGTTTTCTAGTTTTCTATCCTTCCAAAGACAAATCTTAAATTTACTTGTTGTCTACATATGCTTTCAATATGACAGTCTTAAACCTTTACCATACAATGCAGACTTTTTAAAGAAAACTTTTGAAAACATTGTAGAAAAAGGAGTAAAGGTTGGAAACCAGCATTTTCTCCTTTTCCAACTGTTTTTTTTTTAACTTTTCAGAGACAAATCCAATAATTTGATCTACATGTAATTCATCCTCTGAAAATACTTTTTAAGTTGCACAGTTCTAAAATTTTTCTGTATTGTAAACTTTGATGTCTGGTATAGGCCTCACATGTACCACGAAGCTTAACTTTTTTTGCTTTTCTGGACAATGCAGATAATCTGACGGCACAGAGAGTGGATATTAATCCTTTCTTTTTTTAATTCAAGTTTTTTTGACCTTGAGGAAGATGGTTTTTGTAACCAGCATTTCATCCTCTTTCCCCAGTGTCCTCTACTTTTACGAAGACAAATTCTAACAGCACATTATGGGGTCTAAAATTACCTTCAAATTGCACAAGTCGGAAATTCAGTCATGAGGTGTAGAGTTAATATTTACTCTTAGAATTGTAAGATGCATGTACATACAACATGGTTGTAAAAATGCAGAGAAAAAAAAATCTTGAATAGACATGCTTTAAAGTGGTTGGGAAATTTGATACAGCCCTTGTGTGTGATTTCCCCATCCCCTGTATTTATGTGTAGATTGTTTTGTAAGCACCCATTGTAAATGATGCCATTAAGGCTGTTAACTTAATCGCAGAAAAGATTGTTTTCTGTTTCATTGAATACTCATAAGCATTTATAAATTATAACTGTTTAAAGGGTTACTGTTAAACTTGGTTTCAGATGTTGGCACGCAAAGGGTTTTTCCTCTTGAGCTTCTACCAAATGCCAAAAACTTGTCCAAATTGAAAGTATTGGAAGACAACAAATTAAATGCAACTCAAATAACAGAATCTGTCTTTGATAAAGTAAAAGGGTTAAGAACTGCATGTCTTTCATTCTTTCAGTGTTCTAGGTGAAGATAAATCAAAGATCTGAGTGAAAACCTCTTTTGTTTTATTCTAATTTATTTCATGTACTTGTATTGATTGAAACAAACTTGCAGCAGATGGCTTTTAAACTACATGTACATGTATACAGTATCACATCCATTACTGTCAAATACATACATGCACACCTGAAGACATTGTGGCAAAAAGGATAACAGTTTGTTACCCTGGAGGGAATAAAGTTGCCTGTGTGAGATTGGCGCATGTTTTACTTTCATTGAAAAACAAAAGGGCAAATAGAAAGAAAGATGGGAGATAAAATACATGAACATACATTTGGTGAAGTTGAATGGCTACAACAAAGCACTTTCTGGCAGTTCTCTGTTATGTTTAAAAAAAAATGTGTTATTGCTGTTGATCAATACAACAGACTTCCTATATGGTCTAAAATGGGGACCCTCTACAATTGCTGTTACATAAACGATCAACAACTCATTCATATTATAAATTTATTTTGATGGTTAATATATCTGCTTGTATTTTTTTTTTTTTATGAACTAAAATATCAAAGTGATCTGTAGTGGCAATTTCTTGTCTGTGCCCACAATGTGACACGCCAAATTTGTAAAGCGGAGCAAATGTTTACAACACATGACAAGACAACCTGTCACATCAAAAAACAAAAATTCTAGCAAAACCCACCATATTCCCTCACAAGCTCTGCAGTAAATCCTTGTGTTGGCATTGTTGTTATGGAAACCTGCCACAGGTTGTGTCCAACAGAAACAACACTATAGCTGTACTGTAATTACGTACATTTTGTTATAAAACTTACACAAAAAATCCAAATCATCATGGTATGCAACTGGACATTTTGAAAAGCAGAACTCTTTGTTTGCAAAACTTTGAAGAGGCTGGTAAATTCATTTAAACGACATGATAAATAACAAAAATTTACGGTTTTATCTACAGCAACGACGGATTTTGAATTAAGAGAAATCTTAGAGTATCACCTTCTGCATACTACTTTGAAAATATTGTGCAATTGGAAAACGGGTAAAACCAAGCAATTGCTCCTTTGAGATTTAATAGGCCCTTTAGCCATTATGTTTTCATTTTGTATTCATGTATAAAACCTTACATCATGCTGATAATCCCTAATTTGACAGAATGTTTTCAAAGACATTTGTTGCAAATTTGCTACAGGAAGTAATGAGTCCATTCATCCTTTTTGCTGAATGAAGGTGTCTTTCAAATACTGTTCCAATTGTGTATAACTTAACTCTTTACTAGACAACATTTTGCATTCGCAGACAACATGGTCAATTTTGCTCAGATGATGGACATTGTCTGAAAATGTAGGAAACAATGTGGGGGAAAAAGAGAAAATACTGCTTACAAGAGGCACAAAGAACATCTTGTAGAAAAGGAAAGCACTTATCTTGAATGGATACATGGAAAACCTCGAGGAAAAGAAGCAATCACTTGTAATTGCTCTTTTTCCCTCTGTGATTTCAAACGCTATTCATATCAGGGATGTAACAAGATGCACTTGAACTCAACACTGGATAGACTTAGGGTGTTTATGTATAACATTTGACATCAGAATAAGATATACAATACTTTATACATTCCAGGTAAAAGACTGTAACATGGCCCTCAATACAGAAGTATCACAGTTTTGGACAAATACTATATTTGAAATAATGACAATAAAAAGTAACGAGTGTAGAAAATAAACAATTTAAATGTCTTTATGATTTAAAATTTTTAAATGTCTTCATGATTTTAGGCGCTGATGTGTTGAGGGGCAGCAATTTTCCTTTCTACTTGACTTAAGTATTTCTCTGGTATTCCAGCACCCCTGTAAATAGACAAATAAAAACAGAGTTATAGCCTGGTAAACTTCTCTTTAGTTTTTACATTTTTAGCTGGACAGCATTAGACCAAACTTATAAACCAGAAAACTTACCTACAAGCAGGAGTTTACCTCAAACTTTCAAATGCTAAAAACCTGTGACCTTGACTTTAAGCCTGGTGTATAAAACCTTGGCTTTACAAGTGCAAGGTGTACTTATGTGTGAAATATTGTATTATTTACTTGCAGTAACCAGGGTTCAATATGTATATATAGAGACCACTATTTATCACACAATCCCGAGTTTTAACAACCCCGGCAGAAAAAGTTTTTGAAAACACTGCGGGAGAAGGAGAAAAAAAAATAGATACCAGCATTTTCTCCTTTTCCTACAGTGCTTTCTACCCTTTCATTCAAAAGTCTCATCATTTGAAGTACAATTTATTTGTTGTCTACAAATACTTTCAATTTGGAGAGGTCATAAATTTTGTTGAGTGGTAAAGAGTTAAGAGCATACAACCTTTGACTTCCTTGTGAAACCTTGACCTTTGACCTAAATATTTGCTTCCCACCACAAATCAGAAACTTTTTTTTGTTCTTTGCGGCTATAAGAATCTTAATTTATCCATTTAAACACAAATAGTCAAATTCTACTTATTAGATCATTAATGACAGAAAATGAATACAGATGCCCCTGTAACATAAATTTTGTTTTCTCTCCATATTAATTCTTAAAGCAATGTCAGTTACAAACTAAATATATCCTACTTTAAAATACGTACGAGGGCTGTTCGATATGTAATGTGTATTGTACCACAGGGCGATAACGCTTTGCACGATTTCGTGGATGATGATATGCTTGAATAGCTCTATTCAATACCTTTCCAACGGTATAAACACGAGCCTTCAGCTCCACATAGTTTTAAACTTACAGTCATTTCAATAGAGCTAGTCGTTGACCACTGTTGTAAAAATGGGTGGGAAACGGATTAAGAATATTGAAGAAATTAGAGGTTATATAAAAGTTCGCACAAAACTCGGTCATTTGGTGATGCAGATTTTTACTGAATTGGGGGAAGTTTATGGGTCTGATAAGGTATCTTATGAGACAGTTCGTAGTTGGAAAAAGAAATTTCTGACTGGCACAGAGTCCGTCAAAGGTGCAGCAAAATCTGGCCGACCTGTGACTTTAACAGGCAAAGCAAAAGTCGGGGAAATAATTGAAAGTTATGGCAGATACACGATTCATGATATTGCCAACGCTGTTGGCATATCGCTATCGCAGGTACATTTCATTTTGAAGCGTATTTTGAAAGTACGAAAGATTTCTGCCAGATGGATACCTCATATATTGACAGATGACCAAAAACGGGTACGACTATAAACCACTAAGCAATTGCTCAAAATGTTTCCCAAATTCAATCAATTTGCAAACATTGTTACTGGTGACAAAACATGGGTTCACTATTTCGAACCAGTAAGAAAAATTGGAAACAAAATATGGCTAACTAAACACGGTAGAAGGCCTGTAGTTGCCAAAAGAAGCACAAGCACAAAGAAGGTTCTTCATTGCATATTCATCTCATGTGATGGTATAGCCGTACAAATTCCGGTGCCGAAGGGCGAAAGTGTTACAGGTCGGTATTACCTAGATGTTATACTAAAAAAGCTCAAGAAATATTATCTTAAACGACGCCCTGTGTCAGGATTTAGGCATGTTCGTCTACTTCATGATAATGCTCCATCACATACATCTGAGCTTGTGATGCAAAAGTCGGAGAAGGTTACCGTCTTGCCACACCCACCATACTCTCCAGATCTAGCCCCATGCGACTTTTTCCTTTTTCCAAAACTTAAAAAGTTCTTATCTGGTCGTCGTTACAAGTCCCGACAAGCCCTTGGCTCGGCCATCAGTCAGTGCCTCAGAGGTCTACCTAAATCAGCGTACCGTGACACATTTCAGAAATGGATTCAGAGATTGAAATTATGTATTTCAAACCGCGGAGAATACTTTGAAGGGATGTAATGTTCATTTCACTATTTGAGTTGAATGCTTTTGAGATATCGTACAATACACATTACATATCGAACAACCCTCGTATTTGTTCTGTGCTAAGAAGGAATTGGTACAATTCTAGAACTGTCCTGTTCAAAGAAGAAATTCCCATATTGTTGCAAAAAGTAGGTATTCTTTTCTTGTGCATTAGAATTCTGGAATTACTCTTACCCAAAGTAGGAATATTGGTCAAAGTCAAACTGTTGTCTTACCATTTTAAGGCACTGTTGTCAGTTATTTAGGAAAAAGAAGTTCTGTTTAAGATCACAGCAAGATTCATAAGCATTCCTACTTTAAGCAGAAACTCTAGTATACAGCTTACTGATAAAAACATCAATAAAATACCTTTGCCCAATTCTAGAACTTTATAATACAGACAAGAAATGCTCTAGAAAGTGAGAATTCCTACTCTGACCAGGATGATTCTAGAACTGAACTGACTTCCAGTTTAGACAGATCTATTCATTATGATGTCGGTCACAAACTGAATAGTATTACAGTACTTTATTTCATGCTTTTCAGTAGTTTATCGGGAAATAATGGTGGGTTATGGTTTGATATTTCATGGTAATGACCAGTGAAAAATATTGATTTCATATTTTATACCTGTTCAATTGAAAGCGGAAACAGTAGTTCCCGTGCACTAGTTTCCTAGGTAAACAGCACATACCATTCAACCAGAGGGAAATGTGACATAATTTGCACACATTTACCCTGCATTTCTCCCACTTTATGTGATATTGTAATGGGTTCTTATGTGGAGGGGGGTATGCCATAGGGAATTACCAAAAACAACTGTACTGGATTTTGACAAAAGTCCCAACCAAAAAATAGTTAGAAGCATGAAATATATACATAATTAGAATATTTGTTTTTTTCAGAAAAAGATCTCATGAACATCATTGGTAATATTTTCATGAGTGGCTCAGCCACTCGTGAAATTATTACCAATGATGTTCACTGTATAAAAAAAATTTTGATCTTTCACCGAAAAAAATAAATATCCTCTATGTATAACCTGTATCAAATGAGTAGTATTAAGATGCCAATTTGAAAGCAAGGAAAGATGTCTATTTCATAATATTTCTATCTTAATCTTAGAATTTTGGGCATCAGTGGTATACTGCAAGGAATAATAAGTTTGATTTGGATCTCCATTGTCTGATATTTCATGAGAATATTGTAGAAAAAGAAAACTCCTTGCTATCAGCAGTTTCCACATTTGCCACCCTTTCTCTGTATCAAATAGTTCAAATGTTTAATTTGCATAATGATACATGTAATGTACATGTTACAATAAAAGCTTGACTTTAACTAGCCTGGGTTCCAATACGTTCATTTTTCCTATTTTATCATTTGGATACATTACTTTGTCAAAAATGACTCTTACATGAACAATCTAATTAGCTTGAACTCTGATGAAATAAATATATAAACATATAAAAAGGTTAAACAGCTTAATTTTCTTACTTTATAAATTTCAATTTCAATCTACATTTTTGTCTAAATGTCAATAAAATCACAACAGACAAGCTACATGTCAAGTTATTGATCATGTGCTGTGTTTATCAACAATAAAAATAATTCAAAAATAAAAGAATTGCCCCTGGTGTTTGCTAAAACAATATCAACTATTACAGGGTAACTCAATCAATTGGATACATGAAATGTTACACATGAATGGACATTATGGGAAGGGCTCTAATGACGCTAGCCCCTAAAACACATTTTAACCTTGCTGTGACCTTGACCTTTAACCTATTCATATGAACCTTTAAACAACAGACATGACTTATGCAAGACCCATCCTCTTGATATGGTAAACATTGGTACAACAATATGACCTTGCTGTGACCTTGACCTTTAACCAACAGACATGACTTGTGCAAGACACATCCTCTTGATATGGTAAACATTGGTACAAAGTTATTTTGAAATTAAGTATTAAGGAAGAAAGTTTTGGCTAAGACATCAAGATGGATAGACTGACAGAAAAACAAATGGACAGATAGATGGATGGACCTAACAAAAGTTATATACCACCCAAATTCCTTTTTTTCAGGGGCATAAAAAATTGGCCATATCATACATAAATATGAACCATGCTCTGTGAAAACGGGGCTTAATGCTTCCTCGCAGGCTGACATGGGCCGAAACTTTTCGCTATCTTTAATTTTTCTGCACGTCAAATTACCATTCTACATCATGATACAGTCGCATGTTTGACAAAATGGATTTTATGGAATCATAATTAGGTTATGTCTTGTTTTGTCTGATGAATAACGGAGATGCATTAAGCCCCCTTTTGCCAGAGCATGGCTCATATGTAATGACAGCCATGACTTCTGCTCTACAGAAAATAAGTAAATATATTAGCCATTGCTTCTGCAAAAAATAAAAATACAGCACTCAACAAATGACTAGCATTTCATTGCGTCTAGCTAAATATTTCATAGATTATTCTGTGGTTTGTTCCATATAAAGTTTCAGGAAATATTTTTACCTACTTGTTGCTCTTTAACCTCTAGAGTGCTAAATTGATGAAATGGACCTTTTCAGTCGTGAAGAACATACAGTATCTAAAGGCCCTTAAGGGCCTGACAGAGATTTCGCTTATTTTCTTGCATACATCATTATGTAAGCATGGAGAATTGAACAAATACTGAAATAACTGAAGTAAAATTCTCAAATCCAATTATTTGGAATCCCACTAAATTTGAGAGAGTTTCAGTATTCATTGTATTAAACAATCCCTTCAAGTGTCAAAGAAATGTGACCACTAATGTAGACTGTGATGAGTAAGTAAGACTAAGTCATCAAACGGCTGCTTTTTCTAAACTGATAGGTAGATTTTCTTGGTTTTTAATAGGGCTCAATCACTTGATGATACAAATGATCTGTGCAAGTTTCAAAAGGATTGGATTAAAAATGGATTAAAAATGTAGACTATATTGTGCTAACAAGGAATGAAAATTTTCAACTTTGAGTGGCAACTTTTCCGTTTGTGATTGTCAGATTTTTCTCAAAATCAATAGGATTCGAGCTATTGATGACATGAACAAACTGTGCAAGTTTTACGAAAATCAGACTACAAATGCAGACTTTATTGCGTAAACAAGAAAAAGACTAGCAGATAAACGACAGACTGACAGACGGAGACCGTGCTATGACATAACCTCTGCTGGCTTTTTTTAGCCAGTAGAGCTAAAAATGACCATAGTCAACTTTCACTGCCATGTAAAACTGAGTTCTGCCTAATTTACCTATGTTTTTTTTACCCTTAATAAACCTTCATAACCAGATCAATATAAAGGATTGAAAATAATCTAAGGTATGATAAGAAAATTGAAATATTCCCTTTCAAATAAATTCAGTTTGAGTTCTGTTTTTTAGGCTCATGTTACACATGGTGCTGTTCCCAAGTCTTTTTTTTAATAAGTGTAACATTGCCATCGAAGAAGGCAAGGGGAAATAAGTTGGCAAAGGAAGAGATGTATATCTTCATGGACAGTCTAGGGATGTTGCTTCAACACCCAGTCCAAGCAGACCGTAAACATGGAGTATTATCAAAAGATGAGTGTATTTCAGAAACATTTGCCTCACTTTCTTACCAATAATATTTGATAATGACAATTTCTGACAAATCATGTTTTGTGAGGGCTGTTGTCATCTCATTACAGGTGATTCAGCCAAAACTGACCTTATTGATCCAGAAAAAGTGACCCAACTATGAGATTGATAAGTTAATATTCTATCAAGACAATGTGCCATATCCTCCGGCTGAAGGGACATTGGCAATCTTTGACTTTTTGGGTTATGAAAGACTTATCCATCCCCTCTATAGCCCTGACCTTATCCCTATAGACATTCTTGTCTTTCCTCGACTAAAAGGAAATTTATGGGGGCAAGAGTATGAATCTTTCCATGAACTATTAAGAATGGTAGTGAAGCTGGGTTTCTTATCAGTTTGGCTCTAGTTGGATGGGAAACACAGAAAAAGCTATGTCAAGGATGGAAATTAAACCATGGGACTTTATAATTGGTAGTTCTGAATTTTTACATCCACAAAACCTCTGAACTCGCAAGGGATTAACACTGCAAGAAAAGAGAGCTTCCAATTTATTGCATGTTATTTACCTGCAATGAAGGCATTCATTACAGACAACTAGGCTAAAACTAATTGTAAATATTTAAGTTTGAAGTCTTTCATTTCAAACCAAAATTGGGCGTAATATTCAGTTACCTCCATTTATTTTATTTATTTTTGTGTGTGTATGTGTCACAAGTAATACTGAATAGACAGAATGTCGAATTGGATTTACAGTGAAGTGAAAATGTAATCGTAATCAATTATATATTTCTAATATATACACATTTAAAAAGAAATTTAGCAAGGTATAACATATTTTTGAGCCATTATCTGGCAAAACAGGGTTCAGTGCATCTGCAAAAAGTATTGACCAAGGTCAGCCTGCGCAGTCCGCTTAGGCTGACCTGGGCCAAAACTTTTTGCTATCAGTCAATTTTCTGCATGTCAAAGGACCAGTATACCTCATGATTCAGCCAGTTGTTATACAAAATGGAATTTTTGGATCCATAACTATGTAATGGCATGCTTGGTATCATATCTAATGGAGATGCTATAAGCCCCCTTTTGCCAGAGTGTGGCTCATTTTTATGATTATTCCATCACAGAGTGAGGTGTGTAAAACACTGGGGTATTATTAGTGGTTTAAAAAAAAAACACCCAAAATGCTGTGGGTTAAACAAGAATAAAATCATAGCACACAACACTGCAATGAGCCATGTACAACAACCTTATCATGCCTTGATGTTTACGTTGACCTTGTGGGCAACATGTGAAACATATTTATCAGGAATGCCAGCAGCTCTGTAAAAACAAATATATTACATGCATAAAATACTACCAGTTTTTGCATCTTGCAGCAAACCTCTTATGAAAACACTGAAGCAAGAGGCAAATTTACTATTGAGTACAAATTTCTCCTCTACCACGTTTTCACCTGTTTTAATGTATTAATTATTATTTCCTGTGGATTATCCGTATGTCACATTAAGTTCATGTGCTTTCAAAGTCATCGGCTATAATGTTACTTCAAGAGATAGTGAGTAAAGTCAGAGAATAAGTGGTCCTATATCGCTCACTTGAGATCATGGAGCTTACTGTATGTGCCTGCATCAGGAGTCAGGGTGAGGGTGACTCAATTTTAAAGCAACCATAAAGTCAATTTTTCTTAACTCTTTCCCACACATTGCCCAGTTTCATGACCCTGAGGAAAAACTTTTTGAAAATATTGTGTGAAAAGGAGAAAATGCTGGTAACCTTGTACCCTTCCAATCTCAAAATTCAATTTTCGAGTCATATTTAATTTGTTGTCTGCAAATGCCTTCAATTTGGACAAGTCTAACATTTTGTCACGTGGGAAAGGGTTAAATGAAAATGCAATTTGTCTTTCTGCCACATTTTTTTCACATGTATATCAAAGCCTGAATTATATCAACAAACCACATTTTACTAGGATATATCAAGTATTCTGCTGCATTTTTTTCAGCAGGTAATGAGTCCACCTTCTGCCACATAGACATATTAATGGTAAATGACACAAAGGGAAAACAATGGAAGGAGAACATAAATAATATCATGTTCTTTTGAATATTATGTTCTTTTGTATAGAGAAAACACTATATGAAAAGGAAAAATTAATTGTTACAAGTGTTACAGCATTAGTTGTACGGTCAGGTGGCAAGGGACTTGAAAACTTGTTCACGGCTGTGGTGAATCATGTCGCCCCGAGCCGAAGGCGAGGTGACGACATGATTTGCCACAGCCGTGAACAAGTTTCCAAGTCCCCTGCCACCTGACCATACAACGAATTTATTATACTGCAAAGTTTTACCATTCCAACGTGTGTTAAGCGAATTTAACCTGTTTTTTGGTTTCAAAAATTGAGTACGCTGACCAAGTAGGATTTCCCTTCTGAGTGCCCCAATTCAATGAAAACTGACGTCACTGGGAAATGACGTCACTGAAACCTTGGTAAAACATGCAGTTTGGCGCATAATCTTGATGTTAATCTTGTCCGACACCGCCATTTTGGATGCTGTGTTGAAGGTGTAGTCATGTATACGGAGCTCCCGAAAGGGAAACTGCTTTTACGTTGGTTTTGCCTGTGTACATGATATATATGTTTGGGGCATATTATCCCAATGAGATCACGAGAAATTCCTTTGCAGTATAATAATAATTGCTGCTCTTCCCTAAAGAATTGTCTACTATAGGGAAGTAAAAAGTCATTAAATTTTGTGCACTCATGGTTTTTGAATAGCTTAGAAATACCTATAGGCTGAATGACTGTTAACACTTACCATTTGATATAATTATAACTTTCTGCATTGAACAATTCTTTACCTGAGTGAGGGAGAATTTGGAAATGGAATCACAAAACAGTCATGAACTCCAATAACAAAGAACCAGATGACTAAATATTGAATTGATCATATGGAAGTAACATTGGCAGATGGTATGGCTAAAATAATAGGGCTTGCCTCTGAAAGGGTTCTAATCATCATTAGGTAAGGAGAAGATGCTGGTAACCATCATGTTCTCCTTTTCCAAAAATGTTTTTGAGTCTTCATGGTCATAAAACCATATATTCCACAGAATATTCTCTACAGGCAACGAATTCATCTAGGCCAAGAAACAAAATATAGAAGGAAATTGTCCCAATGGAACTGGTAACAAAACATACCTTAATGTTTCTAATTTCTTCTTCTTAACTTCTTCAAGTTTTGCACGTCTTTGTCTTGCTTCCTGGTCTAATTTCACACCCTCCTCAAAGAATGCATTTCGCTCTGAAATTCTAAGCTGTTCTTTTTCTCTGATCTGGGTTCTCACATCATCAGCATGCACAAGGCGTTTCTTTCTGGACTCTTCCTCTTCCCTCCTCTCTTTCTCCACCAGTTCCTTCTGTGCTCTGTGATAAAATAATAAGTTTCAAGTAACAAAAAGTAAGTTTCAGTTCTACACTCCACTTTACAGCATGCTCATAAATGCTAATAATACATTTGACAAAAACCGCTAGAACTGATGCAATGTTAATTATACATTTGACAACAAGCACTAGAACTCAAACTGTCAAGGCAGATGATTCCACCCCCATTCACGGTTGTCTACCTAGGCAGGCACCTTTAAACTTGCTTAAGGCCAAGTTAACAAAAGAAAAATTCAAAGGGTAAAAATAACCAGGGCAGTGAGCCTCCATGTAAAATTTCAGCCAAACTGGCCATTATCTGGCAAAATGGGGTTTAATGTGTCTGCAAAAAGTATCGACTCAGGTCAGCCTGCGCAGTCTGACTCTTGTCAAACCTTTTAGTTTTTGGTAAATTGTCTGCCCGTCCAAGGACCATTCTACCTCAGGATTTAGGCAGTTGTTAGACAAAATGGATTCATAATTATGTGATGACTTGCTTGGTGCAGTGAATCATGGAGCTGTATTAAGCCCCCTTTGGCCACAGCATGGCTCATTTTTAAAAATATACCTATGATCTGTAGTAATAGCATGAAAACAGTTAGACAGCTAGTCTTAATATTCAACAACATTCCTTTAACTCTGTGCTACATGGCAAAACTTTAGATTTGTCCACATGAAACATACTTCTGGACATCAAATTTATTTTGCCTCAAATGATGACAAATGTGTGAGAGAGTAGAAAACATTTTGGAGAAAATATACCAGCATTTTCTCATATCTTTCAAACTGATCCTGATCTGCACTATCCATCATTGAAGCTATCGTTGTGATTGGCACGCTGCAAGGAATGTACTGACAAACAAAAATTACCTTTGACCCCTATCTTACCTAAGTACTCTTTCAAACTCGTTTCTTTCTCTCTGGGCCTGTACAGCAAGATAATGCTCCTTCTGGTTCATTTGATTCTGACGTGCCTCGATTAACATGGCTTCTGTTTCTGCTTTCTTCTTTGCCTCTTCTGCCTCCTTCCTTCTCCATTCTCTTTCGGCCTGCTCTTGGGCTCTCTTAGCACGTAGAGCATCTCTATCTGCCTGCTCATCCCTGGCCCGCTCCTGAAGAGCCCTGAGTCTTGCTGTCTCTTTCTCTTTCTCAAGTCTTATCCTCTCTTGTTCCTTCTCATAGGCAGCTTCTCTTTCCTTGAAAAAAAAGGAAGGAAATAATTTTTATCAATTAAAGGCCAAATAGTGGCCAAAAGTAAACAATGCCGGTTAAAATGCATTTGCATTTAAATCATACCAATTAAAAGTATGCAGTTATTGTGGGTTCCTTAGCCCTTCTTTTCATATATTTACAAGGAAATATTGCATTCTATTGCAATAACTTTTGAAAATTCTCATAATTATTTTTGGCACAGCTGTTCTTTAAACTCACAACTAACGATGATTACTAGATCTTGCTTTTCTTTGAATTACAATATTAGGTATTTATATAAAAACTATTCATGTCACTCGTCTTGAGGCTTTGCCTTATTCATATAATTACAATTAGCAACAAATAAATGTGGGGCATGAATACCTCCATATTTTTTTAGATTGTTTTGAACTGGATTTGGACCAAAAAATCCATTATGAAGAATATGATAGATAAATTCAGGCATTATCTGTACATAGGAATTATATTGAACACTTTTCAATTGTGATAATACTTTCAGGAATCTGATAAAAAAGTAAAACATGCTATTTACTGGCATTTTCTACAATGCCCACATTGATTACCAACCTTATTAACTACAATTCCCATGACACCCACATTCGATTTGTTGTCTGCAAATACTATCAATGCGTCAAAATTTTGTTGTATAGTACAATACAATACAATATGAGATTTCTATAGCGCAGACACTGCTGATTGGAAGCATTGTATTGCACTTTACAAAAGTAATGTCTAAATAATTATTTACAATATTAGTAAAACTTTGAAAACAGATACATCTTAAGGGTTCGTCTTAAAACAGATTCTTCTCATATTTCTCTTTAATGATTTGGCATTCCATTCCACTATTTTGGCCCCTCACTACAAACGATCTATCTGCTAGACATGTACGTGTTCTAGGGATACTAAGCAGGGAAGTCTTACTTGATGATCTTAACCTATACCCAGTTTCATTAATGTTAATCAGATTGATTGATGGTAATGAGTCAAGCAAAAATTTCTTACAGTTAAGTATATACAGCATGTGAAAACAGCTGTTTTCCAAAAAACAAAGCATCTGTGGACAATGTTGTCTCTCACTTACAAGGGAACATTAAACAGTTATAAGAAAATTGATAAAAAGGTAGCTGTTTATTGTCCACAGACAATGCCTGCACAGATGAATTGAGGAATTCACCCATACACAGATAAAGCTGGGTACATGTACCTACACAGCACCTGCTTGCTAAGCTGGATGCAACAAAAACAGTAAGAAGACTATTGTGCAATAAACTCACAGCTTTTTGTTTCATGTACTCTATCACTTTAAGTTCCTCTGCTTTTTCTTGTTGTTTCTTGATTTCTCTACGAGCCAGAATTTCTTCATTGGCTTTGTTCAACTCAACCTAAAAGAAACCAAAAATAAATGGATCATTTGTTCCAAGAGGAAACTAGTTAAATAAAGTTCTACTTATTTGAACCAAAGTTTACTAAACTATCAAAATTGGAAAATTAGTAGAGTGTGCCTATATTTATCTGTTGTTAATCTGCTGAATAGATTTATTTCATATTTCTCAACAAGTTGCTGTTTTTAAACATATTCCAGTAATGTTGTTCTTGTGCAGTATTTCTTTACCAATACCACGCAAGGCATTCTATGCAAAGCTACTAGTTGCTCTCCAATATCAACATCTATTTGTTCCATTTCAACAATGTTTTTACCATCATTGAAAAATCCTTTTCCATTCCTTCAGGTATTTTTCTATGTATCACTTGAAAATGAGATCAACTGGAACAGAGTGATGGTTCTACCTACTAGAATGTAGATGTAAAGGAACAGAGATTGCAGTGATTCTGTTGTTGGGTGTCAAAGTCCTGTAATTCTGAGCTATAACTTGGCAATATCATTCTATAGCTATGTGGTTTAAGGGGATGCATTCATTGTGGCTGCTGGTCATATGACTAGTGATAGGTAAATGGTATATACACTTATAGAATTTGATGAGTATACAGCAAAGGTGTATAAGATGAGACTGCTAGATACATATCAAAGGTTGTAGATGAAGATCAGCTTGCATAGACAGGGTGATCTTGGTCTACACAATTTACATAAAACATCAGTGGCTGTGATGAGCAGAATATTAGTTACGATTTAAATGATCAGTGGTTACCCTTAGTGCAGCTTGTTCCTCTTTCCTCTTCTCAAGTTGAACTCTGTCTTCATCCATCATCTTCTCCACATATCTTTGCATCTGTACATTTTCTTGGTCCTTACGCTCAAGGTCAAACAACCTTTCCTGCTCATTTTCTGTTATCTGTTCAAGCAACTTAGATGCACCTTAAAGTCATCAACATATGAAAGTTAGCTCTTTATCCATTAATTGACCAGCTACTTTCAAACATAAGAAAATCAAAGGGCCCAAAAGAATTCAAATTACATGTTGTTTTCAGTCTGATCTTTATCTACACATTCAGCTCATACTTCATGCACTAAGTGTTGATGTTGAAGTCGAATTGACACAAGCTTAATATAAATATTTACATGAGTATACTTCTCTTCTTTAGTTCTTTCATTACTGAATAAATAAAGTGCATTTTCTCAAAGACTACAAATACAATTTCACTTCAAGATCAAGACAGAGTTCAATCATAATCCAGAATAAAGCAGTGGACATTGTAGATTAGAGATCAGACTGCAAGCTCTGTACAGTCTGATCTTGATCTACTCTGTCAACAAAAGCTTTTGGTGTCCATGGTATGAATGAGTCAAGTAAGTCTTTCGACATTTTTTAAACTCTTGTTTAGCATATTATGCTTCGGTCTGATAAAAACTAACATAAATTCATTATGTGAAGGGTGTTGCTAAAACTCTCTATACATGTCCCATTTTGAATCATGATTATAATACGCCTAGCCTTGTAGCATCACTTGAAAACTCACATCAGTGTTACACTTTTCCCAAGCCAATCTTTCAACCATTTTCATGATTAAAAACATGTGCACAAAATATATGATTAATGCTGTACCTCTCAAATGTTAATAGCTGTTTAACTGGGAGCCAAATAAATGTGATGATCTTATTGGTCGAATATTAACCAAAGTATTATCTGACCAAGTTTAATGAGATTAACACTGTAAATGCAACTTCCACATTGCATTCAAGGTTGCTTTGACCCAGTGACCTACTTTTTGCCCAAAACAACCCATTTTCAATTTTTTCTAGGATATCAAGGCAAATACTCTAAGTTTCATGAACAATGGACTAAAAACATGATCTCTAGAGTGCACTCAAGGTTTTTCGAAGATATTACCTAGTTGCCTATTTCATGATTGCATCACTAATTCTTAGCTGTTATTCTCCATAGTCTGCACCTTTGATGATCTGTAATACTTAAGCTGATATAGCAGACTTTTCTTTTGTCATGCAGCAGATCAGTCTTGTGAACACATTGCAACAAAGGGCATACTAATTGTACAACCAAATACACGTAATTTATCCTTGTGCCATTATGTTTTCACTTTATCCATGATGATAACAAAGATGTTCTTGAGTTCATTTCATGGGGTGATGACTTCAAGACATGAAATGAAGTAATTGTTCTGTGAATACCTATCAGTCGTTCCTCTTTCCTTTTCTTCTCTATTTCTTCTTGGATCTTGATAGCATTCTGCCTATCCACTTCCATCATCAAATCTAATCTCTTCTCTTCATGTTCCATCTCCTTGCCGATCTGAGACTTCTCCAAAATCTGGGCATCTCTGATGGCATGACATTTAGCATTTAGGATTAACTGAAAATAAACATGATGGCATTAGGGTTAATGAAAAGCTAACAAATCAACATCATATTACAAGATTAACTGAAAATTACCAAAATGACATACAGGACATCTTTTTTGGTTTCAAGCTATACAGCTATGCTGATCAATTTTTCATCAGCTCTTGTTCAGTCTTGGCAGTTGCTTGTCTGGGCATTAACTCCTGTAACTTTAGCAGTCAAATGATATTTCAAATGGGGCAAAAAAGAACAGTGAACAGAAAAAGAACCATTACTTTAGCTTTGTATGTTTTGAAATCGTCCCCTCAACATGTCAAAAAATCCTATTTCCAAGCTGTATTCAAGCGATATCTCCTATACCACAGAAAATGACCAAAGGATATTTCACAGGTGTATAGGAGGCAATAATGGCATGTGCACTGCAAGAAAACAATGCAACTCTAGCTGTCTTAATTTTGATATAATCTCCCCTTAAAATGTAACAAACTTGTCAAGGCCTTGTCTTCTATACTGTAGTAGAAATTTAAAGACATTTTACAGGTGCAGAGGGGCCAGACAGAAAGAGTATAGCATAAAAGAATTGTAATTTGCCTTTCTTAGTTTTGATATACATATCCTTGAAATATGAAAAAAAGACCTTGTCCTGCCCATAACTCCTTTATCACAGTATCATGCTAACAGGTTTCTAGACCTTTGATGAAATTACAGAGGGTGCAGCCATATTTCAGCAAATTTAAAAAAGAATTACAGTTTGATTTTTTTAAAAAATTTCTGGAAGTTTTGAGAATTTTGTAACATCTTTTACTTCAATGTGTAAACAGCAAAAACTAATCAAATGGCTCCTTTTCCCAAACTTTCAAATAGGGTCAACCCCTTGATGGTAGAAATAATCCATGCAAGTTTCGAAAACATCAGATAAACATGCACTTTATCAGATAAACAAGAAATGTAAATTTAAAACTTCAAACAGATTCTTTTCCATTATCTATTGTCCACTGACCTCCATTTCAAATAGGATTCAAGCTATTGGTGAAGTGAATGAGCTGTGCAAGTTTCACAGAAATCAAAGCTCAAAATGTTGAATTAATCATGTAAGCAAGAAAATGTCTAATGCATAGGCACCAGACAAAAGCCGGACACCATGCCTTTTGCCACAGAACTAAATAATATGCCTGTGACACATACATAATTAAGAGCAGTGTGATCATGGTTCACTTTAGTCATATAATACATGTACCAATCAAATGATGATATTTTTGACAAATGTTTCAATGTGCATTAACCCTTCAAGGGCCTTTGCATGTTCAAAATTGTCAATAAATAAATCAACCCCATACCTCATTCAAATGTTTGATCTCATCTTCTTGCTCTTGTCTCATTTCATTAGCTTTAGACAGAAGATGTTCTGCATTTTCCTTTGCTTCTTCTTCAAGGTCATTCAACTTCTCATGTTGTCTCCTTTCTAAATCCAAGGCTTTCATTTCTTGTTTTCTTTGAGAACTTTCCTCCTAAAATAGAATGAAGAGTTGAAAATGTAAATGAAATATGAAAACTTGTTTGAAAACATAGATCATTGTTTATTGGAACTAAGTAAATATCAATTTATTCTTGCTCTACTTTCAATGAATTACATGTACTTAAATCATTTTGTGCAAGTTGGTCTTGCTTGATCATTGTCAAAGGGTGGGTGGGTTAAATCTTGTACGAAAGCAGCCAAAAATCCAACTCAGACAATACTGTATTATTACAAGATTATTTATGTTGTTTTCAGATACAAGAAATACAGTTTAAAAGCAGTTCTAGACCAATTATTTTACAATAATTGAGATAGTACTGCAGCATGCTGTATGAACAGATAATGTAAGTGTACACTTTTATGCAGAACAGAACCATTTTTCCTCAAATCATCTCGTCTCATCTCTTTCAGATTGTAGCTCACCTGGGTACTAGAGTATATCAGCTTGCCCGCAGACAAGTGAAAATTTCATTTTGGATAGGAAATTATGTTTGTTTATCCTTGTGATCTTCCTAAATGGAATAGAACTTTGTTCCATTACCACTATATGAAATGTAATGCAATGTTTTAGATTTGGTTAAAAATAAGTACTTCAAATGAAGTGTTTCCTTTACCAACAAATTCAACACCTGGGTACAATGTGAAATATAGAAGTTGTTCTTGAGTACAATGTGTCTTTTACACAGACTTATATTTAAACATTTACGAGGTCTTTGTCTATGACTTCCTTGCCATGTCTTTCACAAATGTTGAGTAATTTTGTTAAAAAAGTTTGTTATAAAGAGATTTCTTGGTGACTACTTAGACTTACTTTCAGTTTCTTGTTTCATTTTAGAAACTGCCATTTGGTCATTTAAAAAAAGTTTTCAATTTATATATTTTAAGCATTTTCTTAATACTTACTCAATAATGGTATCATACACTTTTAGTAAAGAATATATTCAAAGGAAAAATACGTAAAAAATGTAAATTGCAACCTGTTTACCCTCCCCCGCCTTGTGAACTAGCACTATTTTATTAAGCCACCATTCTATTAAGCTTTCATTTTTTTTATTGCCCTAGCATGGTTGTTTAACACAGGACTGACTGCACTTTTGCTAATGGATTGTTTACCAAGTATTGACATAGATATACTCTATTTATAAAGGTATATATACACTGCTATTCTCTCTAACCTTAGAACCAACTCAACATCAGGCGGCTCTCAGGGCTATCATTCCTTTGATGCTAATTTTAGAATCTAGTTTCTCGATGTTTCAGAATTCATGTTAACCCTTAAAGAGCCTTTCACAACTACGGTTGCTTTTGTGGCCACTGTAGAGCAAGATCAGGCTGCACAAAACGTAGAAACACTGTAGACAAAAGCAACCATGAAATTGCAAGTATTTGAGTCATATTTCTAGGATAAAAATGTCTAACAAGTTTATTTGGCTCTAAGGTTAAAAGCACCCCTGTCCAACACTGTAATCTTACCATCTGTCTCTCTTTCTGTTGTTTAAGTTGATTTTCCATTCTCTCTCTTTCTTCTTTGGTAATGACTTTAGAATGATGAACTATCCTCATGAATTCATGTCGAGGCAGAATGATGGAATGTCCTGAAGGATCTTCAGTAGGAACTCTGTTAATTATAACGCAACCTTTTAGAATACCATCAGAGCTTAAACTTCTTTACCAACCCTTTCCCAAACAAAACATTATGGACTCTTCTAAATTGAAAGTAACTGCAAATGTCACATTTGAAAATGGTACAAATGAACTGCAGATCTCTGATAAGGTTGAAAACATCGCGGGAAAGGGAGAAAGCATTGGCAATCAGAATTTTCTTTTTCTCCAGATGGACAGACAAACACATGGATGGACAGACAACCCAAAAACTATATCCCCTGCCTGCAGTGGGGGATGGTTTAAAGGAGTACTACCATCTATTAAGTTCCTATTTGGAGCACTACTATCTCTTAACTCTTTACCACACAATCCCGACTTTTAACGACCCTGAGGGAGAAGCCTTTTGAAAACATTGTGGGAAAAGGAGAAAATGCTGGTAACCAGCATTTTCTCCTTTTCCCACAATGTTTTCTCCCCTATCAAGGACAAGTTTCCTCATTTGAGTCACATTTACATTGGCGTCTGCAAATGCTTTCAGTTTGGACAAGTCTAAATTTTTGTCGTGTGGTAAAGAGTTAACTCTTTACCACAGGCCAAAAATGTAGACTTATTCATATTCAAAGCATTTGCAGACGACAATTTAAGCAAGGCTCTAATGATAGAACCTGTCTTTGATAGGCTAGAAAACATGGCGGGTTGAGGAGAAATGCTGGTTACCAGCATTTTCTCCTTTTCTCACGATATTTTCAAAAGGCTTCTTCCACAGGGTCATTAAAACTCGAGATTGTATGGTAAAGAGTTAAGCTTTTAATTTGGGAAATAGCTCAAAACAAACAAAAGAGAGGAAATTGTAAATTTAAGATGGCTGCAAAGTTGCCTTCCTAAATCCAATTAACCCTTTACCAAACAATCCCAAGTTTTAACAACCCTTGAGAAGAAGGCATTAGAAAACATTGTGGGAAAAGGAGAAAATGGTGGCAACAACAATTTTCTCCTTTTTCCAAAATGCTTTCTACCATTTCAAAGACAGTATCCACCATTCAAGCTACATGTAGTTTATCAGCTGAAAATGGATCAGATTTGGACAAGTCCAAAATTTTGTCCTTTGGAAAGGGATAAGGGAAAAAAGGATGAGCTATCTAATCATAGCAGTGCCATCTTGAATAAGTCTGAAATAAAATTCTACATGTCATTGAAAATGCATACCACAGGACTAAATAGCATATCTCAGGACGAAATACATCTAAGAAGTTTGTCTGTATAACTTTCAACTTCAGACAGACACTTTTTCCATAACTGTTAGTCAGATTTTTATCAAATACAACCAATGATGAAACCACGGCATGCAATTTTCACAAAAATCTGACCACAGATGTAGTCTTTTCGGTGCAAACAGGAAAAAGATAGACTAATGGACAAAGGATAGAAACAACACGATGACTTAACCCTTAGGCTGCTAAGCGCGACTCACTGACCTTATGCGGACAGTGTAGATCAAGATCAGACTGCACAGAACGTGCAGTCTGATCTAGGATCTACACTGCCCGATAGAGATATTTTGGCCCCCAGAAATACCTTTGAAATAGCTACATTTGTGTATTTACTATTGGCTTGAAAATTTAATTTCACTTATTTAGCAGGATAAGCGTTAAGATCTCCTGGCCTTTGGCCAGTACAGCTAAAAACATTTATTTGTAACACTTTTAAGACACACTTACATCAAGTTTCTAATGAGATCTTTAGTTATAACTTGAACTGTCTCTTTGTTGTTCTTCTTTCCATTTTTTCCTTTCCTCTTTGCACTTCTCTCTTTTGCCATTTCTTCAATTCTGTTATCATCATTTGACCATTTGTTTTCAAGCATCTCTTGTCGCTTGGTTATGTGATTAGGTTGTCCAAAAAGTGTTTCATCAACTTGTGAGGTATTACTGACAACTCGATAGTTTTGGGTTTTCCCCCGTCTTGAGGATGCTGAGGAAGAACTTCCCGCCGCAGAAACTGCACTGCCAGGCTAAAATAAAAAACAACGTGACTTGCTCATCATAAATATATCTTGGTTTTACTTTTATGTTCAGTATCACAATTTGTTTTGAGAACATCTATATATTTGTTGAAATTTATGTGATTTTCAATATAATGACAGGGCAATGCAAATCTGTTTTCCTACCTTATATTGCGAGCCAAATATCAGCCCCATAAAATTTTTGAAAAAATGTCCCAAATCTTACAGCTCAAATTAAAAAAAAAGGACAAATTCTTCTTATTTATTTTGGCATATGATAGTTTGAAACCACTTTTACAGCAGCTGCTGGACTGGCTCTCTGCATTTGATTGCAATTAATAAGAGTTTGAGAGAGATTTATTTCAGCAGGCATATTTAGAACTGTTGATATAACAGTCTAATAATATCCAACTTCTTCGCTGTAGCTGAATGCTTCTTGGTGTAATGAAATAAAATGAATAGATGGTAATTTGCGATTGGTTAAAAATGTGCACATGTTTATTTGGCAGGACCCTGCTGGCGTGTTTGCTTGCACATTAATGACACTAACACAAGCTTTGGTACTGGTGATTGATACCTAGGGCCTTTATTCACGCCATAGGAGAGTGATATGACAGGGGATAATACTTTTCTTATACTATTTGGTAATTCAATATTTTTCTTAGCATTACCCAATAACCTGTGTCTATATGATTGTGTGCAATTCGGCCAACCTTGTTAAATTTCAGAACAGGCCGCATGAGTACACATATAGCTGTTATCTATATAAACATTTAAAGCGTGATAAAATTTCAAGTTCCTGTTACAGCTGCACAATATCAAAGTGGCTCTTTAGAGAAGCTAAGCAACATGCACCAAGGTTAGTGCTTGGATGGGTGACCAAATTGTAATGCGATACTAAAGTGTATCTGTACAGTTTGTTAAACATCTTTTTTCTTCTTCAAAGTTTTTAGCTCATAATCAATGTTTCACTAACTGATTCAGAAAAAAAATGATCTCTCTTTTGAAAACCTGTATTCTCCATGGATAAAACTTATTTATGTGTTTAAGCTCCATGTTTTATTTTTCTTTTTTAAAAATCTCACTTTTAAAGAATCACTGATATGTATTGTTGGATTTTTTTTTTTTCAAAATCAATAGGGGTCAAGCTTTTGATAATATAACAAAAAACTGTGCAATGTCAAGAAAAATCTAACCACAAATGCAGACTTTATCATGTAATTGAGAAATGTAAATTGTGAACTTCAAATGGCTACTTTTCCCTTACTAATTGTTGTGGGGTTTTTTTTTTTCAAAATCAATAGGGTTCAAGCTATTGATGATATAAACAAACTGCAAGTTTGAAAAAAGTCGGAGCACAAATGTAGACTTTATTATGTAGACAAGAAAAAAAGACTAATGGACAGACAGACAGATGGAAACCACTCAATGATATGATCTGCAACATGCAAAAAGGGGCTTTCAGAAAACTGCGTGAAATGCAGTCTCAGATCAGCCGCACAGGCTAATCTGAGACGATACTTTACGTCAACATTAGATTTTGTCCTACAGTAGAAATGTGTGAAACAGAAAATCACTCATGATTGGAAAGTGTTGTCTCGGATCAGCCTGCGCAGGCTGATCCGGGACGACACGTTAGGAACACAAATGTCCAAATGCCCCCTTTTTATCGTGTGTTGCAGGCCAAATAAGTTCTGCTTGCCTAAAAGTCATTATTTCGTTAAAATCTATTTATTTCTATATTCAGATTATCCATGATTTGTATTCACCATCCAGTTTTGAAAATATTCTTTGTCTTATTCTAGAATTAGAAAGTAATGCATCTTCTGATTGGCTTAACCATTTGGTTTAGCCAATCAGAGTTTGTGTTGGTTTCAAATTTAAAAATTCTTGGGAATAACACCACAAATGTTCTTAAGAAAAGTGTGTGAATAAGGCCAGATCTTCATTGTGTAAATCATTCATGAAAACCATTCTATCAACACATGCATGAGCGGCTCATTTTTGGCTGTCGGCAATTGAGGGAGCTTGAAAAACCATCTTTGGTTTTCGGGGGGGGGGGGGTGTTATAGCAAATAATAACTTCTTTTATTGTCATAACTTCAGTTATAAATATAAAACTAGTAAAAATACATGCAGTGCCATGTCATATAAAATGTTGATGATTTCAGTAACAGATACATAACAGAATGTAGGGTAATTTAATGAAATGGCAAAATAAATGACAAAATGAATCTCTGACAACACACATGTACATTGAATGTGATCACAACTACTACGCCGCATATTAAAATTTAAAAAATAAATGACATATATACATAACAGTAACAGTAGTTACTCTTGCATGTATTTCTACTAAAACATATTTTTCAGCATTGATTAAGTATTTTTATCGATAGACTTAGCCCAGATGATTCCTAAAATTTCAGTTAAATATTTATAGTACTAACTTTGATCCACACACTCCCTCAAAATGTATTATCTAACAATTACGTCAAACAAACAACAGATACATTGCTGTCCAAATTCATATGTAGGTATTGTGGCTGCCTATTATCCTTTTTACTAAGTCTTATTTATGGTGTTATACATTGGTGTTACTTTCATTCAGTCATAGGAACACATCTGGAGTGTACTGTAGTGTACTGGTCTATCCCGCAAATAGATATAAATATATAGCTTGTCTTTGTGTAAGGGGACACTTATACTGCCTTGCTATAGAGCTAGTTTTTGTAGCGATGTGGTAGAGTGTTTGCCTCGGGACCTAGAGGTCCTATGTTCAAACCCTGCCTTGGGTGACTATTTGTCAGAACTGTTACATATACTATTTCTTGTATTTATGATGTGAAAAGGATGTCAAACAAGTATGTCATGTAATGTATCAGTCGGTACTTTTGTCAGAACTGTTACATATACTATTTCTTGTATTTATGATGTGAAAAGGATGTCAAACAAGTATGTCATGTAATGTATCAGTCGGTACTTTTTTGTGGCAACCATTGAAGAAACATAGCATTCATGTTAAATTAAAGGACACTATTTCACCTTAACATTCCCTTGACAAGGATTTTTTTTTAATTAAAGCACAAAAAAGATGTATTTGAAATTAAAAGAAAAAATGGTTCAAAATCCCCCTTGCTTTTTCAGGCCTGCATCTGGTGACTGAATGTTAGGTGTGCAAGATTACAGGACAGTATCACACTCTATTTAAGGGCCATTCATAATAAAACAGATCGAGTGCTGTACTGTAGAATATGATGGATTAGACCAATAAATATGCAAGTTTTTACGAGTAACTTTTATAGATTAAGAATTCATGTATTATCTTACTTTTGACCGATATTTTATAGAAGACATTCAGTTAAAGAATGCATACATTTTGTTCAAACAGCGTCAAAATTCGACCTCTGTGTTTATTAACGGAAACCATGACCTAACACAATGAAAAATAACGTAGGCTTAAAAAGAGGACCAACAACAACTAAGAAAAATGCAACTCTTTCACCTACCATTTTGTCCTAGCTATTGTTCCTTAGTCACGTAATTTTAAAGACGACTTCAAAAAAAGTTTTTCTGATTTTTATACGAACTCTACTTTTATCGGGCAACGGTCTAATGATTGTTGTTATTTGGGTCCGTTGTTATGGCTAGTACGCATGCTCAATACTAAAAGGAAGTATGAACTGGTACCCGTGTTGGAGCAATTACGGTCGGTTCAACAAGGTACCAGTTCATTCTCTCTTCCATTGCACCCAGACGTTTTTCACACCCGACCGGATTTGACTTTTGAGGATACAAAAGGCAGTAAAACCATTGCGTATGAATCTTCGTATCTTTATTCCGATCATTTACGTTAAGGTAACGAAATCGTTACGTGCCTGTTACAAAACTTGAGTAACTTATGTAAGTTTATTCGTTAAATATTTTCGTAACTCATGAAACACCGATTTTTCGCTGGCGTCGCTAAAAAGGGAATTTTATCTTTATTTCAGTATACAACTCTTAAACTTATTATATAATGGAATAAAAATAATTCACTTTCGATAATAATACTGATGTATCTGTGGAAATCCGGCCAAGGAAGCCCTCTTCAACCGATGGAATCATCCTAGATCACTTTTCGTCCGTGGATTGTTCGTTCTTCAGACAATTAGAATAGAAAAAGTTATTATTTGCATAGTGGGCCCTTTATGTGCATACATGACACATATCAACATACAAATATACACTTAATGAATGTACATATATGAATTGAAATACATCATAAATAAGCCACTGCATGACATTAGCTACAAATAGACAAGGACACCCAGCAAAGACTCAGATCAGCCTGTATATGAGCGCAGTCTGATCTGGCTCCTTGCTGTGCACTCTATGGTTAGCTTCCATAACCGGAGAGTGAAGGCTTTAATATCAAAAAGGGGATTTACAGGACAGTATAAGTCCTCAGTATGCGTATCCATTAAAATTGTAGAAATGTCCAGAGACTGGGAAAGGCTTGGGCCATGCGCCATAGTCACATTAAAATCCAAAATGTTACATTTGAAATTGCATGAAGGTCAGGGCTCCATCAGTAACTTCTTTCCCACAATGATCGTTTATTAACAGACCCATTCAGACGATCCTAGCGAGAATCAGAGCAACTCTCAGATCACATCTCTCTCCGAGCCTATCCTAAGCATATCCATGGACATGCAGCAAATGTTTATCAGTGTATATCATGCTGATTGAGAAGGCCACTTTTTTTTTTTTTCATCAGGAATTAGGTAGGTAACATTCTCAATCAGCTTATGGTCTAATAGTATTTATGTTCCCTGCTACCCCAATTGATAAGTTCATTTCAATCATCATGCTATAATACTGCTAAAAGAAATAAAAAGATATGAAATTAGATCGCTGAAAAAAAAACAAAACGCGAAAACCCATGACACAACAACGGTCAATTTGACACCGTCCGATCAGAGTTGTCTCAAATTTTTTCTTCATCATTTATAATGAATTTAAACAGTGAATTTATATAATTATATGTAAAGAATGATAATGAGAAAAAAAGTTTTTGTTTTTTTTTTCTTTAATGAAATGAAAATAACAATGAAAGGGGGTGAAGGTCAGACGTTCGTCTTATGGAACAATGAAAGGGGGGTGAAGGTTAGGCCTTTGTCTTTTGGTGTCATCCTTATATTTCCATAATAACCAAGTAATTTTGACCCTTGATCATTTCTCTTTGATGCTTGGAAATTTCATTTTGACTCTTGAAAATTTCAGCCCAAGATTCATTGACTTGTGGGATTCAGGACCTAATGAGAACCCAGATGACTATGTTTGATTCCAAGCATTAAATATAGAACCAGCATAAGCATTTAGCTACATTTTGACTTGCATTGGGATAGTACTAGTTTAAAAAAATAAATGAAAGCAATTAAAAGATTTTGTGTTTTTTTCTTAAATTGTCACATTGGTTTTCAAAATGTCACATTGATTTTCCTGGAGGAAGGGACATTGTCTCATTGAAAATAATTCTTTCCCAATCACTGAATGTCATGTGCTGGATCAAATGTTCACATCATGTCACAGGTAATTCAAATCATGCTGAAAATCAACAGTGCATTGTTATGACAATAAATGAAAGTGACTAACTGAGGCTTCCTATATATTTTCTTTTCGTATTTCAAAGCATTCATGAATAAAATGAGTAACCTTCATGATGATGTCTTTATCTTCTGAAGTCATCTATGTTTTACAATGACACTATGAATTTCAGGGAATTAATGAAACACTATGAAAACAAAACTCTATTGTTTGATATTTCGATATTTCAGTGTTTTAGGTAAAGACTAAGGTTTAAAAAGAAATTAAAAGAGTTAAGGCTAACCCCCCCCCCCCCAAAAAAAAAAAAAAACGGATAATGATTATGTTGTCAGTATTAAGTTTCACAACAACTTCATAATGACTGAATATGCCAAAGGTGACTATTAGATCATAAACCCTTTTACTGTTTTACCTATCACAAGCATGGCCGGAGACCTTTATAATCATATACAAGTTTAATTGTAGGCTATTAGATCATAATATTATGCAAATGAGCCATGCTGTGTGAAAAGGGTACTTAATGCATCCGCAAAAAGTCTTGACCCAGGCTGACCTGGATTGAAACTGTCTGCTGTTGGTTTATTTTCTGCATGTCTAAGGACCATTCAGATTCTACTGCAAAATTCAGCCGGCTGTTAGACATAGTAGATTTTATGGATCCATAATTATGTGACAGCTTGCTTGGTATGATACATCATGGAGACGCATTAAATCTTTACCAAACTACAAAATTTTGGACTGGACCTGATTGAAAGCAGTGTTTAAATGGCCCGTATTGTGGGAAGAGGAGAAAATTCTGGAGACCAGCATTTTATTCTTTTCCCGTGATGTTTTCTACTCTTAAGACAGATCCCATCATTTGTGCCACATTTGCCATCAGCAAATGCATTCAATTTCTAAGGCAAGTCTAGAACTATTCTGCCTCGTAATATTGCAACAGCATTCATTTCTGTATTACTGCTGATCATTGTTTTGATGGTGGTTATTAGCAGCCAGTGGCTAGGGAAGAAAGTTTTTGGTAGTAAAAGAAACTCCAGGAAAGCATGGATAGACATGTACACCGGCCACAGCAATATATATATATGAAATAATGTTATTAAAACGATATTAAAAATGAAACAAATGAACAGACTGTTGCCTGGTAAAGAGTTCAGTGTCAAAATTGCATCTTTTTACTCAATTGAACAATCCAGTTTCTTCATGCTTATTAATTAACTCTTTGCCAAACAATCCCTGGTTTGTACGACCCTGAGATAGAAGCCTTTTGAAAACATTGTGAGAAGAGGAGAAAATGCTGGTAACTAGCATTTTCTCCTATTCCACAATCTTTTCTACCCTGCTCAAAACAAATTTCAATTTTTGACTTACGTTTATTTTGTTGTCTGCAAGTGCTTTCAATTTGGTCAGGTATAAAATTTTGTCATTTGCTAAAGAGTTAAGAAAAATATTCAGTGATACATGTATGACTCAGTGTTTTACAAGAAATTTTGATTCAGCAGCAAAAAATGTGAATATGCCCCTTTACTGCTATACCACATGACAAAATTTTAGACTGGTCCAAATTGACAGCATTTCCAGACGATAAATTATATTTGGCTAACATTATTAGATTTATTTCTGAAAGACTTTTGAAGACATCGTGGGAAAAGGAGGAAGTGCTGGTTACTAGCATTTTTAGCTCACCTGAGCACAAAGTGCTCAAGGTGAGCTTTTGTATGATCATGCTGTGTCCGGCGTCCGGCGTGCGTTGTCAACTTTTACCTTGTGTACGCTCTAGAGGCCGCATTTTCAGTCCAATACTCATGAAACATGGTCAGAATCTTTGCCTTGATGATATCTTAGACGAGTGTGAAAATGGATCATGTCAGGTCAAAAACTAGGTCATTAGGTCAAACCTTAGTAAAACCTTGTGTACACTCCAGAGGCCACATTTTTAGACCAATACTCTTGAAAATTAGTAGAATGTTTGTCTTAATGATATTCCGGATGAGTTCGTAAATGGTTCGTGTTGGGTCAAAAACTGGGTCACAAGGTCAAACCTTAGAAAAACCTTGTGTACGCTTTAGAGGCCACATTTTCAGTCTAATACTCTTGAATGTTGGTCAGAGTGTTTGTCTTGATCAGGACCAAAAAGTAGGTCACCGAGTCCATTCTTTAAAAAACCTTGTGTACACTCTAGAGGCCACATTTTTAGTCCAATACTCTTTAGAGTTGGTCAGAATATTTGTTTTGAAGATGTCTTAGAAAAGTTTGAAAATGGGTCATGCTGGGTCAAAAACTAGGTCGCAAGGTCAAATTTTAGGAAAACCTTGTGGATCCTGTAGAAGCCACATTTTCAGTCCGGTACTCATGAAACTTGGTCAGAATGCTTGTCTTGATGGTATCTAGCAGGTTTTTGGAAATGGGTCACGTCATGCCAAAAACTAGGTCACTGGGACCAATCTTTGAAAAAATTTGCATATGCTGTAGAGGCCACATTTTCAGTCCAATACTCATGAAACTTGGTCAGAATGTTTTTCTTTATAACATCTTAGATGAGAAAATGGGTCAGGTTGGGTGAAAAACTAGGTCAATGGGTCAAATCTTGGAAAAACCTTGTGTACACTCTAAAGGCCACAACTTAAGTTCAATACTCATGAAAACTTGGTCAAAATGTTTGTCTTGATGACATCTTAAATTAGTCTAGAGAAAGCTTGTGTACAAGCTAGAGGCCAAATTTTCAGTCCAATAATTTTGAAAGCTTGTTAGAATGTTTGTCATAATATCTCGCAAGAGATTTAGAATTGATCATGTTTCGTCAAAAGGCTCAGGTGAGCAACTTCAGGGTCATCATGGCCCTCAAATCTCCTTTTTCCACTGTGTTTTCAAGTCTTATTTTCTATGGTTGTTAAAACTCGGGATTGTATGGTAACAGTATCTGAAAAATTATCTGAAAAATCTCGAACATGTCCATATTGAAAGTATTGGCAAACAAATTTCATTTGGCATGTGAATTTCTCTTTAAATGGGTAGAAAAAATTATAAAAAAGCAAAATATGATCTGCTTATATCTACCACCTTTTTTAGATCACCTGACCAGGAAATGTAGGAGGTGAGCATTGTTAATCATGCTGAGTCTGGTGTCGGTATGTCATTGACTTTTACCTAGTGTATACTCTAGAGGCCACATAATGTTTGTATCATCAGATACTTATGAAACTTGGTCACAATGTTTGCCTTGATGATATCGTGTAGGAAAATAAAATATGGGTCACCTTAGTTAAAAGTAGGTCACCGGGTCAAATCTTGAAAGGCCTTTTTTTAACACTAGAGGTCACAATTTCATTATCTTGTGTATACACTAGAGACCACATTTTTGTCAGATACACATGAAACATGGTCACAATGTTTGTCTTAATGATAACTTGTAAAAGTTTAAAATATAGGTCACCCTAGTTATGAGCAGGTCGTGGGGTCAAATTTTTGAAAAACCTTTTTTTACTCCCTCTTGTGGCTACAATTTCAGTCCAGTACTCACATTGACTTAGGTCAAAATGTTTGTCTTAATGAATTCTTGGAGGAAATTGAAAATGGGTCATATCTGGTAAAAAAGTAGGTCACTGGTACAATCTTTTATTGAAATCCCCTCTTTTTTTTTTACACTCTGTAAGCCTTATTTTCTGTCCAGTATTTTTGAAAGTTTCTCAGATAGTTTGTTTTGATGAAATCTTGGATAATTTCAAAATGTGATCAGATGGGGGTCAGAAAGGAGGTAACTGGGACAAATCTTAGAAAAACCTTATGTTCACTCCAGAGTGCACATTTTTAGTGCAGTACATTGTACTCTGTGTTCAGAACGTTTATCTTGTTGATATCTGTGACAAATTGGAAAATGGGTCACACAGGTAAAACAGTAGCTCACTGGTACAAATCTTTGAAAAACTTCATTTACATTCTAGAAGCCATATTTTCTGTCCTATATACTCTTGAAAGCTGGCCTGAATGTTAAAGAAAAAAGAACAAGATTAGCAGTTGAAGATGTTGTTAAAGAAAGAAAGTTAATCTTGACGGAGGGTCCTGCATGGTTCAGTGATAAGGTGTAGGACTCTTGACCTGGAGGCCCAGGGTTTGAGCCTCACTGGATCCACTGTGTTTTTCATGGGGGTGTCCTTGGGCAAGACAGTTCAGAGCCCTAGCCTAGTACTGATGAAAGCCAGGAAATACATAAATATCTGAGGTGTTGCCATGATATACCTAAAATAATGTTGAAAGCAGCGTAAAACGCCATTCAATTAATCAATCAATAATCTTTACAGAAAAAACTTTCACCTCATTTCCTTGAAGCTATATTTATGATTTTTTTTTCAGTGGATTCTGGAGTGCTCTTAAAATGAATGCAGGCAGCAAAGTTAAAAGATGTCTCAAGACTGTTTTCAGTCAGAGTATCAGGCAAGGAAATCGATGTTTCAAGCAATATACAGAGTATCCCAAAAAACTGCAGAGCTGTTCATATGTATTTGGTAGAACTTTGATTACAGTTTCTCCATGTAGCTCCATATCTTTGCATATTGAGTCACATGCCATATCACTAGGGAGCCGTGCAAACTATTCTTTTTCAAGCCAGACTGATTCAGAAGATTCAGAGAATTTCCTTGTATCTGGTAGCCAAGAAAATGCGCACATTACACCTGCTTCAAATAAAACAAGCGAAACATATCAAGATTTCTTAAAAGATAATAATGATATGCCCAAATCAACTTCAACAACCGATAGCAAAGAGGTAAATAAGGCTATTTCTGAACTTCTGACTAAAGCAGCAAAACTAGATGTGATGATAAAATCACTTGATCCAAAGAAATTACAGAAAGATATTGAACAGTTAATTGATGTGGGATTCCCCATAATGGACTTACAAATTCTTTGCAAATTTCCTAGAGTGTTCTTAAACCTATCAAGGTTCAGTGAATTTACTCAACTTTTATACTCATTAGGTTACAGACAAATAGATATCATCACTATGTTTTCAAATTATCCACCAGTCATGCTCTATACAGCAGAGGATTTCATGACCATTTTTAAGAGTTTGAACAAAATAGGGTTCAGAGCAAAAAATATTGTTAATCTGACAGTGTCCTGCCCGGTTGTTCTTGAGAAAGAACCAAAAATGTTACAAGCAAGACTTTCAGCTTTACAAGAACTTTTCAAAACCCAGGATGTGTTCAGTTTAATTGGAAGCTCTCCACATGTGTTGATAGACAGCATGGATTCTATTTTGGAAAAATTTGCATATGTTTCACAAGAGATGGGAATAACTCAAAGACAAATGATGTACTCCGATTTGTATAATCTTTCCTTGCAGCACTTGCACACTAGGCATATGTATTTAGTTAGAACAGGTTACTTTAGAAAAGTCATCAGTGATAAGCAAGTTTCCTTGAATCCAACCCTGGATACCATACTCAATACATCAGATGAAGAGTTTGTTAAAAGGTTTGGTGGTTTATCAGTGGAAGAGTATAATGTGTTTGCAGCTTTGCTTAAGAGAGATCAGATGATTTCAAATAGGAACATTAAACTACAAGATGATGATGAAGAAGACTGAAAAGAAATATTCAAAGGTGATGGTACTTTAGTGGAAATGCCTCACCATTGACATAAGGCATTGAAGGCTCTTGAAAACATAATTGGAAAAGAAGAAAAAACCAGGAGCATTTTCTCGCTTTTCCAAAATGATGAGAATGAAGAAGACTGAAAGGAAATTAATATGCTATGATGATGGAAATTAAGTGATACTGCCATTTACAAAACACATTGAAAGGTTCTGGAAAATGTAATTGGAAAAGGAGAAAATACCATGGGCATTTTCTCATTTTTTGCTTCACTGACTGAAGGCCAGTGAGCTTAAGTCATGGCCCGGTGTCCTTCGTGGGTCCGTCCATCCGTGCGTGCTTGCATGCGTTAACTTTTATTTCAAACATCTTCATCTCTGAAACTACCCATCCAATTTTGATGAAACTTCACAGAAATGATCCTGCCATTGTCCTTTTATGAAAGAATTTGATTTCTTCAAAAACTCTGGTTGCCATGGCAACAAAACTGAAAATATTGAAAATCTTTGAAAATCTTCTTGTCTGAAACCATAAGGCCAAGGGCTACCAAACTGGGCATGTAGCTTTATCTAGTGGACCTCTACCAAGTTTCTTCAAATTATAGCCCTGGGGTCAAATTTGGCCCTGCCCAGGGGGGGTCAAAAGTTTTATATGGACTTATATTGGAAAAACTTTAAAAATCTTCTCATACCCAGCCATAATGCCTAGGGCTACCAAATTTTGCATGTAGCTTTATCTAGTGGGCATCTACCAAGAGTGCCCAAATTATAGCCCTTGGGTCAAATTTGGCCCTGCCCCGGGGGTCACAAGTTTTACATGGGCTTATATAGGGAAAACTTTAAGAATCTTCTCGTACCTAACCATAAGGTCTAGGCTACCAAATTTGGCATGTCGCTTTATTTAGTGGGCCTCTACCAAGAGGGCCCAAAGTATAGCCCTGGGGTCAAGTTTGGCCCCACCCCAGGAGTCACAAGTTTTACATGGGCTTGTATAGTGAAAACTTTAGAAATCTTCTTGTTAATAACCATAAGACCTAGGGCTACTAAATTTAGTCCTGTCTCAGGGGTCTCATGTTTTACAGGGCCTTTTATTGAGGAAACTTTGAAATTCTTGTTTATAACCACACATTCTAGACCTGTGTTATTTAGTACAGGGCTTTATCTGGTGGACATCCACCAGGATTCAAGTAATTATAGCTCTGTGGTCAAAAATGGCTTTGCCCTGGGGTCATAACTTTCTCGTAGGATTTTATAGAAAAAATTGTGTTTGTCTTCTAGTTTGAAACCAATTGGCCTAGTAATGTAATATTTGGCTTTTTTTTACAGAGGATAATAAAATTTTGTTTTCTGATAACAGTAGTGTGGGACCCTACTCAGGAAATTCAATAATAGTAGCCTCTAGTCTGTAATAAAAGAAAATTAACAATTAAGCTAGACTTTTGTAAATTTTTAGCTTACCTGAACAGAAAATGCTCAAGGTGAGTTTTTGTGAATGTGCTGTTTGCGTAGTCAGTTGTCTGTCATGCGAGTGTTATCATTTACCTTGTTTACACTCTAGAGGCCACATGTTATGTCTGATACTCATGAAACTTGGACAGAATGTTTTTCTTGATAATATCTCAAACAAGTTTGAAATTGGGCAACATAAGGTAAAGAAGTAGGTCAATTTGGCAAATCTTAGGAAACCTTTGTGTGCTTTCTAGGTCCACATTTTCAGTCCAATACTCGTGAAAATTAGAATGTTTGTCTTGATGATATCTCAGGCTACATTAAAATTTGGTCAAATCAGGTCAAAAAGAGGGTCACTTGGACAAATCTTGGAAAAACCTTTTGTGCAATCTAGAGGCCACATTTTTAGTCTGATTCTCATGAAAATTCTCTAGATGATATCTCAGACAAGTTCAAATTTGGTCATGTGTTGTCAAAAAGTAGGTCACTGGGACAAATCTTAGAAAACCATGTGTGGACTCTGGTGTGATTCCCATGAAAAGTGGTCAGAATGTTTGTTTTGATGACATTTAATACAAGTTCAGAATTTGGTCAACCTGGGTCAAAAAGTAGGTCACTTACAATCATGTGTTTTACATTATGACCACCAGGATCTCTTCAACTTTATAAATTCTAGATGCCTATACTGAGATGAGCCCTATGGGGGCCAATGAACCTCTTGTTAATTTTTATGTTTGCTGCATGAAAGTAAAGAAAAAATATTAAAGAGGCCCTTATGCTCATTTTCAGCCAGTTTTAACTCATTTTGTCTTTATTTTATCAAACTATAGTCATTCTTATATCTTCATGCCAAATATTGCGCCTGACGGTTGCAAGGTTGTTTAGATTACGGTCGATAGAAAATGCATTTCGCTGAGTTGCGGCCTTCCATGTAAACAGACTCGTCGTTTCCGGTTTTTGAATCAAAGATTTTCAATATATCCGTTATACGCTCGGGTAGATTCGTATGATGACCATGCATTCTGTCACGTGACTGTATTTGACCTTAGTCCTGCGTCTAATGAGGTCTGTTGCAGCCTCGATTTTCAGACAGAGGTCGCGGCCTACATGCAAATTACACCGTATCCAACTCTAAGCAAAAACCAACGATAAATTTCAGTGACACACCGCCATTGTTTACAGCTTTGATCGTCAGCCAGTTTTCTTCTGACCAATGTTCGGTTTCTAATACAAATCTCCGTTTTTCTTTTTTTCAATTACACCATACATGTCAGTAATTTATCCATGTTTACACAAAGGACTGATTTCTGTACCATTCTAAACTGTTTGAAATTTAACAGCGTTTTTGCTCACCGGCTGTAGACGGGCATCTTTAAAGCCTGTTTCTGTATTTCAGCAGTTTGATTAAAATATGCAATTGAACCCTCTACCACACAATCCCAATTTTTAATGACCATGATGGAGAAGGCTTTTAAGACATAGTGGGAAAAAAAGAACATACTGGCAACCAGCATTTTCTCCTTTTCCAACAACCTTTTTACCCTATCAAAGACAATTGCTTCGTTTTAACCGTCTTTAATTTGTCATCAGCAAATGCTTTCAGTTTGGACGAGTGTAATATTTTGTTGTTCAATAAAAAGTTAAAGTGACATTTAACAGATTTTGTTTCTCAAGTCTTAAATTTATAGAAAATCTTAACAAAAGACTGCTAAATTTCGTTGCGTCCTCAGATGGCTATAAAAAGATGGGAGAAAGGTGTGTTTCATGCAGTCGTCAACTATTACCTTGTGTGCACTCTAGAGGCAAGAGTTTTAGTCTGATATTTTTGAAATTTTTTCAGAATATTTGTCTTTATTGTATCTGGGACGACTTTGAAAATGGGTCACGGTGAGTCAAAAAGTAGGTCACTGGGACAAATCCTAGAAAAACCATCTGTGCACTCTAGAGGCCACATTTGCAGTCGTATACTTATGAAACTTGAGAATATTTTGGTGGTGATATCTAGTATGAGGTCAGGATAGGGTCACATTGGTTGAAAAAGTAGGTCATTGGGACAAATCTTTGTTTTGCCAGCAGACGTTTTGGCCAGTAGGCTTTGGTCTAGGATGAAGAAGCCAGCCCAAAATACTAAGTAGAACAACTTGTCCGGATAAATAGGATTGCATGTTAAATTTGACATATAAAAGGCCCACTGGTGGCCAAAAGTAAATAAATTTGGTGTCAAATTGTGGCATATACCATTTTAAAGTATTGATAGCATTATGAATATCACAATGTGTTACAGTAAAGTTTGTTAAAGTTCGGTCGCCGATTGAAAAATCAGTTTTATAGCTAGAATTAAAGTTGCCAAAGTTGCTAGAGTTACAAGAAAGAATATTTGTGTATTTATTATTTCTTCTTTTTCTTTTATAATTGTTTGGCAGATACTATCATTCATGTTTAGTGATATCTTAAGCTTAATGATATAAATCGCTGATCAGAATTGTCTTATGTCTTTAAGGTTCTACTTTTGACAGCTGGCAAAAATGTACGTTTAACCATTCAATTTAAGTACTAATTTGTGAAAGACAGTTTAAAAAAGGAGGGGGTCCGATGTGGCTCAGTTGTAAGGCGTAGTTTTCAAAACCTGGCTGTCTCGAGGTTGATCCTCACTGAAAACAGTGGGATTTTAGTGGGAGTTTCCTTGGGTAAGACACTTAAGAGCTGTAGCCTAGTACTGGTGATATCCAAGACATATGTATACATAAACTAGTAAGTTGTCGCCTCGATATAATTGAAATAATGATAAAAGCGGCTTAAAACACAATACACGCAATGTGAAGGTCCCAATCCAGGATAAAAGTCAACATTAAATGAGATTTTTTTTTTCCCACATATAATTCAAACAACCACCATTTCATGAGTTCCAAGCAGTGTGGTTATTCATTGTTGACTGAATACAGTGCTGACAGCACTTTGATTTCTCGTATGTTGCAAATGTCTCGTTGCTGAATTTGTATAGTCATGCAATATTCACCAGTGAAAACTTTGGAAGGACTGCTGTCTGTGACTATGCCACACGAACATGAAGCAGTCGACATTCAGTGAGCTGACATGCAACGAGTCAGAATACGAACTCGCAACCGAAGATGAAAGTGTGACAGAATTTACAGAATACAGAGTGAGAACGAGACGAAATATGGAGAGAGAAAACATAATGAGATAGAGACCGAGACTGTCGATTTTAATTACTTTTAATCTAAGACTAACATCATTAACGAGAGAAAGCGCACGTGACCGCCTCCGACCGTTGGAGTTTTCATAATTCTAACCTTGAAACGAAATAACCAATTGGATTTCCACTGCCTAGCGGAATTTATCATTGTCCAATATCTATGGGGAATATCTGACCAGCAGTCGAAGTTTTCGATCGCGAAGATAAATTGTGTATATAAACAGTGGACAATTAATAAAGACGATTTATATCGCGAAGCTTTTTTAATCGTTTCGTTTCGTCTATTAGATTCGAATAATTGTGTTCTTGGATAGGTTTTTACTTTCTAGTTGGAGGAGATGACTCTGAAAACAACACTGTAAAGTTCTGATAATCAGCGTGATTTAAGGACGTATGTACAAATGCAGGAGAAATATTGCGGCTAGAGAAACCGTAAAAAAATACTTGTCACTTGCAAACTTTTCCTATGCCAAATTTAAAAAAAAAAAAGCCAGTGTGTTTGAACGCAAAATTACAACTTTCTGTATTTACGACACATGTTCGATTCATACGGTTTAAGGTAGTAGACCCCTAAAGCTTCTAGTGCAACATGGAATAAAATTTCTTGTTAGTTGATAAATAAGGATTTATACTGATATAATATATTTGCACATTTTTAACCGACCAGAAATTCCTTTGATGTCTATCTTGAAATTATTTGTTGATACTTTTGTCAGTTTCCTGAAAAGGGAGGTAATTATTATCTCCCTTCGTAATGAGAATATAGTGGTTTTAGATTTATAAATGATAATTCTAAGAAGGAAAAGAAGGAAAAAGTGGCTCGGTTAATAATACTCATTTTTAATCAGAACAAATTTTGTAGGATAATATTATAGTGGAAATAACTGTTTTTCAAAGGGGTTTTCTACCTTAACACTTGACTTACAATCCCGACTCTGATGAACTTTTGAAAACATTGTGAGAAGAGGAGAAAATGCTGTTTTCCGCAATGTTTTCTACCTTTCAAAAATAAATTTCAATTTTTGAGTTACATTTATTTTGTCGTCTGCAGACACTTTCAATTTGGACAAGTCTAATATATTGTAGTAAGGTAAAGAGTTAAGTTACGTCTGTTGATATAGATCCAAATCAGATTACACAGAATGTGCAGTCTGATCTTCGATTATGATCTACATCTTGTCTGATACCTTGTTAGAAAAGTCTTTTAACCTTTACCACACAATCTCGAGTTTTAACTAACCTGTGGAAGAAGCCTTTTGAAAACATTTTGGGAAAATCATCGGCTGGTAAAAACCGTTTTTGCCTTTTCACACAATGTTTTCTACCCATTCAAACAAAATTTCCATCATTTGAGCCACATTTAAATTGCTGTCTGCGATTTCCTTCTATTTGGACAAGTCTAAGATTTTGTCGTCTTGTAAAGAGTTAAAAGGGTTTGAAATTGAGCCATGCTCTGACAAAAGGGGGCTTAATGCATCTCCATCATCCATGGTACCAAGCAAGCCATCACATACTAATGGATCCATAATATCCACTTCTTTTAACAACCAACTTAATAATGAGATAGACTGGTCCTTGGGCATACAGAAAATTGGCCAAGAGCGAAAAGTTTCGGCCCAGGTCAGCCTGCGCGGACTGCGCAGGCTGACCTGGGTCGATACTTTTCGCAGATGCATTAAGCCCCCTTTCCACAGAGCATTGCTCAATTATATAATCTCGGCAGGTGGAATTGCGTTAACTGAAAGTCATATCAGTTCTATACTAGATCATTTTTGGGATATTAGACCAGTGCTGTGGGGATTTTATCCGTGCCTTTCCATTGTGTTAAATTAGACGGCGGAGAAGCAATATAACACATTGAACTTAACCGTAATTTCCAGAATGTTTCAACCTGTTAGTTTAAAACAATAACCATGCTCTGCGAAAAGGGGGCTTAATGTATCTACGAAAAGTATCGACCCAGGTCAGCCTGCGCATTCCGCGCAGGCTGAACTGGGCCGAAACTTTTTAGCAATGTGTCAATTTTCTATATGTTCAAGGACCAATCTACTTCATGATTTAGTCGGTTGTGGAAAAAAAGGGGCTAATATGGATCCATAATTATGTGATGGCTTGCTTGGTACAATGCATTACGGAGATGCATTAAGTGCCCTTTTGCCAGAGCATGGCTCATATCCTCTAGATCTATGAGTGTTAAAATGTTGACGGTGAGAGTAAAAGTGAATGTGCGTTTTAATAGCATTTCTTAGAGTCATTTTTTCTATTAAAACTCAAATAGAAACAGCAGGTACTATAGTTTGATATAATTGAGCCATGCTGTGTGAAAAGAGGGTTTAATGCATCTGCAAAAAGTATCGAAACACGTCGGCCTGTGCAGGCTGACCTTGGTCGAAACATTTTGCTTTTGGTTAATTTTCTGCATGTCCAAGGACCATTCTACCTCAGGATTCAGCCAGTTGTTAAACTAAATAGATTTTATGGATACATAATTATGTGATGACTTGATTGGTATAATACATCATAAAGATGAATTTAATTCCTTTTTGCCAGAAGATGGCTCATTTTCATGTACTAACTAGCTAACGAACTTTCAGTGATAAGCTACAAAAGCAAAACTTTTACTATGTGTACTGTAAAAAGTATGAAAACTGTTTGGGTCGTGTGTTTTCTTACTTGTGCTTTCGTTCCACATGTAGAAGGCGATACAATTACGATTGGCTTATTGGTTCCGCACACTGGAGCAAGGTCTATCGGCGAGGAGGCAGAAACAACCACAGACCTGGCTATTCAAAAGGTAAGCGTTGGTTGATGATTTAAATCGTATCTAGCAGCCACCTTTTAAAACACCATAATCCTGAGTCCCTATTTTTTTTTTAAGTCCGTTTATGGAAAAGCTACTTTTCTGAAGGTACTACTGTTCTCTGTACCCCTAGCTGGCCGACTGCCCAAGACAGACTGTAAATTTCACAATAATAATAGGTAACTATGACCTTAAACCATGATTCAGTTGCAGAAATAGGAACTTTTCGTCTTTTCTTGTAAAATTCCTGCGAAATTCAGTCTTCCCCAAATCAATTTCGTCACTCAAGACCTAAAGATGGGCTCTGGATGAAATTCTGATTTGTACTTAGATGAGATGTTTAATCCATTACTGATGCGCTGACGATACTTTGATTACACCACGTTTAATTACTGAGAATTTTGGGGAAAAAAAGTCTTCATCGTCGCATACCCACGATACTTTGATTAACGCTACATTACATCTATTTAGCGTGGGTATTCGACAAAATATCCATCGCCCGTTGCCCACCATTCTTAGATTAACACAACATTAATCCATGTACTGTGGGATAGTTGACGACAAAATGTTCATTGTCGGTTATCCACAATACTTTAACACTAGGCTACATTGTATCTATGGGCTGTTTGACCAACTCTCATTCTCATCAGTGATTAGTGCTGTATTTCATTGGACCTATGATGAAACTTTGCGGAACTTTTAATCAATGAATTGACACGTTGCACATTACTATATTGAATAAGAAATGACTTTCCTGATCTCAAATGAAAAATAAAATATCTGATTTTACTAACGATATCCCCAAATAACCAAGTCGTCGAAGTTTGATTCTACGTTGAATATTTTTCAGTCGAAACCAAGTCTGACTGTTTTAATAGTCACTTATGCACGTGATAAACATAATGTGATTTCGGCAGCCAAATCTATAGAAAACCGTAGTGTAAACGAAGAGACAACTAACTTTTGGGGGCCGACTTAGATGAAGATCAGACTACAGAATGCTTGTTAGGTATTATTTAGATATAGGAAAAGTATTGAATCCTCGTAGGGTCACCCAAAACGTCGCGTGACTAGAAATTGTACAACACTAGATTTCGTTATATACTCGCGTGTCACACAACTTATATATACCTGCGAGATTTTACAATCCTTACGAGATAACGGGGGCGACATTTTACTATTTTTGTTCTAGTGTGTGTTTTGTTGATCCTCGCGCGTACCTAACTTACATGTGAGTGAGGCTTTGATAAAACTCCTATTGTCGCCCGATGCTATAGTAACACAGAGCCCTAGGTGCCGAGAAAATTAGTCCTTTGTTACATGTACCGTCAGTATGACACACCACTAAAATGTATAGGTACAATCCGAATTTGGGTTTATTATACACGAAGAGGTCAGTTTTGAACGATGATGAAGAACTCTGAAAATATTTGTATTTTTATACACGCGAACGGACGTTTTATGTTGTGTCCCTAGTCTGTTCGCCTGTCCGTCCGTCCGTCTGTAAGTAATTTTGTGTCTACCCTTTATGTGAATCCTTGTCCGACTTTCAAAATTCTGTCAAAAATTTATTAAATATACCTGCCTACATTGCTGAGACGAAGTGATGAGCGAAAGTCTTACATTCTTATCACCAAGGTCAAGGTCACGGTAGGGATCAAAGGTCAGTATGTCCATAATATTATTCTTGAGTCTTGACTTTAATTTGAAAAAAAAAAAGTTCACCTGCGTGAGTACCATGATGAGACGATGTGCAGAGCTGTAGAATCGTCCTTTGAAATGCAGAAAATTAACTAAATAATCTAAAGTCTAAACTCATGTCACCTTGCACGGACTGTGCAGGCTAACCTTAATCGATATTTTTTGTATATGGTTAAACCAATTTTCACAGAGCACGGCTCATTTGAAACGGCTCACCGTTACCATCATCGTTGCTCACCGTCACTATGTATACATGTACATCATTCAGCCAGCGGATTTTAGAATGCATTGGAATGTTGGGTCGCTTTATGCTAGATCACCTCCAATGTATCCTTAAAACTTTCTTTCTCCGTGGAGCGGCTTTTACTGAAATAATTGCTTTATGAACGCGTGTCTCACTAGTAAGTGTTCCTCTATTAATGGAATGCGCTAAAGATTCGTTGAAATCGACCAGTTACAATGGTTGTTAGACTTTTTTATTTGCAGACTCTGGAAAGTTTTTGTTTTGGCAGCGCATATGAAGTTTGTGTTTCGGCAGCGTAAGTGAAAATGGATTTGTTCGATCCGCCTATCATATTCAGGTGGGTAGCCAGGGGGACGTCCGAAGCCCGGGCTTCAACATTAATCATCAAAGCATCAAAACGAAATGCACTCTCTCAATCAGGAAAAGAGACCAAATCATCGCAATTTCGAAACTGCTTTCGCCATGAAATTAAAACTAAATAGTGGACAATGTAGAACAAAGATTAGGCTATACGTTCTGTGCACTTTGATCTTGATCTGCATCGTCCACAAAATGCAGTCTAATCTTGATTTATATTGTCTTGACAAAATTCTACTAGGCTCTTTAAAATGCTGACATCTTTTTTTGCTTGAGGGAAAACGACGAAGAAAGAGAAAAAAAATTGTGAGAAGAAAATTTAAAAGAAAAAATGGTCTTCATCTTCACTACATTCCTGGCTACACAGATGAGACAGAACACATTCAGCAACGGTAGAAACGTATTGATTGCGTTTATTCTTTTAGACCTACGTTCACTTTTGATCCGATCTTCTTCCGGAATTTCTCATCAGGTTCGTCGAATGCATAATTTACTCTGAGTGTGCTTTTTGGATCTATATACTATCTCGTTGTACAGTACGCGAACAGACCTCTTTGTATGTTTCATTTTTGTAGTTTACGCGCTTGACAGATCGAAAGTAAAGAAAAAGTACTCTTGCACCGTCTATTAAAAAATCGAATAAGCGGTGTTCGCCTTTTTTGTTTCAGTAGGGTGATAATCAGAATTGTCTGGGGCGCCTTCAACGTGTACCTATGGAACTCCGCACATTAGTTTGTGTTGAGTTACATACTTAATTTAAATGTCGCTAAGAAACTTTTACATTTTAGAAGTCACTTGATATATTCAAAAACAGGAAAATACATTTTGAGTAAACAATCTGGATACCTCTATTTCAAATAGTGTAGCAGAACTCTGTCGTGCTGAGATCATTTACTGGAGTTTAAGTGGATTATAAAACATACCCCTTTGTGTTCTGTAAAAATATGATGCCATGCTGTTATAATAAGAGAAAGTGCTCTTAGTGCTTTGTATAACAGCACTTACAGAACTCGCCCAGAATTCTTCTTATGAAATCCATTGCCACCTCATTACTCTTTCGTGTATGCTTTTGTGGGAAGCAACCGGTTACTTGAAAAAAAGTGAGTTACGAAGTAGGCAAGGTGACAGGTCATACCTCATTGTTCTTAAAGCCCAAATAGCGGCCAAAAGTAAACAATTCGAGTATAAAAAGTGCACTTAGATTTTAATCACACCAACAAAAAGTATTGATTAATTTATAATTATATTATGAATTTAAGAATAATTTTAAAAGTAGGTCAGAAGTTGCCGGGCCGCTCTATATTCGTTTGCTTTTGAACGTGGTTTTGAAATTTCTTTTTCTGCCAGCGACTAACACTTTGACCGACTGTATAATATAAGTTTGTCATCTTCAGAATAATTCCACTACTTTTAAAAGGAAAGATTTATTTAACCCTTAGGCTGATTAGCGCGAGTCACTGACCTTTTGCGGACACTGTAGATCAAGATCAGACTGCACAGAACGTGCAGTCTGATCTTGATCTACACTGTACGATAAGGAGATACCTTACTCCAAAAAAGCATAATTCACGGTTTTACTAAACGGCTTGAAAGTTTCATTTGATTTATTTAGCAGGATAAGTGTTAACCAAAAAGAAGTCTTTACAACCGACTTTTAACAGTCGTCTGCACTGACAGGTTTTGAAGACCTCTGGTTGCATCGATAGATCATGAAAGTCATCCAAAAGTGATCGCTAATTAACACATTGCTTTAACCACATCCTGCTTATATTGATATTAATATACTGTCGACTCTTAACCCTTTAACAAAAAATCCCTGGTTTTAACGACCCTGAGAAAGAAGCCTTCTGAAAACATTGTGGGAAAAGGAGAAAATGCTGGTAACCAGCATTTTCTCCTTTTCCCACAATGTTTTCTACTCTTCCAAAATCAAGTTTCAATTTTTGAGTCACGTTTATTTTGTCGTCTGCAAATGCTTTCAAGTTGGACAAGTCTAAAATTTTGTCGTTTGGTAAAGAGTTAAACAGATTTAGTCACGTATATTTGCATTTAACTCTTTGGCTACTAAGGGCGACTCAAGGACTCTTGTGCCCAGTGCAGATCAAGATCAGACTGCACAGAACGTCAACTGTACCCTGTTAACTCTAGTTTTTAAACCAGCGAGAAACTCCCTTGTACTGTCAGGTACTTCTTCCCAAGCTTCCATTCTGTTCCGCTGCATAAAAATAAAGAGAAAAATTGTGGCCAAAATATGTTATTTTAGCACATTGATTCTTTGCGAGTTGTCTTGTTTCCATATACAGCATTATTTACACCTATCAAAAACGGTTAGAAATTTGTAGGTAAAAATGGGCAAATACTTAGAGACAAGAAAATGGCATTTTTCATCAGTCTGAAAGTTAATGGGGAAAAGAAGCTTGTACCAAGATGAATGTTGTTTTTCCCCCGATTGTTTCAACTGTAGGAGCGTATAAAAGTCGTGTTTGTTCAAAAACGGGTTAGCCCTTGATTTCTGCCTCAAGATCCACCTTCATGAGCTAGTCAAGATCAACCTATGGATACAAGATGGTCGATATTAGCCTTCTGATAAGTCGAAACAGTGCTTCTCAACGAAATATACAGCTATTTTAACCCTTAACCTTTACATAAGTTAAATGAAACTTTGAAGCCGATAATAAACATCCATATGTTGCTGTTTCAAAGGTATGTTTTCGGAAAAAGATCTCCCTATCGGACAGTGTAGGTCTAAGAGCAGACTGCACGTTCTGTGTAGTCTGATCTTGATCTACAATGTCCGCAAAAGGTCCTTCAGTCGCGATTAGCAGCCTAAGTGTTAAAAACTTTGCTCTCGTATCGGAGAAGCAGAATCGATACTCGGTTTTTAATGATGTGAGAGTTGATAATGATAGTCTTTGTTTACCCTTTTATATCAACGAAACCTTTAAGTTGCTGGTGTGGACGGCATAGATCGAAATCAGACTGCCAAGAACGTGTGTAGTCTTATCTTTGTTCTATGGCAGCCACCACCCGGTGATACGATTTGCGCAAAAAGCCTCTTTGTACATACAGTTGTAGCTGAATTGTATCATTTACCCTCTAAAGGATCATGCCAGTATTATGCATTTATGCAGCAAAAACAGATAATTAGGCATTTATTGTGCTATAGAATCATTGACAGATGGCTATTTTTGACAAAGGTTTATCCTCTATATATCGGTGTCCAATCGTTTCTATTATCATCTTTAACCTTTACGCTGCTAAGCACGGCTCACTGACCTTTTGCGGACAGGGTAGATTAAGATTAGACTTCACAGAACGTGCAGTCTGATCTTAGATCTACACTGTCCGATAAGGAGGTATGGTTCCTCCAAAAATACCTTTGAAATGGGAAAATTTTGGTTTTTTTCCTACCGGCTTGAAAGTTTTATTTGTTTTATTTAGCAGGATAAGGGTTAATCGCTTCGATTATCATCTTTAATTACAATGGTTGTACTGGTTAGAGTTTCTGCAACCAGTCTAAATGGTATGTTTAGTTAAAATGAACTCCATTTTGACTGCATAAACCCCAGTGGTTTAGCCAAGCAGAAAAGCGTCCTTTCGGAATTTCGAAAATTTCTGCATATCAAAGGACCATTTTACCTCCATATCAAGTTGATTATTAGACGAAATGTATTTAATGAATCCATAATTATGTGATAACTTGCTTGGTGTAATGCATCGTGGAGATGCATTATGTCCCTTTTTTTGCCAGAGCATCACACATATAATTAGTCTAGCAGTAAAGAGATGTTACTGTAAAGTCGGTGACGTTTGAGTATAACTGGCTCAATGTTCTGTCTTGACAAATCAAATGGGACGTTTAAGAGCTTTTTTTGAAATACAGCTTCAGACAAATGGATTGCAGAGAAACTTTAAAGATATAATTTTGTACTCCTTTGACGCGGTGATGTATGACATCCGATTATTTAAGTGAGGCTGACTGATCTCATTTTTGACCTGATTTAGTAATAACATGAAATGGACTGTTACTCATGTGCGATTATTTATGATATGTAAACTCTGCAAAAAAAAAGGTACAGTAAGTACAGACGTTACCGTAAATTTACACGAATTTGCCAGTGTTTTGACTTACATGTACGGACGAACTGACCGATCGACTTTGAGTTGACGCTACATAAACATTTAAAGTCTAAATGAGGACTAACGTTAGCTGTATAATGCGATTTCGAGAACGTTACTCGTACTGTGTGCCTACTCCCTATCTGATGTTAACGAACAGGGGTATTAACTACAGAGAGTGGGCCATCAAATCGACTCAAACCAGCAAAAACTGATTTTCATCTTATAAGCCCTGCTTCCAAATTACACGACCCAGGTTGATACTTTTAGCAGATGCATTTTACCCACTTTTCACAGATGGCTGAATGTAATTTTAACTGGCTACACTATGTACAGCGGTCGCTGGATTTAGAGTTTTAGAACAGTAGGGATAGAATGTATATATATATATTCATTAACGTCAAATATTCTTCCATGCAAAATTTTATCTACCTTGTCCAACGATTGATTGATTGTATGGTGTTTAACGCCGTTTTCAACATTATTTCAGTTATATCGCGGTGGCCAGTGCACCTATCCATGCTTTCCTAGAGTTTCTGTTACCAGTACTCCAGACAATATTCTTCCCAAGCCACTGGCTGCTTTCCCACATAACTATCGTCGAAACAACGATCAGCGTCGAGAGAGGAATGAATTCTGTCGCATTGACTATCATCAGTCCTCGGAAAGAAATTGGCTGAGTCGGGGATCGAACCAGCGACCTCCTGATCTCAAGTCCTGTGCGCTACCGACTGAGAGCTCTACTGGGGCTCGGACCTTGTCCAAAGAATATATACATGCTGTTTCGATGTTGACGACTGTAGTAGTTCAGGCATTATAGTATGTAATATTCTTAGGGTTCAGAAAGAACAAACATGTGAGCCGTCCTCTGGCAAAGGAGGCTTAATGCATCTCCGTTACGCATTGTACCAATCAAGCAATCACATAATTATTGATCCTGAACAACCACTTTTTTTTAACAATCAACAAAATCACGAGGTAGACTGCTTTTTGGACATACAAAGAAAATTGACCTATAGCGAAAAGTTTCGGCTCAGGTCAGCCTGCGCGGACTGCGCAGGCTGACCTGGATCAATACTTTTCGCAGATGCATTAAGCCCCTTTTTGCCAGAGAAAGCACGGCTCATATTTAAGTGTTGAAGTAAATGTTCCATCCTCTGTGAAAAGGAGGCTAAATGCATCTGCAAAAAGTATCAACCCGTGTCAGCCTGCGCAGTCCGCGTAGGCTTAAATGGGTCGACAATTTTTGCTATATGTAAATTTTCTGCATGTCAAAAGACTATTCTACCCCCAGATCCAGTCGATTGTTAATTATATAAATGAGTTTGATGGATCCATAACTACGTTATGACTTGCTGGATATAATGCATCACAGAAATGAATTAAATCCTCTTTTCCGACAGCATCGCTAAAATCTATATCGCCTGCAACACGCGAAAAGGGGCATTCGGACATTTGGGTAAAGTGTCGTCTCGGATCAGCCTGCGCGGACTGCTAAACCGAAACGACACTTTCCGTTTTTATGTAATTTTCTGTTTTGCGCAAGTCTACTGTAGCACAAATCTAATGTAGTCGTAAAGTGCCGTCTCGGATTAGCATGCGCGGACTGCGCAGGCTGACCCGAGACGACACTTTACGCAAATGTCCAAATGCCCCCTTTCGCGTGTTGCAAGCCAATTATGACAGACTATTTATGTAAACGCAAATAATTCAAACATTAAATCAACACACCTTTCGTGTCCTAACTTTGAAATATAGTTAACGTCAGCTGAAGCACATACATGTACCGCTAGGAACAGTATTTTTTAGCTTAAAATGTCTTTCCTCTAAAACACTGTAGGCAGTTCCATTTCGTACGCGACGTTCTCTGTTAGGGAGAGATACTCCCATCTGTAGATGCTGGTCACGACCGTGATGAAGTCACCTGCTGCTGATGCTAGAGTGATAAATATTCTGTTGTTGATGATGATTCTGGTGTTGCATAGGTTGAGGCGACTGTCCGAGCTGGAAAGGCGAGAAAAAGACGTCTGCATGAGGTAATGAGTTTAAACAGCCGCGCCTAAATTATAAGTTGATTAAATTCTTTTACACTCGTAAAACTATATATAGAAAAAAAAAGTTAATTTGTTAGAAATCAACCACCAATAAATCTGATGGACCGACATTCGCCCAGGGACAATAGTAATTTCAATTAGTATAAATTAGTGTAATGATAAAACCCTGCTCACCAGTTACCTTAAAGAATATCTCGTACGCCTTCAAAATGTTGCACAAATAAAACTCAGGAAGAAACAGAATTATGAAAGAAAATAAAAGTCTGAAATGATATCATTATGCTCATATTTGGACATAGAGCCATATTCCTTGTATCAAGCAAATGTTCCTTTTTCCAACAATCTTTACAAGAGCCGTTTGTGTATATAATCTACATGGACGTATTGTATTAAAAAATCGTATTTATTTTGGAATGTATAAACGCTTTGGCTGCTAAGCGCGACTCAAGGACTTTTTGCGGACAGTGCAGATCAAGATCAGACTGTACAGTACGTGCAGTCTGATCTTGGATCTACACTGTCCAATTAGAAGATATTTTTCCCGTAAAAATATCTTTGAAACAGCAACAGTTTGTTTTTTACTATCGGCCTCAAAGTTTAATTTATTTACGAGCTTAAGAGTTAATATCAATCTAGGCTATATAATTATAAAAAGCTTCTGATATTGACTTTGTTTTAGACTTGATCTTTGACATCAACACAAATGATTGAAAATGGAGGCTGAGTGCTCAGTTTGGAGTTAAATGAGAATTATTATTATTTAGACATGCTTTAATAGGCAAAGATTATTTAACTTTTCGAGGCCTACTTCTGACGCCGTCATATGGAGAGCATGGTCGATAGGAAAAAGTACAGCAAAAGTGGCGGTATCAATAGCAGTTCTTAATAAGCAGTTAGAACTGCTACAGCATCACCTACGTTTTTGAGCCAATACGTGGAAAGTTGCAACTATAAACAAAGTTTTGTTCTAATGTTTGCGATTTAACAATTTTGTGCTCTTTGTATTTTCTTTAAATCATTCATACGCAGCGGCTGTGATAATAGAAATATTAGTTCATGCAGAACATAGCTCATGCTCAGTCTTTTATTTTTTGGAAAATTAAACCTAAACTGAACAAGAAGAAAGGGAGAAAAACCCTGAAATTCAAAAAGTTGTTCTATAAGGCGTATTAGAATAAAGGCATTAGTAATGTTCTGTAAATGGGGAGCTTAATGCATTTCCACGATGAATGATACCAAGCAATCTATTACAGTAATATGGGTCCAGAAAATCCATTTTCTATAACAACCGATTGCCTAATGAGGTACACTGGTCCTTCGAGCTGCAGAAAATAGACCAAAAGCCAAAAGCAAAAAGTTTCGGTTCAGGTCAGCCTGCGCGGATTGCGCAGGCTGACCTGGATCGATACTTTTTGTAGATGCATTAAACCCCCTTTTTCTCAGAGCATGGTTCATACAGAATCTACTGATATAACTTTTGAAATATCATGCTCGGTTGTGTTGACCACGAAAGGTCATTGTGGCTTTTTGAAGAATTGACCCTAGAAACGACCCTTACAAATAGCCCAAAGATACGTAAAACACTTTTGGAAAAGGAGCAATTGTTTTTTTTAAAAGCAAATCTCCTTTTCCCACTTTGTTTTGAAAAACTTTGTTCTGCAAAGTATCAAAAATCGAATTTGTGTGGTGATGGGTTAATGTAAATACAAAAATCGTCTACCATTCAAAGGGAAGATAGAGAAGAAAATACAAATGGTGTCGGTACATTGTACACCGTTCTTTTATTACACTATTTTGGTTTTGGCTTGTTGTTGGATGCGACATGTGGACTGTACCAATGTTACAGTAGGGTTACTTGCACCAAACAGTGGATCTAGATCACTCGGCAAGGAGGTAGAGACAACGACGATTTTGGCTCTTGAAAAGGTCGGTAGCTTTCATACGTGTAGCTTGTTATTTTAGAAACCTTTTGGTGTATAAAATAAGTACACAACTCCTGAATGAGTTCTTTGTACATCAAAAGGCAAAGTCAAGAAGAGATCTACTTTATAATCAAAGTCATATGAAAATTCAACCAAAAGAAAGAGGGAAAGTCACCCCAATCTTCTACTAGGGCTGTTCGATAAATTTGCGGAATGTTGTTGTTAAAATCACGTTTACAGATTTCTAGTGTTCGTTTTGAACAAGTGCAACTATACTTATACTTGCAGTGATTTTATTTAGTTTCCCTTACGAACACATTGACAAAGCCAGTTTAATAATTTTAGTGCAGTCACGGAAGTTAAAATGAATTTTTACACTCTCTATATTCAATCCTCTCTTGATACCCGAGCTGTTTTTTCTTTTACTGTAAAGACCAATTACTTCTTCCAGACTTTGCAGATGTTGAGTTATTTAAAAACGACGTTTGCTTTGCAGAAGATCGAGGTTTTGTATATATACTGAACCAAAAAAAGAAACTTCCGATTTCTATACAATTTTTTTTAATGTAATGAAAAGAAACCAACATGTCCAATGCCCCACATATGTTCGGGCGAAGGATTATGTGTCAAATAAAACCAATTATAACTGAATTGTACGCATTACACAAAAAAGAAAACGTTAAATTCGATTTTCTTGTGTATGCACGGACCAGTATATTCCGTGTTTATAAAATGAACCTTTCAGCCTGATTTTATAGACTTTGTTGTCAATAAGAATAAGAAGTTGAAAAAAAAAAAGAAATTTATTAAGTTTTCTTTCTTTTTGATATGCCCAGAATTCCACCAAATTTACGTGAACGTGCCATTGGAATGCTTAATGCTGGTATAGCGACGAACGAGGTTGCTAGGGTTGTTGGCTGTTCTAGCCGTTCTATTCGATACCTTAGGCAACGTTTCCAAGCAACAGGGCGTACGGAAGATTTACCACGTAGTGGACGTCCGCGCGTCACAACGCCTGGTCAAGACCGCTATATCACCACCTACGCAATCGTTTTCAAACTGCCGCTGCCACTGCAGCTAACACCCCTGGTACACATAACAACCGAATATCTGCCCAAACTGCACGCAATCGTCTGCGCGAAGGTGGTCTACGTGGACGTCGTCCTTACGTTGGCTGTGTATTGACGGGACGTCACCGTGTAAATCGTGTTAATTGGGCACGTACACACCATTGCTGGATAAGGCAACAATGGAATAGCGTTCTTTTCTCCAACGAGTCGAGATTTTCCATTCGTCGAAGTGATGGTAGGGTTCGAGTATACCGTAGAAGAAATGAACGTTATGCCGACTGTTGTGTACTTGAACGAGATCGTTTTGGGGGCCCAGGTTCCGTCTTGGTCTGGACAGGCATTGCGCATAGTTATCGCACACCTCTCGTCGTGATCGATAGGAATTTGAATGCCCAACGCTACCGAGATGAGATTCTTGCGAGGCACGTCATCCCACTGTTTCAAAACAATGCCAATATCACTCTGTTTCAACATGATAATGCCACAAGCCATACAGCTAGAGATACTGGGAATTTCCTCAGGACGAATAATATTGCATTCCAAAAGTCCAGATCTGAATCCCATCGAACACCTGTGGGATAATTTGGACCAGCGTGTTAGACGTCGCCCTATTCCATCGTCGAACATCAGTGAACTAACACAAGCCTTAATCCAGGAGTTCAATAACATTCCACAGGCAGAAATCAACACACTTGTCGGTTCTATGCGCCAACGATGCCAGGCAGTACTCGATGCTCAAGGTGGCCATACCCGGTATTAATGTGCGATTTTGGTCTACGACCCCTACCACATTTAATCAACCATTTCATCAGTTTTCCGTGAACCTAGAGCAATAAAATTTTACACACAAATTCACATTGAAATACTCTTGGAATACAAGTAAAAATAATTCAACCCTTCTTTCCATATTTACGTATATCTGCACTTAAACACAGCGGAAGTTACTTATTTTATTCAGTATATTTCACCCCCTTGAATAACAATGACGGAGGTAAATGTATAGTAAGCGAAAACTGGTAATTGTTACAAATACTCAAACTATCAGATGTGCCAACAAATTCTCGCTAAAACAGAAATTTCAGGTTTTGATAAATGCATGTATGTGGTACAAAAAAGCTCTTCTTAGCTACCAATATACATAATGTAATTTGTCATTGCATAGATCCATTCACGTCAGCGATAGTGGAAAATAACACTTTTTCGCATATTCAAGGTAACATGTTACAACTGTTAAGGAATTTAAACACCTATAAATGCAAGTGATGCCTACAAATTTGGAATTGGTGAAAATGCCTTTAGGTTTTAAATAAAAACTTTCACTGGTTCAGTTTTGATGTTCACGCAGTAAGCTGTACATCTTGACATAGAACGTCCGTCAATGCTTCGTAAAGCATAGTCTACTGTACGAAATAGGCAAACATATATAAATCACAGAATTCTAACAATACTTTTAAGGTTGATTGTCACAAAAGCGCCTTAAAAAAATCTTCGTTTATTGCAGCATGAACAAAAAAAGGTGCGTTCGAGAAAACATAAAATAGAGATAAGATAGACTTGCCAGCGAGATGAACCAAAAATGTTTAATGATTTAAAAGGATAAATGACGATTTCGTCGATTAATTACGACCAGCAAAGCGAAAGCGATGAAAGGATGTTGAGTTCTGATTAGATAACTACCTATCTTGCTTAGTACGAAAAGCTGCTAATTGGAATCGACGACTATATAACGGATTTCATAAGTCTATGCAAATGGATATCAAGTCTAAGAAATGCTTAATCTGATTGAAAAAAAAAAAAATCACATCTTAGGTGAAGATCTATTGTGTTAAAGCATAAGTGAAGTGTATTTGTGTCAAGCCATTCCTGTTAGAGATCTACCATGGATTTTTTCATTAATGTGTTGTGGGCCATGCCCACCTTTTTGTTCTTAGTTGGTTTTAGATATAGATCTATTGCGAGGCAACTGCGACAGACTACACGAAAGAATATCATGGCAAATAAAGGAACTGGTCGTTTCAAGCAATTTCACTATTGTCACGATATTTTCACTAATTTGCTTATTGCTGATGAAATCAAGCTCTTTTCATCAAAAGTACCTTTTATCTGAAACATTTTCAATACAGTTGATGAAGTTAATTTTAATCAATGTTTTATCTTACCATACAGCAATAGGAATACGAGTAAACACATCTGTGCGTAGAAAAAGTCGGCTTTATGTGTAAGATACGAACTTACTAAAAATAACTGGAAAAAAAAGCCACTGTTTTGTCTGAGGTACTAGATCTAATTCGCATAAAAAGTGAAGTCTCTGTGTTACGTATTATACAAAGTTGTGAATCATGTTGTAAATCAACAGTAAGCTGTTATTCGGGGTAATACACAAACCCATGAGAAATGTTATAAAGAAGTCATCGTTTGCCCGCTATATATGATTTCACTGACATTTTGATCAGAATCTCTTTCATGAATCAAAAGAATGAATGTGTCTGTTCTTGTATATGATTCGACATTAGAACCACGACAAAAATGTTGTTTTGGTATCAAATTCTACATTTTAGCGTGTTTTGTCCATGTCAACTCATTCATAAACTTTTTTAATCAATATCGCCTAGGATGTGAACCCGAGTAAGGGATTGAAGCAAGAAGGTAAACACAGAGATCTAGCAGACATAGTAAAAACACATAGTTTCCTACCACGAGTAGAACAGACTATCCCTTCTGCTGCTGTTGTAACATAAGTGCCCGTTGATTCATTCGAGTGTCCTAGTTTATTAATATTTCTATTAACATTCATTGGAAAATTTGGAAATCTAAATTCACTGATGGACAGAGCAGAAGAAGATCAAAATGTACAGAAGTGTAGACAGACCATTGTTTACAATGTAAGCAAAAACGACGTATGCTTGCAAACAGCAGAATATGGGTTAAAATAAAGGTTGACTTATCTATAAAAATCGGGCCCTTCAGTTTATTCAAAATTTCTTATAGGTCTACGGCCCCTAACTAATCGGTAAACATCGACGTTTTCGTGAAGGCTATTCGGCAAATCTCGGCAGCTTCCGTCTTTTAATATGAGAGTTAGGGGCCGTACACCTTAAGGTAAAAGCTGTTCTGTATCCCATGGCAATTGAGAACCAAATATGGTGGGGTTATTTGCTACTCTATGAAATGTAAAAATAGACATAATTTACTCGTGAAGTTAAACATAAAGTTTAATGAAAAAAATAGTGATTTTTGACTGAAAAATTATGAACAACACATTTTCATCGTTTTTTTTTTTTAAATAAAATCAGATGTGTTCTCTCCGTCCAAGAAAAATAAAAAAAAAAAAACTTGACATTTCGTTTTGGTGTAATCGATTAAAATGTCAGTTTCCATAAAAATCAAACAGACTTTACTTTCTTACTACTCATGTGTTAGATGAAAAGCAGTCCTCATTTTGCGGAATATACGAACTAAAAGAGAACAAGAAAGATCTTCTTACACAAGATGGGCGTCGTAAGAGGTACAGGACTATTGACACTGTTTTTGTGGTCCAATATGAAGAGAAATAATGAAAAGGAGGGCACCACGCCAGCAATTGTCTGTTTTTCCTCGCTGTTTTGCATATTTTTGGAAAGTGAATACTGATTGTCTATGGCTTATGATAAATAATATAAATATGAAGTTTCATCGAATTTTATCCAGTAGTTCAAGAGATATTGGTCCATAACGGAAATATACATCAAGCCCCCTTTTTCCATCATACGGCATTAAACAAAAAACAAAAAACCAAAAAGTATAGTCTATCGGCGGACTATCATAAGGAACACATGTATAAAGTTTCATCAGTTTTCGTCAAGGTATTAAGAAGATATCTGTCCGGACGGACGGACAAACGGACGGACGGACGGACGGACAGACGGACGGACGGACAAATAAAAAACTATATACCTTCGCCTTCGGCGAGAAAAACGCAGAGATTGTGGAAGATAAGTACACATCACAAAAAATGTTGATAATAACATGAAGTACGGTGTGATATACATAACTGAATAAACGAGATGAAAATGCACATCTGCATGAAAGTCTGAATCAGTCTTTCACACGGCCACACGATACTAGGTTTCTAATGTGCGAGGGTCATTTAAGACACAGGTGCTTGACACATTTTGCTGTTACACCCCCTATATAGATACAACAAAGGTTGTATGATACCAGACATGTCAGGCACCTGTGATTTAAGAAAAAATATGTAATAAATGACCTCATATAACGACGTATTTCAAATGACGTAATTGTTTTGTCATTAACTGAAATATTGTATCGAAAATTTTGTATCGGAAAATTGCAGGGTACTCGTATTCTCGTACGGTATTCCATGATTTTTCACTAACAATTGTAAATAATTTGAAAAATAACGTTTCAGGTATCTAAAGAATACTTGAATGTACAAATCATATCGATTCTATACCCGATTCGTATAGAATTTAATGTAAATTTTATGTTATTATTTCTGATAGCTCCTTTATACTGAAACGTATAGAATGATTTCTGATTCCAGAATCATTAACCGAGGACTTAATTTTCGAAAATCTGACGTTTGATTCAAGTGTTTACGAAAACTAATGATTATATTATTTGAAACAATTTCGTTTTATCTGAGTTAGCGTAGATCATATTGGCCTGTTGGGCGAGACTAAGTTAACAACCAATGTCTCTGTTTCCTTAAGAGACAGATTTCAAAGGTAATCTTATTCAAAAACAACATTGTTAACTGAAGTTTCAAAGCGGATTACCGATGCATATATTATTCTACGTCGTACCAAAATTGGGGTACTTCTTTCGATTGTGGCATTTGGCGACATAACGGAAATTTGAAAATATACCGTAGGCCAATAGATCTACACTTTCTTATATGTGTTTGGAATGTATAGTCAGATTTCTTTGAAATTTTACGCAAAATGTGGTAATTGATCAATAGTTACATACCATACATGAAAACTTCATGTTATACAGTTATTTATATTACCAAACAACAAAGACGATGTCTGGATCTCTACATTGAATTTTAGCGTGCACGTCGGTCACTATGATTGTGTGGTGGTGTACTTTTATAAAGAAATTTAGCGTCCGTTCGAGTTGAACTGCAATACCTCAACACATTGTGCCTCAATAGCCAGACCGTATGTTCACTGTCCATGACAATATGTAGACATCAAGTTCATGTGACAGGATTGTCTAATTAAATTTTGTACTAGGTTTGGCCATCGTGATGGTGACATTTCACCGGTAAACTGTTTTTATGCGATAGCAAAACTATCTTATTGTTACTCCTAGGTTCGTTCAGTGTCGTTTGTGCTATATGTAGAGTAAGATTACATGAGTATGCCGAATATCTTGGGTGACTTAGCATCAAGGACAGGGTACACAAAACGCATGTCAGATCTTGGATCAAGACTGTCATATTTTTTCATAATTACGCAATCAAAAGAGGTAGATTGTATTAAAACTTTACTTTTAATTATGTTTTCGCTGAGCCCCGGTAGCGCAGTCGGTAGCGTACAGGACTCAAGAACAGGAGGTCGCTTGTTCGTTCCCCGGCTCGGCCAATCTCCTTCCGAGGATTATTGATAGTCATTGCGACAGGATTCATTCCTCTCTCACCGCTGATCATCATTTCGACGATAGACATGTGGCAAAACAGCCAGTGGCTTGGAAAGAATATTGTGTGGAGTACTGGTAGAAGAAACTCCAGGAAAGCATGGATATGTGTACTGGCCGCCGTGATATAACTGAAATATTGTTGAAATCAGCGTTAAACATCATGCAATAAATCGTTTGATATGTTTTCACCCGTTCAGTTATGTCCACATTATAGGAATGATCTTCGTCTGTCTCTCTTTCAATCCGTTTGTCCATTTCGGCCATGCAATTTTTTGTCCGCCCCAGAACATGTTTGTACCTTAATAAGACGATGTGCAGAGCAGAGGTTTTAGACGCCAGGGCCCAAAGTCAAGGTGACAAGGTCACAGCATAGGTCAAGGGTCAGCAGAATGCATGACTTAACCATGCAGACTCAAGGTCAAGGTCTTCTTTTGAGGGTCAAGTGCTTGATCCTTCAACTTCGAGTCTGCTCCATATCTCCTTCAACCCTGTTTTGGATTTTCAAAAAAAATATGATAAGGTGTTTGGTCCAGTAAGAGACTATTAAATTACCTTGAGTAAAACGTTGGGGATTACAAGCGGTGGGGGATATAGCTGTCCATCAGATTGCCATCTTGTTTATTTTGCATTGTTAAGGTTAAAAGTTTACATGTTTATACGTTGACCTCGTGTACAAGTTATATACTGACATCACTCAACTCGACTAGCATTCGAACTGTCAAAATGTTTTTGTTCTTACCATTTCTTTTGCAGAGATATATGTGTTAGGCTTTTTATGCCCGATCTCTTAATTTTTCGTGAGTGAATGATAGACAAAAAATGAAAGCTCAGGTACGGATGTATGAAGAACAGGAAAGAAAACGTGACTCAAAATTTACTAACGGAGTTTGCGTGTATTTGCCCGAGACATTTTGGCGGCAAACTTTAGCCCTTTTCTATGCAAGCTGGCTAAGACCTATAAAAATACTAAAAATTATATAAACGACAAATATTTGACGCAAAGAAATATTCTAATCTTCTTAGGTATGGTAAAACTGGGGAAAAAATGAGCCTTTAGTTGTCACAAGCAATTTTTCTTGTTTCCACATATTTCCAAGACTGTGCATTGCGGAGGCTAGTGAAGTAGTAGTTGTGCAGTAACGGTGTATTCGTTTACAGTTGGGCGAGGAATTCTATCCAAGTCTAGAACTTAATTCTCAGTGCATGACATTTGAAAAGATACATTGGCTAGGACTTTTGTACAGGGAAAAATGAATATAGACGGATCGTGATGATGTGCGTGGATTAATTAAAAAAATTTCCAGATATGATAATAGTTCCCGTTTAATGTCATTTTATGGGCGTAACCAGAGATTTAGAAACATTTCCTACCTGAATCGAGACTGTTACTTCCGACTGAGAATAGTTGTATCCGTTCACGAATCCATGCATATGTAAGGAATAGTTTTAAGTCTAATAAAGCATTGTAATTCTGGGTCTAAAAGCGACTGTTTAACATAATTCATCTGAGATAAAAGACAATTCTAGTAAAGTCGATTAAATTGTGGGATAACTAACACATATTACGAATTATGATATGTTTGTGGACAAGGTATTATGAACTGTTTATTAGTGTTATATACGTATGTGTGATTAATGCAGAATGCTTTGATGCTGACAGTAATTATACCGTTCAAATCGGCCTTTTAGTGCCCCATAGAGGGGCGAGGAATCTTGGTGACGAAGCGGAAATAACAATGGAGCTGGCCATTACGAAAGTATGTACAAGTAGCTTTATTATGATCCTAAAGTGATTAGATCTCATTCGTCCTTAATAGTCAAAAAAGATATCTTCAGTTAGGACACACACGCACCCGCCCACAATTAAATGCGTTTCCAAGACTGCCTTTGTCTGAAATATCTCTGCTTACCGGAAAAGCATATGTCCCAGATAAGCTTTTTATCGATTCTGACTACTGAAACAAGAGATAGGCACCTTAGGGTAATTGAAGCGGTCTGAGAATTAAGACCCCTCTTTTCGCCGTCTGTCTGTCTGTATGAGACTTTTTTTCTCTGTTGCTCCCTACCTCTCGCACCAGCCCATTGCTGTAAAACAGCTTTTCAATCCACATATATTTTATAAGGCTTTCCAATCTTTGTTTTGTGTTTAAAGCCGTTTTCAATTTCAGTGATATCACGGCGGCCAGTGTACCTATCGGTGCGCTCCTGGAGTTTCTTCTAACGGTACGTCATACAACACTCTTTACATGCTACTGGCTATTTTCCCGCGTAAACTTTCGTCGAAACGAAAGAGTGGCGAGAAGGGTATGAATCCTGTCCTCATGACTTTCATCAACACATACCTTTATTCTGCTAAAAAGTTAAATGAAACTTTCTAGTCTAGAGTCAAAAGACCAAATATTGCATTTTTAAAGTTTAAAGTGCACGTTCTGTTCAGTCTGATCTTGATCTACATTGACCGCAAAAGCGCGTCGAGTCTCGTTTAGCAGCCTAAGGGTCAAATTGCCCTTTTTGGTATGTTTGTATGGTGATTTATGCAGTTTCCAACATCGTGTCACTGCTTTCATCCATGTTTTCCTATAGCCGCCTTTACCAGTACTTCGCACAATCTTCACCATATGCCACTGGTTGCTGTTCTACACGGCTATCGTCGAAACATCGTTCAGCGTATTTAAAGGAACGAATCATGTCGCATTGACTAACATTAATCATTAGAAAGAAACTGACCGAGCTGGGAAGAGAACTAGCGATTCGCAGGGTTCAAGTGTGTACGTTACCGATTGAGATAACGAGATTGGGTAGTTTTGTTTATTGTGCAAACCAGTTAGATCAAAGATCAGACCGCACAAACAGTGTCGGATCTACCTTGCTCGTTACTCATCAAAGTTACTGCTGTTTGTATACAAAAAACAACTATGAACAGTGCCTGTTTCTGTTTTTTTTTTTTTCTACAATGCTTACGCCACCATACGATAGTTATTTTATATTGCCCTTTACAATGTTATATAATTATGCTGTAATGAGTCTTTAATATTCGTTAGAAAAAGTAAATAATTTGTTTTGCATTACACCCAGATACCAACCTATTGCATACTTTACTGCAGGAAATGACGCACGTTTGAGAACGGCGCCATGTGAATAAACATAACTCAAAAACTTTGCCGAAAAATTTCTTCTTGAGTCAACAAAACCAGACTTCTTGTGTAAGCAACAAATGCAGAAGACCCATTTTCAGTGTTATAGTGTTATTTCGGTAGCAGTGCAAGAGAGCATTTAATGTCTTTGTGATACAAAGTTTAAAACAATTTTCCTCTTTTATTTTGAAAGTACATGTAACATGTACGCACAAAATATTGTTTACTGAGTCCTTTCAATTATGTTCCTAGAAGAACTGCTAGTCTAATAAATGGTTTATTATGAATCATAATACGTGTACGTGTCTATCTTCTAAATAGTTAATCATGAACTTGTATGAAGGCATAACAGGTGAACAGAAATCCCTTTAATTGGGTGTTCTACATGTATAGATACTAATATCTTCATTCATTTTCAGATACTTGATAGAGTTTCAATTGATGTCACAAGTAGTTTGACAAACCTTTCTTGTATGTATTCCTATTAGAATAGTAGTTATGGCAACATTATTATTATTTTTTAATCATGTAGACCAGAATCAAAGTGATAAATGACAACAGTTTTTTTGCTACAAATTTGTATTTTATTTAATTGAAATCAAGTTTGTTTTACCTGATTTGAATTGCTTACTTGAAAAACATGTTCTTATCACGAAACAGAAACTCCAAGGCTTTGTGAATTGTACTGTACTTTGGTATTGTGTTCAGAGCCGTATCTAGATAAAACCATTATCTTCCACTAGATGGCATTCTACAAATACACATCTATCTAATTTGGGCATTCTGGGTACAGAAGCGGACTAATTTTTCAAAACTACAACCGTTACTTTGAATTTCAAAATAAAATAAACGTTTACTCAATAAAACGCTACCTGGTGCGATTCATTCAGCTATGTTCAGCTAGCATGTAATCTATACACCGGCCATTTATTAAAACAGCCCCTACAGGCTTGGGTAATAGCTTCGGTATAAGCCCTACTTTTCCCAAGTATGTGGAATGGGTGATGCGTCATAGCAGATAGGTCGAATTTTCGAAGAATATGACATGCGCAGACAACGAGATAAAACAGCATATGGCTTGCAACACGCGGAAAGGGGCATTCGGACATTCGCGTTAAGTCTCGTCTCGGATCAGCCTGCGCAGTCCGCGCAGGCTAATCCGAAACGACACTTTCCGTTTTTATGTAATTTTCTGTTTTGCGCAAGTCTATTGAAGAAAAAAAAAAAAAAACCTAATGTAGACGTAAAGTGCTGTCTCGGATTAGCCTGCGCGGACTGCGCAGGCTGATCCGAGACGACGCTTTACCCAAATGTCCGAACGCCCCTTTTCGCTAGTTGCAAGACATATTGTAACTTGATATATTTGATTATAGGCAAGGTATTGACGAATTTGTTTCAGGGTATATCAAACTCTTTGCTATGGTAACCAAATTAAGTTACTGTGGAGCAAATAAAAAATTATCTTTAAACACTAGAACATTTATCCTAACATATTAAGGTAGTAGACCCCTAATTGAAAACGGCTATTTCCACTATAATATTATCCTACAAAATTTGCTATGATTAAAAATGAGTATTATTGTACTACTTTAACCGAGCCAGTTTTTCCTTTTTTTCCTTCTTAGAATTATCATTTATAAATCTTAAACCACTTTATTCTCATTACAAAGGGAGATAATAATTACCTCCCTTTTCAGGAAACTAACAAAAGTATCAACAAATAATTTCAAGATAGACATCAAAGGGATTTCTGGTCGGTTAAAAATGTGCAAAAGTATTATATCAGTATAAATCCTTATTTATCAACTTAAAAGAAATTTTATTTCATGTTGCACTAGAAGCGTTAGGGGTCAACTACCTTAAGTACCATTGAACTCTGAGACAGAGCCCGTTTTGGCGATATGTGAGCCTTTGCAAAATAATTTTTTTCTTTGTAACGAGAACGAAAATCATTCAGAGACTTTTAGTTGACTCGTAAAGAGAGAAACAGAAAGAAGCTTATGTAAGGGGAAATGAGACATTTATAAGGCACATAATTTACATACACTTTAACTCATCAAGAAGAATGTTCACCCCAAATTATTTGAAATACACCCAAAAAGTAGGAGTAATGGCTAAAATAAAGTCAATTTGTGAAAAATTTATCCTTTTACCACAAAGTTTGACCTTGATCGTGGACCTACATGAGCAAATGTTTTACATGGCACATCCATGACTCAAGGAGATAATGGCCCAAAATCATTTTCAAATCCATCCATAAATGTAGATAAAGTGGCCATGACAAGCTCATATGACTATTTCGTCTTTTGCCATTTAAATGCATCTTACATGACTTGACGTACACGGACAAATACTTATGTCATTTTTACTTATCAAGAAAAACGATTATGAGAAATTATTTTAGAATTCACGCATATCTGTAGAAGTTACCGCCAAGACATGGGCGTGCATGCTGGAATATAAATGACATTAAAAAGGCGAATTGTGTGATCATTCTGTACAGTCTTACTATGATCTACACTGCCTGTAAAAGGCTCACGTTGTCTAACAAAACAATTGTGCCATGAACTACGAGGCGAAATGTTTTAACCCTTAAGCTGCTAAATAACTCTGATTAAACTTTCAAGCCGATCGTAAAAACCCAAATATTGCTATTTCAGAGGTATTTTGGGGGCAAAAATGGCTTCTTATCGGACAGTGCAGATCAAGATCAGACTGCACGTTCTGTGCAGTCTGATCTTGATCTGCACTGTACGCAAAAGGTCCTTGAGTAGCGCTTAGCAGCGTAAGGGTTATTCAAAGATCTAACAATTTTTTATCTCAGCGAGTCAGGTGGCATGTCTTGAGGGTTGCAATTAGAGTATTTGGTAAATACAAATAGTCATACTCTATGAAAATGGGGTTTAATGCATCTTGAAAATGCTTCCGTTCCTACTCCTACAACCAATTTATCACGAGAATTTATTACGAGAAACAGGAGAGGTTTTGTTTTTTTTTTTAAATCTGGTATTCGTATTTTGTAATACAAAACTTTCTGTGTAATCTTGTTTTCAGGAATTATATGGGTACAATCTGATTGAAATGCTTAACGTAATTCATAGTGAATTTGCGATCATTCGAAAATTTGATAACTCGAATTTTACATGTATCTTGTAGATCTAAGTATCAGTTAGAACTGACAAGCCTACAGTAACTACAGCCTAATAGCAGTTCTGACTTTTCGAATTAATACACCTAGGTCTTATTTTTTTGTATCTAACCTTTCAAAGTAAGTTAACCCTTAGGCCGCTAAGTGCAACAAAAGGACCTTTTGCGGACATGAAGATCAAGATCAGAATGCACAGAACGTGCAGTCTGATCTTGAATCTACACCGTCCGATAACGAGGTATTCCCACCACCCCAATCACTTTGAAATAGCAACATTAGGCTTTGTACTGTATCGGTTTGAATATATTATTCACTTTATCAGCAGGATAAGGGTTAATCGTCACAAAAATTAGAAGTGAAAAAAAAGGGTGTGCATTTTGTTCGACTGACTTTTCCCCCCATGTTCTGAATACACTCATTATGTAAACAATTTCCATAGACATCTTTTTTATTATCCCGCAAAGAAATTTCTCGTGATCTGATTGGATAACATGCCCCGAACATATATATCATGTACACTGGCAAAACCAACGTAAAAGCAGTTTCCCTTTCGGGAGCCCCGTATACATGACTACACTTTCAACACAACATCCAAAATGGCGGCGTCGATCAAGATTAACATCAAGATTATGCACCAAACTGCACGTTTTACCAAGGTTTCAGTGACGTCAGTTACCAGTGACGTCAGTTTTCATTGAATTGGGGCACTCAGAAGGGAAATTCTACTTCGTCAGCGTACTCAATTTTTGAAACCAAAAAACAGGTAAATTTCGCTTAACACACGTTGGAATGGTAAAACTTTGCAGTATAATAAATTCGTTGTACGGTCAGGTGGCATAGGCCTTCGGCTCGAGGCGACATGATTCACCACAGCCGTGAACAAGTTTCCAAGTCCCCTGCCACCTGACCGTACAACTAATAATGTTTAGGGTGTCATGCCAAAAGTTGGATCCTTTATGGCTGAGTAGTTTAGGTGGTAGATTAGAGTCCGTATTCACCAACCATTTTAAAGAACGTTTTTGATTCTTATTATCCAGAATTTTCTAAATTTGAAAGAAACACATCTGATTGGCTAAACCTTTTGGTTCAGCGAATTAGAAGTTGTGTTACTTTCAAATGTAGAAAATTTTGAAGAGTAAGACTACGAATACTGTAAAGATTGGATGGTGAATACGTACTCTGTTCTCAATGGATTATAGTTGTAACGCTGATCACTTGGTTTTGCTCTTGATCAAGGCATACAGAATCAAAGTCTAGTACTAGTGCACTCGTCACGACTCGGCCGATTCCGAACCTACATCTAACCTCATCTGTATAACGGCCGTTTCCATTTGAACTGCCAATCACATGATCTTATACATGGCGGCGCCACTGTCAGTCGTTTAGCAACGACATAAACAACCTCGATGAAGTTATTCACATCTATCTATCTGTCGGTGAAAACTTCAATCGCAATTGATAAACCACGTTAGAAAATGAATGTACGAACTATTTGTCAACTGAAATATATTTAGAAAGATTTCGATAGAAAATTGAGACTCAGGTTTTCTTTTTTACGAGGAGCCCTACAATTTTCAGAACGGTAAACCGGCGTATTTCCGGCGATGAAATGTACCGTGTAGGTGCATATCAAGCTACCAGATACAGCCGAGGGACTTGATGGTTCCCATCACCCGAGGTATGCCGAATGGTACTAGTGAAGTCTAACAAAGATGTCAAAAAGTGATTCGTCGCTGTGTTATATCTGAAAAACCGTTGAAAGCGGAAACACACCGTTTAGTTAAATCATTAATCGTATGAAAATGTTGTTATTTAAAAAGCATATATTGAAAGTAGCTGAAAGTGGCTTTCAAGAACAACCAACCAACTTAAAGGACAGACGAACAAACAACCAAACGAACAAACAAATGAGCCATTCCTTGTGAAAAGGGGTTTTAACGCATTACAAGAAGTAGCAACCAAGGTCAACCTGCGCAGTCCGCGTCTACTGACCTGGGTCGAAACTATTTGTTTTTGGCCAATTTTATGCATGTCAAATGACTAGTCTGTTTCATGATTCAGCCGGTTGATAGACAAAACTGATTTTGTGGTTTCAAATTTACATGTATATGATGACCTGCAAAGTATAATGCATCGTGGAGATGCATCTAAACCCCTTTTGCCAGAGCATTTATGAGACTTAGATAATTGTGATTAGTAAGCAAAACCTTAGTTCTATTTATCCGATTATCCAAGCCACAAGAAACTTCAATACATACGTTTGTTATTATTAGGCCAGCAAGTCTTCCACAATCAAGTGACCTATCATTAGGACACAACGTCGCAGGACGTCTTATTTCCTGCACGAGGAATCAACTCTGTTAAACTGTTTTTACATAACATGAAAAACCAACTCTATCTTTAAAAAAAATTCGTTTTTTAAGAATCGACAGTTCCTCTAACATTTCTAATGGCTACTCAGCGATCAAAAGACTGCATATCTTCATATAGCTTTCGTCGCACTTGAAGCACTTAGGGCTTGGAAAATGTCGAGCAAGAGAGAGAGAGGGGGAGAGAGAGAGAGAGAGAGATTAAATGAGAACAAACTATTCCTTTGAACATAGAAACAGGAGTGGTTTGACCGATGTACAATAATCAATCGACAAATATATTCCGTGATGTCGCAGTTGTCTGTACAACGATGAATGACCTCTAATTGTTCTCAATCCTGTGTTTCTCGATGACACATTAATGATGAGGCAGTGTTGTATATAGCCGTTTTACCCTTTCATCGCCACTAAAGTCTATAGGAGTTTAAGATGTTCACAAACAAGGCATATTAATTTTTGCATTTTGTACTGGTCAATGACATTTACGGCGTGAAAAAAAACTGTCGTCAAAATATGACCATCATGGAGAAAAAAACTAAAACCCTTTAAGTACATTTTCACGAATTGCGCAGCCACGAGTGAAAATATTAACGTATGATGTTCACGAGATAAAACAAACTTAGATCTTCCACCGAAAAAATAAAATATTCTATCTACTTCATGTTTTCGTTGGGACTTTAATCAAAATCCAGTACAGTTATTTCGGTAATTCCCCGTGGCGTAACCCCCCCCCCCCCCCCATAAGACCTTTACAATGATAATACATTACCAGTTCACAAAGAAAAAAAGTTCGTAGGTATCGATCAGAATTGTGACAGTATTTTGTTTCAATAAATTTCAGAGAAAATCACGTTCAGTGAATAATTTAAATCAAAGGACTGAAAGTCCTGAAAAGCGGATTTGTTGAACAGTTTTAGGCTATGATTTGATGTAATGAAAATTAATTTTTTTTATCACATGTAATACATGTATAATATGTAAGTAATTAGTAGAGTAAGCAAGGGCAATGGGAGTCGAAGTTGTTCTACCAAGTGTGCTGCGCAGCAACTGTTATTTTACTACTTATTAGAGAATAATTTGATCCAACAATTTGATGTTTTTTTTTTTCTGCTAGTATTTTATTTAGGACTGTAAACACGCGTAGGACTGGAAAAAAAACCAAGATGTATTTATAAGTGAAAGTTATTTGACAAAGATATAGAACACTTCAGTTGTTGATTTGTTGATGAGTAAGACTTAAAAAACTATTCAAAATAGGATGATGATATATAATGATATTTCTGTAAAAACACAGTGTTAAGGTCTATAGCTGTCAATCAGTTTCAGCAATCATGAACAAATTTGATCAAAGAGTACAATATATTGCTACTTACACATGTATGCAATATGAAATTTTTGTGCCTTCTTGTTGAACTCTTCACCAGAGGACAAGATTTTTGACTCCCCCAAATTAAAACCAACTATTCAGATTTTCATACTCAAAACAAACTCAAAAATGAATTACTGAATTATAGCTGGAAAATCATTAGTAAAGAAGAAGGATAAGATTTAGAAAAAATATCTGAATTGATATTCCTTAATGCACTTCACAGCCTCTTTGTGTATTATTTGATTTCATGCCACAGTTTTGGAAAGCTCTGAGGGAATCAATAACATGTGCCATCAACAAGGATTTATATATTCAAATCAGTATCAAGACGTCATATCTGGTGTAATAAGAATAAACAGAGTGACCTATTACTAAAGTAGCCTACAATTCCATTAATAAACACCCAAAATTGCATCATTTTACTGAATTTAACCGTACACTTTATATGAAAAGAAATATATATCTGGTAGTATTTATTGGCCTTTTATAAAATAGTTTGATTTGTGGCATAAAAACTAAATAGCTTGCTGTTTAGAGCATAAACAAACAATTCAATAGATATGGAGCCCTCAGATTATGTGTTTTGTATTTGTAAAGGGTGGAAAAAATTCTGGAAGAAAAAAAGGAAAGCAATACTGATGTCTTGTTTTCCAACACTGTTTTCATAAGCCCTATTACACAGGACTCATAAAACATAGGATTTATTATGTGTTAAAGGGCTAAAAAAAGAAAAATCCTCAAAAATTCTCCCAATTTAACTTTGTATGACACAAAATTCAAGGGTCAAATATAGGCCATGTTTGGACAAACCGTAAGGTATTCTGAATACTGATTACATGTAACAGTTCTGATAAATAGCCCCAAAGGCTGGGATTGAACCTAGAACCTTCAGTTCCAAACTCCGTAGGCAAACGCTCTACCACATTGCTACAAAAGCTAGCTCTATAGCAAGACAGATAAGAGTACCTTTATACAAACACAAGCTATACATTTATATCAATCTGTGGGATAGACCAGTATACAACATATGGATCCATGTCAGGTTTCCTTGGCATTTGACAACTGGATCTGGAGAAAATTTTGATTGGGGTTTATTTTAACAATTTACTGAACACTCATGTTAATAACCCTGAAGGAAATAGGCAATTGAAAGCATCGTGGAACAAGAACAAAATTCTGGTACACAGTATTTTCTCCTGTTCCAACAGTGTTTTCAATCATGAGAGTGAACTTCAGCTCATTTGTATCATTTTCTGAATTGTTGTCTGCAGATACATTTAAAGAGCCTAAACCTTGTCATATGGGGAAGGAATGAATAACAAAATAGCATCCATTTGATTACCATTTTGATTAAAAAACAAAAAGTATCTTATGCATAGATGGTGGACATAGACTAATCTGAACAATCTTACAAAAATTAACTCCCCTCTAAATGTGGATCTGGGGTCCTGCATGGCTTACCAGTAAAGTTTAGGACTTGTTATCTGATGGCCATATGTTTTTTTTGTGGGAGTGTCCTTAGGCAAGACACTTCAGAGCCCTAGCCTATTACTGCTGAAACCCAGACATACATAAATAAGCTAGCTGTAGCAGTTATATGACTGAAATAATGTTGAAAGCAACATTAAAGGCCTAGTAAATGCCAAAATATCAAAGCAGGTGTCAAAATACATTTAAATTTGAATTATACCATTTAAAGGTATGGAAAATATAGTTGAGATGACAGTCTCTTATCGTGTGGTCGGGCCATACATTAGTCGCAGGCAGAAAAAAAGAATTCTAAAATCAGGCAAGAAGTAAACAAAAGACACAGCTACCTGGCAGGTTTTAACCTAGTTTTGAAATTAATTTCTTTGTCAGCGACTAACACTTGGACCGACCGTACAATGACAGGTTGTCATCTTCACAATAATTTCCATACTTTTAAATGGTATGATATAGATCCAAATGCATTTAAACACCTGCTTTATTTACATTTGGTCTTTATTGTTACTTTAAACACCATTCAATTAATCAAATGTGGATCTAACATTGGCCTCCTGCAAGGTTAACCCTGATCTGATATTTCTGTCACTCTCACAAAATGTAGCTCTTAAGTTTTTGAAAATATTGGTAGACAAACAGATTTTTTTTTTCATTCTTACCAAAGTAATTTTTCCCCCATTCCATAACACGATAAAGGTTACAATGTGTTTTAACTAAGGTAAGTGTGGCTATATTATCCCATTTTGAAGGATGTTCAGAAAAACTTTTGAAACAACTTATCCAATTGCTGAGCTTTATTTAGCTGTACTAAAGATCAAAGGTTTTCAGAAGGACTTGTGAAGGTGGTTTTTGTCTGAGATTATGCTTTAAGTCAGATTGAAAATATGAACAGCTCACCCTAGGGTTTGTAAACATGTGAGCTTAAATAGATACACTTAACATGATGACTATATTTTCCTTTTTCATATCATTTTAAGCATTTCTAAAATCATTATTAATCATCATAATGCAAGACTCTTTTGAAATATTGAAACTTCTGTACTCAGACATCAAGGTTTTGACTTTTAAAACAGCATTTTATAAATCTAGTCAGACTATAAACACAACACTTTCTAAACTTTTATATAGTGGGTATAATCATATAGGCTGCAAACAATTCAAATCTAAAATATTGTGCCTATAGGAGTAGAATTTTACTATGTTAGGTGGTCTGATCTTAATCTACTATTGATACAAAGGAAACAAATTGTCCTCATTCTGAAGTATAAAGCATGTATTGTATTGCAACTAGTATGATTTAGTTTAAACCCTTACAAAACAATCCCTACTTTGAACGACCTGAGGAAGAAGGCTTTTATAAAGAATTTGGGAATATGAGAAAATGCCGGTAACCAGTATTTTTCCTTTTCCCACAATGCCTTCAGACCTTCCAAAAATAAAATTCATTTTTTTGAGTCACATTGATTCTGTTATCAGCAAATGCTTTCCATTTGGACAAGTCTCAAATTTTGTTGTGTGGTAAAGAGTTAAAAAAAAACACTGGAGTCCTCTCAGGGAAATAGAAACAATAGCTTTTTGTATGTAATTTCTTACTGAAAGCACATTATCCTTTCCATGACTAACACCTAGGAATACCTTCAAGGGTTCTTCCTTATTACTACACAACTTGAAACTATTAATTTCAAAATGAAATACAAATTCAAACTAGACACAACAATTTGATTGTTCAGATACAATGATTTCTTCTTTCTTTTAAAAAGAAAGTTCTTGGTTTTATTCCTAACTTAAAAAAATATGTAATAGTCTGAAAGCTCAAAACTAAATGGTGTGTTCAGTATTTTCTAAGATTTAGACCATGTGTAATTCACGAGTATTTAATATACCTTCCTTCTGTTACATAAATGAAAATTGACCTTGTATCATCATAAAGACACAAGTCAAGAAACAATGATTTCACAAAAGAAAAGTAAGGTTAACTCATGCACTGCCACAAAACATGAAATTGATTGTAACTACTTCAAGAATAATTTGATGTTTGACTGATTTCTGGTGGTAACATTAGTTTCAACATTGTTTCAGTCTTAGAGTGACAACAGCCCATTTATTTGTGTACCGCTTGGGTTTTACTAGGGCTAGGCTGATTCTAAGCAGTGTCTTGTCTATAGGCACTCCTACAAAATCCTGGCAACTAGGTGAGGATAAAACCCTGGATAACCCATCCGACACCTTCACCAATCAGCCAGTCTCACAGAACCTCACTTAATAAATGAACAAGATTGTGTCATTTCACTGCTATGTTGGTGCAGGGATCGTATATATGTGTATATACGATCCCTAATTGGTGCAAATATTAAAAAAAAAAAAAAAAAAACATAGGCTGTATAGATTCAAGCTTAGACCTCATATTCTGCACAATCTGAACTTACATTATCATTCACAGTTTCAAAAAAAAAAAAAAAAAAAGGTGTTACTCTAAACTATAAAAAATGGATTAATACTTAATAATTTCAAGTTAATTTTATGAGTATCACATAAAACATAAGAGACCTACATGTAATATGCAAACTCACATTCTTGGGTCCATTTCTATTCAGTCAAAAAATGCAGGTGTGAATAAGTACAATGTAAAAAGTGGAATTTAGTCTCACATGTAATGAAAGTTACAGTTAAAGTGTGATGGGATTTTGAAATTTTGTCAGTGATTATGTAAGTTTTATTCATTTACATATAGATGTAAATTCCTTTATGAAGTTTTGAGCCACGTCTTTGTGAATTTGAGTCATATTACATAATTGAACCACTGCAGGGACATGTGCAAAAAATAACATGATGTAGCATGATGAGATACTTGAAATTCAATATTAACACTGGTAAAAGGGCTATTCATTACATCCAATGCAGTTTTGAGTGAATCCATTTTCATGGTCAAAAGAAAAGAATTAAAATCATCACTCATCACCTGGAAGAACATAGTCCAGATATTATTTGCCTTTTGATATCTGCAAATCTCTGCCCTGGGTACAGCTGAAGCAGCCAGAATGGACCAAGATCACACTCAGTGTGACAAGTTGCCATGCCAAGTAAAAATTGACCTTTACATAACTAAAATGAAACTTTCAAGTCGATAGAACAAATCCAAATATTTCAAAGTTATTTTTTGGGGGAGAAATACCTCCTTACCGGGCAGTATAGATCAAAGATCAGACTGCACGTTCGGTGCAATCTGATCTTGATCTACACTGTCTGCAAAAGGTCCTTGAGTAGCACTTAGACGCCTGGGGGTTAAAGGAATTGACCCTCTATAAAACTTTAAAAACTATAGGCATACCTTCATTCTGAGGTTTGAATTACTTGCTGTTTACATGAAGCACATTTACCGTCTCTAGTATGGGTTGAGCAGCAGTACATCATAAATATGTAGTTTATTAAATAAAGTAAAAATATTTTCAATTTGCTCTGTGTACATATACCTCAATCTCCAAGCATAAAAAGTATATCAAAGAATTTAAATCTACATGTCCAAATAGTAAGACGTATAGATCTAGACTAAGATGTATTCCTGTGGACCCTTTATCAAACATTTGTCTGAAAATCCTGCATTCTTTTTTTATTCTTCTGCATGAAAGGTAACAAAATAAAATTCAAGCATATTAGAAGGACTATGAATAGACTTTTACACCTTGAAGATAATTGAGTATCTGAGGCTTAAAGTCGAGGATGTTAGGTTAAGTTAGTGGATGTCTAGTTCACTGAGAGGGACACGATTTCTCATCGAAAGTCCCAAGTGTAAATTCATGTCACAGGTTCGTACTTCATCGGGGCCGTTTGTGAACGAAGGATTTCTTTATGTCCCATCGATAACTGGAGAGAAATTTTGGAAGCAGTCTTGCATAAATCAAACGTCAAATATCGTTATTATTATTTTTTTTTAATATAGACTACAGGATCTCCATTTTTTTTAAACGTTTCACAGAAATGTTTCGAACAATTCGGAAATTCATCGATAGCGCTATACGAAGGCGGTACCTAACAAAGTGCCGAATCGACTTTATGGGTTCTGTGTATTCGTTATCGAAAGGGTTTTAAATTATTTACGGCCAAATTCTAGCTTGCTATCTGAATAGTTAAAGATGTTTGATATAATACAGATTTGAAAAATGTAATTTCATTAAGAACTTATTGCTTAATCTCCTTGTTTATTTCGGCAGCGGACGACACAGGTTGTGAATGAACATTTCTTGAATGAAAATGGGGGGAGTCTATGTAAACAATATTCATACGCATATGGCAATATTTAATGGAAAAAAAAAAACCTTTGTTTAGTATTACAAATATTTCAAACAGACAATTTTTGTAGTTTTGACGAAATTTCGATGAAGAAATCAAACATAATTTACGTATGATTTGTTCAAAGTCAGAGCTGAATATCATTTGCAGATCTGTGTTGTTCGTCCCGTACACCAGCCATGCAAAACTGAAAGTGAGCTCGCATGCGTCGTTACGCATGGTGTATTTGGTTCCGGCCAAAACAATCACAGTAAGCGGATTTTCTCTATAGCAAATCCGCTAAAAAGACGAAAATCCATTTTCAAATTAGCATTTTTTAAATCTTTATTCCACACATCTTCCGAATGCCAAATGTATCCTTCCACATTAATTAGTGTCATTAGTGTCCGCCATTTATTTATATTCAAAGTGAAACAACAAATCAATAAAACTCATAATTCTGACTTTTAACAGGATTGATAAATATTTTTGAGAATGCGGGATTTTTTATATTATTCGATTCAATCACTCTGAAATAGGTCTGATGCGTTTGAAAAGGCGAAATACAGGGGAGCTCTCAGGACTGGAGCTGGTTCCGTACGAGTATAAGTGAGTTTATCACATCGGTAAATTCACTGGTCGAAGCGGTAAGATTATCAAACCATGATCCACCATTATTTCGCAATATGAGAAGCTAAGTATGTATTTTTACACCCCATCTCTTGACAGCTTTAGAAAAAAAAAAAAAAATGGAAAAGGAACAATCGCTTATGACAAAAAGGTGTACCTTTCCTCACGACGTTTCACAATGCATATTGATACAATACTTTCCTTTCATTCAAGTTTGTTTTCTTTGTGTAAACCTAATAGCAGGTCTCAAAATAGCATGTAGAAAAACGTACGAAATAATATCAAATCAAGTCAAACGGTAAAAAGAGGGAATGAGTCAGTATCAAATCGCCTAGATTCTCTGAGCTATACATGTAAAAAAAAAATTCGTCAGCGGTAGGGTTTGACTAGTTGTTAAATATTCCTTAATACAAAAATAGACGATCAAAAGTATATGAGCCATGCTCTGGTAAAAGGGGACTTAATGCAATGGCAAAAAGTATCGACATAGGTTAGCCTGCGCAGTCCGCGCAGGCTGACCCTGGTCGAAACCTTTTGCTGTCGGTCAATTTTCTGCATGTCAAATGACCAGTCTAGCCCAGGATTCAGCCGGTTGTTAGACACAATGAATTTTATGGTTCCATAATTATGTGAAATTTTGAAATAGTATTCCCTTAAAGTGACAGCCGCATTAATGTTCAGTCAGATATGACCCAGTTTACAGAATTCGGTTGTTAGTGTTTGAATAAATGAATTATAGAAATTCACATGGTCACAGAGAAATGAAAAAGAAATAAACAAGACGTGTCACTGAGTTCTAAGGGACTGATGCCTTCGAAGTGAATATAACCCTTTACTGTGAGTTTGGAAACATGACTTTGGAAATAACTCTTACAAACGCTTCTAAACTTGCCTTGACCTTTACCTTAGACCTTAGAACACATTGCTTTTATGTGGTTGACAGTTCTACACAGTTATATTGATTTTTTTCATATCGTCTTTACATGTATGTCTTTGCCATTTCTACGCCATATATACTGCATTAAAACAAAAAGGGTCGGACACAAACATAAACACAACTTAACCTTTGTAACTAAACAATTCTATTTGTTTTTAAACATAGTTGATTTTTGCTTGACCTTTGACCGTTGCACGTGATTCTTACAACAACACATTATGTTGTCGGCAGTTCTGCACAATTATGCTTAAATTCAATCTTAATTTAAAAAATTACAGGCCGGATACGAGCATACATGCCCCAAGAAGACAAAAAAGGTAGAGTCCGGATACGAGCATACCCACCAAAGAAAACAAAATTCAAATTGTTACACATTTGACGTTACCACGACCTTGACCTGTGACCGACGGACATCATCTTGCGCACGACACATTGTATTTATGTGGTTGACATTTCTTTAATATCATGCCCGAGTTTATTCATAATTAAAAAAATAATAATAACAGGCTGGACAAAAAATAACCCCCCAAAAATTCCCTTTTTAGACATAGTTGCCCTTGCCGTATTGTATGTTGACAATTGTTCAAAGAAATATTGAAATTCATTCATAATTAAAAAAAAGGCAGGACGGACACGAAAGCTACCCCCAATGACACATTTGACCAACGGATATGACTCTGGCTCGTGACACATCGTTTTCATGTGGTTTACAGATGTGCAAGGTTTTTAAAGAATTAAGTAATAGGGAAAAAAGAGTTATGGTCCGGACACGAAACAATTACTGATGGACAGACTGATGGACAGAACAAACAAAATCTAAATGCCCCCGAACTTTTTTCATGACCATTGGAAAGTGCGTCGGGTCAAACTTGTCAGCAATGGTGGAAAGTCGCGGTAGTTAATCGGTAGATTCCACCCAGAGACATTTGCATACCCTCATTTAAAAACAGAATTGTATGCGAGATTGCAATGTGGGAAATGGTATACTCGTAATCTTGTAGGATCATGTCTTTCCTCCCCTTTTCAGCGTACACTATGAAAATTTACTTTGTAGAAGCAAACAATCGACAGCTAGTTGAAATATTTGGTGTTTTTAGACTACCCCAATTCATATCCCGTATTAGGTATTCTTATACTTATTACCACCAGTCCGATAGAGTTGTCTCTTTCTGAAAATTCTCGTGCATTAAAAAATGAACAAGTCTTGGAGTCTCGCGGGACAGCGTGATGTTTTCGGAAGCTATACGGTGCCCTTAACGTAGCCAAATCATTAACTAACTAACCCATAACCCATAACTGGAAAAGAAGTGAGATATGAAAGCCTTAATATACTTATTAGAAACTGCATCGCAATGAACTGTACCTCAGTGGGTGCAGATGGCTGCGTTTGATTGTACTTCATATATGATTCCATTGATTTTTTGTTTAAGGTGGTAGGTCTGAACGCGCCTTTAACTTGAAGACTTTAACGCATGGAAATAAGAAGTACATCGAACTCTGACTCCGCTTGTACATCTCTAACAACAGGTTACCTTCATCGATAATATTGTAACTTCTGAAACGACCCTTGTCTTCATTCAGTATTCCGTGTTCATATTCCGTATTCGGCTATCGCTTGCACAGCTCTAATAAGACTGACTGCATTACGAAAGAACCGCAGCGATAGCTTTTTTTTTTTGATGTTCCCATCCCTAAAAACGTAGAAAGGAATGCGTGTCTGGGTCATATCTCGAACATCATACATCTGCATGTTCGTGCTTGCAATATATAATCAGATAATATTTCACAACTCGGCAGCGCTTAGTGAGGCGGAGTCCAGAATGAAAGAAACCCAACTCCAGCTATTTAACTTGGATATTTGCCGAATTGTGCGCGCAATACTGGTCATTTTCTACTGGGCGTTAACCATTACTTGTGCAGGTCATAATCCCTTACTAGTAGCAAATGAAGACATCCTTTCAGACATTGTAGGTTAAGATCAGCAGACTACAAGCAAAATACATTCTGATCTTGGTTCTACCCTGTTCGCTCTTGAAAATTTACAGACAAATGACCTATATATTTTTAGCTCACCTGAGCACGAAGTGCTCAAGGTGAGCTTTTGTGATCGTGCTGTGTCCGGCGTCCGTCGTCCGTCGTCATCTTTTACCTTGTGTACAATCTAGAGGCCACATTTTCAGTCAGATACTCGTGAAACTTGGTCAGAATGTTTGTCTTAATTATATCTCGGACGAGTTCGAAAATGGGTTAGGTCGGGTCAAAAACTAGGTCACTAGGTCAGATCTTAGAAAAACCTTGTGTACGCTCTAGAGGCCACATTTTCAGTCCAATACTCTTGAACGTTGGTCAGAATATGTGTCTTAATGATATCTCGGACAAGTTTGAAAATGGGTCATGTCGGGTCGAAAACTAGGTCACTAGGTCAAATCTTAGAAAAACCTTGTGTAAGCTGTAGATGCCACATTTTCAGTCAGATACTCATGAAAGTTGGTCAGAACGTTTGCCTTGATGATATCTCGGACGAGTCCGAAAATGGGTCATGTCGGATCAAAAACTAGGTCACTTGGTCAAATCTTAGAAAAACCTTGTGTAAGCTCCAGAGGCCACATTTTTTGTCCAAAACTCTTGAGAGTTGGTCACAATGTTTGTCTTGATAATATCTTGGACAAGTTTGATGATGGGTTATGTCGGGTCAAAACTAGGTCACTAGGTCAAATCTTAGAAAAACCTTGTGTACGCTCCAGAGGCCACGTTGTCAGTCAGATACTCATGAAACTTGGTCAGAATGTTTGTCTTGATGATATCTCGGACGAGTTTTAAAATGGGTCAGGTCGGGTCAAAAACTAGGTCACTAGGTCAGATCTTAGAAAAACCTTGTGTACGCTCTAGAGGCCACATTTTCAGCCAAAAACTCTTGAAAGTTGGTCAGCATGTTTGTCTTGATGATATCTCGGACGAGTTCGAAAATGGGTCATGTTGGGTACAAAACTAGGTCACTAGGTCAAATCTTAGAAAAATCTTGTGTACGCTCCAGAGGCCACATTTTTAGTCCAAAACTCTTGAGAGTTGGTCAGAATGTTTGTCTTGATAATATCTTGGACAAGTTTGATGATGGGTCATGTCGGGTCAAAACTAGGTCACTAGGTCAAATCTTAGAAAAACCTTGTGTACGCTCTAGAGGCCACATTGTCAGTCAGATACTCATGAAACTTGGTCAGAATGTTTGTCTTGGTGATATCTCGGACGAGTTTTAAAATGGGTCAGGTCGGGTCAAAAACTAGGTCACTAGGTCAGATCTTAGAAAAACCTTGTGTACGCTCTAGAGGCCACATTTTCAGCCCAAAACTCTTGAAAGTTGGTCAGCATGTTTGTCTTGATGATATCTCGGACGAGTTCGAAAATGGGTCATGTTGGGTACAAAACTATGTCACTAGGTCAAATCTTAGAAAAACCTTGTGTACGCTCCAGAGACCACATTGTTAGTCCAAAACTCTTGAGAGTTGGTCAGAATGTTTGTCTTGATAATATCTTGGACAAGTTTGATGATGGGTCATGTCGGGTCAAAACTAGGTCACTAGGTCAAATCTTAGAAAAACCTTGTGTACGCTATAGAGGCCACATTGTCAGTCAGATACTCATGAAACTTGGTCAGAATGTTTGTCTTGATGATATCTCGGACGAGTTTTAAAATGGGTCAGGTCGGGTCAAAAACTAGGTCACTAGGTCAGATCTTAGAAAAACCTTGTGTACGCTCTAGAGGCCACATTTTCAGCCCAAAACTCTTGAAAGTTGGTCAGCATGTTTGTCTTAATGATATCTCGGACGAGTTCGAAAATGGGTCATGTTGGGCAAAAAACTAGGTCACTAGGTCAAATCTTAGAAAAACCTTGTGTACCCTCTAGATGCCACATTGTCAGTCAGATACTCATGAAACTTGGTCAGAATGTTTGTCTTGACGATATCTCAGACGAGTTTGAAAATGCGTCATGCTGGGCCAAAAACTAGGTCACTAGGTCAAATCTTAGAAAAACCTTGTGCACACTCTAGAGGTCACATTTTCAGTCCAAATTTCTTGAAAGTTGGTCAAAATGTTTGACTTTATGATATCTCGGATGAGTTGGAAAATGGGTCATGTTGGGTCAAAAACTACATGTATGTCACTAGGTCAAATCTTAGAAAAACCTTGTATATGCTCTAGAGGCCACATTTTCAGTCCAAAACTCATGAAACTTGGTCAGATTGTTTGTCTTGATGACATCTCAGACTACTTCGAAAATCGGTCATGTTGGGTCAAAAACTAGGTCAGTAGGTCAGATCTTAGAAAAAGCCTGTGTATGCTCTATAGGCCACATTTTCTGTCCAATACTTATGAAAGGTGGTCAGGATCTTTGTTTTGATAATATCTACAATGGAAAAATTGGCTATGGTTGTCTAAAAAGTAGGTCACTGAGAGAAATTCTAAAAAAAGCTTGTGTACATGCTAGAGGTCAAATTTTCAGTCCAATAATTATAAAAGCTTAGTAGAATGTTTATCATGATATCTCAAAAGAGTTTGAAAATGGGTCATGTTTGGTCAAAAGACTCAGGTGAGCGACTTCAGGGCTATCATGGCCCTCTTGTTTATTCATGTGAACAAATTAATACTTAGAGGAGTCAATCTCATCTACTTGGAATGCAAAGAGTTAAGAATAGAAAGTGTTGTGTATTTGGTCCAAAAGAAATCCATGTCAGATGCAAATAGAAGATCTGGCTATCATTCAGTCTGTATTCTCCAACCATTCTTATGAATATCCTCAGTCTTATTCTAAAGAATTTTCTAGATTTGAAAGCAACACAGCTTCTGGTTGGCTAAACCCACTGGTTTAGCCAATCAGAAGTTGTGTTAATTTCGAAATCCAGATTAGACAAATAATTTTCGTACAGATAATCACATTTTCTTAATCTTATTTGTTGTGGAAAGATCTTATTCAACTCAAAATAACCTGCGTAGACATTAACGTTATTTAGTACGTCTTTAATGTGGCAGAGAAATATCTATCTGTTCTCGGAAAAAAAAAAAAAATACAAAAAAATAAGACCTTTTTTCCAGAGATTTTGAAGTTTAGTTCTACTGCAAAGAAACTTTCTTTTTGGCCATAGTTAAAGATTTGGTAGCAGACGTTTTGGATTTGAAATCAGATTGTAGGTTCTTTTGTGGTTGATTTTACTTACGCCTTCCAGGAGCCTCATTTGCAATTTGTTACTGTCAGTGAAAACATCAAACACGTGTATGACTCATAGAAGGAAATTCGAAACATAAAAAGCAAGTTAAACGAAAGTAAGTTTAACATGATCATGCAATGCAGACAAAAACAAATATCGCTTATTTCGGAAGCGTTGATAAATGAAAGATTCATCAAACTACACTATTTCTTATTTTGACATACATGGCTTGAATAAAGTTGGGTTGCGGCTTCAAAAGAAGCACAGATATATATGACGTGCAAGACCATATGGGATACTTAAGAGACAGTAGTGAGTCGCCACGAAGATCTGAAAGACAAACGAATCCCTTTAAAACATGTCATAATATTTTTGTCCTTGGTTAGGCTTTCTACGAACTGCTGATTCTGTTAAATCACTTGCCTTCAATTCTTTTGGACAGCCTTTAACGATACTATGGTCGTAATTAATAGTATTATATCGATGGATTTTGCTCTGCAAAATTTTTATATCTGTCCAGTTGGGGGGCAATTTGTAAATGCACTTAAAACCAGTTTTGCTGTTGAGCTAGCTTTTAGGTACATCTCTCCGTTATTCATGTAATTAAGCAGGGAGCGTTAAGTTTAGTGCTTGTATGGGTAACTAAGCCGTTGAACGTTACACGTCTATCACTTATAAAAACCGCAAACCAGCCAACGAAGAAGATGTGAACTAGTGCGGATGACGTGTTTCCCAGGACCAGCTGTCACTCGAGATTGTGAACACCTATTACTACCACAAAATAAAACACCTTTTTGGTAGAAGTTTCATTCACAGACAAAATGGGCTGAATGTGCGAAATGTATGTCTTTGACTTAGTTAATATTTTTAGCGATTTGACCGATCAATGAACAGTATTTTGAATTTATATCGAGCCTGAATCAAAAGCTAGTTGTAAAGGTACTGATACTTGCCAATTTAATGGCTGTATTGGTAAGAGAGCCCACCTCAGGAAGAGACACGGCAGTGATGCAATTAAAGACAAAGTCTGGTTGTTGTTTCCTTTTCTCATTCCCCAATCAGTTGGTAAACATTTGGCTGCTAAAACCTCTCTCTTCTCTTTCTCTCTCTCTTTCTCTTTCTCTGGCTATCTCACACACGAATTTTTTTTCAAGGTCATAAACTGTAAAGGTAAAAAATATGTTTTACGTAAACGTTGAAAATATACCATTATTCACATTCATCTTTTCTCTGTACTACGATTTCTACTAAAAAGGATTTACTAGGTACGTCAAAGTTAATTCTATATAACGTTTAATAATTACTCCTGACTATGCCATATAAAAGCAATTAGTACGGCCTTTATTCGGCCATATTTGTCAATCATGTCCAATTATACATTCTGACCTTGGGATGACGACATTTAGCAAGTCGATTAGTTTAATAACCGACATGAATCTATAAGAAACAAGCACATTGATAGAGGCTTCGGCCACTGATTGATTTTGAATAGATTATGGTAAAAGGTGAAATGACACATGCTGAGCAATCTTACATTTTGTCACAACGTTTTTATTAAACTTGTCTATAAAAATGTTATTAAGCGAGCCTTTAGCGAGCTTAATAACATATTTTTTTGGACGAGTTTAATAAATTTTCACCTCAAAAGCCAACGAATGTCGGATTCTTTTTATCACATAACTGTATAATAAGAATTATAGTACATCATGTGTTAAAGCAGAGGCAAACAGTCATGTATAATATGTGATGAAATTTACATGAAGCCCATCCGCTTCTTTGACAGGTACATTACGAACGAAAAATAGTTCCGAAAAAACTTGCATAGATTGATTTTGTTTTGAATCTAAACGTGATTAATTTAACAACTTTACCATGATTACGAATTTTGACCATCAATTTCATTCAGGAACCTAGGTCAGCAATGTTTTAGAAATGAAGCGTATAACTACAGAGAGCTGACCAAATACAGCACCATTTCCTTATCGCACACGTGTGTGAGACAAGAAAATTCGTAATGGCTATATTACATTGAAAAAAAGGGGAGTAATGTGATAACATGTAATTGTAGTACTTAGCAAAACACTTTATCCATGGTACATGGATTTGTAATGCAGTTTTCCTGCGTTCGATTTCAGCTGGTGCAGTGCACAGTGGAAACATGCTTTGGAAATATATTTTTGTGTCACAGAATCTAGCAGTACTTATGAAAGGAATCTTGGATATGTGAACTGTCGTCGTGATGTCATTGATATAAAGATGAAAGGGCGTTTATGTCGAGGCATTTGCAATTGTTTTAATAGCATAGAGCTGTTAACGTTAATTTAATTGACTTAATAAAGAGAAATAGAGAAACAATGGTTTTAGTTATTGTCAACTGATAAATACTTATTTTCTTTGGAACACATTCTATTCTTTGTAAACACTTACCATGAATATATAACAATTATTGTTTTGCAAATGTATTTTGTTTGCAGCATCATGAATTATTTAGTATATGATGAATTATTGCACATAGAATGTATCTATTAAGTACTTTTCGTGTGTTTGTCGGTCACTTGGCCTCTGTCTTGGCGTCCTGTCAAATAAGCCGCACTCTGACGAAATTTGTAATAGGTAAAAAATAACATTTTTGTGCGACAGAAATGAAATCCTATGTAATCACGCAACAAAAATAACAGACCATGTATCACGAACTACACCGTGATTAAATGGCTTTAATAAAGCGGGGAAACAGTTTTACGGGAAAAACAACATTAGCTAGTTATTAATACATTTATAATACCTCTGTTTATTACCCGATAATCAGTATGCAGATCAGCAATATCTCAAATATGGGATCACAATTAGCTAATTGACTCTTTTGTCATCTCCAAGCAGACCATTTTTGAAAGCGTTTTGACGCAAATAGAAACTCTAGTAACGAGCAGTTTTTACCTTTAACGCTGTTTTACACTTTCTGGCCAAAATTGAGTTCTTAAATCCCAAAGGCGACGTGATTGAAAAAAAATTGGCTAGATTTAATCATTCCTTTAACCTGATCCTGACTTTTATGCTGAATATATGGTTAGGCATATAAGAAGAACTGTGACTATTATTTGGGAAGTTATATATACAAGGGAAGGTATAGGTAAGCAATTTAATTCGCACATACATGTACCGTACGAAATAATTCTGTGACCATTCGGGACATATGCCGAGGGCAGTCCCGGGTAAAGATAGAATTTTAACTTATGTCAATGGAGTTGACCTAGGACGGGTTAAACGAAGTAGGCAACATTTGGCGCAATCCTAGTTTATAAATTATACAGATGATTTACAAGGGCATCGATAGTGACATGCTGCCGCGTGACACCATGGCGATTTCCATAAACGGTGTCACACTACTGCGAGACTGCTTCCTGGTGGTAGTAGTAACAAGAAATATCTTTAAAAAAAGATAGACGGCGTAAGAGGCACTGGGAAATGAATATTTAAATTCGTTTGTAGTATAATATGAAGAGAAATGATGAAAACAGTTCTGAAAATAGCCTCTTTTATATTGTTTTGCAAATGGTTGAAACAGAATTTTCAATAAGATTTAAGAACGAGGAAGCTGTGGTAATGACCGTTATTGAGCAATACAATAATTCTCATGTTTAACGTAAAATGAGTGTCGACATTCTGCAATGTTTCAGAATATATCGTTTGTTCTGTTTTTTATTAATGAATCATGTTTAAATAAAGGTTTGTTTAGACCATACGATGACATCTTTAAAAAGAAAACAAACTAGATTTGCATGTTTTTGTACAAAAACGCAGCACCTTTCAAACATCGTCGATTTGTCGTTATCAGAAGGCTGGGTTTTATCACCTCTCTCAATGTTTGACCACACCCACCTATTCTTACTAGGAGTAATTTAGTAGAAGCCCAGTTTCTTCGCTAACAACGCAATAAAACCGATTGTTCCCCTAGGTAGGCATAGTTATTCACGTTGCGAATTAAATCACCAAATTCAAGAATAACATCTTTTTCATTGTGACAAGAAACGAAATAAGTTGTTTTACAACCCGTTTTCGTGTAAGACAATAGAGCGGTAGCCTGACGTCGCACTTCGTATTCGGTTTTACGCGAGGAAAAAGGGGTACCAAATCTCTTACACTAAACAAAATAGAAAACTCGCCAATACTCATTGCTATTATTTTATCCATATGATTTAGATTATGGATGTTTTGCTAGAGTTTAACATCTGCATGGCCTTAAAGTACAACTTTACATAGCTAAATGTGATCATTACGTGATTTTTTAGCCATGAACATTTTTATCCAGTGTCGGTAAATTTCTGCTCTGACCTTTATTTATTTGCGTAGTTTACATATATTTGGCCAATCACAAAATGAGTAACAATTCATTTCCTCCTAGTACTTAAAGTAGGTCAAAAGTGAGATCATTCAGCTTCCCCTAAAAAAAATAGTCCCATGTAAAATTTTGCAGTAACAGTTTTGTTGCACTGTTTCATGGGGCTGAAAGGGCTTGGTGGTATATAATCTAGATTTGCTTCAAATTTAGGCAGTGGACGACCACTATTTTTTTTTCAATGATTTCCATCATTTCTAGTGTCAATTGACAGAAAATATAGCGGTTTTGTATCGAGAAATCAAAATGGACAGTCGAGATTAAATCTGGGAAAAATGTTACTAGCAGTAAAGAAATCATAATTGTTTTAGGAAAGAGCAAGAACGTTCGTGTTTGGAGGAAGAACGACGAGAAATGTTTTCCACAGTGTGCGGGTCAGTATGGTGACTTTGAATGTCCCCCTGTGATGGAGGCTATGTTTTAGGGCTGTTTATGCTTGAACAGAGTGCGTAGATTAACTACAACCGAAAGAATCATGAAGAGTGACATCTATACAGACCCTCGGCATTTACTTTTGGCAAGCTGTAGCTAGACATTTCGGAAACGAACCCACGATTTTCACGGAGAACTATGCACCACACCATGTGTCTAAAGCCTCGAATACCTTTAAGACAGTAAATAACTTCAGTACTCTTGATAAATGTAACTTCAGCAATCTCGATAGGCCCCTACAAAGCTAAGGCCAAGCTTGATATTATTGAAAATGTTTGGTGACATTTGAAAAACTGGCCTGAAAAAGGCCGAATAATATTTGATCTCAGGAATACCTTATACCATAACTGTAGACCGTATTTAAATACTTCATAAAAGTATTTCAAAAAAGACATTCTGTGATTAAAAATGCAAAAGGCCATATTGTAAATTTTAATCTAAATATCTGTGTATTTTTTTTTTCTTCATTTTCTAAATTTTTGTCAAATACATTTTAATAGTAGTACAGAGAACGTCATAAACTTATTCTGACGTTGAACTCAATTTGGCCACTGAGTGTAGCATGCATTAGACCATAATCATTCTTAAGAGTCCTTAAATTAAAGTGATGTTTGGTAAGTCATCCGAAAATTTGTTTCAAGGTTAATGAGTTTTTGAGACTAAGTGATTGGTGTCTGGAAGTGATAGTTTATCGGACAAGGCGTATAAATTAATCCGTTGAATCGGAAGCGAATTGGATAAAGTTACGAATGCGAGCTAAATAAACTTTCCCTATCTAAGACACCTGTCGTATATTCCATGTATCCTGTTGCTCATTTACAATCCGCACCCGGCAGAAGTAGGCAGTCCGTTCGAAATAATACAAATGTCAAATGTCGACATTTGTAACACTTCTTTGTGAATTGTCCTTTTATTTCAATGCAGCTACAATAATTACACCATTAATTATACTATTTACGTTACGGACGTTACGTTTTCCCGCGAAAAAACGTTGCGTCGAGGGATGACTTTTTTTTTTACTATTTTAACAAGATAGTAAAAAAATCTTGACAGTAAAGTTTTCGCAAAGTTACCTTCATTCAATCATTGAGACGCTTGGTAAGAATTTATCCAAATTGGCAGGTTGGCACTTCTACGCTCACAGGACGTATTGACGGATAAAAAAACGAAGAAATACCATCCCGTTGTCGGGTTGACATTATTGCTAGTGACAGGGTAATTAATAGGTGTTATCAGATGCGAAAGAAAATTAATACTTGGAGATGTCCCTACGGATACCCCATTAATCTAAAGATAGATCTTCTTGGGCAAGTCAAACTGGCCTTGAACTCTTGAGGTCGAGGTCAGAATTCTTGTTTGTTTCTTTTTCATACATTTTGTTTGTTTGGTGCTAGCCGCTTAGATGTTTTGGTCAGTTTTATTAGAAACTGGAGTGAACCATTCGCTTTTCTTTTTCCTCTTGGGTTAGCTCACTTCCACCGTCGACAAATTTGCACCGGACTTCTTCGAAAATATATAGGCCTACTGTTGTAAATTATGAATAGTCAACAAAGGTTATGGTTTTATAACTGAATACTCATAAAATCTTTGCAGAAAAAAAAAAAAAAAAATTCTTGTTACGAGTAATTTAATTATTCATTTTTTTATTTTTGTCACACGATGTTTTCAAAAATCCAGGTTCGTTCCATTCATTCTCTAGAACTAACCAATATTTTCGAATTATTACGTGTTTGAAGTGTTTGAATAATCGATAAATTGCTGTCTTTCAGATCAACAGTGACCCTGCTTTGGAAAATCTTCGAGCCAGAAACATCACATTCGACTACGTTAGGGCCGACACAAAATGCGACATTGGCACAGGACTCTTTGAATTGGTTCAAATGGCCGAATCTGTAGACGCATTTATAGGTAGTTAGATTCTTTCTTTAATTAATTTGGTTTGTTTGTTCGGTGTATTAGGTAGAACTGAAGTATTGTCACGGCAGCCAGTACACAAATGCATGCGTTGTTGGGGTTTCTTTTTACCAGTGCCACCAACAGTGTCACCAGTGCTGGCTTTTGACCTACTTTTGGATTGATAAACTGGAATGCATTAACAGTGATTTGATATTGGTAAAAAAAAGTGGAGTATTTATTCTGCGGATCTCTGTAGGCCTATTTGTTGCAAATTTATGACAACAATATATATACAAGTATTGATTCCGCTGATTATTTCTAAGCGTAACGCAATATCCCATTACTGTGTGTGTACAGGCATTTTCAGAAGCATCACTTTTAGCAGAAACTGCGCCTTTTCATTACCATCCATTCTAAAAAATACATATAATTGAAAATTTCACCATCCATTCTGAAAGATAAATATAATTGAAAATTTCACTTTTCAAAAATATGCGAAACAATCGCAAAAAAGGCAAACTGCTGGCGTGATTACTTTTCATTATTTCTCTTCGTATTGATCCACAAAAGAGTTTAACTATCCGTTTTCATGTACTTTTTACGCCGTCTATCTTTTTAAAGACACGTCTGTAATCGTTTTCAGCCAGTTTTTAAGCTATTTCATCTTTATTTTATCAAACTGTAATCATTTCTGCATTTTCATGCCAAATGTTGATCCTGACGGCTGCAAGGTTGCATAGATTACGACCGATAGAAAATATATTTCATTTTCTGGACGCCATCAAGTCACTGTTGTCGTTTCCGGTTTAAATCGAAGATTTTCGAAATATGTATTTATCCCTTACAACATATTTAACGGTAATTTGTCTATGTTTACACAGACTAATTCTTAACTATTCTAAAGTCTATCCAATTTTAACTGCGTTTTTTCTCTCAGGCTGTAAGGGTGTATCTTTAAAAAGATGTTTCTTGTTTCCCATAAACGTAAACAAGCTCGAAACGACGCTAAGTGGGAGTGTGAAATGAATCTTGTCGGTATTGCGTTTATCAATCCTTGGAGAGAGTTTTGGGTCCAGTCGGTGCGAAATCCAAATCCCTTGGTTTCTTGACGTAAATGTTATCACTCAGGAGCTACAGGGGTTCTGCAAAATTCTTTGACGAAAAAAATCTCTGAAGATCACTATCGTTGATTTCTCACGATCCAAATCTTTACACACAATTCTGAGTTCTAACGACCCTGAAGAAATGGTCTTTTGAAAGTCTTATAGGAAAAGGAGAAAATGCTGGTAACAGCATTTTCTCATTTTCCCACAAGGTTTTCTACATTTTCAGCCACAATTACCATCATTTCAGCTACATGAAATTTGTCGTCTGCAAATGCTTTCCATTTCGACAAGTCTAAAATTTTATCTTTTGGCAAAGAGTTAAACTTCATCTATGTACCGTGGAGCATTTGGGTTTCAAAATCTCGTCCTCATTAATAATGAATGAAGCATATCTGTAACGACATTTTACGGAACTTTCGATCAAAGAATCGTTACAAATCACTTCAACGAAGGGATTTTTCCGTTCTAATTTTAGTAAAAGAAATCCTTATTTGTCGTCATATTAAGTAGATCTAGCTATATTCCAAGTTGAAGAGTTGAAAAACGAATTTTGATTCTTGACCAGTCTTTTCTATAGAAAACGAGTACTGAGCAAAACGTGATTTTATTCGTTAAATCTCTTACAGGTTGGAATGGAGCAAAAACTAAGAGTCCATTATGGGGAACCGACGGTGCATTACATTCTGCATAGGACTGTTCTTTTCTTGCTTATATGTGTTTCAAAAACGTATTCTGACAGTCGTCCGCTACAAATATACCTCAGCTTGCAATGATTGAAACATACTTTTTTGTAAGCTAGTTTCTTTTTACGAAAGTCCAGAAAGGGTCAGTCTGGAGATAGTTTCTTGACAAAGTTTGTGCCTTCATTTCCTGCTTACATTTATACCTACTTTATAACATTTTTTTTCTCAGTTTAGTACTACCTTCCACTCCAACACCGTTCCCCCCCCCATTCCTCCACACAAAAACGGCTGAAATTTTTATGGAAATCTTTCCACTATGGGAATTCGCTTACAATTTTCATTACAACGAGTCTGGTATAAGACGGACGGGGGAGGGAGAGGTGGGGGTGGGGGAAGAGTAAAATAGCCATTCGGAATTTTCCTGAAACAGGTGCTGATCTTGTGACAAGGTGCCCATTACTGTATTCGACGGTCTGCTAAACTTTTGCTTGAAATTTCAATAACTTTTCGCTAGATTCGTTAGGAACTAGGAATAACTACACAACTTTACATGAACTATGAGTATCTTTGTGAATTTATAGGAAATGTTAACAACTATCAATCTTTAATTAAACGTTTGGAAATTCTTTAACGTCTTTTCTCTTCAACACAAAAAGATTTACTGACGTAATCTATCAACCAGAGTGTTAATTGACTCTTTGATCTTTCTCCGTTTAAAATGTATCAATTAATTACTTAATTCCCTGATGATGATTTGAGAGGAGATTTCTTGATACCGCGAATTTCGTTTTGAAGCCTCTGGTTGTTTTAACTTTTCACCTCCTGAAACAAATGAGCCATGCTCTGGCAAAAGGGGGCTTAACGCATCTCCGTAATCCATCATACCAAGCAAGCCATCACATACTTACGGATCCATAATAGCCACTTTTTTTAACAACTGACTTATTCATGAGGTAGACTGGTCCTTGGACATACAGAAAATTGACCCATAGCGAAAAGTTTCGGCCCAGGTCAGCCTGCGCGGACTGCGCAGGCTGACCTGGGTCGATACTATTCGCAGATGCATTGAGCCCCCTTTTCACAGAGCACGGCTCAAATTTAATTGCAGAGGACTTTGGAATCAAGGCTTGTTAAATTTGTACGATGAATGCGTGTTTACCCCTTTCAGTGCCATAGGCGAAAACAGGGACTTTTGAGGACGGCACAGATCAAGATCAGGCTGCACAGAACGTACAGTCTGATCCATGAGTTATACTATCCTCCTGTTTAGTCAAGCCTATACGATATAAAATCTTTTTTCCGTTTTTAACGGAATTCATTTACAGCCGTCGAAATAGATTGAGTTCATTTATTTTGTGCCGAAAGAGTGAATACATCGATACATGTTGAAACATTGTGGGAAAATCAGATGTGGGTGTTTAGGATAATTTGCCCTTTCGCCATTTTTTTAAAACATGTTCCACTGTTATATGAACCATGTCGTTTACAGGAGGAAATGTGTTTTTTTACAAAGATCTTATCTACAGACCTAACTTCTTTTGAGCTACAATAGTTTAAGTTACTCACGGCGTCAATGTCAATGTGGGTTGTTTTTTAACAGGTCAGTGTTAATCAAGATCAGACGTAGCATGAACGTGCTGCCTGGATTCACCAACCATTCTTTATTTCATTCTAAGTCTTATTCTCGATTAAGAAAGAAACGCTACTTCTGATTGACTAAACTATTTGTATTAGCCAATCAGAAGTTTAGATTTTAGATTTAGAAAATTCTTGAGAATAAGACACGGGATAGTCTTAAGAATGGTTGATGAATACGAACCCTGGACTTGAAAAGATATATCTATACAGAATATTATACAGTAACTTTCCTGGTGCTTGTATTTAATTCGAGCAACGTGAGAAAATTTGATATCGCGCGAGACCGAAGGTCTAGCGCGATGTCAAAATTTTCTTACGCATCTTGCACCGGATACAGTCAACATAATAGAAAGTTCATGGTGTAAACAACTTTGGCAGTACTTCGGTTGTTTTCCTGATGACTTAGATTCGGTTCATATCGAAAACTGGTGTAGTAGAAACCGCAGTTTTTGACCACCTTCAACACATTTTTCGGCGTAGCTGTATGATCTCACTTTTGACCTACTTTCAGTACTAGGAGGAAATGAATGGTTACACATTTTGTGATTGGCCAATATAGGTAAACTACGCAAAAAAATAAAGGTCACAGTAGAAATTTACCGACATTGGATACAAGTGTTCATGACTAGAAAATCACGTAATGATCACATTTACCTGTGTAAAGATGTACTTTTTTGTCATGCAGATGTTAAACTCTAGCTAAACATCCATAATCTAAATCAAATGGATAAACTAATAGCAATAAGTATTGGCGAGTTTTCTATTTTGGTTAGTGTAAGAGATTTGGTACCCATTTTTCCTCGCGTAAAACCGAATAGAAATTGCGACGGCAGGCTACCGCTCTATTGTCTTCACGAAAATGGGTTGTGAAACAACTGATTTCGTTTCTTGTCACAATGAAAAAAGATGTTATGTCTTGAATTTTGTGATTTTAATTCGAAACGTGCATAACTATGCCTACCTGGGGGAACAATCGATTTTATTGACTCTTAATAAAAGTAGGTGGCTGTGGTCAAGCATTCAGAGGGGTGATAAAACCCCGCCTTCAGATAACAACAAATAGTCGATGTTTGAAAGGTGCTTCATTTTTGTACAAAAACATGCAAATCTACTTTTTTTTTATTTTTAAAGATTTCATCGTATGGTCTAAACAGACCTTTATTTAAACATGATTCATTAAGAAAAAACAGAACAAACGATATATTCCGAAACATGGCAGAATGTCGACTTCGAATTAATGTATTGCTCAATAACGCTCATTACGAGAGCTTCCTCATTCTTAAATCTTATTAAAAATTTTCTGCTTTCAACTATATGCAAAACAATTTAAAAGAGGCTACTTTCAGAACTGTTTTCATCATTTCTCTTCATATAATACTACAAACGAATTTAAATATTCATATCCTAGTGCCTCTTAAGCCGTCTGTCTTTTTTAAACGATATTTCTTGTTTCCTCTATGTAACATGAGTTGTGGTATCGCAACTTTTTTTAACCACGAATATTAATCTTATGGTTCTTGATGCTCTTCTTTGTTTATTCTTTTTTGTCTTTTTTAACGTGTAAAAGGCAAAGATTTAGATAGAAACTAGCTGGTTTTAATTCCCAGCTTAAATTTCAGTTTAGATATTTATTTTTAGGTAAAGCAAAAATAGTAGCAGTCTTCATGGAAATTGAGCCGAGCCCCTGTAGCTCACTCGGTATGGTACAAGACTTGAGAACATTGCGACAGGATTCTTTCCTCTCTCACAGCTGACTATTGTTTCGACAATAGTTATGTGGGAAGCAGCCAGTGGCTTGGAAAGAATATTGTGCGGAGTACTGGTAAAAGAAACTCCAGGAAAGCATGGGTAGGTGCACTGGCCCCCGCGATATAACTAAAACGATGTTGAAAATGGCTTTAAACACCATATAATGAAACAGGTCATGGAAATTGAAACTTTCTGTGATGGTTACATGCAGAATCATTTACTCGAATTAACGCAACATGGAATCGATATTTTTACGACATTGATTATTTCTGAAAATACAGTCACATATTTAAATTTGGAGTTACGCTTTATCATTTCAAAATATATGAGCCGTGCTTTGTGAAAACGGGGCTTAATGCATCTGACCAAAAGTATCGACTCGGATCAGCCTGCACAGTCCGACCTGAGTCGAAGCTCTTTGCTATCGGTCAATTTTTTGCATGTCAAAAGACCAGTCTACATTATTGGTTGTTAGACAAAATAGATTCTATGGATCCATAATTATGTGATGACTTGCTTGGTATAATGCATCACGAAGATGCATCACGGAGATGCATTAAGCCCCTTGTTTGCCAGAGCATGGCTCATAATTATGTATATATGTAACAGAAGATCTCCCGTGGGAACTTTTCGCTTCTCGCAACCGACTACTTTTTTAAAACATTATGCCTAATGTACAAACTGTACGTGAAATTTGTATTTTGCTAAAATGATTTAACATTTATTTCTTCCTTTTCCGTAGTTTATCGAGAAAAAATGATGGAATGTGATTTTATATTCTCGTGAACATCATCGGTAATGTTTTCACTCGTGGCTGCGCAACTCGTGAAATTATTACCGATGATGTTCACTCAATGAAATAAATTTCGATCTTTCACCGAAATAAACAAGTATCCTCAATGTATTCATATATCAAGCCTGAATTATAATTTGACTATCTAACCGGCATATTTTCGAAGTTTGTTGTTGCGATTTCTTTCTTGAACGTAATAAGGTAGACAACAAGAATTATTTACATCAAACGATACCGTGCTTTCACGACCAAGAAGAAGGTATCTGGAAACAGTTAAGAAAATATGTTGGTCTGCAGCATTTTCACTATCTTTCAATGTGTTTTCTAAGCTTTCACTGACAACTACTTTACTTTGTCGTTTGCAATTAATTTCAATGTGGACAAGCGTAAAATCGGCGGACAGTGAAAAAACGGCTTGTTAGGCATTCTATTTGAACCATAACTCTATCATTGTGACCTTGAACTCAATATCTGTACAGATTGTAGTGTAATCCGGTCTTAAAGTATCAGATAAATTGCTTTTTCGTGTTTTAAGTGGAAATCTAGGACGTTCAAGTACTCCAAAGGTATGTTAAACTACGGTCACGTGACAAACTGCATGTGACTGGTATTCTGGCGCTACGTGTATCAGACTAATATGGACTTGATTTCATTCGATAATCACATTGTTAATTGGTTCTCTTCAGAATCTATTCAATGTCAACTTACATTACAACAATTTAGACGAGTTGTCTTTAGCTGTCTGCACGCGAGCTCGCGGTCGGATCCATATGGTTCTGATTATGAAAAAAAAAAAAAGTTGATTTTTGAGGCATATCATCGTTTCTTAGTACTGCAGCTAAGACTGTCATCAGAACGCTTGGAGTACACAAGGGCATATTGTCACCAACCATTTTTACCTCATTCATAGGCTATACCTAGCCCGGCTGGATAGCTCAATCGTTAGCGTATCTGTGACCAAGCTCGATACCAGGTATAGGAAAACTTTCTTTCCGGCGATTTTTCGCCTCTCAACTCTGATGCATGTAAGAAAAGTAGTCAGTGACTTGGAAAGAAACTTTTGTCAGTACTGATGTGAGAAAGCCAGGAAATACATGCGTAGGCGTACAAACCGGGCGTTACAATCAATACAGACAATACAAATAAACAAATTAGTCTATATCTCAAGTTGGAAAGAACACAATTTCAAATCGGTGAGGCTAATCAGAAGTTGCCCCTTTTTGCCTTTTAGAAAATTATTGACAGTTCGACTAAGAATGCTATTTAGAATGGTTTGTGAATAAGAGCCTAGAATGCTTCCTTTGTTGTGCTGCTTAGTGCTACTCAAAGACCTTTTGCGGACAATGTAGATCAAGATCAGACTGCACAGAACGTGTAGTCTGACCTTGGATCGACTCTGTCCGATAAGAAGATATTCCCCCCCCCTCAAAAAAAAAAAAAAAAAAAAAAAAAAAAAGAAATATATTTGAAATAGCAACTGTTGGGTTTTTTACTATCGACTTGAAAGTTTCATTTCAATTATTTAGCAAATTAAGAGTTAATAAGCATTCCTTCGGGACTTTTTTCCTGAAACTGCGTTGAAAAGAAGCTATGTCCCTGAAGGCATATCAGGTTGCACCCAAGTTTTTTGAAACCAAGGTTCTTTGTCTAATTCCCAAGAATTTTCTAGATTTGATAGTAACACAACTTCTGATTAGCTGAACAAAATGGTTTGGCCAATCAGAAGTTGCTATACTTTCAAATCTAGAAACAATTTCAGCATAAGACTGGGAAAAGTCTTAAGAATGGTTGGTGAATACGGACCCAGTGCATCTTTATAGACTGTTTAGAAGGCCCTGTCAGATAGTAATAAGGAAACTCATAAATATAGTCTTATTATTTAGGTATTAACCTGCAGAGAGAGAGAGACAGAGAGACAGAGAGAGAGACAGAGAATGACAGAAAGAGGCTGAGGCATGCATGTAAGTTTACGTAGAGTCCGTTCATTTCTAATGGACTAAGAAAGCGCAAAGAGCGTCCCTGCATTTTTTGCCATTTTTTCCCCAATATTTTCGAAAACTGTTTGCTCTTGATGTGTCTAAGTGAGCATCAGTAAGGATACTGTCTGACCCATAGCATCAAAGGCTATTTTGGTTACGTACTGAATACAATGAGATCAAAGACGAGATACAGTGGATTTGGCAATTACAACCAATTGTAAAACCCAAAGTTTGAACTTTCATAGCTGATTTTTCAGAAATCTTTTCATTGAATAGCAAAGTGTTGATACAAAATCATACGGCATGCACTGTGCAGCCTAATTTTCATGGTCCACAAAACAACTTCCATTTTGTGTCAAGCTCTAATGGTCAATGTTTGGAGGAAGAATAAAAATCTTCAGTGCATGGTACGATTATAGATAGATTAGTGAGGAAAAAAGGCAACTGTTCTTATTCCACACGATGTTTAAATAATAGATTCTTTGTACTCGTTGTCAAAGTTTTTCCTCCAGCATCATCAAGAGATTTTTAACTTTAGATAGCAAGATTATTGGTACCTAAAATTGCAAGTTGTAAAACAAGACACAAGTATTTTAGACACTTTAAATCATAAACTGTACAGAGCAGGAGGCTACCATATTCTCCAACTCCTAAAGTGTAGTTACAAAACTCTGCTTACTGTACGATAATCTCACTTCATTTTAGAACCCCCGAATTTCCGACCCGAAGTTAACTTTTGGCATAATCATTGGATCAAACAATTTGCAAATATCCCAAAGCGAAATTATCCATGTTTTTTTCTGAAACTGTTTTGTAGAAAAAGTAGCTTTAGGTGCTTGCACAACTAATTTAGATTTTGCTGCTGCCCATGGTAAAGAACGCGTAAATAAAGACTCAACGAGGTTTCTTGTTATAGAGCAATTTTTCAGTATTACGGAGAGGACCACCACTTCTGAAGTCAGTGATTTCTGTTTCTGCATTCAGTTGTGCTTGAAGGTTACTTGCTGTGACAGAGCATGTTGCCACGTCAACTGCACTAATCAAACAATAGTATTTTGTCGAAGTTGTTAGGGATGCACAGGCAATTTTTGTGAACTATTTGAGTTATGCCTGGGCCAAGGGTTGACCTCAGCGCCTCAGCTGCGCAACACATGCGCAGACAACTTAACGGTGAACCTTAAACCCTTTTTACAGACTTCGCACTCACTCTTTAACCTTGCGCTGCCTCCTTTGTAAAAGCATGTATTATAAAAGTCCCAAATCGGGCTCTATATATCTGTATATACACCTGTCTTCATTATTAAAATTTAATTTTCGACGCGCAGAACAAAAACGCCTTAGTCATTTACAAGGGACACAATTCTTACATATATATATATATCTATCTTCAGGTCCAGCTTGTGACTCGATCTGCGAACCTGTGGGCTTGCTGAGTGGGAAATGGAACAAGCCAATGATAAGTTACAGCTGCTCATCGAGCCTGCTCAACAATCGTTACTTATACCCAACTCTGGCTAGAACCACGGCAATCTACACGCAAATGGCCAACTTTCTATACGAAATTATCCAGTATTTTCGATGGGACAGGGTTGTCATCGTAGAAGGTCCAGAAGAAATATGGCGCGAAACGGCCGGTCATTACCAGGTATGTACCAAACGTGTTTTCCCTCGAATCATACTGCAACGTACATAACCCTGAGTTAACGAGCAAATTTATTTGGACCAATTATACCCTTTTTTTCTTCGAATTCTAATTTCCAGGAGTACATACGATTTGTTCAATTTTCTTAACTTTCCAAAAGTTCTATTTTTACTGGGCGTAGCTACATGTATGTTATTTAATTAGTTCGAAAGGCTGAAGTAAACAGTTAGGAAGGGTTCTCCAAGAACTGAAATCTAATTCCCGTTTTTCGTGTGATTGGTGGAAAACTTTCAATCAGTTATGTGTTTGCATTGTGGAACATCTATTCCTCCTATCGTTCAATTTCCAGTGAGTGATTGATTATCTATGAATATTAAAAATCAAATATACTGAACCAAAAAGAAGCGCAGCTTACATAAATGTGCAATCATTGTTATATGCTTTTATTTTAAAACGGTGAAATCAGTCAAACAACTGTCACTGTGTACTGAACGTGGTATTCAAATTTGCTTAGCCCTCTAACCATTTGCTATTATGTTACGGCTTACCCAAGTACAAAGGCGTTAAGCTACTGCATTGCTATTGGAAGGTAAACAAAACAATAAAACAGGTTGCGAGGCAATTTGGTGTGAGCATTCCTCCATAGAACGACTTGTCAGGCACCTGAGAGAAACAGGAAGCATTTCCGACCGGCCTAGATCGGGACGTCAAGACAAGACTATACATAGTGCCCACTTTCGCAATCGTCACCTTACTGAACAATTAGAAACCAGCTCTGTGGTGACGGTCCGCGATCCCATAACAAGTCAATTTCATAATTGAATAATGTCGAAACGTTTTTGAAAAAATAATGTTCAGTCAGTTTTAAAACCATCTGACAGGACTATTTCTATACACCTTATTAGTCTGGGTCATTCCCAGTGATTCTGTCTTTAACCAAGTAGCTTGTCTCAACATAGTTTTGTAAAGCTCTGGATGATGGTTTGAAACTTAGAGCTTAGTTTTTTCTTTCTTTTTGTATACGTGTATGAATAATCAACATATTTGACAAAGTCTGGCAAAAAGGATTTTTTTTATGGGGAATTCTCTTGTAAGAAACATTGTGTACGCTCAACAGGCCACATTTTCAGTCAATAACTCACGGCAGTTTGTTAGAATGTTTGTTTTGATGATGAGCTTGAAAATGGGTCAAGTCAAATGAAAAATAAGTTTCACTGGGATAAATTTTAGAAAAATAAATGGAAGCCACATTTCAGTCCAGGGCTCTTAAAAATGGTCAGAATGTTTGTATTGATAATATCTGGGACAAATTTGAAAATGGGTAATATCTAGTGAAAGAGTAGGTTACCTGGACAAAGTTTTAAAAAATCCTTGTAAATACAATGTCAGACATGTACTTTTTAAAGTTGGTCAAAAGGTTTTGCGTGATTATATCCCAGAAAAGTTTGGATATAGGTCACGTCAGGTCTCGTAAGTTCAAAAGCAGGTCACTTTGACAAATCCTAGCAATTTTTTTTTTCAAAACTTTAGAGGCCACATTTTTAGTCATTATACAGTAAAGTTAGTCGTTTGTCTTTGTAATAAATCGGACTAGTTTGTCTGTCTTGATTATACCTAGGACGAGTTTGAAAACGTCAGGTCAAAGCATAGGTCAGAATGTTTGTCTTAATGAAATTTCAGATAAATCTGAAAATGGGTCATGACTTAAGAATTAAGCATGAGTCATATTACATGTATAAACGGTATTTATATACATGAAACATCGCTTCCATTTTGTATTTGAGGAAGAAAATAATGCTATCTTTTTCATCAATTTTTTCCTGTATATTTGCCCAACGACTGTATCGCAACGTGTAAAATGTAATTTATACTGAAGAATGATAGATAATACTTAATTCAAGGACGAGTCATCTAACTGGCTGAGACGTCCTGTTTCAGCCAATCGAATTGGTAGTCAAATTTCTGTTATGAGCAGTCAGACCTGTTGCTGCACCATATTTTGACAGCATGGTTGCACCTAGTGAAACATGTCGATCCGAATTATGTAGGGGTTTCTCGTACACTGATTAAAACTTGACTTTATATTTTCTGTCCCTTAATTATCTAGCACGAGTGTTTTTAAATTTTTATAACAAATTTCTTCTCTCTTGCAGGAAGAGTTTGAAAGTCGCAACATTCGGACAGAAATATTAAGCATTCCGTCCGACGATCCCCACAGTGTTTTAGAAAAACATTTATTGCATTCGGCATCGGAAGCCAAAAGTAAGCATATTCATTTGTTATTTTGTTAGGGATAAACCCGGTATCCCAGTGATACAGTATGTGGTTTGTTATCCAAAACTTTTGAGTTCGATTCCTAGTCTAGTACGGCTAAATTCTTTCATAAGTTTGATGTTAGTCATTAAAAAAAAAAAAAGAAACCGCAGTCTTCTCACACATGTGAACATTGTTCGGCTTTGTTTGTGCTGTAAGGCAGCCAGTGGCTTTCTGGCTTTCCTCGGTTACTGTGCTTTAAAAGTTGCAAGCGTGACTTCATTTCTGTTAAAAAAACTATGTTATAAATGATTAAAGAAAGTTGGTGCAAGACCTCGGGCCTAACTCGCTGCCCGTTATAAATCCAAACCTAACTCCAAACATTAAGTCCATCTGTCTGATTGGCCGGGACGTTCTACCTTTGCCAATCAGATGACAGGTCTTGTCAGATTCATAGGTGAATGTAACCCTTGATGTTCCAAAAGCTCTTGTCTATATCAATTTTTAACCTAATCATTATGGGAAGAGGAGAAATAGCTAGCATTTTTTCCCTTTGTTATCAAATATTTTTACGTCGTCAATACCATTTTGCCTACATTTAATTTGTCGTCTGCTAATGCTTTCAGTATGGATTAATCTAAAATTGTGTCGTCTTGTAGAGAGTTAAATACATATTAAGGGTACAAAAAAAAATATCAGATATGAAATAGCTTTTAAACCAGTTTAATTCATATTTCTGTCCAAGTTTTCATCATTTCATTTGAGCACACGGCCTTGACTTCTTGGTCGTGAATTTTGCTGCTAAAATTGGAATAAACGGTTTTGATTTAGCCACTTAAAAATACAGACACAAATTGTCATGCTCCTAGTGGGTTAGCAGTTGCACTGTTCTTATGTCTACCCTTTTGTCTGTCAAGCATGAGCTGTCAGTCATTTTTATGTAGATCTTGCTCTTTGATCTTTGATTTCATCTTATAATGATTCCAAGAGTAATTCCACCTTTATTTTTCATGCAACTTGTTTTTCAAAGTTTCAGGTATAAATAAGAATTGGATTCCGCAGCGCATATGCTAAACCTTTTTGTATTTGATCATTTTGACGCATTTTTTTTTAATGATAAAATCAATATCTATAAGCATGTTTTCACTAAATTTCATGCATAGAATTATTTTACACAATCCATGAATTTGATACTTTTCTAAATCTATGGTTTTTATGGTCTTGAAATTCTATGAAATCTTTGTTTCCATCAAATAATTGTTCATAAAAAGATTACAACAAAATTTTGTACATTGCTTACTATCTTCGATGTACGTTATGAGTTAGCCATTGTCTAAGACCAATTGATAGTTTTCAGAGTTATTGAACTCTGAAGTTGTAAATAGTAGAAATTCTTAAATTTTTGTCAAAATAATCTCGTGCTAATCAAGGAATTTAAATCAAATTTTTGATACGGTTTTAACCCTTTCCCAAACGACAAATGTTAGACGCTTCCAATTCAAAATATCTGCAGATTATCATCTTGAAACTGGCGCATTAATGAGTTTAAGTTCTCAGATAGGAGTGAAAATTGGAAGAGGAGAAAATGCTAGCTACTCTCTAAAGCCAGCATTTTCTTTCTTTCCCGCAGTGTATTCAAATTCTGTCCAACTCAGGATCATTAAAACTCAGGATTGTTGGGTAAGGGGTGAAATCAAATGATGTTAGAAAGTATTTTAAACTTTAAGATATTACGTTTTGCCGTACATTTATGATTTGATGTCATCCGAGGGCATAGCGTTTTTTTTTTCAAATACAACTTGTTTTTTTCTCTACTCAAGTATTCATCATTCGTGCATGCATATGGCCTTGACCTTTTTAGGCGACTTTTGCGACAGAGGCCCGTATAAAAATTGAATAAGACAGTCACTTAAGAAATAATCTTCTTTCTATCGTGGTTTATCGTTCAATAAACCACGGTTGTGAGTTATGAGGCACAATAAATAATCCACAAGGGCGATAGCCCGAGTGGTTCATTCAGTGCGCCTGGTAACTCACAACGTGGTTTATTGAACAATAAACCACGATAGAAAGAAGATTATTTCGATTCTAACATGACCAACTTTTTTATCAAAAGAAATCAAGTTCATACTTAGTGTATTAGAGCGGATGCAGATGATATTCCCTTGAATAAACCATGGCTGTTCCAATTTCTATTTAAAACAAAACCCCACTGCCCGGTGGGTAAATACAAAAAGAATAATAATTTCAATAAAACCTTAGGCATCGAACATAACATAAAAAATGTACCGTTTTACTATAACATTTTCTCCCTTTCAAATGACAAAGAAGAATGAATGTATTTCTATTTCCTGTTTCGGTTTTTAGATTTCGCTTTATTTACAAAACCATGACGAATCAGACTGTGTATCGGAACAATTTCGCAAGAAATATGGATTTAGACAGCAAATTCTGTGGCAGTCTGCCTTTTAAACTCACCACTGTTGGAGAGGTCTGATGGCCTCTCCAATGACGTTGTTTTTACCACGCTTTCGTTGCACTGTGTTTATAGAGTCGAATTTACGTGTCATGTTAGAATTTTGAATCACCCATACTCGTACCCAGTAGCTGAAGAAAAATTAGGTGACTAGAAAGAGCTGTAAGGTATAAAGTCAGCTATTTTCGCACATTTTCTTTAAAGACCAAGTAGGGGCCAAAATATCAAAGCAGGTGTCATAATACATTTAAATTTGAATCATACCATTTAAAAGTATAGAAAATGTTCTGGAGATGACAGTCTGTTATCGTGTGGTCAAGCCATGTGTTAGTGGCAGAAAAAAAGAATTTTAAAATCAGGCAAAAAGTAAACTAAAGACACATCTACCTGGCAGGTTTTAACCTAGTTTTGAAATTAATTTCTCTGTCAGCGACTAACACTTGGATTGACCGTACAATGAAAAATTGTCATCCTCACAATAGTTTCCATACTTTTAAATGGTATGATATGAAATTAAATGCATTTAAACACCCGCTTTGTTTACTTTTGGGCTTTATTGTCACTTTAAGTTGTTAGTTTCTTGGAGGTAGTTAAGACCTTATCTAATGCGCTGGAAAAAAAAAAGTTAGTTCATTGAAATGAAATTACCAGCCGAAATAGTCGTTTTTAATGGAAATATGTCAGAGATACGGGGTTTGCATGTAGGCAATGCTATTGTTGAGGATAAGCCGTTAATGTCTGCTATAGAGGTTGATGTATACGATAAAGGTAGAATCAACCCGCTTGCGCATCTGGATGTTATGTGTATGATTCCCAAATAGGCCTACTATTGCCAGAACAGCGGTCACGAGATGTGCAAATCAATAAAAAAGTTGTCTAGCTTTGTAAGAGAATGATCTATCGTAGCTAAACATGGCAGAAAGTACAAAACGTGTTGAAATAAACCAAGATGAATAAGCGAAAAAGATTATTTGACAAATATGTAGATGAGAAAAATTTAAAGAAAAGAGCTATGAAAAATATGACACTTTCTGCATCAAGGTCAAAGGTACTCATATAATAAATAACATTCTATACACAGATTAACTAAAGTCTACTACTGTCTATTAATTACAACAATCGTGAACAAATTCAGTTAAAGAGTACAAGATATTGCTACATACACATGTATACAAAATGAAATTTTTGTGCCTTTTTGTCCTGCTCTTTACCAGAAGACGAAGATTTTGACTTGTTCAAATTGAAGGGAGCTATTCATCTTTTTAAAACCGTACGTTTCAAATCTATTTAGATTATTGTCAACACAACACTTTCTAAACCTTTATATAGTGAGTATGTTCATATAGACAGCAAACAATTCAAACCTCGTGAAAAGTTGTGCCTATAGGAATTGAATTTTACTATGCTATGCAGTCGGATCTAAATCTTTTCTTGCTCCATTAGCAAAATTACTGTCCTTCAGAAGCATTTTTAGAAGCATTCTTAGATCTTAAGCATGTATTGTTTTGAAACTATTATAGCGCAATTCAACAAAACAAGAGTCCTCATAGGGAAGTAGGAACTATGGTATTTTGTATGTTGTTTCTTATTGAAAGCACATCGTCCTTTCCTTAACTCAAATACCTAGGAATCCCTGCAATGGTTCTTTCTCATTATCATACAGCTTACATTAAAGTCAGAAAATAAGAGAATAGTTTGATATGTTTAGAGACAATCATTTAATTGTTCCGGCTTTATTTTGAAAAGAATGTTCTTGCATTTTTTTTAAATACCATAACTCAAACATGCTATGTACCAGCGTGGAAGGTGAAAGATTTTTTTCATGAACAAAATTGCTTTTTTTGATAATATACAATAATAAAAGTGATTAGGGCAATAGAATATTCTAGTTGGTCAACTATTCGCCTATTAGAAATTTCAAAGAACATTGAGCCTCATTAGCACAGGGCCAATCAGATGAACCCTTGCGAAAACGGCTGACTATATACCTGCAGGAGTACTTGGAAAGTTAGCAGCTCTTTCACATCAGCTACTTACTTATACTCATATTATTCACTGTTCAAGTTTTCATCATCTGCGCTTATGGCCTTGACCTCTTATACGTGATGTGTGCGGCTGAGACGGCTGGGCTGCTCGACGGGAACCACGCTTTCTTCGCTATAGACTTCGCCTTCATGACCCAGGTTTCTGTGGCAGACAGGCCATGCACAATTGAAAATGATTTAGATGGTGCGTATCTCTTTGTATTATAAGTCTAAACCTATTTGATTTTCACTTATTGCTACTCATGTGAAACTCATATGAGTATTGCTCTGGCAAGAGGGGCCGTGATGCATTTTACCAAGCAATTCATCGCATTATCATATATCCATAAAAATCATTTAGTCTAACAATCGGCTGGATCTAGAGGTAGATATGCAAAAAATGTGCCAATAGCAAAAAGTTTCGATTCATGTTAGCCTGCGCATTCCGTGCAGGCTGACATGGGTTGAAACTTTTTGCAGATGCATTAAGCCTCCTTTTTACAGAGCATGGCTAATATAAATTACCTTCGATGCTTCGTGAAACATTGCCTTTCATCGCCGAAAAAAAGTAAGGATTCGGCTGAGAGTCGGGTAATCCGTAATCGATCGGCCGATACACGCTGGTTCCCCGCATCGATTACGGATTACCCGAGTCTTGGCCGAATCCAGCGATTTTGGCGATGAAAGGCGATGTTTCACGAATCCCATTAGGGTGCCCTAAAAATCCTTAAAAATGGACTTCCATACGGATTTGGTATTTTTCGGTCAATAGGGAAAGCCGAAATGTTGCAAAATTTAAATGTTGTAGTTTTTAGGGCATTCTGACCGGCAAATGTCACCGGCAGAAAGGGTATAATAATCTAGTTACGTTAATTTTTGAATACACACTGTCAGCAGTAGCACATTTTAAAAACTATCGGCATCATTACAGTTATATAGGATCTGACATGAGTTGGTTTTTGAGATAAAGTTTTATTAAACGAGTCTACAAAAAATGTTATTAAGCCAGCCTTTGGCAAGCTTGATAACATTTTTTGTGGACGAGTTTAATAAATTTTTACCCCAAAATCTAACGAGTGTCAGATTCTTTTTATCACATAACTGTATAACAAGAATTATTGTCAATAATGTGATAAAACAGAGGCATACATGTATAATGTGTAGTGAAATATACATGAAGCCTATGCGCTTCTTTGACAGGTACATTACCAACGCAAAATAGTTCCGAAGAAACTTGCATATATTGATTTTGTTTTGAATCTTAAAGTAATTAAATTAACAACTTTATCACGATTAAGAATTTTGACCTTTAATTTTCCTTCAGGAGCCTAGGTCAGCAATGTTTTAGAAATGAAGCGTATAATTACAGAGTGTTGACCAAATACAGCACTATTTTCTTATCTCACACGTGTGTGTGACAAGAAAATTCGTAATGGCTGTATTACATTGAAAACAAGGGGAGTTATGTGATAAAACTATATATTTGAGCTCTCACTTTAGACTTTTATGTTTGTTTACAGAATGAATGCACTGATTTCTTTTATCGTAAAACACATGGTTACGCTAGATCGTCAACAAAACCATTGGTCGGGAGCTCAGTGGTTAGCGTACCTGACTCGTGACCTGATGGTTGTGGGTTTAATACCCTCTTGAGGCAAACTTTCTCTCCGGCGATCTTTCGACTCTCACCTCTGATGCATGTGAGAAAAGTATCTAGTAGCTTTGAAAGAAAGTTGTGTCAGTAGTGGTGTGAGAAAGCCAGAAACACATGCATAGGTGCATTGACCGCCTTGATGTGATCTAAGCTGTTAAAACGGGGTTCAACTCCAATACAAACATTCAAACAAAACCACTGTGTGCCCTGCAGAAGCTACATTTTGGTGTAATACTCCTGAGAGTTGGTAGGCATTTTTGTCTTGGTTATATCTCGGAGGGTTCGAAAATGGGTAACATCGGGTTAGAATTAGGCCTCTGGAACAAAAAAGCTTAGGAAAATCGTGTGTGCACTTCAGAGGCCATATTTTTAGTAAAAATTCATTAATGTTAACCAGAATGTATGTCTTAGTAATACCGTGGACCACCTTCAAAATGGATCACGTCCGTTCAAAATGTAAGGAGTCTTAGGAGGCGTCATTTTCGGTCAAATGCTCAAGTAAGCTGGTCAGAATGCTTGCCTTGAAGATATCTCAACAAGTAGGTTCCCGGACAAACCTTACAAAAACCTTACGTGCGCTCTTGTGGCTTCTTTTTCAGTCTAATACTCAAAAGTTAGCCATTTATCTTAATGATATCCCAAATCCCAAGCATTTGAGAGTGAATTACGTCCGAAAAAAAGTAGGTCACAGGAAAAATAATAATAATAATAATAATAATAATAATAATGATAATAAACCCTTGTGTGCACTCTTAATGGCCACATTTTCTGTCCACTATCATGGATCAAGAAGTAGTTCTCTGGGAGAAAGCGTAGATAAACCTTGTGTAATCCTAGGGTCCATATTTTCGGTCTTATCTTCACACGTCTTTATCAAAATTTTTGTCTGGATCAGATCTCAGCAGATTCGAAAATATCAAATATCACACATCATAAAGGAGCCACAAGGACAAACCTTAGAAAAATATTTTGTGCACTCTGTAATCCGTATTTTTCGTCCAATAGTTAGAAAACATGGTCAGAATGGTTTTCCATTGATAAATTACCTACAAGTTTGAATAAAGGTTAGCTAAAGTCAAAATGTTAATGAGGCAAATCTTAGGAAATCCTATTTGCACTCTAGAGAGCACATTTTCTGTCAAATATTAATGAATCTGTGTCAAAATAATTGTCCCGACGACAACTCCGACGGATTAAAAAATATGTCATCTCGGGTCAAAAAGTAGGTCACTCTATCGAATCTTAGAAAGACGTTGTGTGCACTCTAGATGCCAAAGTTTAGACCTAATTTATACTCATGGAAGTTTATCGGAATGTTGGTCTTGACAGTATCTTGGACTTAAAAGAAAAAAGTTACTTTAGGTCAAAAGTAAGTAACTCGGACAAATTTTAGAAAAACCTTGTGTGCACTCTAGAGAATGTTTGTTTTTATGATGTCTCAAACAGGTTCGAAAATGGGCACCTCTGATCAAAAGTCAGTAACCATGTCAAATCTTTGAAAAAGCTTGTTTGCACTTTAGAGGTGACATTTCAGTGAAATGTTCATGAAAAGTAGTCCGAATGTTTGAATTTGTTGTTTACATAAAGCCCTGGTCCGGTAGCCATGTTAGGGCAATAAAGAGCTCATTTAGATACATCAAAAACATTCATTATCATAGGAAATCTTGATTGTTTTTAAAACAGGCTGGCTTCATTTATAGAGTATGTGGAAGGTTTGGATGTATAATGCTTTGAAAAGGAACAACAAAACTGAGAATAATTTAACATTAAATACTGTACTATCAAATGTTACTGGTGTAGCTGGCACAATTAAAACTTACTGGTCATATCATAAAATTGTCTCTTTTTATACAAACAGATCAAACCACCCTATGCGTAAAAACACCCTGGTCTGTACTCACCAACGATTAAAAGCTGAATTTCATATGTACAGAATTGAAAGTTACGAGGGCCAATACTCACCAACCATTCTTAAAAACATTCTTAGCCATTTGGTTTAGCCAATCAAAAGTTGTGTTACTTTCAAATTTAGAAAATTCTGGAGAATAAGATTAAGAATGTTCATAAGAACAATGGTGAATACGGGCCCAGGTCGCTCTTAGTGCTGTATCAACTTCAGCTTTTAACCGTTAGAATGCTGAATAAACCAAGGCGTTCGCATAATCATAATTTCATTGAATTGCAGGTCTCATGGATTTAACAATCAAAGTAGACGAAGATTACACCGGTTATCAAAACTTTATACAGAACGTGATGGATAGACTTGGAGATGAATTTGGACCAGAGGTAGGCAAAGAAATAATTGTCAAACATATCTGATGTTAGAACACGGATTTTAAGATTTGGAAGCGTCACAGCAACTAGATAATTTTGACAAAACTTGAATAGGATGTAACAAGGTTGCAAGAAATCTGCGGTTTTTAGTTTGACAGACATTAACTTGAGGGAGAAAAGTCAGCGCCATTCCGCAGCTTATTTTAGGAACTTGCCTGTGCCTTCATTTACTGAATCTAAACAGAAAGGTTTGTAACAAATGGTTTGAGCATATGATCACCGGTGTTTATGAAGAACTCGGGAAAAATCCCCAAACATCTGATTGACAGAGATCTCATACACATACACGTATTAACCAATCATGTCGCTACATCTGAATTTGAAAATTAGACTACAAAGACCACTTCTTTGAAAGAAAATATCACTTACACTTTAAATTCCTGACCAACCATCCTATTGTATGATGGTCAAAATAAGTATTATTAAATCAAATTGCTAGCTTTAATTGATATTGCCATTAGTGCCCGTGGTTCCTGTCCCCAAATTGCAATTATGATTTCCTGGGCCGTTTTTATTGTTTCCAGTGAGACACTAAATTGGAAGACGTTGAGCGAAGGCATTACCCCATTACCCCACTGGCTAGAAACACACTTTTACCGTCGTATTATGTTCCTGGTTCCATTCTGCCCAATTAAGTGTGTACTGGTGCCATTCTTATCATTTCAAAAAAAAAAAAAAAAAAAAAAGACGGTATAGTGGCTCTAGCTGATTTTACTTAATCAAAAAAGCATAATCTGTATTAATCAACAGTTTTAAGAGTTGTTTTAATTCGGAATTCCAAGACCACAGGATTATCTTAGCAATCCATTGAGCTAGTTCAATATATCTAAAATTTAGATTAAATCGGGAACTGTTTGTGAGTTCAGAATAATAATCAGGTGAGTATTGTTCTTTGACATACTTGTAAATACATACTAGAAATTCGAATCGTTGTATGATATTCCCTTGAATACGAAGACAGGATCATATTGGAATTCTCATTGGATATACGAACTAGGTATCACATTGGACATGTCGTAAAATATACTCTTCAATACAAGCCAGGTATATGTATGGACTTTCGTATGATAAGAGCATGAGTATAGATCGGATTTCAGTCTGAAATTCTTTTATGGTTATTCCTGAATACACACCTAGAGTAAAGTTTAATTGTTGTCCGATATGTTCCTGAATACGATCCCATGATCATGTTTGTCGTATAAAATATTCCTTAACACGAGCTTAGAATCAGGTTAAAATTATCGTGCGATATGTTCTTGAATACTAACCAAGAATCAGGTAAAAATTGTTGTACAAAACATTCCTGAATACGAACCCAGAATCAAATTGAAATTATCATGCTATATAATCCTGAATACGAACTCAGAATCAAGTTGAAATTGTTGTACAATATGTTCCTGTATCTGCATCAAGAATCAGATTGAAATTATCGTGCAATATGTTCCTGATTACGAACCAAGAATCAGGTTAGAATTATCGTGGGATACATTCCTCAATACGAGCCCAGAATCAAGTTAAAATTGTTGTACAATATGTTCCTGTATCCGCATCAAGAATCAGATTGAAATTATCGTGCAATATTTTCCTGATTACGAACCAAGAATCAGGTTAGAATTATCGTGGGATACATTCCTCAATACGAGCCCAGAATCAAGTTAAAATTGTTGTACAATATGTTCCTGTATCCGCATCAAGAATCAGATTGAAATTATCGTGCAATATATTCCTGATTACGAACCAAGAATCAGGTTAGAATTATCGTGGGATACATTCATCAATACGAGCCCAGAATCAAGTTAAAATTGTTGTACAATATTTTCCTGAATACGGATATTTTCCTTAATACGAATCCAGAATCAAGTTAAAATTGTTGTACTACGTTCTCAGGAATACGAACCCATAATCAAGTTAAAGGTGTTGTACTACGTTTTCAGGAATACGAACCCAGAATCAAGTTAAGATCATCACACGATATATTCCTGAATAGTTACCCGCCCAGAGTTAGGTAAAATTGCCGAACAGTATGTTCTTGAGTGCAAATCGAGAATGAAGTAAATATTATCATGTGATATGTTCCTGGATACGAACCGAGACTCATGTTATCGTTATTCAACGATATGTTCCTGAATACGAACCCAGAATCAGGTTTAAATTGTCTTGCAATACATTTCTTAATACAAACCTAGAATCAGGTTAGAATTATCGTACAAGATTTTCTTGAATATGAACCCAGAATCAAATCAAAATAATCGTGCGATATGTTCCTGTATACGAACCCAGAATCAGATTAAAATTATCACGATTTTCCTCAATACGAATCCAGAATCAAGTTAAAATTGTTGTACTTTTTTTTTCAGGAATACGAACCCATAATCAAGTTAAAATTATCGTTCGATATATTCCTGAATACGCACCCAGAGACATGGTAAAATTGTCGTACAATATGTTCCTGAGTGCAAATCCAGAATCACGTAAATATTATCTTGCAATATGTTTCTGAATAAGAACCAAGAATCAGGTTAAATTGTCATATGACGTTTTCCAGAATACGAACCCAGAATCAAGTTAAAATTATCGTAAGAAATGTTTCTGAAAAAAAAATGTACAATATGTTCTTGAGTGCAAATCCAGAATCAAGTTACTATTATCATGCGATATGTTCCTGAATGCGAACCGAGACTCAGGTTAAAGTTATCTTTCGATATGTTCCTGAATACGACCCAGAATTAGTTTTAAATTGTCGAACAATACATTCCTGAATACGAGCCCAATTACTTTACGAAATCTTTATGAACGCAAACGCAGAATCATGTTAAAATCATCCTACGATGAATACACAGAATGAAGATAAAATTATCGTACGTGTATACGTACCCAGAATCAGGTTGAAATAATCGTACAATATGTTCCTGAATACGAGCCAAGAATCAGGTCGAAATTATTGTACTTCATTTTCCTGAGTACGAACCCAGAATCAAGTTAAAATTCTCGTACGACATTTTCTGAATACGAACACAGAATCAGGTTGAAATTATCGTACGCTATGTTCCTGAAAACGAACAAAGAATCAAAGTAAAATTGTCCCACAATATGTTCTTCAATGCGAATCCAGAATCAAGTTAATACCATCGTGCGATATATTCCTGAATACGAACCAAAAATAAGATTAAAATTGTCGTACGCTTTATTCCTGAATATGAACACAGATTTAGGATAAAATTATCGAACATATGTTCTTGAATGCGAATCCAGAATCAGGTTGATATTGTCGTGTGAAATGTTCCTGAATGCGAACCCTGAAAGGTTAAAATGTCGCACGATATATTCCTGAATATGAACACAGAATCAGAACTGAATTGACGAGCCCTGATAGTTCAGTCGGTAGAACAAAGGACTTGAGAACAGGGGTCGCTGGTTCTATCCTCGGCTCGGCCGATTTCTTTCCGAGGATTGATGATAGACATTGCGACAGGATTCATTCCTCTCTCACCGCTGACCATTGTTTCGACGATGGATATATGGGAAAACAGCTACTGGCTGGGAAAGAATATTGTGCGGAGTACTGGTAAAAGAAAATCCAGGAAAGCATGGATAGGTGCACTGGCCGCCGTGATATAACTGAAATAATGTTAAAAACGGCGTCAAACACCATACAATCAATGAAACAATCAGAACTGAATTGCTATATGATATAGTCATGAATATGGATAAACTTGGAGTCCTATTGTAAATGCAGACCAAGACTCAGATTTGTGAGTACTAATTCGGAAACAGATTGGACTTCTATGATACACTCGTTTCTTTCTGCCCATTTTCAATGTCTTTCTTGTACATTTATGATTGGAATAGTGCGTGTCAGAAAGTCATCAACTGGTCTCCAAACGAGCCTGTTGCTTTTCGATTCTGAGGGAGAATGCTTTTGAAAACATCTCTGGCTAATAAAGACATGCTGTTAACAAACAGTTTATCATTTGCCCATTTGTTTTCACCCCTCTCAAAGACAAAAGCCCCCATTCTTTGCTAAATGTAGTTTGTCGGCCATACATCTTTTCAATATGAGGAATATAAACATTTTGACGTCTGATAAAGAGTTATAACATAGCTTGCGTGTCTGTAATTGTACTGAATAATCACTCGAGGAAAAGGTAATGCTGGCTCCTCTGAAAACTTACGGAATCTTTAATCTATGTCAGGCGACATAATTTAGGACTTCCTTAGAGCTTTTGCAGCCAACAAAAAACATGTGGCTTACATGATGGGCTTTTGTCTTCGAAAGGTAGAAAACGATGTGAGGGACAAGGAGAATATGCAAATTACCAGCATTTTTCCTTCAAGAACAATATTTTCAAAGTTCTTTTTTTCAGGGGGCGTTAACTTTTAATCTGATGGTAAAATGCTATAAAAGGAGAGAGAGAGAGAGAGAGAGAGAGAGAGAGAGAGAGAGAGAGAGAGCACAAAAAATAAAATGAATATGGTACTACGTTATGACGTTATGCGTGTTTATATTATTTACATTATTTAACCAGCTTCCTCGATCTGGCGGTTTTCTATGTCATTTTGTCTGTTTTAACAATAACAAGCTGAAACTCCCAATAAAAATGGAGTGACGCCCGGAAGGAAGATTTCACCTGAACTTATCACATTGTCACATTCATAAAATTTGCCACAGAAGACTTTCAAAACATTGTTCTCAAATAGGGATAATTACCAGTCCTTCCTTTACTTTGTAACTCTCAGTGTCACCATGGACAGCTTTTGCGAATGACGTAGATCAAGATCAGACTGCACCACCCGCTAGCTAGTGCTGATCCTTGATCAAAATCATGTTCAAATGCAACAACGTAAGCCTCGACAAATGTGATACCCATTTATTCGGCAGCGAAGTGTTAATAGTGAAAAAACGTATTCGTCAATGATAGTTATTACGGTTGGTTATCGAAATTAAAACTTACAGTTGATCGATACTTAAAAGAAAGATAAAGAAATCTATAACAATAGTATCTTATAATATGTAATGAATAATAATATATAATGATAATATAAACAGAAATAAGGCGATCTGCAGCAAGACGGAGAGGTTGTTGCAAGCGGCTAACCAGGTATATCACTGTCTACTTTCAGAAAGGGATTCATGCTGCTATGCTATACGACGCCATCTATTTGTATGCCCTCGGTCTGAATAACATACTCGCTAATGAGACGGTTGATTATCGAGATGGAAAACTAATTATTGATCAGCTTGTTAACCATTCTTTTGATGGTAAGTAACAGTTCACAATTACTTCAAAACGATCCTGCGTTTAACCTACCCAGGGAAAGTCGTAATGACATCGTGGAAAAGGATGCTGGTGTTGTTACTTGTTATTTTTTCTATGAAAAAAATGTTTTTTTTTTTCTGCTCACATTTGATCTCACAGCACCCGTCCCCCGTTATTTTCTTATTTTTCTCAAGCTAAAACAATCAAACTGATACTTTTTCACACTTTCTGGTTCGAGTATGTCACGTTTATGACATCACATCATCGATATTATGTCTTAGTCTATTAAGAGCGAGTCATTTGGCTTTTACGGGCAAATAGATCTAAGATCAAATTGCACAGACCGCGCGGTCTCATCTTAGATCTACAGTAACCATTACTTTGTAAAAAGAAATTGGTAACACACCCTATAAACTTCAGTCTTTTGTTTACTTACTCCTACGTTAACAACTTGTGGAAAACTAGACGATTAGAAATTTTTTAACCTCCAAATTTCACAAAAGAAATTTTCAATCGTAGCATAGATATTCTGACCGCATTTACCCTTAAAGGCGTTCCAGCGAGTTATTTCTAGCGCAGAGAATTTTGTGAAATTTGACACAAAGACACTTCAAAGTATATTCTTTCAGTATATGAAGAGATAATCAGACCTAACCAGATGAACAAAAAAGTTCTGAGCCCATAAAGAACATATCCCTACTTTCAAATTACACAAAAACCCAGTTATTGCAGCAAACATCAGAATTTTGTGAGTAAAGTCTATCATTTCAGCCAATTCATGTTTTGTGTGTTTTAAATTCAAAAGAAATCGATTGATCCTCTCAACTTGATGAGAAATTAATATTTGTTTCAAATTAATGACCCGCTATCGATGTTTCAATAACATCCATAACCGCCAAAAAGATCATTTTATTATAGAAAGTCAAGACATTGTTTGACTGCCAAAAAAACCTAGCGCAGAGATTTTTCTTATTTTTCGCAGATATACACATGGGTATATCCTTTATCAGAAAATGCAAAAAAAAAAAAATGATAGGTGGCCTAGCTACTTTTCCCATTTTAGGACTCGATTACCTCCCTTGGATCAATGAAAATGACACAAATCACCCAAGATTCAAATTAATAAGTAGGATTAATTATTTTCAGCACAAATTAATGTCTTTTTCACAATAAAGATAATATTGTCTTTCCCTGATATATACTCGATTGAACAATGGAATGGGACGGCTTTGGAAAACATTTTGGTAAAAAGAGTAATTGCTCATCACAAGCAATTTTGCCTTTCCCCACAATATTTTTACACAAGCGGCATTTCAACTTGCATTAATACCTTTTTTAAATTTGTCATCTGCAGCTTCTTTCAATTTAGAAGTTCCTATTCAATTCATTTAGGAAAGGGTTAATGCGAAATAGTACATTTTTATGGATGGAAAAAGAATAAAAGTAGAACTGTCCAGGAATTACTCGAAGGCATAAATTACAGATGAATTTTATAGCAAAATAACCAAGCGATCCCGATTTATATCAATATCCAGGAAAGAGACTTTGAAAACACTGAAAAGGAGAATCGCGTGTAGTTTTCTCTTTTTTCTCACACTAAACTTACTATCCGGATAAGTGATGTCCGAAAAATGTACCTGTTCCGTGTCCGCTGTTTCGGAACCGGGTTTACACTTTCATACACTGATCTTTAAAAAAAACTTGTATTTACCACTACTTCCTCCACGTCTTGCAGCAGAAATCGGCAGTCCGATAATAGTACTACAATCGAACAAAATTACGCGCAAGGAAACAGAAAATGCGCGGAAATGTTGCGCAATGACAACCCGACGAAACGTCTTTAAGTTGCTATGCGCGATTCACTGACCATTTGCGGACAGTATAGATCAAGATTAGATTGCACAGGACGTACAGTCCGATCTTGGATCTACGCTGCCCGATAAGGAGATATTTTCTCCAAAAAGATATCTTTGAAATAACATTATTCGGGTTTTTACTATCGGCTTGAAAGTTTTTATTTAGCTTATTTAGCAGGATAAGAGTTAAAGATGGATTTAGTTCCCGGCAATTAGATTTGGAGGATTATTTTACCGTCTGTGTTAGATCAAAGCGGAAGATGTTAGAAAATAATTTCAGTGTTTAGGTGCTCGTGACCACTGACATTTTTCCAATTTTGTTTTTCGATTACTTTAATTTTTCTTGTGTTAACCCTTTACCAAACAATTCCGTGTTTTAACGACGCTAAGGAAGAAGCACTTTGAAAACATTGTGGGGGAAGAAGGAAATGCTGTTGCCCAGCATTTTCTCCTTTCCCAACAATTTTTCTATTCTTTCAGACACACATTTCACCATTTGAGTTACATTTAATTTGTTGTCTGCAACAAGTTTCTGTTTGGACTAGTCCACAAGTTTGTCAATCGGTAAAGAGTTCATCATTCAATAGACAGTTTATAAATAGTCTAACCAAAAAACCAGGCGGACAAAAAACTGATCGGAAGGATTTGTTGTTTAACGCCGTTTCCAATGATTATTTCTGTGATGTCAAGGCCACCATATCCAAGCTTTCGTCCAGTTTTCTAGTCACAGTTTAAACAATGCTCTTCAGTCTTTTGTGATAGAGGAAAGACTTATGTCGCAAAAACCTTCATCAATCTTCGAAAAATGTTTTATCAGTTGCGGTTTAGAAGTACATTGGGTTCAAGAACTGATAGAAATAATTTAGAGAAATTTGTTTATGCCACTCACTTTTGGAGAGTTTAAGAAATTATTTTCAAACGGCGGTGTTTAAGTCTACACAGTCCAAGCAGTCATCAAGTTGTTTTTTATCCCATTAAAAGCTTTTTTTTTATTTCACAGGTTTAACTGGGGAAGTAAAGCTCAATATCAATGGAACACGACTGACAAATTTCTCTTTACATAATGTACACCTTGATACCTACCGAACGGTAGCTCATCATGATGGCAGGTAAGCAGCATACAATAACCTTAATAGTGCTAATGAATGCTTGCATACTACAAATAGAACATTACAACATTCTGTATTTTTGTGTGGTCAAATCAGGTCGAGTTGCATGTGTACAGAGGTGCGGCTCGAATTGCATCACGAAATAAGTAATGAAAATGTCATAAAGCGGCACATTTTCAGTATTTGACGGAAAGAGCCGAATGTTGATACATAAAAGTAGTCCTTGAACACAGTGATGTGCTACACAGAGTAAGTGGGTAATACGTAAAAGCATACACAGAGTACGTGCGTAATAAGGTACAAGGGCGGATCCAGGGCTTTTTTTTCCGGGAGTGGGGAGTGTCCGGAAAATCTACAAGATTATTACATATTCAAATTTGCTACTGCATAAAATGTTTGTATGTCTTGTCAGTGTGTATACCGGTATTATAGTATACCTGCTTATGCTACGTTTACACCATATTCCCGGCAGCCACAGCAGCCGTTTGTCCGAAGCGTGGTTTGCCGTGAGTTAGGTAGTTTTTTTTTCTCTATTTACCAAGTTTTGTTAGGTCCCTTAATGGTAGCTCACGGTATCCGTGACAAGCAGTGATGGGAAGGGGTTACTCAGTTCCACGGTGCCCAAAGATCTCCTAAGGCTACCTGCGTTCTACCACGGATGTAAGTACGTTCCATCCCGGCCCGTCAAGTTCTGATCAGCCTTCTAACGTTTCTAATGTTCCTTTCAAGGTCTAACACGTCCATCATGTTTTGTCAAGGTTTTCACATGCAAAATGACATGCAAAGATGAAGAAGATTTTTTTTTGTATATTTGCTTTGTGCATTCATACAACCTTTGTCTCAGAAAGATAATGCAGCCTGGACGGAATTCCATATTGCAGTAGGCAAGAAGGAGAAGAAGAGATCCACGTGAGTGCGCGAAAGGATAGAGAAAAAAGGAAGCAATACCTCGGCCATTGCTCAACAACTCTGAGGAAGGAGTTTTGCACTGAAAATATCAACACACAAAACTATCTGAGGATTATGGTGGCATATTTCTGCCGCGAGGTACGAGATAGCTATTGCGATAATTTAAGGGAACTATCGTGATAAAACAAAGTTTCCTGGAAATGTTATCTAGATAATAAAAATTTTCACGATAAAAATATCGCGATAATTCTGTTATTATGATTTTTTTTTTGCTTTCGTGCCCATAACTGACATTCACGGTATCTATAATTAGATACGGTTTCGGAACATCTTCGTCTACAACCTTATAAATTCTCCTTTTCCCTGAATGGTTTTAAAGTTGTTCGTAGGAGGCATTTCGAGTCCCCTTTGTGGTTTTACAGTCTTATCTTCATTTCGAGTCTTGTCAAAATTTACCAATTAAGCTATAACTGTTAATGATTCGAATCTATTCTTTACTACAGTCTTGTGAAGTCAAAAACTACCGAGTTCATCCAAATGATAAATTTTCTATTTATAGATATCGACAGATAGCACTATCACGATAATTTTATCTCGAATGTTAGCTTCGTGCACGATTGAGAAATTTGCGTTAAAATAGTAAGTTTATCGTGATATTTTTTTCAGGAAACTTTTCACTATCTCGATAGAATTTTCAGGAAACTTTAATTTTTCGCGATAGTTTTTTAAAATTATCATGATAGCTATCTCGTATCTCGTGGCAGAAATATGCCACCATAGAGGATACCTCCAGAGCTCCTTTTACAAAATGCCGTCCAGAACGAGTAACATTAGTCATTGAGGGATAGGGCTAGAGTATCACTTTTGCTTTACAACCTTATCGGAAGTTATTCATGACTCTTAGACATCTGACTACAAGAGACAATAATTTTTATTCATCACTCTCATGTGCATTTCGGTGTAATGAAGTAGTAAGATCTTTCATATGGTTTGAAAACTTTGCAATGCATAGTAGAAGCATACAATGATTAATTATTTGCTGTTCCTGTGGCGCCTGGAGAGTGGAGAGCCCCGAATCGGGAATTTGAGAGATATCAGGCCCTCGTAGATCATGAAGTTAAACTTGGTCCTCAACTGGTGACATTGAAGGTTGTGCCGTGAAGATGGACTTTGTTCGAAAAATGCAAACTTTGACTTCATTCTCTTACCACAGCTTTTATATGCTCCGTGACCGTGTACGCCCGATCAGGTCGTAGTAGAGCGTCATAACACGCCGGATCCATAAACCAGCAAATTCCGGGACGTGCCTTGATAGCAACAAAACGGCTCGGATATATCTGAGCTTGCTGGTAGAACCGCGAAGAAACGCGAGAAAGCCTGAAAAAACTTGAAAGAACCGTCAAGAACCGTCAGATACTGGTGGAAAAAAAGTAATTCCACGTCCCAACACGGATCGTCTCTGTGACTTGTTACAGCTTTTTACATGCTGGTAAGTTTTGATGCTATCAACCTGTTCTGCTACGGTCTGTTAGTTTTCTCATCTGCACCGCGACTGCCGTGGCAAATTTTTGACAGTCAAAAAATCTGGGGCAACGACGGCAGTAACGGTCTGATAAGTTTGCTTATCCCGTTCCTCTGCGTTGTATTACGTCAATCCCGTTTTATACTCGGTTGTCAGAAACGTGGCTGCCATGGCTGCCAGGAACATGGTGTAAACGTAGCATAACAATATTACTAGAAAACCTATGCAAAGAAATGTTTTGAATAATATATATAAAGCGTGTGTAGATGTTGGTCGTTCAGTGTCAAACGTTGCCCAGTTCTAACCCCGACGAGTTCCGCTAAACACTATTTTTAAACGCATTTCAAGTTGTTAGAACTAGCTCTAAGTGGATTTGAATTATGTTTTGGTGCAGATCTAGAATCTACTATTACATTCAGGTAGACAGCGGATACTTTGAAAATTCTAGGAGGGGTCCGGACCCCCCTGACCTCCCCGCTGGATCCGCCAGTGAGGTAAACAAACTCTGGTCTGCTGTACTGGCTCAGCGGTGAAGGTGTAGGAATCCCATCCGGAAGCCCCAGATGTCACTCAAACGTCAGGAACTTTAATGAAAGTGTCCTCGGGCAAACTGTTTCAAAACTCTGGCCTATCTAGGACACATAATAAGTGACGCGTTACCGTGATTCGTTCCGGAAAATATTAAAGCGGTGTAGAACACTAAACATTCAATTAAGCTTTCTATTGCATCCTTTTGCTTCTCAACCAAATGAAACAAAACTTATATTTCAAATGCCGAAATAGCACTCTTCAGTCACTTTTCATCATAATAATGGATAAATTGTTATTTATAGACCTAAACACGTGTCGTACATGTGAAAAATTCATTGCGAGTCAAATCTTAGTGTTTAAAACCACTGCGGTAAGCAGACATGAAGCCATTCAAAACCTCAGGTCCAACCTAGCCTGTCAAACTTCAGCTGGAATCTATAATTCAAGTTACTTTTAGCAGGGCTCCAGTATTCAAATGGCAATTAGTAAGTAAAATGTTTTTCTCAATCAAGGAAACAAACCAAAGTATTTTAGTTTCACGTCGTTTACCAGAACATCACAGACATTAGCGGTTGATTTACACTGTCAGTAAAAGAAAGTGTGATCTTGATCTACGTTGTGTACAGAAAACAATTTCAACGAGTGAAATAGGAGAATGTTAGGGACTCTGAGTTGGAATTTTGCAGTATATCTGTGTCTGATCATTAAAAAGTCGATAGAAACCACATTATATGTTAATTAGTTGAAACTGGTCATAAGGCTCCGTGATGTCACGCAAAGACTCGATAAGAATGTATTTTTATTTCAAGGGAACTCTCTGGCTCTCTCGCTCCCGCACAAACCATCTCGCTTGCTCATACCATGACTTCAGTTTGGACATGATTTAAGTACAGAAAGGCTTAGCTTAGATTAAATCATGTGAAATTAAGCCATGCCTTGTGAAAAGGGGGCTTAATGCATATGCAAAAAGGATCTTCCCAGGTCAGCCTGAGCATTCTGTTGAAACTTTTTGCTTTCGATCAGTTTCCTGCATTTCAAAGGACCTGTGTACCTCATGATTCAGTCAGTTGTTATTCAAAAAAGATTTTATGGATCCATAATTATATGATGTCTTGCTTCGTATAATGGATCACAGAGATGCATAAAGCCCCCCTTTTCATAGATCGTGGCTATTTTATTATGGTTTAAAATAAATTCCATTGATTGTGCAACAAGTACAGTCAACTTAGATCGATCACTCTTGATTATTGCGTCCTTGAAATCTTACCAATACTCACACATTAACTTGAGCGCTTCCAAAAAATGACCAGCTCATCATGGAATTAGGAAAAATGAGCCTCTTGTGTAGTTTACATGTTAATTTCAGGTATTCTTGTTGCACTTAACCAGTGTTGAGCTAGCATACCATTAAATCTAAGTCTGAGTCCATTGAAAAAAATTGTCTGAGAGTAATAAACCGATAAATAGACTACCAGTGGCGGAGATCCAACCAACGCCCTTTAGTTAGGCAAGAAGCATCTCACGACGTCGACTGAAAGGCTAGCTTGGAGCAAGACCATACTATCGCCGAATGATAAACAACACGTCTACAAGGGAGCTTAGATTAGATAAAAAGATTTCCAACACTATACCAGATGAAAAAAAAAAAAGACCCCTACATTTTGAAGGTATTTGCAGATGACAAATCAGAATTTGATTAGACCTTGCGATTTGTCTTTGAAAGGGTGGAAAATACTGTTAGAAACAAAATAAAATACCTGTAAAGAGCAATAGTGTAGGGACCATTTACCCCCAAAAGATGATGTAATCGCCGCCGACTTGTCATAGTAATTCATTTGCTGTGGGAGATTTTTATTTAAGGTATAGGCGGCTATCAGGTAAGACCTATGTTTGATTTGTCGCCAACATGTTTTGAAATTATCTTATGGGACATGGGACTTTTTGTGCAGTCAATTTTTGTGCACCGTATGTCCTATTTTGATGCCGTCTTTTTTTTTTGGACAGTTCTTTTTACGTGAACTTTTCTTTTAAATTACAGAAAGGGTGCTCAAATAAAAGTACTGTGTTGACCTTTCCAACTTTCTCATTATCTAAGGAATGAAATTAAATGAAAATGCAACACGATAAAAAATAGATGCCCGTCTTTCTCCTAATATCCTGCTATGACAAAGTTTATAACTATTTGCGCTTTTTTCCATAGTTGAAAAAAAAAAAAAAAAAAATGCAAATACATGTAAATCTAGTTTGGTGTACTGATTGTCTGAACCTGTTGGAATAGAAAAACCTAACTTTAACAGCATATACTTAAAATTCACGTATCTGTGTAGAAAATTAGATAAATTAGATCTCTTGTATGTGTCAGTATTAGCAGTCTGAAGTCCATGTTTAGAAAGACCGTAAATTCCTGTGAATGCTATACTTAGAACGGAACAAGTTGAAACACGGTTTGCGGTCAAAATTAATCGCCTTAGAAATGTCTATCTGCATGCAACTTATAGATTTCTATCTATCGAAAATTAAAACACAAATTCGATCTTCAGTTTGTTTGCTTTAAGCAAACTGTGGAGACTACCATGGTTATTAACTCTGGAACCGTCCAGGGAGGAGGAAGACCAAAAAAGACCCTGCACAACTGTTCACATTTTTTTTGCAACTATTTACCCTGACACTTTCTTATTTTATGATGCATAGTAAAATAATGTTCTTTTCTCTATGCTTTAGAAAACCAGTTAGTTATCAGTTTCTATTCAAAAGTTGCGTACAACAATAATAGCACACTTTCCGGTACAGCATTTGCAACCCTGTATTATGCTTACAAATTGATAACAAACAAAGAAACGTATAGAGTAAAAGGATTAACCCTCATTTTCAAGAACAGTCAAATGATGATTTTGAGAGTGTTCAACTGAATATACCACCTAAAAACATTCGGTAACAGATGCAAATCTAGACATATAAAGATAAAAACAAAGCAACAACAACTAGAGAAAACGTATCATATGGTCTACACTAAGAGACGAGAGTCAATCAATTTGATATTGACCGATACGGATTTTGATAGATGCTCTTATACTTGCACAGTAGAACGTTCTTTTTTCGAAAATTGTCAACCATTTCTCAAAGAGTGTAATCATTTTCTAACAGATTTAAGTCATTTTCTTAAAGGTGTGAACTATTTGATAAAAAAGTTTCAAACATTTTCTTAAAAGTTTCGTCCATTTTCAAAAAAAGTGTGCATTATTTTCTGAAATGTTAGGTCTTCACTGCAACAGCTTTAGACAATATGAATGATAACACTAAGCAGGGTTACATGTATAATGCTTAACTATGAAAAACACACATATAGCTATAAACTTTGTAGCCTAATAACAGGATAGAAGGAGAAAGAGAGAGGTATTTATTTTTCTATCACATTACCATCATCTTACCACAAATATCCTTTCACACACGGACTCAGTCAGTCAGTCAGTCAGTCACTTCCTCACTCACTCACTCACTCACTCACCCAGCCAGCCACTCACTCACTCACTCACTTATTTATTTCTTCATGGTCATTGTTTCGTCATTTGTCAAAATTTCCTTGTTTTTCGTTTTCGTGCAAGGATTATGTAATTTATTTGCCGAGTCTTCCTTCTCTCATTTCTTACATTCCATCACATTCTTTTTCTCCCTTTTTTTGTTTTTACATGTATGTATTTTCGTGATGTTTTGTTTGCACAATGTGCACTCGTGTTCGGACCAAGGAAGGGGCTTTTGCATTTTCGTCTTTTTATTGCAAAGGCCTCTTTCGGGTTGGAATTTGGTTGTACATTGGCTCTTTCTCTAATCATTTTGGTTGTATAAGTCTTATTCTTTCTTTTCTTCTTTTTTTTTTTTCCCTTTTTTATATTTTGTTTGTATTTTCATTGTTGTTATAATGCTCGCTAATTTGGCGGATAAACAATAAAATAATAATAGAACCGATAATATGGCGCCCAATCACCAAAAAAGTCAGTAGTTTCATAATATAATAGGAAAAAAATGCCAAAGCCTTTTAGCACCAGTTCAAAACAATGTAATTCAATATGGCCGCTTGTACCTAGAAAAATGTGATATCCTAACATGCAAATGAGTTTTTATAAATAGTAACAAGATGGTGGCGATTACGTCATTTTTTGTTTGGGGCAAGGAGACTCCTTTATACTAAGAACATTTTTTACTTTTTCTATGTTTTTAAAAGCCGCCCCTCTGTGGAAAATCACGAGAATAATTGGTCCTGGTTCGACACATCTGGGCTTCTACCCATCAATTAATCTCACATGCATTATTTGTTTTCTCCTAAATTAAGAAATACAAAATTTCATTGGCTAAACCATTTGGTTAAGCCATTGAGAAATCATGTGACTTTGAAATCTTATGAGTAAGAATCAGAATGCAGTTTAGAATAGAAGGTCCTCGCATTTCTAGTATCAATGGACTACAATTCCTGGACGAAGTCCTACACTGGCCTGGAGGGACCACTCAAGCCCCATTGGGAAGACCTGCCTGCGGATGGAACAATGAATTTTGTAGAGAGATCAACAGCTGTAAGTATTTCTACAATATAAAAAATTACTTCTGTGATTTTTTTATTTCTGCGATTTTGAGTCTTTGACCTAAGTGAGTATTAACATTCAATCATTGTCGACTAACACTTACATTGAAGACACATATTCTGATTTTCTTCGCAAATCCAATTTTCCCACAAGACAAACATACTGAGGAGCCTGCACCATATTATTTCTAGCTTCCCTTGATGGTTGCCATTGAAGCGGGAAGAATAGATTATTTTTGACAATAAATGAATATAGTTATAGATAATACACGGGGTTGAAACGAGCCATCCCTTCGTCGGGTAAGCAAAGTGTGAAATGTCGAAACTCATTCATGGTAACGTTAAAAGGATAACCTAATGGTCGTTTACTTTTTGACAACAAATCATAAATATGCATAGTTTAAATTCATGTATAAATAAAAATTTGACGAATGTCTATCGCAGTGTAATCATCAAGTTCATCCACCAATCGATCAAATATAACCACCATCAGAAACAGTATTTTTACGCCGACCGTAGACTTCAATAATCATAAAGCTGAGTTTGCAATAATTTAGGGTCTTATGTGTATTTCGATTACATCTGCTTTGTATTTCAAAACGTTTTAGACAAGAATGCCATTTGTACACTTTCAGTACAATGAAATTCTATTTTTAGATGTTCCCATTTTTACATCGGCCGGAATGATTCTAGCTTTGATCCTGTCTCTGTCGTTTGGAATGGCGTTGTACATGTACAGGCAAGTAGAGTATATTCTTACACAAAAAATCATATCACAGCTGGCTGTATATAGAAATGTGCACTGTTTGGGAAGATGTACGTAACTGGTATTGAGCCATTCACTATTAAAACGTATAACCTTCCTCGAGCAAAAGTTTGTTCTGTCTTAAAGCGGACAATTGTTTGAAAAAAAAATGGAATTGGATATTGTCTATATAGCGAACAGTCTCCCTTTTTGACAAAAGTGATACTGTTTCTGTTGATTCATCCCATTCTAGCCAAAATGATATTGGAATGCAAAATTATGTTATTATGTTTACTGATAGAGTAGGTAAGAAATGATTTAATCAGACAATACTAAAGGCTTTTTTTCTGACATTCCATGAATACATAAATTTTGATTATCACTTGAAGTAAAATCATTTCTCTACTATGTATCGAAAACAAAACAAAACAAAAAAACTGTCCAAGACATTATAGTCTTCGCTTTTTCGTATGCATTACTATACGAGTATTCACATATTTCAGATTGTCAGTCAAAATGTGTACACACTCAAGTTCTCTTTATAGTAAATCGAATTCATCATAGATTACACTCCATGATTTATGAAGCACGCTCTGGCAAAAAGGTTTTAATGCATCTCTCTATGCAAAGATCAGGGCTCATTCAATATAAGACAGGATCATTGTAGTGACTTTTTGAATCACGGTTGCGTGGCTACATGGATTCTTGAAAATAAAGTATGAAAATCAGACGAAAGAAGGTGTCTTGAAGGATACGATCAACTCTGGCGCAATGCAAATACGATCTTAATCACTCATAATTACACATTGAAATTATAAAACGTATTTCATGTAGATGGAAAATGTTTTAGCCTACAAATTTAATCTGAGCGTGAAAACGTGACATTTTACCTATATCTGAAATTTCGGCAAGGACTGCGATATACAGAAAAACAAAACTCTTGAAATGTCACTATTTTATAGAAAGAAGAAACACCAGGAGAGAATGGAAAGTATGTCCTGGAAAATATCATATGATGACATGGACTTCAAGGCTAACAGGATGAAGGGAAGCAGCTTCTTTGGGAGCAAGGTGCGTGTTTGATCAAGCCTGCTTACCTTGATATAAGTAACTCAATTTATTTTGTACCTTGTGAACTAAAATTCTGCATTTTTCCTTCAGAGCGCCAAGTAAGCACGATGGTAATACATAGAGTTCAGTTAGTTAACCCTTTACAACACCTTCCTGACTTTTAAGGACGCTGAGAAAGAAGCCTTTTGAAAATAGTATGGAAAAAGGAATGAATATATGTAACCACTATTCTCTCCTTTTCCCACAATGTTTCTGTTTTTTCACTCACAAACTCCATCATTTTAGCCGTAATTGATTTGTCGTCTGCAAATGCCTTGATATTGGGCAAATCCAAAATTTTGTCGTTTAGTAAAGGGTTAAAAGACCCAATTATTTGGTAGCACAATCAAGTTACATTCTGCTCCTTTTTCTGCTTACTTTTTTTTTCAGTCAACATTTTACTCCAAATATTCAAAGTCCCCGATCAACATGAGTAAAAGTCGGTTGGGTAGTTATGACTCAAACCTTTCACTCACAGGACAGGTATTTTCCAAGATTGCTTACCACAATAACATGACAGTCGCTGTAAAGATGATCAGTAAGCCATACGTCGCTATCACACGGGCGCTTATAAAAGAAATGAACGAGGTAAAATAAACGGTTCTCCAATTTGTTGGCAATAGATTTGTATAATCATATACTGTCACTACATGTACAGGGTGTCCGGAAAGTAAGGTAACACTTTTGTACATTTATAATATGGCTTTAAATTCTGGATTAAGAGATAAAATATACATATATAAAATGTGTAACTTTTTTGTGTGATAATTTCATTTAGTTTCCGCTACATTACCCACTTTTTAACAGATTGCAAGCCAAAAGTACTTTTCTGTCTTCGGCGTCATTTTAGTAATTAATGACCTTCTCTTCTTTCCTGTTGTCTGGACATGTTCGTCAACAAAATATGTGGTGTTGGGCACATGAACAGCCACACTGTTTCACAGAGAGACCCCTGTGCAGTGAAGTGTACTGTATGGTGTGGAAGGTCATGTCACAGTGTTATTGGACCATATGTCTTTAACGACACAATTAATTTCCAGCGCTACTTATGGCTTTTGAAAAACAACAAAACAAGTGAAAATATTGAAAACAAAATTTCAAACGGGTATTCACAATGACTTTGGGGGATAGTTTAACAAAATGTGCTAATCGTTTCGTCTGTTTGACTCAGAAAGCTTTTCAACAGGATGTTTTTTTTACTAGTTTTGTTTCAGGTCGCTATGATTTTTTGATAAAATAACAGGTTCGGGAAAATTACTCGTTCCCGTTGTACTTGAATTAGTCAAAAAAATGCGCCAATTCATCGTTATCAACATCGTGACGTCACGCAATAAACAAATCTATAATTAGATTATCGGCACAATTCCTATTCTTACACTGCAAAGAAATTTCTCATGATCTGATTGGATAATATGCCCCGAACATATATATCATGTACACTGGCAAAACCCACGTAAAAGCAGTTTCCCTTTCGGGAGCCCCATATAGATGACTACACTTTCAACACAACATCCATTTGGTAAGCAAACTGTGAAGTGTCGAAACTCATACATTGTGCATAACGTTAAATTGAATTTTTTCTTAATCCATGTTTAAATAAAAATACGACGAATGTATATCGCAGTGAAATCATCGAAATTATGCACCAAACTGCACGTTTTACCAAGGTTTCAGTGACGTTAGTTTCCTTTGACGTCAGTTTTCATTGAATTGGGGCACTCAGAAGGGAAATTCTCTTTCGTCAGCGTACTCAATTTTATAGACTATAAAACAGGGAAATTTAGCTTAACACACGTTGGAATGGTAAAACTTTGCAGTATAATAAATTCGTTGTACGGTCACGTGGCAGGGGACTTGGAAACTTGTTCACGGCTGTGACGAATAATGTCTCCACCTCGCCTTCGGCTCAGGGCGACATGATTCACCAGAGCCGTGAACAAGTTTCCAAGCTCCCTGACACCTGACCGTACAACTAATAATCGAAGGGAGACCCTCGAATGTCCCAAGGCGGTAATAATAACGGATAGCTGCCAAAGATCGACAGCAGACCGAGATTAGGACAGTGCGATACGAAGTTACTAATAATGATTACCGCCCGGACCCAGGCTAGTGATAGGGCAGTATTAAGGCGATATCAGGAAGTAAAAGATAGTAGAATAACTTGGCCTGTGCACAGTCCTGACCTCAACCCGTGTGACTTCTTGCTTCCGGGTTATTTAAAGTCAAAGGTCTACAAACCTAAGCAAAACAGCACAGACGTGTTTTTGAAAAAAACATTAAACGTGAATTCATGAAGATTGATATAGGAGTGTGAGCTAAAGTGGTTGGCATTTTCATCATGCGTGTTTAACATGGAAAGCGCATAAGAGGCCGTAACATTGGAAACGTCATTAATTACTGAAATGACGCCAATGACAAAAAAGGCACTTCTTATTTGAAATCTGTATAAAAAGTGTGTATTGTAATGAAACTTGAATGAAATTTATTACATAAAAAACTTACATATCTTATGTACATGTATGTATATTTTTATCTCTTCATCTGAAATTAAAAGCTACATTGTAAATGTACAAAAGTGTTACCTTACTTTCCGGACACCCTGTATGTAGACAAGAGAGGGGACTTATTGCGTCTCCGTGATCCATAATAATAAGCAGGTCATTGCATAAGTAATCTAAAGATGGGTCTTGGGGTAGAATAGTCCTTTGACATGCAGAAAATTTGCCGACGGCCAGGCTGAACGGTTAGGTATTTGTCATTTAAACGGTAGAAACAGTGAACATCATCTTCTACTTTTCCATGTTCTACTTCTTTTTCTACTTTTACATGATTATTATCATAAACATTTTCTCTACTTGTCTTAAATTAACTGTTTTGGTACAGGATTAAGCTAAATTTAAATCGCACTTCAAACAGCAAATGATTAAAATTGGGTTAAAATGAACTAGGTACACGGGATATGAAATACCGTTCGCTTCTTTCCCCGTGGGGTCCCGGGTTTTTTTTTAATTTATAGAATAGGACCTCGGCCTTTCTCTATGGCATGTCGTAGAAGGCGACTAAAATTAGAGACAAACGGCTGCTTTCCTCGTAATTCGTAGGATTGCAGCAGGCTGGGTAGTTCTTATTCCAAATCCTGTATTTTTTTCTCGATGTAAATAGGGTTTGGAATGGGAATCAATTGGCCTGTGGGACCCCGTGTGGTTTAATCGGGGGTATAAGAATAAACCACTGCAGTCCCGCGATCGTCACATCTGCCATTTCATCTGGCAGAACAAAAGTGACAGCATGCATGTCGTAAAAGGCGACAAAAGGGGCATCATTTTGTGTTTCGTCCATTCCTCATTTATCATGTTTGTCTTATGTTGTTGCACATGTATGTTATTTTCACCTCGCATTATTGTTTACTAAGTAAGTGCGCCCAATATGACCTAAGTTGTCGACGGGCCTTAAAACGCTATTCATCACCGTTCGCTTCTTAACAAAGTTAGTCGCATACGGCTTTCGAAAACTCTGGTACGATAGGGAAATAAACACGGGCATCTTTTAAATACAATGTGAATTCATGTGAACACAGACGAAGAAGAAAATGCTAATTACGAGCAAAATTACTGATCCTTTTGCCTCCATGTTTTCAAAAGCAGTCTTCTGCATAACGCAGTCGTCTTCAGAAGTAATGAGATTTGTTGTATATAGTACCAGCGAGAAATGGGGGTGGGTGTTGAAAGGGAGGGGGTACTACTTTCCAATGTACTTTTGCTAATTTGGTATTTCAGGCCCGCAGTTTAAACCATCGTAATATCAATCCGTTGATTGGAGCGTGTGTAGAACCAATGAAAGTTTGTGTTCTGTCACAATATTGCTCCAAAGGAAGCCTCCAGGATGTTCTGGAAAATGACGACATCAAGTTGGACAAAATATTTAAAATCTCCTTCGCTGCTGATATTGCTAAGGTTTGTGTGAGCCGATTGAAGTTGTTTCCGTCTTTCTCTCTCCCTTATTTCTTTTCTCCCTCCTTCTCTCTGTCTCCATGTCTCCCTCTGTCTCTCTCTCTCTTTCGATTCGACGTAGCCGAATAGTCTCATTTTGACCGTCTTTTAGTAATAGCTTTAAATAAAGCGCTAGTCATTATGTGATCGATATGTCAACTCTGCAAAAAACAAAACAGAAACGTAATAGTAAGTGAGGAAATTTACCGATATATGAGTAAAATATTCGTGATTGAACAATTAATCACTTAATGATCACATTTATCTATGCGCAGGTATGCAATATGGCAATGCAGGTGTTAAACCCTGGGAACTCACCCACAACCTACATAAAATCACATAAATAATTGCACTGAAAATTGGCGAGTTTGCTCTTTTGTCTAATGTAAGAGAATTGGTGCATATATACTTTAGCGGCTGAAGAGGTATCACACCGTTTGTATCATTAAATTGCTACCCGTTTCATCTCGCATAACACCGAATACGAACTCCGAGTACAGAATGTCAGTTCATTATATATAATCATATTATAGGTAAACGTCATTGTGCGAGTATTTTGTCCTTTTGCCATGATGTTCTCTCTGCTCAAATAATTCTGAATGTGTGTTTATTTCGTTTCTGTTGTCATAATGGCAGGAAACATCCACAATACTACTAGCAAAGGATAGTGTACTATTGACACACATATATAGCATTGACATTAGTTTAGTGTGGAATATTTCATCCGAGGGCAAACAAATGTTGCTTATTGAACATGTTAAGTAATATGGGCCAATGGCCTAAGTTCGAATAATCTGTTTTTTTTAGTTCTGAGTTCTCTCTCTAATTGCGCAGGCTGGGTCGATACTTTCTGCAGATGCATTGAATTCCTTTTTCACAGAGTATGACTCAAATGCATGTTTGACCTACTTTTAGACGCACTACAGTTGTCGTAAGGTCTCAGAATTAGAACTGATTATAGAATGGTTAGTGAACGCACATGCATCTTGATAGTTAAACATATAGGTATATATTTTCAGGGTATGGCCTATCTTCATAACAGTGTTATTAAGTCTCACGGACGTTTGAAAAGTTCCAACGTGTTCATAGATCAACAATGGACATGTAAGGTGGGGGACCTTAGTTTACCGGTTTTTAGGGAGGGGGAGAGGGCCTTCTTGGGAGACGATGCCAGGTGTGATTATAGTAAGTAGATTTACGTTTGTTAGTGACGTGACTTATGTCTCAATAATTCAATATAGATTTACGTTGTTTTCATCAATATAAGCGAGTTCCGATGGCCTGATTTTTTTTTTCATAGCTCCATAACAAAAAAAAAAAAAAAAAGAAAAATCCTGGAGTGCGGGAACTACAATTACTCTCAAACTAATGTTAAAAAACATGCATACGAGACTTCACGGTGTTTTCTTTCTAATTTTATATCGACTCCGAAGTTCAAATGCTAAGTTTATTTTCTCCGAATATCGTAAATTGAAAAAAAAAAATCCTACAGTAAATTCTCAGAGAGAACTTAAATGTCATTGTAACTTTACTGGGTGCTCATTTTCATCTTACTTCCAGCATATTAAACTTTTATAGATCTAAAAGATCTACTAAATCTGCAATGTTAAATGCTATGTTGACTTCATGAATTACACATTTTTTACGTCATGAACTAGCAGTTTTACTGCGCTATGAAATACCAATGAAATGGACATTAGAAACTGCAATATTGGACCTAAAAAAAGTTAAATGCAGTTAGGTCTGGTATAATTTTTGAGCGTATTGTTGTCTGTGATATTGAATTATAGGGAATGAAGAGGTTTTCTTTTTGTTTTCATGGAGGAATCAAAACCAAAAAAACCTAACCTCACTGTATGAAACAGTTTCATACAAAAGTGTGATTAGATCTAGGTTTTTTGTTTTCATACCTCCATGAAAACATAAATTCCCTCCATTCCTTTATTTCCACGGAGGCCAGTGCACTTATCCAGGAATTACTGGTGTTTCTTTGAACAGTGCAATGCACATCAGCCCTTGTATCTACCATTAATTCTCTATCAAAAGCTTCTGTTTTTAATGAAAAGGAATTAAAAAAAAGAGTTAACCAGAGTTTTCGTCTTTTCAAACAATTTTCATAGCCTTCCAAAGACACTTTTCAAAAATACACTTGAACCACAGTCAATTTGGCAACTGCAAATACTGTTTTAGTTGAATAAGTCTAAAATGTTTTGTCATCTTGTTAACATGCTTAAAATATACTCTACCGAATTCCCACAGAGTCTGTCGACTTTCAAATTGTTGAGGCAGTGTAGCTCAGTGTTGGCAAATGGGACTGTCGAGGAAGGGAAAAAATCGTACTAAAACCTTGTGCACTCTCCAGAGTCCACAGTTTTAGTCCTGATCAGAATATAAAAAAAATAGTCAAACTATTTGCCTTGATAATATTTTGTACGACTTTGAAAATTTGTCGCGTCGAGTAAAAAAAAAAAGTAGGTCACCGTGACAAATATTAGAAAAAATTGTGTACACTGTATAAGCCAAATTTTCTGTCGGGTCAAAAGTAGGTCACTTGGACAAATCTTGGAAAACCTTACATACTCTGTAGATGTCACATTTCTAGTCCAATACTACTGACGATCTGTTTAAATTATTGCCCTGACTATATCTCGCACAAATTTAAAAACCGATCACTATTTGGTTAAAAAGTAAGTCAATCGGACAAATCTTAGAAACTTTTGTATGTATTCTAGTGGCCACATGTTCAGTCCAATACTCCTGAAATTTGATGAAAATGTTTATCTTAATGATACCTCAAGCGAGTTGAAAAATGAATCACGTCAGGTCAAAAAGTAGGTCACAGGGACAATTCACATTGCACATACCAGAGGCCGCATTTTAGTCGAATACTTGTGAACGTTAATCAGAGCTTTTTTCTTAATGCCTCGATTGAGTTCGAAAATTGGTCACTTCAGGTCAAGAAGTAGGTCAGTGTGAGAAATCTTAGAAACAATTGTGTACATTCTAGTGACCACATTTTCAGTTCGATACTTATGAAAGACAGTAAGAATGTTTGTTATGTTTGTCAGAATGTTTGTCTTGACCATATCTCTGACGGAGCTCGAAAATACGTCACTTTTAGATGACTGAGACAAATCTTAGAAAACGTTGTTTACAATTGAAAGGCCATGTGTTCCATCAAGTACTCGTGTAAGATAGTCAGAGCATTTGTCTTTGTTACATGTTGCAAGAGTTGTGTGAAAATCGGTCTCGTCGGATCAAAAAGCGGGACACTGAGGCAAAATAAAGAAAAACTTGTGTGCACACTAGAAAGCTAAGTTATTGTCCAATTTTCATTTTTTTCTGAAAGTTCGTCTCAATAATATCTCAGATTAGTCCATAGATGGTCATTGCAGCTCAAGAAGTAAGACACTTGGTCGCAGCTAATAAAAATCTTGACTGCGATGTACATGTCACATTTTAAGTCCAGTACCCACGAGCGAAAGTACGTCAGAATGGTTGTATTGTTGATCTCTTGAACGTGTTTGGTAATATAGGTAAAAAAGTGGGTTACAGAAGCAAATCTTTGAAAAAAAAACTTTTGTACACTCTAGAGGCCATTCTTTCAGCTCAGTGCTCAGAATAACTATCTTTATGATATCTCAGACAGGCTCGAAATGGCTATCTCGGGTAAAAATAGTCACCTAGTTACATTTTAGTACCACATTGTGTGCGATCTAGAGGCCACATTTTTTGTTCAGTCCATATGAAACTTGGTCAGATTTTTTTCCTTAGTTGTTTTATATAAAGCCTCAATCATGTCAACCATCCGTTTTATAACAACACTGGATGAATTGCTCTATACATCAAAACCATTCGTTATTACGGGAGATTTTAATATTCCTTTACGTTTTCTTTTTTGAAAGATGCTAGCTTCATACTATCAAATGATACTAGTGTAGCTGGCACAATTGAAACACACTGGTCAGATCATAAAATTTTCTCCTATTATACAGAACCAGCAATTCATCCTATGTGTGAACACATCCGGTCACTCTCAGTGCTGCTGAATCAACCTCTGCTATTGACCCTTATATTGCCGAATTAGCCACGGCATGCATAACGAGGCTTTAATCGACTTGTTTGTTACAGAGTTATTTCAAATGTTTGCAGGCTTAGGAGGATGTAATGTGGTTTCAATCGATTTGTTTGATGAAAATGGTTTGAAAATGTTCGCAAGGCTCAGTGAGTGATGTGGTTTAAATCGACTCGTTTAATAAAAGTTAATTAAAAATGTTCGCAGGCTTAAGGAAGCGTAATGTGGTTTTAATCCACTCGTTTGATAGAAATGATTTGAAAATGTTCGCAGGCTAAGGTGAGCGATTCGAGGTCATTATGACCCTCATGTGAATAAAGGAAAGAAAGGTGAAAAACGTGCAAAGATTAATAATATCAATAAAAATAATAATTAGTATCATGTCGTTATGTCGTTCATGGTTAAAGTTTGTTGAAAGAGACATCTTTTCTCTTTCAACAACCATAACAATGAGCCAGCTAAATAAGTCAAATGAAACTTTCAAGCTAATCGTGAAAAACCCAAATATTGCTATTTAAAGTGTGTTTTTTATTTTTTATTTTTATTTATTTATTTATCTATTTATTTATTTTGGGAGGGGGGAGGGGATATCCCCTAATCGGATACTGTAGATCCAATTTCCGTTTTTTGATCTACACCGTTTGCAAAAGGTTTTCGGATCGCCCTTAGCAGCGTAAGGGTTAAATATGTTCCGTGGCTCTAACGTGCCTTGCCCAGGGACACACCCCGCTTGACCTGTGCTACGGGCATTGCTTGAAGTCGTGCTCCTCGTTTCAAATTGAGTGCCTAAACTGTTTACCGAATGATAAAATTTTAGACATGTTCAAATTGAAAGCAATTGCAGACAACGAAATAACTGTTACTTAAATATTGAAGTGTGTTTTTGAAAGTGAAGAGAACGTTGTGGGAAAAGAAGGAAATGTTGGTTGCCAGCATTTTCTCCATTTCCAACAATGTTTTCAAAAGAGATTCTTCCTGGGGATCGTTAACAATCGGAATTGTATGGGATAGGCTTAAACAATGAACCACCGAAGGAAGACTACTGCGAATGAAAATTAAAGGAGAACAATAGGAATGCATTGATAGGTGTGCAGGGCGCTGAAATATTGACAAAAAAACCGGACAATATCTCCTTTTTTTCAAAGAAGTTTCCACGTGTATTGATTGATCTATTTAACCATTAAGCCATGCTGATTATTCCTACTTTCCCGGAATATTTTCGAAGCTGTCTGCTGCAAATTTTGAGGGAAAACAGTTAATGACTTTTTAAGGAGGTTCATTTGAAAGTTTTATTGACCCTTATTCTTCGAAAAAGGACTTGGTGTAGTTTCACAGACAGCGCAGATAAACAAAATCAGACTACACAGAACGTGTATTCTGATCTTGTATCTACACTGCCCCGTAAGAATGAGCCTGTTACCAGAGTGTTGACCTTTCAGTGCTTGGAGGTTTATCATTTACAGGGATTGATCATTTGTTTTTCAGCAATGTATTAATTAACTCAAATAGCTAGCTCCAAATGAATAAGACATGCATGTTCAATTAGTAGAAGAAGACCTTAGAATTGGACTTCCTAGGTTGTGTCGTTGATATTTCGGGTCGTGTTGAAAAAAATCAGAATGCATAACGTAATACAATAATAACTGGTAAATTTATATGGAAAGACTTGTAAGAATAGCATTTGTTATTCAAAGTTTTCCCGATCTGAAGTTTTATTCACTACGGTAGAATCGGAAGTCCATTATGTAAAATACTATTCTGTACCGACTCAATTTTCTTCCCCTTTGTCATTTCTCTTTTACTTACCTTTTCCAAAGCTGATACCCATTCTTCTCGGTTCTGTAGTTTTTGGATGTGAACAGAGAATCCTGGCTCGAACCCCAATCGGAGTTGTTCTGTGGCAAAGCAGTGTAGAGCCCTAGCTAAGATCAGTGAAATCCAACAACCACATGAATATCTCTTACAAGACACCAAAATGTCTGTACTTGTCGAAATAATGAGCATTTGCAAACGACAAATCATATGTGCCTCGTTGTGATTTCTTAGTATGGAAGAAGGGTAGAAACATTTTGAGAAAAGAAGAAAATGCTGTTCTCAAACATTTTACCAGTTTCCTTCAATATTTTCAAAAGCCCTTTTCCTCAAGGTCATTAAAACCCAGAATTGTTTGGTCGGTTGGTAAAAGGCCTGTCGCCATGTTGCCGCTGTGCAAAGAAGAGTTAAAAAGAAGGCCCAACAAATGAGCCGCTCTCCGGGAATAGGGTGTTCAACGCATCTACTTGATCAGTTGAACCAAGCAACCCATCACATAATATTGGTTCATAAAAATCCATTTTGTCCAACAACCGACTAAATCATGAAGAAGAAGGATCCTTTTGCATGTAGAAAATTTACAAACAACAAAAACTATCGACCCATGGCGGACTGCGCTGACTGACATGGGTCGATACTTTTTGCAGATGTATTTAGCCCCCTTTGTAAAGAGCATGGTTCGTATATATTCCACGTTTTGTCTGCGAAAAAACGTGGTCTAGACAATATCGCAACAAAAGGAAAAAAATGGGCTTACTTGCATACAGCGACATTAATGGCTTGCAACACACGAAAAGGGGCATTCGGACATTTGCGTAAAGTGTCGTCTCGGATCAGCCTGCGCATTCCGCGCAGGCTAATCCGAGACGGCACTTTACGTCTACATTAGATTTTGTTCTTCAGTAGACTTGTGCAAAATAGAAAATTACATAAAAACGGAAAGTGTCGTTTCGGATTAGCCTGCGCGAACTGTGCAGGCTGATCCGAGACAACACTTTACGCAAATGTCCGAATGCCCTTTTTCGCGTGTTGCAAGCCAAATTTTTTGTTATACATAGTTTGCAATCAAGTCGCGAACGACATAGCTCTAGAACTGCACATTATCTACATTCTGATCGTGATTTACGCTGTCCGCAAAAGCTACATACTCGTACCATCGGCAGAAATGAGGTTATGTGCAATGAACTTGATATTCTTAAAGAATTCGACTAAATTTTTTTTTCGAATAAAAAACCAGTTTGATGTCTCGTTTTCCACAGTCTCGAATAACCTGAGGCGGGGGTTTATACATGTAGGAGTTAAGCTATGCGTTTCCCTCCAGGACCGTAATCCCCAACCTTTCTAAATATAAATCTAGTGCCAAGACTAGCCACCTGTAAAGCTGAGATAGAACCTCTCAGCCAATCAAATGGCTTGTCTTGGAGTTTAGAACCAGATCAGAGAAGAATTGAAATTCTAAGTTAATTCTGCCCCAGACCGCCCTATCGTGTACAACTGTATGGTAATTATCATGTTCAACATCATTAATGCTAATCGAGTGTATTCTCTTGGGAGAACCTAGTGACAACCACTTAGAGGCTTAAAAACATATTTACATAATGACACGGAACAAATAAAGTCTACTAACTCATCCAAATCAGTAGGATTTATACAAAATATATAATTGCACTTCACAGTTATGCTCTTATTTATATACTGTAGTTGTTCTGTACAGTAGATGCTGATCCTAATGCAATTAATTGAGAGAGCTTTGTTCTATCTCCGATGGTGGTGCAGGTAACAAACCTTTCCATGGGGTATGCATACCAGCTTCGCGATTGAGTTGCATTTATGGATTCTTGAGGTGCATTTCTCGATGATTCATTCTCATTTCTTAGTACTTCAACCGCAGTTTTCAACGATAGTTTCTTTGCCGTTTGTTACATTTCTCGATAATGCAATCGTACATTTCTCGATAATGCAATCGCATTACGTCGATGATTCAATGCCATCTTTTGATGATTTAATTGCAATAATCTAAGATTTGATAATCTTTCATGATTGATAACGCCGCATGTCTTGATGGTTCTGTCGAACTTTTTGATCACCCATTTGCATTTCTCAATAGTTAGATAGCATTCTCGATAATTCAATCTCTTTTCGACGATTTTAAATTATAATTCAATTGCATTGCTTGCTAGCTCAATCATTTTTCGCTATGATTCAAGTGTACTATCAATAATCAGTGACATGTATCGATTTCTTTTTCGCTTATCCCGATCATTCTATCGCAATTTCCTGTCTTATCTGGGTTCAGGTTCACTTTGATTTTCGCTGTGATTCATCTGATATTCTATTACACTTTAAGAGTTGTCCAGGGAGGGTTATCCTAAATAGTTTACTTGTATTTCTAGATGACTTAGTAGTTATTCTTCACGATTCAGTCGGATTTGTTTTTTCGATCATTTGGTTGCAATTCTCTATTATTAAATCGCCAGTTTTTAGCTCTACTGGCTGAAAGCCAGCAGAGCTTATGTCATGGCGTGGTTTCCGTCGTCCGTCCATCCGTCCGTCCGTTAGTCTTTTTCTTGTTTACGCAATAAAGTCTGCATTTGTGGCCAGATTTTCCTGAAACTTGCACAGTTTGTTTATCTCATCAATTGCTTCAACCTTATCGATTTTGAAAAAATCCAATAAACAGTATGGGAAAAGTATTCATTTCAAGTTGAAAATTTCCATTTCTTGTTTATGCGATAAAGTTTGCATTTGTTGTCAGATTTCAGTGAAACTTGCACAGTTTGTTTATCTCATCAATGGCTTCAACCCTCTTGATTTTGAAAAAAAATCTGACAATCAGTATGGGAAAAGTAGCCATTTCAAGTTGAAATTTTCCATTTCTTGTTTACGCGATGAAGTCAGCATTTGTGGTCAGATTTTTATGAAACTTGCACAGTTGCTTTGTATCATAAACAGCTTGAACCGTATTGATTTTGAAAAAAATCTGACAATCAGTATTGGAAAAGTAGCCATTCAAAGTTGAAAACTTCCATTTCTTGTTTAGGCAATGAAGTCCACAGAGTTGATCCAATTATTTTGAAACTTGCAAAGATTATTTGATTCATCAAGGGATCGAACTGTATTAAAAGTGAAGAAAATCTAGTAAACCGTTCAGGAAAAGCAGCCATTTGATGACTTAGTATCGTTTACTCAACAAAGTCCACATTATTAGTCACATTTCTTTGAAATTTGCTAGGATTGTTTAATACAAGGCGTACTGAAACCCTATCAAATTTGGCTGGATTCCAAACAATTAGTTTTGAGAAATTGCACTTCATTTTTTTCATTGTTTGTTCAATTCACCATGCGTACTTATGCTGTCTTAGTGGGTTCAAGCCCAGTTGCAAAAACACATGTTTGTGTTTTTTTCTTTTTACACAATGAATTCATAATGTGTGCTAGCAAAAAAGCAAAATCACTGACAGTAGAGCGATTTCAGGCCCTCAAGGGCCTTTAGTTTTTAAATTACGTCGATGATTCAGTCGCACTTCCCGATCACTGTTATCAGTTTCGTCAGCATTTAATTTCATGTGGTTTTTCGTTCTGATGTTCTATTATTTGAATTTCAGATTTATTGTGGACAGCTCCAGAATTATTAAGAGAGACTAGTTCCAATCCAAAGGGGACACAAAAAGGGGATGTTTTCTCGTATGGTATAATTATACAGGAGATTGTCCTCCGGACCGGTCCTTACGGTTATATGAACATTGAACCGGCAGGTAAATATGTCTTATCATTAACACATTGCTCCCGGCAGGAAATTTTTGAGTTTTGCAGCAAACGACATTTTCATAAAGTTTGTGGCACGAGGAGAAATTGACAAGAATTTCCCTTTGTACCATATTTACAATACGTAAGAAAAATGGTTTCTATTGTATATCTTTTGAATACATTTGAGCGCCGTACTGGCATAAAGGGGTTTAATGAATCTCTGTGATGAATTATATACCAAGCAAGTCATCACGTAATTATGAATTCATACAATCCATTTTGTCTGACAACCGCCTAAATCATATGTTAAAATGGTCCTTGGACGTGCAAAAAGTTTACATTTACACGTAGCTGAAAAAGTTCTTCCCATGTCAGCCTGCGCAGACTGACATGGGTCGACTCTTTTTTAAATTAAGGCCCCTTTTCACAGGGTATGACTCATTCATTTAAGGGTTGAGTGCATATTTTTGTGTTGCCATTGAGAAATAAAATGCAGTTACCTTATTACATAGCAAATAACGCCCGAAGGGCGTTATGTTAAACCATGTAAGAAGGCAATTGCATTTTATTTCTCGATGGCAACACAAATTAAATGCACTCGACCCTTATAATTGCACTCGCTGTTCACTTAATTCAATTTTCGAAAATGATAGCAAGAAAAGAAAGAAAGAAAGAAAAAAAAAACACGGACAAATACGACAGTAAACACGAGTTAATTTCCTTGGCGGATACTTGGCGGCACGGGCATGAATACACAATCTATTTTTAGCTTTGCAACAATTTTTTTTCGGTCGAAGACGGCCATTTTGCTGACTTTGAAATCAGTACTTTCAATGATTTATCAAACAAAATAGAAATTTCTGATACTGTCTATGAAAAATCCAATCAACTATCTAAACTTGAGGCTGAGTGGACGATATGTTCATTCGACCTTTTTATAGATATTTTGTAAAGAATTGGTCTACATACCGTCAGCAGATCTGTTCTCGATGGGTATCTACCTGTAGCCGATACAAGACTATCCGAGTTTTTTTGCAATCTATGAATCGAGTGAAGCCAACGTTTTGTGAACCACTTATTAGAATGTAAAATCAAAGCGTTGATAACACTGAAGTGGTATTTGTCAAAGAAGCCATTATGTGGAATTAATAATCTGAAAGAAAAGGAGAAATATTATTCAAATATTGGCTTGAAAGTCAACCTACTAAGCGAATGAATACTTTTATTTCGTTGAAGGGAGAGTACTCATGACAAAGTTAGGATTATTTGTGTATTGGTGGTCTCCCTTTGATCATTAGGGGGAGTCAGGAGTAACGTCTTTTGACAGTAGGATGCATGATGGATAGAGAGAGAAACCATGTGAATATATCAAATAAAATTAAATTTGTAACTGAAATCTATGATTTTGAAATATATTTGGCCGTTAACATTGAATTCCCAACATTACAATCAATTATTTCGATCTATAAATATTCATGCCGAATCAAATAGAGTAGCACGCAATCATGGGACGAACAAGCCATGGGACAAAACTGGTTTTGGAACGAAAAAGCCCAGAACCAAGCGATCAGTAGACAAATTTTGTATATATCATTGCGCCAATAGAAGGCTATGAGCTAGTGAAGCTATTTTCAATCAAGAATTAGTATTTCCACGATCGATGCCCTCACCCAGTGTATTTTAACATGCCATTTTCAATTACATATCTGAGTGCTACCGAAAAAGTCATTTTGTCTGAGAAAAATTGAATTTAATATGGTTTATTTCCTTCGGCTTTGCACAAACTATGATACATGGTCTTCAAAATTCAATATTGAACTCATAGTGGTATTGTCTTCGACAAATACCACAAAAAACTGTGTCACAGCTGTTAATTCCTCTATTTTTTTGGTCTCCCAGTTCTAGGCTTGTTTTAAATATCATCTATATCACGCCAACATTTTGAAATTGTTGACACAGTGCATTCACTTCTTCGATCCTTCCAACACTCCTAGATCTAGCTTTCACTATAATTTCTATCAAATCCACGATGAGTTTTTTTCTGATCAATAGTCATCTGTTAACCATGATTTTTTTACTTAATCCTCCTGATAAACAAACTCAGAACAACTCCTTCATGAAACAAGAAATCAGCTTCATTTAAGCAAGAGTAAATTTTCTGTTTACACAGTGCACTTAATTCAACTCGGTGACCTTTGCTTCATAGAAATCGACCGCTGACGTATTGAATGATGTAACTGATGACGTCGACCATTCAAATACTTGATTCACTTTTGGCACGGTGTATTTTTCATGTTTAGGGTGCAAATAAAAATTAATATTTATCAATTTGTCCAGGTTTTTTCAGATTTTTTTTTTCAAGTTTTTTTTTTAGCAAAAGAAATCAATCTTTCAGCATTTGACTGATTCAGAGATGGACTTCTAAAAAGAGCACATAAAGAGCTTGTATGAAATCTAAAATTAGATAATACACAACAACTTGGCAAAACCGAAAGTAGTCCCATTGCGTTCATCGAAAAATGGTATGACGGTTTTTTTCGTTACATGACCCGATTTCGACCAATCAAAACGATTTTACATGAGTGCAATTATAAGTGTATGGGGTTCAAATTTTATACACGAGTGTATATTAATTAATAAAGGTGAAGTTTCATTTTTTTTATATAAAATCCATTAATTGGAATGACAGCTACGGACCTTTTTCAAAGTCATTTTTGCAAAATGATTGTTTCCGTTCGTCATCTTTGAAATTTATTTTATCCCCCGCCGAATTCGAGTGATACAATTTTAGCGTTGTCCGTCCTTTCGTCTGTCCGGAACAAATTCTCCTAAACCTCTTGATCAGATTCAACAGATGATTTTGAATTTAAAAATTCCTCTTTTGTTTCTTTTGAATCATTTGTCGACTGGAATTATAAACTTAAGACATGTAGATGGTAGTACGCCTTTAATTTTGTTTTTTATGACAATGTTTGTTTTTTCCTCTAGAAAGAGAAACAACTTCTCGTAAACCAACCGGGGATTTGGAAAATGATTTCATACGAATGTTCCTTTGCCGACCCATTGTCATAAGCCCTCAATACTTGATGACAGCAAGAGCCAAAAATAAAAAGGATTTGTTCTCCCAAACCAGTGGGAGGATTTTGAAATAATTTACAGAAATATTCCTGCTTAAATATTTTACTCTGCTGAATAAGATGGTCTCTGGAACTTTATCTGAAACACCTCAAACACTTCTATCACATAGGTGGTTCTTTACAAAATTGTTCAGACAAACCTCGTATCACCTACATGTAGCATCTTATTTTTACAACTTCAATTAGGGGAGTGATAAAGGGTCTGCCAAGATGGATTTAAGGCAAAATCTTCCATGTCCAAAAATAAACAAAAACAGCCATACTTAAACATTTTATTACATTCTGCAGACGATTCGTTAAGCCAAGAGGCAGACATTTTTATGACACCGGGATAAAAGAAGATGTTGGTATTACTTAGTTCATTTAACCTGACCCAGGTCAACATCATTTACATAAATTAAAGTTCTATTTTTATCAGCTCGGTATCACACGGGACTGCCTTCGGTTTTGTCCCGAATGATTACGGAAATATTCTGTACGGTATTCATTGCTTTCCTTTACCTTCCCGTGTATATATAACTACCCAAATAATTATCGGAGTTCTATTTATATACGTACTTATATATTCAGCATAAAGGTCAGGATTAGGTTAAATGAAGTAGGCAATAAAGATGATCTCTCCTGTCACACTGTTTTATCTCGCATTCTAGATATAAACAATGATTTCCTTAGCCAAGTCATGATGCAGGCCTTTTCAGTGAACAGAATTGCTGCTACAAAGTAAAGAGCAATAACTTTTCTAGCCTAATCGAGCCACGAATTAATCTTATGTAAACTTAACAAAAGCCCTTAAAAAATTCTCTCCACATGGCCGAGGGTGTTGATATTCTGTATGTAGCGTTATCTACCGGTGTTTAAGTAAGTCTTTAAATAGTTCCCATGCCTCTAAAAAAGCCTAGCTCATTTGCTCACATGTTTGACGTAGAAGACCTTTGGGAAAAAAATCTCCTGGGTCCGTATTCACAAACCTTTCTTAAGAATTATCTTGACCTTATTTTAGATTGATGACTTACACAACTTCTGATTGGTCAAACCATTTGACTCGGCCAACCAGAAGTTGCGCTACTTTCAATTTTCGAAAATTCTTGAGAAAAAGACCAAACATTTTCTTAGGAATGGTGGGTGAATACGGACCCTGGTCTTACGCTACAGGACCTAGAATTTTTATATTTTAAATTTAGCAGCATCTTAAGGTCCTGAAAACCGTAGATGGATCTGCTCCGTAGCTCACATCCTGGTTATGAAGAGGACATTAAAACAAAGAGATGGCTACATATAAGCCAACTATTAACCCAACTTTTTAGAAACTATAAAGAAAATGTCCTTCAACAATACCAGTGAAAATTAAAGAGAGACATCAGTCATGTGACCAAATGGCCACTATTACTGTACCGGAAATCTTGCCCAAAATGTACAGGAAACATGAAGTTAGACAGCACTGAAACTTTGAAAGAGTTTTCCAGACTAAGAGTACTTAAAAGTTTGTTAAAATGCTTAAATAGCTTGACCTTTGACTTACTTTTTGGTAGGTCAAAATCTGAGTTTAATTCTTTTCATTATCTCAAGAAAAACTTTTAATGTGTACAGCATTTTTGGCTCGTTTTATAAGATTTTTCTTTTTCAAAATCATCTCCCATGGCAGCAAACAGGTGAACATTTTAGCAAATCTATAAAGATTCTCTTGTCAGAAACCATAGAGCCTACGGCTACCAAATTTTATAAGTAGCCTCATCTAGTGGACCTCTACCAAGACAGCTCTTGTTAAAGCCCAGTGGTCAACTTCAGCAGGCACCAGGAATCCCAAAATTTGGATGGGCTTCAATTGTGTAAAATTAGACAATCATATTCAATTTATTGCATCAAACCATGAAAATGGACAGAGCTGTAATATCTAATTTGCAGCATTGTTTACTGGACGTCCATCAAATTTTCAAAGTGTAACCCTGGATCAAAATTGGCCTTGCCCATGGGGGGGGAGGAGTTACAAGTATTACATGGACTTATATAGTGAAAACTCTATAAATCTTTTACATTTCGACTTACACTGGAGCGAACCGAATTAGTTCCGTTGATGCCTTCCTACATATCTACGCACCGGAAGCTTATGATTTCCAATTTCAGTCACATGGCTAGAGGCCCGGTAAACTACGGTTCCTAAAAGGAGATGAAACGCTGAATTTCAAGACAAGGCGGAACGTCTCTGCTAAACGTCTCAGCTAAACAAACAGCTCGTCCGAGAATTTAGAATGGTTGTTATAGAACACTTTGTTAATTACACATAAACATGCAAACAAATATATCTAAACCCACTTTTAATCCAGATATACTTCAAAAGTTACGTGAGAAAAGGACGCCCCCATTTCGACCCTGCGTCCCCGTAGTGGAAGGGGTACAGTGCCTTGACGACCTCATGAGAATGTGCTGGGAAGAAGTGCCTATTTTCAGACCAAACTTTACTACTGTGTTAGAATCACTGAAGAAAATCAGTAATGGAAAGTAAGTTCGAAATTTTTGATGGATTGAAGTAATTTTTATTTATTCAAATTTATATTTTTTTTTCTACCATAAAATGAAAACATTCTAACCACTTTGATTTGCTATTAATAGTTGATTTTTTTCCCTGCTAACAGCTATTCACTGATACTATACGATGTGTATTAGGCATAGAAAATGTAGAATACTGGACAGGGGTCAATTTTTCTAAAATCTTAGTGTCACTCGCAAAAAATGATATAATCTGTGTTGAAGAAAATAAAAACAGTGCCAGTAATGAAGGGTGCAAATGAAGGGTGTTGTTGCACCCAGCCTACCCAGGCTTGTCCCGCCCGGTAGCGTCTTGTGCTCTTCTCCTGTATCTAGCAGCCTCATTCACGGAACTGTTTCTAACGCGTACTACTAGATTTTGAAAATAGAATTGTTCTGTTTGTTGACAGAACAACCAACTTAGTAGACCAAATGGTTCACATGATGTCCAGGTATGCTGACCATCTTGAAGAGCTAGTCAAAGAGAGGACGGAACAGCTAGAAATAGAACAGAAGAGAACTGAAGATCTCTTGTGTCGAATGTTACCTAGGTATGTTCACAGGATCTTTAGTTATAATTATTAACACATAAGATAAAAAAATGTAATTATTTTAACATGGCCGAAGGGGATATTGAAACTACCGATCCAGTTGTTTGTGTGCTCCCTATATATATATATATATATATATAATATATATATATATATATATATATATATATATATATATATATATATCTCTCTCTCTCTCTCTCTCTCTCTCTCTCTCTCTCTCTCTCTCTCTCTCTCTCTCTCTCTCTCTCACACACACACACACACACACACACACACACACACACACACACACACACACGTCTGATTTACTCTTATATATCGAAATAATTTAAATGTGGCTCACATAATGAGAATTCTCTTGAAATTGCAGATGCCTTGTGGTGAAATGGATAAAAAGGTAGTAAGCAGCATTTCTTCCCCTTTTCCTACCATGTTTTCATAAGGCTTCTCGTCAAAACGTGAGGCTGTTCGGTGAACTTGTTACATGCTTTGTTCTGATTTAAATATTTGTTTATCTGTACCAACTCTGTAGGAAGGGTTGTGTCAAGGGTTAGTTAAACTGAAGGGTAGGTACATATGAGATACTTTTGATTAACATTACGAATACTGATTAGGCCAATGCTTTATTCAGCATTCAGACTACTAAGAAGTAAGCAAATCTACAAAGCAATGAGGTATAAAACAAAATTTTAATCGTAAACTCTTTAAAGGTGGGTATTTAGATTTTTCACATCTCACCAAATTAAAATATATATATATATCACTGAAATTTATATGAAAAAACAATACAAATCATCAATAATTAATAATCATAAAATTACAAAAAACATTTTTTTTGATGGTGTTCCCTTAAAAGGCTACGTAGCCTCTTAAGGTATTTTTAGATTTCGTGCCAGAAATCAAAAAAGCATTGTGGGAATGTCAAGTGACTGGCACGTGATTAATGACGCTTAAATTCCATAACATAACAAACATGTAATTATTTCCACAATGTCTTCTTCGGACGCTATGTTTGAAGCTTTGTCTGTGTATTTCCGGTATGTAAATGAGCGAATTGCTCATGTAAAAATAGAACGTGTTTTCCGTCGGTGTCGACCTGGGCCGTAGTAAATCTCTTATTTCTCTTGTTGTCGGATGGTATTCGACTACTGGGGTTTTATGAATGAAAATTAAAAGGTTTTGGGAGTATAAGGATGATTTTTTTTGTATTTTTGTAAAATTTTCGTCCCAAAATCTGAAGGGCCACCTTGAAAAGTATACTAAAGCTAGCAAGCTAAGTATCCTCATCAAAACTGACATTGCTGGCCCTAAAATGTCTTAAATCTATCTCTTTTGGGGAACTATCTCAACGTACAAGAATATCACTTACGATAAAACTCCCTCTAACACCATTACATTTTGTTCCAAGTTATTATACCCCCGCAAAACGAATGTTTTCGGGGGTATACTGGAATCAGCCTGTCTGTCCGTCCGTCCGTGAGTCCGTCCGTGTGTCCGTCTGTGTACAAAATACTAGTAATTTTGTGTCGCGAACTCCTACAGTTTTGTTGCTATTGTATTGAAAGTTTGTTGATACATTGATCGTATACTGAAGTTGTGCAAGACGCAGTTTTCAATCATCTACTCCCTATGATTCAAGGGTAATCTCCCATTGAACTTTATCGTTAAATTGCCTGTTTCTGTCAAAGCGCTGGCGGGGGTATTAAGTCACATTCAGTGACAGCTCTAGTTTGAGCTGTCCTATAGGCATGAGGTAATTTTGAGTCTTTTGTTAAAAATGATAGCTCTATGAGAGACATGTAAAGACGAATAGTGATTGTGTAGCTAAATGAATTGCTTGAATACATCGGGCTAATAATGGTGTTTCCTTTTTTGTTCGTCTTCACAGTTTTTCTTTATCACAATTTGTTGGAATAATATGTACTTCTGTCATAAGTAAGGTCTTCCCCATCTTTTTTTAAATCAAATTGGATTCTTGGTTCTGGTTTATGTCGCCTACACAATTTCAACGTTTTCGGCTTAAGCATGAGCTTGGGGGAAGAAGATATTATTTCTAGCCAACCATTTCTTAATTTCAGCTTTCTTGGATGTCTTCGTGGCGCTCTTATCCATATCAGTGTCATGGTAGGAGGCACTGTTAATTGCTAAATTACAGATTGGGATGGCAAGTTCGGAATAAACTTCCCCCTACAACCATTTCTGAAAATTTTCTAAAATGTCAGAATGGTAGTCACCCGCTGTCGATTTGGACTTGAATATTAGTCTCCATTAGAAATAAAGCTGTTTACCCGTCAGTCATGAACAATTATAAGCCCCTGTCCCTTTGAAAATGGTATTTTAAGGTGTACTTCTTTGCTTTGCCAACAACGTTTCATATAGAGGCTTATGTGGATGAAAGTTTTAACTGTGTAGATTATCGGCATTTTTTCTTGACGATACTCAAGTGTTTTTTTTTACACGAAACGCTCGCGAGCAACAACTATGTCATTTTCCATAAGCACAGATTTGTCTCTTTTAGATCTTTACCACGCAAAGCACATTTCTTTCAGAATTTTTTCTCAAATAGTCAATCCTGTCAGGATATGTAATGTTCTCCTGAATTGTCTTCAGTATGGCTTTGGATATGGGCACACTTACACCTCTCTGTATCATATCATGTACTGTTTATCACAACTGTCCACTTAGTAAGGTGACTGACGTGGCGAACTAGACTTCTTCAAGCGTATAATAGTGCGTACTCTGATCCAGTTTAGCGAGCCATTCTCTGTACATAATGCCTTTTCAACTGATATCGTCAGGTCACCTGGCTTCATCTCATCCTTGAGAGAAAAAAAAGGTAGATCAATAGCAAAAGATAACAGTCGAATTTTTAGATGAAATGTTGCTTATTGTCCTATAACATGATTTTATTCAAATAAAAGTGCCCTTTTACACTTTCTGAACCACACGATTGGTACCGGTTTCCTTCATATAGTTAAATACTATAATGGGTTCTCTACTGCAATCAACTTGCAAGTTGTGTAAGGAGGGAAATGGCGGTCCTGAATCGTTCAACTGAGCCTGTGTACGTTTGAGAATATAATACGAATCATAGTCACTGTTTTTCTCTGATATGAGTTGATGACCTACTTTTCGACCTAACATGACCCATTGTCAAACTTGTTTGAGACATCATCAATACAAACATTCTGATCAGCTTTCAGAGTATTGGTCTGAAAACTTGGCCTCTAGAAAGTACACAAGGCGTTTAGCTCAACAGAGCACATAGTGCTCAAATTGAGCTTTTGTGATCGTTTGTGTCCGTCGAACGTCGTCCGTCGTTTGTCGTCCAGTCGTCAACAATAACCTCGTGCACTTTTGTCTGACTGATACTCATGAAACTTTGTCAGATTGTTTGTCTTGATAGTATCTCAACAAGGCCGAAATAGACACGTTGGGTCGAAAAGTAAATCACTGGGTCATGTCTTAGAAAAGCTTGTGTGTACTCTAGATGCCACATTTTCAGTCTAATCTTAGATGACTTTAATCAGGTGAGCGCTTTAGGATCATTGCCCTCTCATTACAAAATGTGACCTGGTGAGGTACTTTTAGACCCGACAAAATTATTTTCAAACTCGTGTAAGATATTATTAAGACAAAAAAAAAAAAAAAGCTGACCAACTTTCATGCATTGCACAGAAATTAGCCTCTAGAGTGTACACAAGGCTTTTTAATGGTTTTACCTTATGACCTAGTTTTTGACCTGACGGAAAAGAAGAAAATCCATAAAACCCTTATTGTCCAACAAGTTGCTGAATTCCGGAGTAGACTGTCCTTTGACATGCAGAAAATCGATCAATACTAAAAAGTTTCGATGCGCAGTTTGCGCAGGCAGACCTGAATTGATGCTTTATGCAGATGCATGTAGCCCCATTTTCACATAGCACGATCTTATATTTTAGGTCTATAGCTAATTCGTTGAAAGTAGGAAAGACCGTCAGTCCGGAGACATATGACTGTGTTACCATCTACTTCTCGGATATTGTTGGTTTTACAACACTAGCCTCTACAAGTACACCTATAGAAGTAAGTTTGCTTGTCGATTGCTCTCAGTTCATTATTTCTCTTAAAGATATATTTATATTCATTTACAATTATTTTCTTAATCCATTTACTCTTTATTTTATCAAACGTTGCCCCTGACGGTTGCAAGGTTGCATAGATTACGACCTACAGAAAATGCATTACATTTTCATGGGGTCATCAAAGAAATCACCGTTGTGACGTTTTTGGTTTTAACGATGTATATGACAAATGTTCGCGCGCATCCTACTGCGCATGTATTTTTGTCGTAGATATTGAACCAAAAGTGTACCTATGTATTTTTTGCACATAATTGTAATACTGTTGGTGCACTGAAACAAGAAGCACTTTCTTCGAGTAGTATTGATGAAGAGAAAAAAATGGATCTTTGAACTATCACCATGAAATAATTAAAATGCTGCTGAAAGGGCGTTACCCACCAAACAAGGAAACAAAGGCAGGAAATTTAAAGCGGTGGAAGTATAGCTTTGAAAATTATTGTTGGAAAAGGGGAAATCGCTCCTACTGAGCAATTTCTCCTTTTTCCACTATGTCTGCTGAGCTTTTATCCTATTTTTTTCCTTGAAAAAATAACTTCCACAGTGACCTTCAACCTTGTTTTCTGACGAAATAAGCATGGATAGTTGCCATTTTTATTCTTTCTTATTGTTTAGAATTATATATACTATAAGTGTGGAAATTTTAAGAAAAATCTGTTTGTTAGAAAGTATGTATTTATTCAAATCTAACCCTTAATTCGGTCAAATTATCTTCCTTTTTAACTCAATGGTCTATATATAACGTACATATTTGTACATTACCATGCTCAAAACCAGGCTTTTATACATTTTTTTTTGGTGAAAAAATATGTGAATTTTCATTAAAATGATTTATATTTGTATATTTTTCCTGTTAATTTCCTGTTTAACTGACTGTTAAAGAAAAACGCTTTAAATCCAATATAAGCTGACTTTTGTAACTGTATATATACCTTTTTCAAAGGCAAACGAGCACGGTGACCCACATTTTTTTTACTGTAATCTCCTAGAGACATGATGAGCTTTGTACGTAGAAAGCTTTAAAAATATCTGTCCGTTAGAAAAATTTGTGATATACGTCGTTAAATTTGATATAGTATATCAGTAATTTATCAACGTTAACACAACTGACTTAATTTTGAACCATTCTACAGTCTATCAAATGTTAAAAGCGTTTTTTTCCCCTGGCTGTAAGGATGTATCTTTAAAATCAGAGCAGACACAGGCTCATAACAAACACTTTACACGTGTGTCGTTCCTCATGTATTCTACAAATACATGTAAAACGATTTACATAGAGCACCGACTGTGTGAAGGGAAAAAATGTAAAGTGAAAAATGAAGAACAGAAAACACAGACTTTTGAAAACTAATTGACAGTCAGAGAAGTTACCTATAATATGAGCAATTTCTTATTTTGCCGTAACGTTCTTGTTATTTTAGATCTTTGAAGGCTGAAAAAACTGATGATATTCGTTCAGGACATGAAAGGATGCGGTTTTGACCAATCGGCGGCAGTTTATCGTATCGCTAAAAAATGGGAAAAATCTTTGATTTTTTGCCCTTAGTTTCATGTATATATAGTGAAAATATCATTAAAGAAAAATCTTGTCAAAAACAAATGTTCTGTGAAAAGGTGGTTTAATGCGTCTGCAAAAAGTATCGATCCAGGTCAGCATGCACATTGCACGCAGGCTGACCTGGATCGATACTTTTTGCAATTGGTAAAATTTCTGTATGTCAGAGGACCATTTTCACTCCAGATTCCTATAATTATGGACCTTTAATTATGTGATTACTTGCTTGGCATATAGCATTACGAAGGTGCCTCAAATCATGACAGTGATATGTTTGAAATACAACAAGGTAGATCACTGCGGTGTATGTTAGGGAATATTAACTTGACACATAGCCTCTGGCAGACGAGTCGTTTTGACATGCAGAAAACCCAACTATTCCATCAGATGAAATTGCTCATTACAACCATTTTCCTTTTTCGCAATCTTTTTGCTTTTATTCACCCATAAATCCTTCGTTTTTTCCACATATTGGAAATGAAAAGATGTTTTCTGAATCGGCTGCGGCATATTTGTTTCAAGATTTAAGTAGTTTACTGACTCGTTGATTTATATTTGCAGATTGTAAACTTTTTAAATGATCTCTACATTTGCTTTGATAAAATATTGGAAGATTACGACGTGTATAAGGTAAGATTTACAGAACTTAAATAACTATGTGTCAAATACAAAATCTGATCAGTGTGATTCCTTATAATCTTTCTTTCCTTTTACATACATGTAATTGAATGTAGTTAGTTTTGGGCTCTTCTGACGGTTAGGTAAATGAAATGAGTATATTCTGTCAGCTGAAGAGGCTGATTTATTTTCAAACCAGTTACCGGAATTCAGGGGTGTAGAAAGATTAGTAATATTGCGGCGGGGAGTAAGTTCAACCCTTAAATAAATAATCTTCTCTTTTTACGTGTCTACAGAAACCTTTTCAAACTATCTCTTTGAATGGGACAGATTGATTGTCTTCTTCAACAAACATTAAAGGAACACACAACTCGTTTACAATGCCTTCGACAGGAATCGCAAAAACTGAACCAAACAACCAAAATTACTCAAATAAATGAAGATATTCTTTATGACAAACAACAGATCATGTCAACGAAAAAATTACATATCAATGAAACATGGAAAACGCATAACCTCCGTTTTCATTTCAACAACAACGTTTCCGTTAAGTGCTGAAAATTAACCAAAACATAAAAAGACACAATAGACTAATAATGAATATAACATCCTCTGTTTTTGACACTGGTCAATGGTTTGGCATGCTCTGAATTAATGTCTTTATTTGTTGTTGGGGCAGAATCCTCCACTCCGCTACGATAACGTCAGCAATAGAATCGACTGTCCCTGCCTGGGTTTCTCATGTATCTAACTCGCCTGTAGATTAAGTCCTGAATACGTTCTATGGGATAAGGATCTGGAGATCGTCATTCAATGACATTAATTCGCTCTTGGTAAAAAAGTCGATTACCACTCTAGCATGGTGTGCGCGAGAAGAATCTTGTATACACACAAAATTGTCACCATAGGCACCGGCGAACGGAAGCACAGTAAGTCGCAGGATTTCATCTCAGTATCGTACAGCAGTCAAACTTCGTCCTCTAATCCAGTAGAATTCGGTACGTCCATTTAAACACACACACACACACACAAACACATCCAAACTTAACAGAGCCTTTCCCGAAGCTGTCGTGTTCAACAAAGTTACAGTCAGCTTAACGTTTCAGTCAACCATTCTGGCTAAATGAGTCTATGAGACTACCAAATATACCTGTACCTCAGATTAAAAAAGACACATCACATTTTGCTTCCCATCATATGCTTAACAGACCTTTACAATGGACTGGTCAATTTTTAAAACACATTCACATTCCAATGCCCATACCAACACACTGCATTTTGCTTCCCATCACATGCTTAACACACCTTTATAATGGAGTGGTCAATTTCGTTAAGTACATTCGGGTCCCAATGCCTATGGTTTACACTATATAGGTAGAGTCCATTTGGTTGGTATAAAAACTAACGTTTGGCTCAAAATCATCTATTTAAAAATATTTTTGGGAAATTTCTTTATACCTATCTGATTATTTTACAACATCCATGAGAGAAAAAATACTTGAAGAAATTAAAACTGTATTTTAATGATTTTGTCATTAAACTCAATGTTGATTTTGACATCTGAAAAAAGGGGGGGGGGTGCAGCATAATATCCCATGCTCAATTTGAAATCATTTGCATATGAGGCCAAGCATATTGAAAAACTAGGTTCACAATAACTTACCCTTACACAAACACATTTTCAATTGTTTGAATACAACAAGTTTCAAGAAACATTTCTGGAAAAAGAGAAATTGACCGGAAAAGGTATACCTTCTTTATTTTCCCTTGGGAAAGATATTATCAGTTCTCTAAATCATGGATAATTTGTATCACATCTTTTCAGTCAGGAAGATTGATAAAATTGCTATCTGTTTAATGGTAGAAGAATTTATGAAGGTATACAGATACTCAAATGATTCAATTTCTATGGCCTTATGAGTGATCACTGTAAAACATGAGATTAACATGCTTGTTTCTATTGTTGTGATAATTGTGTACATAAAGTCACCAATGAATCTAAATATGAATGAAATTACTACAAAAACATATGGTTTTACTATGATTCGTTATTGTTTATGGATGTTCTCCAACTGTCCCTCACTCCTCTGTGGCCAAGACCAAAAAATGATAGAATATCACTATAGAGTTAAATAGTAAAAAGCATAAAATTGAAAATGAAAAGTTGTGAAAAATTAGATATCTGCATGGTTTTTGTAAATAATTAACATCGAAACTAAGAAATATTGAAGAAGTTGTTCCATATGAATGCATTTGATCAAAATGTTAGTTTTTATAGAAACCAAATGGACTATAGTTTGACGTTCATATCCCCCCTTAAATTTTGAAATATCTCAAAAAAATGCTTTGGATATTGTACTGAAAATTTGCATAGTTGATAATATTGCCTTTACCAACTTTGCATTCAATGCAATGTTAAATGTATGAACAAAACAGCTAAAAAATGGTGGGAGGGTTGAAGGCTATTCCGAGTAAAGGGTTACCTGTTTATGAAAATAATTCTAGTGCAAGTACAGTAACAGTGGTTGTCTACTGTTTGAACAACAAACAATTCAGCTTTTTGGGAGTTTGATTTAATGATTCAGTGTCGGAAACTAGCTCGCACTTGTTTACACTTTGTTTTCTATTCCACGCCCAACCATAGATATTTTCCTGAAATCCATCCAACTTTTGGCTCACATCATGTGGTATAGCATACAGCAATAAAATGGAGAGGGTTGAATTATATGACCTAGTTAAGTTCCATAAACAAGCTCCAAAGTATTGTTGTGGATGAATTTTTACGGTTAAAGGAACACACTGTCTTTAAGATTACCATTGTATGAGTATGACCAAAATACAATTGAGCTAATTTTGGGCGAACTGAAAAAAAATCATAGCAAAAAAAAACAATTCAAAACAAGCCATGAAAGCCCCATAAGTCTAATTGTCAGATAGTTTCGAACACATATCTCAACATAAGTGGTTTACAACATGAAGCCATCTTTAAACGGAATTGATACCAAATATTGGAGAACAGACACCATATAAGACAGTATTGGATAAATCATTTTAGACTTCAAAGGTTTGAATGAAAGTGACGAAAGCGTTATCTAAGGTAAGGTATAGAACTATTTTATTTGTACAAAAAACAATTTCAGGGCCTAATGTTTAACTACAGTGAGGTACTGAAGTCATGCACTTATCCAGTTATGTTTGCTGTTCTGGTCACTTTGCGAAACCGACGGAGAAAGTTAAGCTTCAGAACAAAATTTAACACTACTGGAATGGGCAAAATGCTCTTTGTCGCGGTAGAAAAATTCTAAATTTCGCGTTGAGAGTTGGTAAGGTCATTTTAAAAACCCTTGGAAGTTTAAAAAAGATTGATGCGGGATAATTCAAGAGATTTCAAAATTCAGGGGGTCCTTATGAACTTAATACTACCTATACCAACACACAAAAAGCAGACATAAATATGTACATGAATAATTCTGGAAACCCGAGTCCGTACGACCAAGTGTCCTACAGTTATGTGTCGAACCCCACTTGTATACAAATCGAGCTTTTAACGTAGAAACTATACTTAAATTCAAAGGAATTTCTACAGTTATGTGTCGAACCGCACTTGTATTACAAATAGCTATACAAATCAAACTTTTAACGACGTTTCGTCGGGTTGTCAGTGCGCAACATTTTTGCGCATGTCTCTTCGCTTCTCTTTTTTCTAGCGCGTAACTTTGTCTGATTGTAGTACTATTATTGGACTACTGATTTTTGCTGCAAGACGTGGAGAAAGTAGTGGTAGATACATTGTTTTTAAAAGATCAGTTTATGAAGGTGTAAATCATTCCTAAACAGCGAAAAGGGAACATGTACATTTGTCGGACATTACTTATCCGGATAGTAAGTTTAGTGTGGTAAAAAGAGAAAATTACAAGTATTTTCTCCTTTTCAACGTTTTCTAACCCTCTTTCCTGGGTATTGATAGAAATCAGGATCGCTTGATTCATTTTGCTATAAGGTTCGTAAGTAATCTATGCCTTTGAGTAATTCTGGACAGTTCTACTTGTATTGTTCTTCCATTCTCCCATCTATTAAAATATACCACATGTATTTGGTATTAACCCTTTCCTAAATGAGTTAAATTGGAACTTCAAAATTGAAAGAAGCTGCAGACGACAAATTAAACAAGGCTTAAATGGGATTAAAAGAACCGTTTGTGCAGAAAAGGTTGTGGGGAAAGGAACAACTGCTTGTAATGAACAGTTACCCCTTTTACCAAATTGTTTTCCAAAGCCGTCCCATACCAATCTTAAATCGAGACTATATCAAGGAAAGGGTTAACAGAGTACAATCTTTATTGTGAAAAAAACATGATTTAGTGCTAGAAATAATACATCTTACTAAATAATTTGAAATCTTGGGTGTTTTGTGTCACTTTCTTTGTCCCAAGGGAGGTAATTGAGTTCGAATATTGGGAAAAGTAGCCTGGCAACCTATTTTTTTTTTTTTGCATTTTTTGCTAAAGGATATAATCATGTATATTTCTGAGAAAAATGAGAAAAATCTTTGCGCTAGATTTTTTTGAGGGTCAAATAATGTCCTGATTTTCTGTGATAAAATAAGCAATTTTGTGGGCTAAGGCTTTTATTGAAACATAGATAGCGTATCATTAATTTGAAATATCTGTTAATTTCTCATCAAAGTCAAAGGATCCATTGTTTCACTATGAGTGTAAAACACAGAGAACATGATTTGACTGAAATTACAGATTTTAATCACAAAATTCTGACGTATGCGGCAATAATAGGGTTTTTGTGTAATTTGAAAAAAGGGTTTGTTCTTCGTGGGCTCAGAACTTTTTGGTTCATCAGGCAACGTCTGATTATCTCTCCGCATATTGGAAGAACATACTTTGAAGTGTTTCTGTGTCAAATTTCACGAAATTCTCTGCGCTAGAAATAACTCGCTGAAACGCCTTTAAGGTAGAAACTATACTTAAACTCAAAGGAATTTCTAAACACAATTTAAAATCGAAAAAAATGACATTAATCTACACATATACCGTACGAGCATTTCTTTGCACAAATGGAATACATGCATATAGAGCGATCATGAATGGGACATTTTCTCGCTTTACTTCGTTCTGCGAGAAACCACTAACCCTATTGGCCAAAATGTTTTGTTCCATAGCAGAAAAGTGAGGCTAATTTGTACGGATTCCGAATTTCACTTTTGAACAACCACAATTTTGTCGTTTTGGGCAGGATACACACTGATCTTAAAGTACAAGAAAATGAAGAATATACTGAATGGAAGGGGGGATACTAGCCTTTACCCTTACCAGCGCCTGCTGTAACCTAGCCTGGGTTCCAGTCCGTTCATTTTTTTCCCTTTTCTATCATTTGGACGTTACTTTGTCCAAAATGACGGCCTGGGGACATTCGAAAACAGATTGCAGCGACATCTAGTTTACCCCATCTCACAGTGGGGTAAAGTAGATGTCGCTGCAATCGGTTTTTCAATATACATGCCTAAAATAGGTACCGAAATTCCAATAGTCTCGGTTTGATCACTTCCTTTTTTCGCACCATTTTTGAAAATATTTACAACAAAATTTCAAAATAGTTACAGTGAATTTAGTAGTGGATAGATTAACAATAGCTGCTAATCGATTCGGCTGTTTGACCCTGAAAACTTTTAAAGGATGCTGTTACAAGTGTTGTTGAAGGTCGCGATGAATTGGACGAAAAACGCGCGAATCCGTCTCTTTTAACATTATGACGTCACGCGATAAACAAGTCTATAATCAGATTATCGACACAATTGATAATCATGGGGAGACCCTCAAATGTCCCCAAGTGGTAATAATAACGAAAGCGATAAACAGATAGCTAGCTGCCAAAGATCAATAGCAGACTGCGATTCTAAGGAAAGTATGATATTACCGCCTGGACCCAGGCTAGCTGTAACCCCCTCCCTGCTCCTTCGCCAATGAATTTTGCCACCGTTATGCGATTGAAAAAGTTTTAATGTCGAGCCAAACACGAAATACTCACTTTTTCCTTTAAAAAATGCATGACCTTTCTTTCCTCTTCGGATGGGATAAAGTATGAAATAACTGTTAACTCCTACTAAACAATCCTTAGTTTAAACGACCCTGTCAGAGAAAGCTTTTGAAAACATTGTGAGAAAAGAAGAAAAAGCTTGTAACCAGCACTTTCTCCTTTTCTTACAATGTGTTTTTTTAACTCTTTCATGGACAAATTACATGTCTGGCGCAACGTTAATTTTGTCGTCTACAAATGCTTTAAATTTGGACCAGTCTAAAATTTTGTAAAGAGCCAAAGAGAAGAACAATACAATCTTATTAAAATGTTCAAATACGACGGAAAGTTAGACGTATTAAAACAGTTATCTTCATACTACCTCTCTATCTGCCAGGTAGAGACGATCGGTGACGCCTACATGGTTGTAAGTGGTTTGCCGGTCCGGAACGGCAATAAACATGCCGGGGAAATCGCCCTCATGGCTCTGGATCTTCTCCACTCTGTAACTACATTCCAGATACGACATCGACCCCACACACAATTACAGGTCCGAATTGGAATACACAGCGGTAAGCGCCTTTTTGTTTCACTCATTTTGTATTTGTTTGATTAATGTTTTGATTCGAACTCGCAACTCCGGTGGTGATTCATAGTAATCTTGTTTTACAAGCTGTTGCAATGGAAACCCTAACAGTGCATAGAAAATGTATGCAAGTTCGTCTAAAGAAGAGCCAGGTAGTGTGTTCGTTTGTAATTATCAATTTGTCTTTTGTCATTTGGACTTAGATCTAGACCTTTACCAATCAACCCATTTATATGAGTGACCAATACGACCGAGTGGGGTCATTTATGACTGTATTTAGTTTATGTTTAAATACCGTTATACAAATTATTATTATTTTTTTTTTGGTTCATTATGGGTAGATCACTCTCTTATTATATATATCTTCATTCAACCTATGTAAGAAACTGTAGAATTTGATTTTTTTTTAACAAAAACTCTAACATGACAAGTGAATTCGGCCCTATAACCACAGTGCAACGGAAGCGTGGTAAAATGAACGTCATCCTATAGTAAATCGTCCGTGCCGGTTATTCCTATGTCCGCCCTCGGATATTTAAAATGAGAGTGACTTGACGTAGACAAGTTGTCCACTACTCAGAGAAAATCTCGGATTTACCTATATTTATTGTTTCTGATAAAAAACTGACAATGATGGAACTATTTTAAATGTTACCAGTAAACATGTTTAAGTCAGATATCTTTTTCTGTGGAATATTAACATCAAAATTGACCAGCGTTGAGTTAAAAATAGGATTTGGAGTGGGTGGGATAATATTCAGAGCATTTGATGCGACTGCGACTCTAATGCTTGACAATACATTCATTCTTCTTTGTCGTTTGAAAGGGAGAACATGGAATAGTAAAGCTGTACGTTTTTAATGTTGTTCTTGTTTTTGGTGCCTAAGGCTTTTTTGAAGTTTTATTTTTTTCTTTATGTTTACCGACTGGGCCTTCGGGCTTTGTTTTGGTTAGTAAATTGAACAGCCGTGGTATATTCAAGGTCCTTTGATCAAGAATTGGTCATGTTAGAATCGAAATAGTCTTCTTTCTATCGTTGTTTATCGTTCAATGAACCACGTTGTGAGTTATGAGGTGCAAGGAGTAAACCACTTGGGCAATCTCTCGGTCGTGATTCATTCGTTGTGCCTCATAACTCACAACTGTGGTTTATTGAACGATAAACCACGATAGAAAGAAGACTACTTCTCAAGTAATCAAAAGCATACACAAATAGAGTAAAGTAGCACTTGTTTCGAGAAAAGTCTGTTTCATCTTGTAAAATGCGCGTTATCTATTATTTCTGTGATTTGTTTTTTCATCAAATATGAAAACATTAACTCATAAAAAGGAAAAAAAAATATATATATAAAAAATATGTTTTTCAACATGGTTGGATATTTATAACATCATACTCTCTATAAACTGGTGACTAGCAAATATGCAAATACTTAACACAAAGCCCGATGAACCCATGAGTTATCGTCTGTGACAATCGTGTCTCTTTCTACAAAGAGAAAAAAATATCTTTTTTTGTCAATGTTTTATATATGTATATACTGACTGACTTTAGAAACGCATCCGTTATTCTTCAAATATTTTTCCGTTTAATGGTAAATATTAAGCGGATCACAACATTAGGTAACTGGCTCTAACAAAGTCCATGAAAAATTGATTTTGAATTGAGTATCAATAAGAGGTTAAAAGACACTTGAACTTGGTTCATATGTAGTATTTAGATCGAATCGCATACAAAAGTGTACATATTATGGTATTTACGTAAGTGATGCGTTTCTAATGTCAGTCAGTATATAAAGCTAGACAATTGTGGTAATAGAAATATGGACAATTATATGGCTAGAATGTCAAAAACATGTAACTGTAACAGTGACATGCTTCGCCTCCAAATATGCTGTTTTATAGTCATTATAGTAAGATTCAGTTCTGTACAAAAGTATGAGATACTTTTTTTCCAGTGTAACTTGTTTGTTTCTATGTTTGCTGTGGTTCCCTGCAAAACAGAAAACTGATTATAGATTCAGATGTTATGAGTACGGTAAATTAAACAGAGTTGGCCAATTACTGCAAAATCTGAAGATTTAAATAAAAAATCACATAGATCTTCAAGGGGTCTTAAATCGACCCCACACAAGTTTGAACTATACATGCCGAGGGTCGACTGATTCTTGCAAATTTCTGAGAACAAATGCAGGACAAATCGATTGAAAAATGCATGGTAGGACAGTTATCCTGATCAAAAGTAGAAATATGACTGAAAAAAATTATGACTGGCGTTGTAAGTGATCCCACTCGGTCACTTGGTGCTAATATAACATTAACAACTTGAAAATATGCAATTTAAAGCTCTGATAAATGACATGAAAATCTAACTTAAATAGAACCTATTACAGCATTTAGGCTGGTTTACCAGAATATAATTATTCGTCTGCGATGGCCAAGATTAGACTGTGAGTTCTGTAAAGCCGGCATCCTTTTCATGATATATTATTCGAACAAAAATATTCCACGTAGCTCGAAATGTGCTTATAAGTAAGACCGCGAGTGAACCATTTAAATTGCCTATACATTTAGCTTCAAAAGAAAGTCATTGAAGGCCGTTTTTAAAATTTAAACGATTGTATAAGATGAATACATAGATTACTTACTATACTTGGCCCAAGTTTACAGGTAAAAGAGGAAAAACCATGGTATGGTCGAAGTCAAGGGGGAGTCTGTGTAATGTACTAATATCGTGTCAAAAGAGACTACATCACCTGCTGGAGAACACTTAATCCGACTTGTGTGGAGCAGACTTCTGAAAACCGAGAGGATGCTCATTATGAGCATTTTCTCGTTTTCAAATGTCTGATAATACACCTGTGTATCGTTTTTGGGATCACCATTCCGTCAAATTGTTAGTTATGAGCGTGTAAATCCGGCGAAACTAACAACTACACTTGTCGAATTCTGTGCTACTTCACAATTTTGCGGAAAAATGACGTCATTGTTGCTAAGACGTATACGCCCGGAACGTTTTAGGATTTTAACGTTTAATTACATCAAGAAATGGAGCGAAAGTAATTCTTACTTGACAGAATTGTGGAAATAATTGGTAAAATGCACTTTAGCGGACACACTTCAGCCATTTTGTCTTTCGATGTCAAGGCCCGATCGGTTTATATGTTTAGGGCCGCCGTTTTATTTGTTGCCAATTCGTGTCGAATAGGAGCTGTTTAACATCAAAATAAGCAGGGATTCGGGTGATTTGTGATTAAATCATACGGGCGGTCTATATATAGACAGTAGAGCACGTGGTTATTTCCTTATTTACATATCTGCTAAAGTGTAGTTGTCTTGATATATCTCGATTTACTCTCTCAAGACACTGTTTCATCCTGCTTTTGATGAAAATGTCACAGAACTTTCTTCTTGTAAATGTATAGTCTACATTTCAAACCGAGCCACATCTGTAAACATGGACCCGTGCACTCTGTATATGCTAAAGGAAATGAATCAGGGTGCCTGTTTGTTTTTTATTCGTTTTATGTGGCAAAAAGATTTTAACTTCGTGTTGATGTATTATCATGTTCATTAAACTCGTTGACTAAATTATGATGCTTGTGAAGGCTCGCGTCGTATGACATTTATCAAAAATCCTTTAATAAAAATGATATACGTGAACAATCATTTAGGATCTTCTATTTGCAAAAGTTTTTTTTTAACGACTTATATCACAATTTTTTCTAAAGGGCAAATTTTTTTAAGCTTTGCACATACAAAGCTCATCATGTCTCAAGTAGATTGCAGTAAAAAAAAAAATATGGGTCACCGCGCTCGTTTCTGAGAAATTTGTCCTTGAAAAATATCTATAAAGTTCCAAAATTCAGCTTATATTGGATTTAACACGCTTTTCCTTAATAGATATACAAATATGCATCATTTTAATGAAAATTCATTTAGTTTTGCACAAAAAATATATAGGATCTGGTTTTGAGCTTAGTAAATGTACAAATATGCATGTTATATGTAGACCATTGAGTTAAGAAGGGAGATAATTTGACCGAATTAAGGGTAAATCTTTAATAAATACATACTTTCTAACGGACAGATTTTTCTTAATATTTCAACACTTATAGTATTTATACGTGGGGTGATCAGAAAGAACGTGGACCAGTGCCGGTATCGGAATATCATTATAAAAAACAACTTGGAGTGTTTACTATTTTTGAAAGTAACCTCCTTTGAGTTCTATGCACTTGCTAATTCTTGATTTCCACGTGCGAAACACGTGTGCGAGCGCGTCACTTGACATTACTCTCAAGGACCCGGTCATAGCGAGGGTTAGCTCCTCTCTACTCTTGTAGTGCGTGCCACATAGAGAATCTTTCAAAACAGGAACTAGTCAGATGTCACATGGAGTCAGGACTAAATTTTAAGGGGCATTGGTTGGTGTTTCTATGTTTAGTTTTTGCAACGTTTCTTGTCCAAGCGCGGCTTTGTGAGCTAGGGCGTTATCTTAGTGTAAAGTGACGTCACCCCGCAGGACTTAAGGCTGTTTTTTCCGTATGGTGTTTGTGAAATTTATTTGAATAATGTTGGCATAAAACTCAGTATTGACTGCAGTATGTATAGATACAACATGATGTAGAGGAAAAAAAGGAGAACAGAAATACATGATGTATAGCTTTACCAAGTGACTTAGAGAGGTTGGCTTTACCAGCGGAAGGCGATGTTGGATGTTTCCATACAGTGCTTTATTGTTTAGATTCAGTCTCGTTAAAGTGTGCCTATGTTTCATCGCTTGTTCCAATACGATGGGTAAAGTTTGACCCCTCTATCCTAATGCGTTCTGAAATTTCTTAACAGATTTCGACCCTAACCCCCATTTTCTCGGGCGTCAGTTGCCGAGGTACCCACCTTAAGCAAACACACGGCATTCCAAGATTCTCAATCAAAATCTTCTGAGCACTTTTATATGAAATGTTGTATGTGACAGCTATTTTCCTGACAGTATCTCGATGATTTTGTTTTGCATGCTACTCTACACACGTTATGATTTTGTCTGTGATTGATGTTGATGGACAGCCAGATTTAGGGCCATCTTTAACAGTATCGCACCCTTGTCTAAATTGGTCCGATCCATGTACGAATATCAGAATTCTTTAGTGCAGAGTCCCCTTAAACTGTTTCTCAATCGGTTTTGATTTCCGATAAATATTTTCCGAGTTTGACGTAAAACTTTATGATTACTCTCGGCTCAAATAAAACGTCGTCCGACATTTTGGACCACTAATGCAGTATATGACGTCATGAGAATGACGTCACACTTTACCTACTTGAATAAGACGACATTTGAAAGCTTTAGTCAGTTACCAGATAATTAATGCTCATCTATACAAATTTTTGTAATCCTACGTGTAGTAGTTTTCAAAATAACGAGGTGGTCCGCGATCTTTTTGATCACCCCTCGTAATTCTAAACAATACAAAAAAAAAGAAAAAATGGCACCGATCTGTGCTTATTTCGTCAGAAAACAGGGATGAAAATCACTTTGGAAGTTAATGTTTTCAAGAAAAAAAAAAAAAAAAAAAGTAGGATGGAAGTTCAGCAGACAAAGTGGGAAAAGAAGAAATTGCTCATTAGAAGCGCTTTCTCCTGTTCCCACAATAATTTACAAAGTGGAAACAGCTAGACTTACACAGCTTTAAATTTTCCTGCTTTTGTTCGCTTAATTGGTGTGTAACGCCGAGCCAACAATATTTTAATAATTTGACGGTGACAGTATACAGATCCATTGTTTTCTCTTTATTGATGCAATCCGAAGAAAGCGATACTTGTTTCAGTGACCAATAGTATTACCATATGTGCAAAAATACATAGACGCACTTTTGATTCTTTATCCATGATAAAAACACATGCATACTAAGATGCGCACGAACATTTGTGATATACGTTGTTATATCACTTATATATAGACAAACATGCAGTGGCACAAGTATCTGATTGCACAAACTATCAATTCTAAACCCTCCTATAAATGAACCATGCTCTGTGAAAAGGGGCTTAATGCATTTGCAAAAAGTATAGACCCAGGTCGGCAAAACTTTTTGCTATTGGTCAATTTTCTGCACGTCAAACCACCAGTGTACCTCATGACTCAGTGGGCTGTTAGACTACACTAATTTTATGGATCCATAATTATGAAATGATATGCCTGGAATGATGCATCACGGAGATGCATTAAGCCCCTATTTGCCAGAGCATGTGCTCAAACGTTTGTTTCAATATAAAAAGATAATCAGAAATAATATAATTGCATAATTGCAGGTCCAGTGTGCGCAGGTGTAGTGGGATTAAAGATGCCTCGATACTGTTTGTTTGGTGATACAGTCAACTATGCGTCACGGATGGAATCTAGCGGACTAGGTATCAGCTTTTTTCCAAACATTTTCATACTAAAATTGAACATCTCACTGATCTCGCACCATGGAGTATATTTTTTGTCTGTTTATGTGGGAAAGATACTTTTTTGCTGAGCGACAGTTTTTCATTGCACTGGTGAAGGAAAACATAAAAGGCTCATTTGCCACAGTAATATTATAGCAATCCTTTTGAAAATTATGTAAAACAATATGCGAAAGAGTCAAACAATAACTTAATGCATCCTTTGTCGCTCCGAGTTTTAAATCTGTTTTTTTTTTCCCGATTGCTAGATCAGCTGAAAAACAGCTAATTATTTACTTTCCGGAAAAGACGAAAAAATATTTTTAACTACGAATACACGTGCCTTGCTTTTCACTAAACTTTTCGAGTTTTTACATAGACATTTTCAGTGTTAACTCTTTACCATACAGTCCCGACTTTTAACTACCCCGAGAGAGAAAGCTTTTGAAAATATTATGGAAAAAGACGAAAATGCTGGTAATCAGCATTTTCTTCTTTTTCCATAATGTTTTCTACCCTTCCCAAAACTAATTTCAATTTTTGATTCACATTTGATTTGTCGTCTGCAAATGCTTTCAAATTGGACCAGTCTAAAATTTTGTCGTTTGGTAAAGAGTTAACGAATACGATTTCAGTCGGTACATCGACCTGTTCAGCGTCTTTTACCCTTTCAGCGCCTTAAGTAAAAACAGGGGCTTTTGCGGGCGGCATAGATCAAGTTTAGACTGCAAAGAACATGCAGTCTGATCTTTGATCTCTACCGTCCGGTTGTTCCTTTAAGCCTATAAGATAAAAATCGTTTTAGGTATCGGTGAATGGTATTTTCAGCGGTCTAAAGAGGTCGAATTTATATATTTGACGCTGAAGGGATAAGGAGATATGCTAGGTTGACATTGAATGGACGTTTCTGGTATTCAGGAGATCTTTGTTGATCATTGTTTATGTGGATGCTGTCAGTTTTTTTCGTTGGACAAGTAGACGCTTGAACTTTTTACAGCACAGTCCTGATTTTTAACGACCATGAGGAAGGATCCTGTCGAAAACATTGTCGGTAAAGGAGAAAATGCTGGTAACCAGATTTTCTGGTACCCAGCATTTTCTCCTTTTTCCACAATGCTTTCTAATCTCTCAAACACAAATTTTATCACTTGAGACACATTCTCTCTGTCGTCTGCAAATGCTTTCAATTTCGACCAGTCTAAACTTTTGTCGTTTGGTAAAGGGTTAGTTGTTTATTTGGACTTGCCCAGTCATTATGTAGACGTTTTCATTGGATAAATTGGCATTTTCCGTTTTTTTATGAGTACAGGGTGATTCATAATATCTGATACAGTTTCAATCCTTAATAATTCTTTTCTGCCGACACATACCTCATAATAATTTGTATCACAATACTCTACAATAATTACTGTTTTGTTTGATATACAATGTTAAGTACTTTAAATACTTATATGTCAAATAAAATAGGTCAAACTTTTTCACAACATTTACACGGTATGCATTATATGACGTTCATTCTTGGCTATTGCGACGTCAAGCCTCTTTTTGAAAGTTCGCTATCACTGATGAACACATTTATGGCATTATTTTTCTCATCTCTCGACGAAAAGCTAGTTTCAACTGGTACTAAAAATGTCGTTGGGAAAGAAGCCATTGCTTTGATAAAGTAGTTTTCCTATTCTTCTACAATTTTGTAACCTTGCCTACCTCAGAGACGTATAAAATGGTGGTATTTATTTGGAAGTGTTTTATTTTTCAAAAATGCCTTAGCAATTAAGAGAATTATGACAGGCAAATTTGGGGGTTTCTTGCTTTTATTTTTTTTCAGCGTTGCGAATACACGTCAGTCCCGAGTGTAAAGTGATTTTAGAAGAACTAGATGGGTTCTACTTTGAGTGTAGAGGCTTTGTGAACATGAAGGTAATCAATGTATCACCTCAAAAAAATATATGACCATGATTAAAGTGTGTGAAAATTTTGTGACAAAGGCAGACAGTGCTCTCTCTGTGCAATTTCGCGGCGCGGGACTATAACAATAACATCCGTCTGTCACTCCGGCAGTCCGTCCATCTGTCCGTCCTGGTCTGATTCTTGAACAGTTTTACAAAAGTCTGCGCCCTGATGACACGACGTGCAGAACTTGTGTTTAAAACGCCAGACTTCAATGTCAGTCACAGCAGGGGAGGGGGGGGGGGAATCAAATGTTACATGCTCCTGAAGTGTCCCCGCTCCATAAATCATGAACTCCTATCCTGATCTTTGAAACATATTACACATGTGTGCATAATCAGACGACAGGAAGAGTCAACGTTTCAGGCACCAAGTTCAAAGGTCAAGGTCACGACGGCGGGGGGGGGGTCAAATGTCGCGTACGCTTGAGTTTGCTTATTGTATCTTTATCCGCTGTTTTTTTTTTAAAAAAAAAAAAAAATTCACAAACGAGTTCACCTTTATGTGATGACGTGAAAGCTGACCTTTCGAAAGCTAGGCTGAAAGGCTCGAATTTACCGCTGAGGTTCAAAGATCACTGCCCTTAATTCTTGTTCCCTAAGTATGAGCCATGTTCTGCTAAAGGGGGCTTAATGCATCTCCGTTATGCATTATACCAAGCAATTCATCTCATAATTAGGGATCCATGAAATGCATTTAGTCTAACGAATGACTGAATCCGGAGGAAGGGCCTTGCACATGCAGAAAATTTACGCGGAATGACATTGTTCAAAACCTTATGCTATTTGTAAATTTCCTGCAAGGAAAAGGACCATTCTCCATTCCTCCAGATCAAGTCGATTGTTATACGAAATGGATTTTATTTACCAATCATCATGTCACGACTTCTTTGGTATAATGCATCATGGAGTGGAACTTTAATCCCTTTTTGCCGAGTCGTGGCCCATATCTTTCAACCCTAGGTCTCATTTTGAAAAAATCTCACACATAATGTGTACGTTCATAAATAAAAGAGGAGACCTACGGCTTCACACGCCAGGCTCGAACTTCAAGCTTTCTGTCAATTACAATACCTGATCCTTTATATGCATGGCATAACCATTACCATGTCTTAACGGTGAAGTAGGTCATAGAAAGCATCGTTTTCAGACTTTGTGATATTGAGTATGCCATTTTTCAGATTTCCGTAATATCAATTTTCACTAGTTCTATGTAAAACAATATGGCTGAAGTAATGCACGCTGAAAGTTGTTCTAGTGGGAAAAGTGTTTTGAACTCTTGAAAAAGACAATAGCCGAAATATTGAACAATTGAGCGTTGTTTTTCGTAGTGCAGAATTTTAGATTCGTTCACTTTGAAAGCATTATCAGACGATATATTTAAGTGGCTGAAATAATGATACTTGTCTTAGAAAGGGTCGAATTAGTGTGGAAAAAGTGGGAAACCCTTGTATAAAGATGTCTTTATTCCACGTGCTGTTGTTGTTTTTTCGAAAGCCTTCTATTTCGAGGAAGTGAAACAGTGTCCATACTTTGGGAAAAGTTTAAAAGTCTTTCATACTTATTTCAGGGCAAGGGAAGCGTACAGACATATTTTCTGCTCGGCAGACAAGGTTTCAGTAAGCCGCTTCCAGATTTGTCAGTGGCTGCTCCGATAGAAGACCATGAGTTCAAATGATGGAGGATCAATTCAAGGGCGTTAAAAGGCGAAAGTCTTACCTGATCTTTATGTTTGCGTGACAAGATCACGTGCCAAGATCAAGGTCAATGTATTGGTCATGCGGTCGCATTATCCGTTACATGATACTGATGGCCGAAAATCGGTTGTCAAATCAGACTTTTTTCGGCACATGTTTTGCCCATACGTGTACCCTACTACAAAGAATAATATTATATTGTTTGTTGTATTGTTTTTATGTATAAAGGCGCAATCTATCATCCATCCATCCTCTATACATTAAGCCTTTTGTACTAATTTGTAAACATAGGCGATCCGGGGTCTAAGTTTTGTAAGTTTACGTCATAAAGCAGTTCCCAATGTCACTGATTTGTAATCGGTTTTAATTAAGCAATGAAAATCAAATATGGGTGCTTGTTATCGTTCTTTATTCTTACCAAAAAACGAGAAACCTTTATTATTTTTAAATTAGAAGCAACTCTATATATAATGAAACTGTCTTCAAAGGTCGATTAATTAAATTCTTATTTGATTTATTGTTTTTCTGTTTTATCTATAACCTTTAACAAACAAGTTCGTCAGCCTTTGAAAAGAAAAAATAGAAAGGAAAATTATGTATCAGAATTGCTCAGGAAATTGCTAAAAAAAAAGTCGTGCAAAGATGCTTAGATGCGTGTTAATTTGATATACAAACATAGTCTATATACCTCGACGCGCTATAGCATTGGTGTACAAATATGTTGTCACTTTATCAATCTTTAGCACTCATTTTTAGTGGATTTGCTATATAGCAAATCCGCTTATTGTGATCGTTTTGGCCGGAACCAAATACATCATGCATATCGACGCATGCGGGCTCACTTTCAGTTTTGCATGGCTGGCGTAGGGACGAACAACACAGATCTACAAATGATATTCAGCTCTGACTTTGAGCAAATCATACGTAAATTATGTTTGATTTCTTTATCGAAATTTGATCAAAACTACAAAAATTGTCGGTTTGAAATACTCTAAATACTTAAACAAAGTTTGTTCTTTTTTTTCATTAAATGTTGCCATATGCGTATGAATATTGTTTACACAGACTGCCCCCATTTTCATTCAAGAAAATGTTCATTCACAACTTGTGTCGTCCGCTGTCGAAATAAGCAAGGAGATTTAGCAATAATTCCTAATTGAAACTACGTTTTTAAATTCTGTATTATATCAAATATCTTTAACTGTTCAGATAGCTAGCTAGAATTTGGCCGTAAATAATTTAAAACCCTTTCGATAACGAATACACAGAATCCATAAAGTCGATTCGGCACCTTGCTAGGTACCCCCCTTCGTATAGCACTAACGATGAATTTCCGCATTGTTTGAGATCTGTGAAACGTTTAAAAAAATGAAGATCGTGTAGTCTATTAAGAAGAAAATATTTGACATTTGATTTATGCAAGACTGCTTCCAAAATTTCTCTCCAGTTATCGATGGGACATAAAGAAATCCTTCGTTCACACAAACGGCCCCGATCAAGTACGAACCCGTGACGTGAATTTATACTGAGGATTTTCGATGGGAAATCGTGTCCTTCTCAGTGAACTGGACATCCACTAACTTAACCTAACATCCTGGACTTTAAGCCTCGGGTACTCAATTACCTTCAAGGTGTATAAGTCCATTCATAGTCCTTCTAATATGCTTGAATTTTATTTTGTTAGCTTTTATGCAAAAGAATTAAGAATGCAGAATTTTCAGACAGATGTTTGATGAAGGCTCCACAGGAATACATCTTAGTCTAGATCTATATGCCTTAGTATTTGGGCACGTACATTTAAATTCTTTGATATGTTTATTATGCTTGGAGATGGAAGTATATATACGTTATTTAATAAAGTACATATAATTTATGATGAACTGCTGCTCAACCAATACTAGAGACGTCAAAGTCTGTGCTTCATGTAAACAGCAAGTAATTCAAACCTCAGAATGAAAGTATGCCTATAGTTTTTAAAGTTTTATGTAGAGGGACCAATTTCTTTAATCCTTAGGCTTCTAAGTACTACTCAAGGACCTTTAGCAGACAGTGTAGATCAAGATCAGATTGCACTGAATGTGCAGTCTGATCTTTGATCTATATTGTCCGGTAAGGAGGTATTTTCCCCCCAAAATAACTTTGAAACGGAAATATTTGGATTTGTACTATTGACTTGAAAGTTTCATTTTAGTTATGTAAAGGTCAATTTTTACTTTGCATGGCAGCTTGTCACACTGAGTGTGATTTTGGTCCATTTTGGCTGCTTCATCTGTACCCAGAGTAGGAATTTGCAGATATCAAAAAGCAAATAATATCTGGACTATGTTCTTCCAGGTGATGAGTGATAATTTTAATTCTTTTCTTCAGACCATGAAAATGGATTCACTCAAAACTGCATTGGAAGTAATGAATAGCCATTGTATCAGTGTTAATATTGAGTTTCAAGTATCTCGTCATGCTACATCATGTTTTTTTTTTTGCACATATACCCGCAGTGGTTCAATAATGTAATATGACTCAAATTCACAAATACGCGGCTCAAAACTTCAAAAAGGAATCTACATCTATATGTAAATTAATAGAACTTACATAATCACTGACAAAATGTCAAAATCCCATCACGCTTTAACAGTAGCTTTCATTATATGTGAGACTAAATTCCACTTTTTATATTGTACTTATTCACACCTGCATTTTTTGACTGAATAGAAATGGACCAAAGAATGTGAGTTTGCATATCAAATGTAGGTCTCTAATGTTTTATGTGATACTCATGATATGAACTTGAAATTATTAAGTATTAGTCCATTTTTTATAGTTAAGTGTAACACCGGGTTTTTTTTTTTTGAAACTGTGAATGATAATCTAATTTCAGAGTGTGCAGAATATGAGGTCTAAGCTTGAACCTATACAGCCTATGTTTTTCTTTTATTTATATTTGGACCAATATAGCGATGAAATGACATAATCCTGTTCATTTATTTAGTCAATAGTGAGGTTCTGTGAGACTGTGACTGATTGGTGAAGGTGTCGGTTGAGTTATCCCAGATTTTACCCTCTCCTACTTGCTAGGATTTTGTAGGAGTGCCTATAGACAAGACACTGTGTAGAATCAGACCGGCCCTAGTAAAACCCAAGCCATACACAAATAAATGGGATGTTGTCACTGTAAGACTGAAATAGTGTTGAAACTAATGTAACCAAAAGAAATCAGTCAAACATCAAATTATTCTTGAAGGCAGTTACAATCAATTTCATGTTTTGTGGCACTGCATGAGTTGACCTTACTTTTCTTTAGTGAAATCATTATTTTCTGGACTTATTTCTTTATGAAGATACAAGGTGAATTTTCATTTATGTAACAGAAAGAAGGTATATTCAATACTCATGAATTACACATGGCCTAAGTCTTAGAAAATAAGAAACACACCATTTTGTTTTCACCTTTCAGACTATTACATAGCAATTTTTTAAGTCAGGAATAAAACCAAGCATTTTCTTTTTAAAAGAAAGAAGAAATCATTGTATCTGAACAATCAAATTGTTGTGTCTAGTTTGATTTTGTATTTCATTTTGAAATTAATAGTTTCAAGTTGTGTAGTAATATGGAAGAACCCTTGAAGAGATTCCTAGGCATTAGAGTCATGGAAAGGACAATGTGCTTTCAGTAAGAAATTACATAAAAAAAAGCCATTGTTTCTATTTCCCTGAGAGGACTCCAGTGTTTTTTTTTTAACTCTTTATTACACAACAAAATTTGAGACTTGTCCAAATGGAAAGCATTTGCTGATAACAGAATCAGTGTGACTCAAATTATGAATTCTATTTTTGGAAGGTTTGAACACACTGCAGGAAAAGGAAGAGTGCTGGTTTCCAGCATTTTCTCATATTCCGAAATTCTTTTTAAAAGCTTTCTTCCTCAGGATCGTTTAAAGTTGGGGTTGTTTTGTAAGGGTTTAAACTAAATCATACTAGTTTCAAAACAATACATGCTTTATACTTCAGAATGAGGAAAGTTTGTTTCCTTTGTAGCAAGAGTAGATTAAGATCAGACCACTAACATAGTAAAATCCCACTTCTATAGTCACTATTTTAGATTTGAATTGTTTGCAGTCTATATGATTATACCCACTATATGAAAGTTTAGAAAGTGTTGTGTTTATAGTCTGACTAGATTTGTAAAATGCTGTTTTGAAAATCAAAACCTTGATATCTGAGTACAGAAGTTTCAATATTTCAAGTGTCTTGCATTATGATGATTAATAATGGTTTTAGAAATGCTTAAAATGCTATGGTAAAGGAAAATATAGTCACCATGTTTAGTGTATTTATTTAAGCTCACATGTTTACAAACTCTAGAGTGAGCTGTTGATATTTTCAATCTGACTTAAAGCATAATCTCAGACAAAAGCCACCATCACTAGTCCTTCTGAAAACCCTTGATTTTTAGTACAGCCAAATAAAGCTCAGCCAGTTGGAAAAGTTGTTTCAAAAGTTTTTCTGAACATCCTTGAAAATGGGATAATATAGCCACACTTTCCTTAGTTTAAACACATTGTATCCTTTATGGTGTTATGGAATGGGGAAAAAATGACTTTGGTAAGAATGAAAAAAAAAAGTCTATTTTTCTACCTTTGTTTTCAAAAGCTACATTTTGTTAGGCTGACAGAAATGTCAGATAAAGGTTAACCTTTCAGGAGGTCAATGTTATATCCACTTTTGATTAATTGAATTGCGTTTAATGTCGCTTTCAGCATTTCACTCATATAACTGCTACAACTAGCTTATGTATGTCTGGGTTTTAGCAGTACTAGGCTAGGGCTTTGAAGTGTCTTGCCTAAGGACACCTTCACAGAAAAAATATGGCCATCAGGTAAGAAGTCCTAAACTTTACTAGTAAGCCATGCAGGACCCCAGATCCACATTTAGAGGGGAGTTAATTTTTGTAAGATTGTTTAGGTTAGTCTATGTCCACCATCTATGCATAAATTACTTTTTGTTTTTCAATGGAAAAAGGTAATTAAATGGATGCTAATATTTTGTTATTCATTCCTTCCCCATATGACAAGGTTTAGGCTCTTTAAATGTATCTGCAGACAACAATTCAGAAACTTATACAAATAAGCTGAAGTTCACTCTTATGATTGAAAACACTGTTAGAATAGGAGAAAATACTGTCTAACAGAATTTTGTCCTTGTCCCATGATGCTTTCAATTGCCTATTTCCTTCAGGGTTATTAACCCTTGTCCTGCTGAATAACCCAAATGATACCTTCAAGTTGATACTAAAATCCAAAAGGTTGCTATTTCAAGGTAATTTTGAGGACGATAAATATCTTCTTATCAGACAGTGAGGATCAAAGATCTGACTGCACGTTCTGTGCAGTCTGATCTTGATCTACACTGTCCGCAAAATGTCAGTGAGTTGCACTTAGCAGCCTAAGGGTTAACATGAGTGTTCAAGTGTTAAACCCCAATCAAAATTTTCTCCAGATCCAGTCATCAGATGTCAAGGAAACCTGACATGGATCCATATGTTGTATACTGGTCTATCCCACACATTGATATAAATGTATAGCTTGTATTTGTATAAGGATACACTTATCTGATTTGCTATAGAGCTAGCTTTTGTAGCAATGTGGTAGAGCGTTTGCCTACAAAGTTTGGACCTGAAGGTTCTAGGTTCAATCCCAGCCTTTGGGGCTATTTAACAGAACTGTTACAGATACATGTAATCAGTATTCAGAATACCTAATGATTTGTCCAAACATGGCCTATGTTTGACCTTTGTATTTTATGTCAAAAATAAATTGGGAGAATTTTTGAGGATTTTTCTTTTTTTTTTAGCCCTTTAACACACAATAAATCCTATGTTTTATGAGTCCTGTGTAATAGGGCTTATGAAAACAGTGTTGGCAAATAAGACATCAGTATATCTTTTCTTTTTTCTTCCAGAATTTTTTCTACCCCTTTACAAATACAAACCACATAATCTGAGGGCTCCATATCTATTGAATTGTTTGTTTATGCTCTAAATAACACGCTATTTAGTTTTTATGCCACAAATCAAATTATTTCGTAAAAGGCCAATAAATACTACAAGATATATATTTCTTTTCGTATAAAGTGCATGGTTAAATTCAGTAAAATGATGCAACTTTGTGCGTTTGATAATAGAATTGAAGGCTGGCTACTTTAGCAATAGGTCACTCTGTTTATTTTTATTAAACCAGATATGACGTCTTGATACTGATTTGAATATATAAATCCTTGTTGATGGTGCATGTTAATGATTAAGTACCATTCCCTCAAAGCCTTCCAAAACTGTGGCATGAAATCTAATAATACCCAAAGAGGCTGAGTAGTGCATTAAGGAAATATCAATTCAGATTTTTTTTTTCTAAACCTTTTCTTTTTTCTTTACTAATGATTTTCCAGCTATAAGCAGTAATTCATTTTTTAGTTTGTTGAGGGTATGAAAATCTGAATACATGTAGTTGGTTTTAATCTGGGGGAGTCAAAAATTTTGTCCTCTGGTAAGAAGTTCAACAAGAAGGCACAAAAATGTCATATTGCATATATGTGTAAGTAGCAATATATTGTACTCTTTTATCAAATTTGCTCATGATTGCTGAAACTGATTGACAGCTGTAAACGTTGACACTGTGTTTTTATAGAAATATCATTAGATATCATCATCCTATTTTGTACAGTTTTTTATGTCTTACTCATCAACAAATCAACAGGTGAAGTGTTCTATATATTTGTCAAATAACTTTCACTTATAAATCCATCTTGGTTTTTTTCCCCAGTCCTATGCGCAACACACTTGGTAGAACAACTTCGACTCCCATTGCCTTTGCGTACTCTGCTAATTGCTTACATATTATACATGCATTACATGTGATAAAAAAGATTAATTTTTATTACATCAAATCATAGCTTAAAACTGTTCAACAAATCCGCTTTTCAGGACTTTCAGTCCTTTGATTAATCATTAAATGAGTCCCTCTCGTGTACGATACAGATACAGTGAGTGTGGTGCTTAGCGTCAACGCACTACATTGTATGTTTTGCAGAATCTTTCTACCAGATTTTACTGCCGAGACTAGTCTCCTTAATCTTATTCAAGAGTTATCATTTAAAGATACCCATTTACTCATTTTTAGCCTGATATAACCAATTTCGTCGACATTTTATCAAACTATAGTCATTCTTGTGGCTTCATGACAAATATTACACCTGGCAGTTGCGATATTGCATAGATTACGATGGATAGAAAATGTAATTTTGGACTTGGCTCTTACCCACTCGTTCAATCGAGGATACCACATTATGCTTGTCACATGACTGTGTACGACCTTCTCCTTGCTTTCATGTAACTGGCAAGAAAGTGGAGCCGAGATACACCACACAGGTCTACTGCCACAACAATCTATGTAACAATAACCCAACATGAATTTACTCAAGGATGTCGGAATTTTATATCGAGAGTGCAATGGAATGATTTTAAAGACATTAGAAATGTAAATTTCGTATGTGCACATTAATGTTTAGCGATTTTGGATAGCTGAAAGAAGGAGAAAACACATGATCCTACAAACAGACGAGTGCGCTATTTCCCGTGTAGAAAGAACAGGTAGCCTAGCTTTCTATTTTTAGATGGGGTGTGTGTAAATGACTGTAGTGATACACTCCCTCATTGTTTACAATTTTGTAATTTTACGTAATTTTCTCCCGACCAAAATCCATTTCAAATAACAAATCTGAAACTTCCTTTCATTCTTTTGGGCGATAGATATTGCTAATTTATTGATTCTAACACATTTCTACACTCGGCTAAAATGAGTAAATGGGTATCTTTAAATTAAATGGACGGCAAAATTATAGAAAGGAAGTGGACAACCACACAACACAGATTTAGGCAAATAATTCAAACAATTCACATGAGAAAATTAACTTGGAGCAGGATTCATTTTATTGAATTCATTTGATTTATTGACTGAATGGCGTGTTACGACACTTTTAACATTATTTCAGTCATATTACAGCAACAGTTTACAGTCATGTATGTCCTGGGTTTCACTAGTACTAGGCTAGGACTCCCAGGAAAACGCAGTGCTTCCAGTGAGGCTAGAACCGGGGACCCGCCAGTCCAACATTTTACCACTGAGCCAGGCAGGATCCATCAATTCATTCGATATGGGTTGCAATCAAATACCGGTCAACGTCATTTCTTCTTTAGTCTGTAAAATGTTTCCTCAACACTATTGATGCATTCTGGAACTATTTCACCATGTCTTTACAATGAGCTCTTGATTCTTACGAAAAGAATAGTTATACCAGGAGATTTAAACCAAGCTCTGCTCGATCCGACTGGGTACCATCTCAGAAATGTTACGTGCCTCAACAACCTCACCAATGTTACTACAAAGCCCACTCGTGTCACAACACACTCTGCAACTCTAATTGAATCTATATCAGTCTCCAACTCCATTTACGTTATCCACGCTGACACTTTGCCAGTATCATCAGTGATCATGAAGTCTCTCTTGTTTTATAAAAGTTTAACATCATACTTGAAAAGAAAGGTCTGGTTTTAAAATCGCGCCGATTTCATTGAATTGAACAAGTTAATAGGCATAAAAAATAAAACCCAATTTTACTTTAAACAAATTTTAAACATCAAATCCAGGGTGACTCAAAATATCTGATACAGTTTCAATCCTGAATATTTTTTTTTGCGGGCACATAATTTGTTATAATTTGTATCACAACACTCTACAATGATTACAGTTTTGTTTTATACACAATGTTAAGTATTTTAGATAATTACACGTTAAATGAAAAAGTTCAAACTTTTTCACGACATTTCTATGACATGCTCTATATGTTGTCCATTCTAGGCTTTTACGTCTGTGCTGTATGGGGTGCTGCTCTATCCTGTTTGAACCTGTTTTTCATCAATGTCAGGTAACGTTCACTGATAACTTTCTGCGTCTCTCCACCTTGTTAAAAAAAGAATTGTCCAACCACACCATTGTAACTTAACGCCGCTGGTGACTATTTCATTATGTAGAGGATTTTTAAAATAAATATGAAGCAGCAACCCAATACAACACATTCAGTATTGTCGTGGCTTCATGAATCTTTCGGGAAAACTTCATCTCCTTTAGGACTGACAATGTTTGGCCCACTCATTCCCCGGACCTTAGTCATTTGGACCTGTTCTCATGGCGACACTTGGGAGAAAATGTATATTCACCTGAACCAAAATCTGTTGGAGAGTTGAAACAAGGTATTCATTGAGAGATGAGAAAAATAACGCCAGAAATGTTTTCATCGGTGATAGCAAACTTTCAAAAGAGGTTTCAGGTCGCAATAGCCCAGGATGGACGTCATGTATAGAGCATATCATGTACATGTCCTCAAAAAGTTTGACCTATCTTATTTATTATGTAAGCATTTAAAGTACTTAACACTGTATATCAAACAAAACTGTACTAACTGTAGACTGTTGTGACAGTCTAAATGGTACATGTATATGCTGGTAAAAAAAAAAAAAAAATACACACTGAAACTGTATCAAATATCATGAATCACCCTGTAAATAAAACGTTTTACAATTACATATAATAACAGGAATAACTGATGAAATGGATCAGAACGAAAGCAAAAGCTTATTATGGTTCTTCTCCAAATTCCAGGTACACAGTCAATGGTAATGATATTTATAATGACATGGTTACAGTTTAAAAAAAAATGGTCATTTAATAACCTTATCTTATCATTTGATATAAACGAAGTATCTGAATATTTCACTTCTATCTCACTGGAAATGATGTCAATGTGGATACTGTCAAAAGACGTCACCAACAGACCCAATGGCAGACCGTGGCATGACTCTCAAAATAGAGGATTAAGTAGGCAACGCGACAACACGGAGAAAATTGAGATAACAGGAGGACAAACTACTGACTGGGTTAACTATAAAAAACATATAATAAAGGTAAACAATCTGACGAATAAAAAGATGCCAAACAGCGACAGTTTAGCAATCTGGATGAAATCCTGTCGAACCCCTACATCCGATGATTGACTCCAAAAAATATTTGAAATATCTCCATAGTCTGGTCGACATGAAAAAAACATCTGGTCTATTTCTAATTCTTACTAAACTAGCGTATTGTTTAACTATACGGACAAAGAAAGGAACAGTACTTTTAAGAATACTAGCATTTTGATTACAAAAGTCGAGCGGTTTTTGATGCCTCTTAATCACATAACACCTTAAAATGGGCTTCCATTCATCGTCTGCCATCGTGGTTATCATTGTCCCAGTTTAATCAGTCGTGTTTGACACTGTTACTTTTGCCGACGTACATGTAAAGTTCTGTGTCAATGTTCAATTGCGAATGTTTGTTGTTTTAGGTAAATTCACTACCGCAACAAAATATGTTGCAATTCATCCATTTCTTTTAATCCTAGTATATAAACATAAAGTTTCAACGCATTATCTTTTCATTTCGAGTACTTTAAAACTGAATATTTATGACGTGTGCGACGGCCAATTCTTGCGGTATTATTTAACTGCAAAGAAATTTCTCGCGATCTGATTGGATAATATGCTCCGAACATATATTGAAGTACACGGACAAAATCCATGGAAAAGTAGTTTCCCTGTCGAGAGCCCCGTATACTTGACTACACTCTCAACGCAAAAATCCAAGATTGGAGTGGCGATCGATACGAGCCGCCCACAAAACAGATATACAGAGTTTATCGAGAAATAACGGTGGAATATTGTTCGATATTTCATGGTGACGACCTGTAAAAAATACCAATTTTATTTTCTAGCTCTTCAATTGAAGGCAGAAAAGGTAGTTCGCGCACAATAGTTACCTAGGTAAACAGCGCGTGCCATTTAACCAGACGGAAATATGACGTAATTTACATGTACCCTACATTTCTCGCGCTTTACGTGATATTGTAATGTGTTGTTATATGTGGAGGGGTACGCCACGGGGAATTACCGAAAACAACTGTACTGGATTTTGATGTAAGTCCCCCCAAAAAGGGGTAATAAGCATGAAATAAATATATTTATCACATAAAACCTCCTCTGGCAGTGTATTAAACCCATGACTTATTTTTGATAAAACACTAGTGTATTATCGTTTTTTGGGTCCCGGTTCTGATCAATTTTCAGTCATGAGCGCGTGAAGCAAGAGAAACCAAACACAACATGCGCGGGAATTTGTACTGCTTCGCCGTTTCATGGAAAAATGACGCCACTGTTGCTAAGACGTATACGCGTGGAAAGTTTTTGATTTTCATGTTTGATAAAATCCGAGAAATGCAGCGAAAGTCTCTTAAAACCAATAGTATTGCGGAAATAGGTGGATTTAATCCCTCTATAAACTAGTTCATTCTTCTTTTGGTGTAAATGTCAAAGAACTATCTACTTGTGTATATACACATTTGAAACCAAACTACAACTGTAAACATGGACCCGTGAACGGTATAGAGAATCAGGTGATGATGCAGGATATTTTTCTGTCTGTCATTCGTTTTATGTGATGAATAGAATCTCACATTCGTGTTTATGCAGTATCATTTTTTATCAAACTCATTGACTAAAATGTATTTGACGCTCGCCAAGGCTCGCGTCATACAATTTTAGTCAACTCGTTTGATAAAAATGATAACACATAAACACTCATGTAAGATCCTCTATATAATGTTTTTTTTTCGGTGAAAGATCGAAATTTGTTTCATCGAGGGAACATCATCGGTAATATTTTCGGTCGTGGCGCTGCGCTACTCTTGAAAATATTACCGATGATGTTCACTCGATGAAATAAATTTCGATCTTTCACCGAAACAAACAAATATCCTCTATTTATTACTAGTCTCCCTTGATGTGTGTCATTAATGCGGAAAGACTTAATTAGTTTTGAAAATAAATGAATATAATTAAATCTACATATACAGTATTATCGTTTGTTGTCATTCTAAAACAAATACACGAGGTTAAAACGAGCCATCCTTTCGTCATGTAAACAAAATCCTGAAGTCACACATTGTGATGTTAAAAAAATAAACAAATGGTCGTTTGAGGCAACTAAGGGTCGTATAGTTCTGCCAACAAATAATAAAATGAATACTTACTTACCTTAAAGTTGTTTAACTCCATGTCGAAATAGAAATACATAGAATGTCTATTACAGTGACTTCATGCACCAAACCGCACATTTTACCAAGGTTTCAGTGACTTCAGTTGTCAGTGACGTCAGCTTTCAGTGTGTTTATGCACTCAGAATAATTCAGCGTACTTAATTCGTGAGGACTATTTATAAAACAGGGAAATTTCACTGAGCACACGTTGGAATAGTAAAACTTTGCAGTTCCATGAGATCAATGTACGGTGAGGTGGCAGGGGATTTTGAAACTTGTTTATGGCAGTAGTGAATCATGTCGCCACCTCGCCTTTGGCTCCGGGCGACATGATTCGCCACAGTCGCGAAACTCGCCTTCGGCTCGGGGGAGGATATGAATTGCCACAGCCATGAACAAGTTTCAAAGTTCCGTGCCACATGACCGTACAATTAATAGTCTACATACCTTGATCTCGCTCTTTCTCGTTAAAGATTGCAGATAGAAAAGTAATTGTCAGGAATGAAGTTAAGCATTTATAGGCATTTGACCGAATTTCCATTCACTGTCTTTGTAAAAGTTAGAAAACTAGCCATTGAAATTGTTCCAAAGAGCATGTTTGATTTGATAATGTTAGATCAACGTCTTGCTATAAGTGTGCCAGTAATAGGTTATTCATATTTCGGAAACTGAAACAAATTCTAGCAAATATTCGAATATATTTCAATTAAAAAAAAAAAAAAAACGAAAATTCGAATACCTATTTTGTATTCATTCCCGTCCTTACCAGAAATTTATTTTGTTTTGGTTAAACAAGCATGCTGAATTGTTGTCTGAACGTTTTGGTAAATAGTATATTTTACGGGATCTTCAAATTTCTTGAAAAACAATATTCTTTAGACATTCTTTAGAAATACACCGTTTTATAATCAAACAAAAGGTACAGCAATAGGAACGTAAGTGGCCAGTAGGCCTACATATGCTTCTCGTGTTCTTGGATTTTTTTTAAAGGAAAAACCCTACAGAACAGGAGGACGAGAAAAGGGTAACACGATTGCAAAAACTGTAAATTTATGATCAATGGAGAAGATTTTTTTGACGACTTTTATATCCTGGCAAAGATCATCGACTGACTTGGTTCATTTCTGTAAGACCCCCGAATTCTCTCCTTAACGATGTAATGTTTAAGATACAAACCAGTGAATGCCAGGTTCCTTTTCAAGATTCCGTGTTCATCAAAATCAGTACTTCTAAATCCACCGACAAATATTTTAAATCAACTTATTCTAAACAGTATTCAAATTTCAAATCATGCCATCCAAAACATATTGAAATAAATATCATTTTCTCGTTAACCTGTTGAATATTTAATATTTTTAAAGTTATTAGCTTAATCACTAAATAAAAAGCAAATTAAAGTACCATTGGTTGCACTAAAAAGTAACCACACCTTTCCGACACTCCTCTTAAACGCTTAACCAAACATTCTCTGAATTCGTTCCTTGTTTGTTTGTTGGTTTGTTTGCTTGCTTCTGTCTTTGTTTGTTTGTTTGTTTGTTTCTTTCTTTCTTTCTGAATTTCTTTCTGAATTCCTCCATTACACTGATAAAAAAATTGACTGCATTTCAGTAGGTAACTCATTGTCATTTAGTGCAATTGTCAGTGTAAGTCTATATTTAAAGAAAAAGCGTGAAACTGAACGACCCCCAATCTTTCTCCTTTCTGGTTGAAATATTGTTGCAGTCCTATACAACTGAATATTAAAGCATTGTGATAATTGGAGAAATGCTAGGAGCGAGCTTTTATTTCCTATTTCACCAAAATGCTTTCTTACTTGTAGCTTCATCAAAATTCACAGTTCTTCAAATGAATTCTGGATGCAAAGATGGATGGATGGATGGATGGATGGTTGTAATGTATTCAGCTAGTCTAATAGACACAACTACTGTGTTCATATATGCACCCATATATGGCCTGCAACACGCGAAATGGGGCATTCGGATATTTGCGTAAAGTGCCGTCTCGGATCAGCCTGCGCAGTCTGCGCAGGCTAATCCGTGACGGCACTTTACGACTACATTAGATTTTGTCCTACAGTGGACTTGCGCAAAACAGAAAATTACATAAAAACGGAATGTGTCGTTTCGGATTAGCCTGCGCGGACTGCACAGGCTGATCCGAGACGACACTTTACGCAAATGTCCGAATGTCCCTTTTCGTGTGATGTAAGCCATATGCAGTTGTACTTGGCTTTCTTGTTTGCTTGGAATTTAGCCCTTAACCTGCTAAATAAGTTCAATGAAACTTTCCCGCCAATGGTAAAAGACCCAAATGTTGCAATTTAAATTTATGAATTAAATATCTACATATCGGACAGTGTAGAGGCAAGATCAGACTGCACATTTTGTGTAGTCTGATCTTGATCTAAGTCGCACTTAGCAGACTAAAGGTTAACCCTTTACCACACGACAAAATTTTAGACCTGTCCAAATTAAAAGCATTTGTAGATGACAGTTTTAACGTGGCTCATATGAAATGATTTTTCTTTGATAGGGTAGAAAACATTCGGTGGGAAAAGGAGAAAATGCTGGTAACCAGCATTTTCTCCTTTTCCCACAATGTTTTCAAAAGCCTTCTCTTTCAGGGGGCGTTTAGAGTCGTCATTGTGTGGTAAAGGGTTAAAGCCGTCTATGAACGGCTTCTATAAATTTTTTGCAAAATAGTCACTCCAAGCCGCAGGCAGCGTTTTAGAACAAAGTCGAAAACATGCCATACGGTGAGAGAGAAAGGAATCTCGTCTGAATCAGACCAATAATCTCACTTCGAAAACTGTTTTTGTCGGGCCTGGATTCAAACTCGCAACCCCTCTATATCCAATCCAGCGCGTCACGACTGGGCTACCGTCAATCTACATAGCGCCACTTTAACTCGTTACCAAGCCCGACCGGGTAGCTTAGTGGAAAGCGTATCTTACGCGTGACCTGGTGGTTGCGAGTTCGATACTCGGTTCAGGAAAACTTTTCGGCGACTTATCGCCTCTTACCTCTGATACATGTGTAAAAATTAGTCAGTGACTTGGAAAGAAAGATGTGTCAGTGCTGCTGTGAGAAAACCAGGAACACAACGTGGTATGACCTAAGCTGTTAAAACGGCGTTAAACTCCAATACAAACAAAATTAAAAAAAAAAACTCATTACTAAACAACATTTTAGATATGGCCAAATTCAACGTATTTGCAGACGACAAAATAATTGTGACTCAAAAATTGAAATTTGTTTTTGGAAGGGTAAAACACTGTGAGAAAAGGAGAAAATACTGGGTACCGGCATTTTCTCCTTTTACCAGAATGTCGTCTCTCTCAGGATCGTCAAAACTCGGTAAAATTTCAATAGTATCGGCGCTTAACAAACAATGATATCTAGAGGCATATGACAATAGAGTCGCAATCTTTTGTTGTACTTTGTTATACTATGACACGTGACTAACCAGTGTCTGAAGTCAAGTGTCTCACTCTACAACATCCGTAGTTTTCTTTCTTTGTACTAAAGGTACTTCAACTAATAAGTTATTGCTACAGACTCACTAGCTATTTATAGATCTCTGTTTAGCGCTGGCGAAATCTAGGAATGACGTTTATAAGAAGGTCGTTAACATGACATTACTGAGCTACTGATGAAAAGTAGCATAATTATAAAATATTTTATCCTGTCATCTCCAATAATTTCGACCCGGTAGCAGGGTGCTGTATATATTTTTCGGCGTAGCTGATTGCGCTGGCTTTTGACCTACTTCTTGATACCGATGAATAGATGGTAGTTTGCGACTGGTCAAAAATGTGCGCATGTTTATTCGACGGTACCTGCTGCCATATTTGCTCGCACATTTATGAAACCCTTATTTACACCGCTAATCGATACTAACTGGCACTGATTCATACCGTAGCTAATTAATGTAATAGAGAATTATTCTTTTCTTGCTCTGTTTGGAAATTTAACTTTTTCATAAGAGTTACCCAATGACTCATTACTACTTTTTAACAAAATGAAAAACGGTGAGGAAAAAGAGGCGATTTCTCGTAGTATTAATTTTTATCATTTTACTTCATATTGAGCCAAAAAAGAGTTTCAGTATTCATATTCTAGTATGTCTTACGCTGTCTATCTTTTTTAAAGATATTTCTTGTTCATGATGTCCGATAGTTGGTCAAGTGACCGTAGAAACGCGCACCTGCCAACTAGGACTATTTTTACATATAAACACCTCAATAGTGAATGACAGTATCGTAAGCGAAAATTGTCGCTTAATGTTATTTATCTGTAAATTGTTTCAACGTGTGAAAAATAGGCCTATCTTTCGTTTTCTTTTACGTTAAAGCACTAAAAAGAGACAGATAGTCGTTTTCTTTGACACAACGTTTTTTCGCGTTTATGACGTAATTAATATCATTTATGACATCATTATTGCAGCTGTACACAATTATTCACTTTTCCTAGGTGAATAAGATGTAGATATGAACAATATTCGATTTCAGTCGGATATGGATTTACCCCTAGGCTGCTAAGCGCGACTCATTGACCCTTTGCGGACAGCGTAGATCAAGATCAGACTGCACAGAACGTGCAGTCTGATCTTGGATCTACACTGTCCGATAAGGATATATTTCCCCCCGAAACAGACCTAATTTTGAAACAGTAAGATTTGGCTTTTTACTATCGACTTGAAAGTTTCATGTAAGCTATTTAGCAGGATAAGGGTTAAAACTGAGAAATAGGATAAATAGAATAGGTAGATGGTTGGTGTCTTGGATTGGGAAAGTTCATCGAGCTCGGCTCCGGAATTTTATCCCTTCGCCTGACCCGATAAACCTTCCCAATCCAAGACACCAACCATCTTTTCTAGACTATATTTCAAAATATACACATCAACACTTGAACACAATTTCTTCTCGTCATGCAGCTGACCACCTTTGGCAAAGAGGAGAAACTTGTTCTCTTTAGATAATTATCTCGTGACTATCACACTGTATACATGAGATAAAAAAGAAGTTGTGACCATGAATTAATACGTCATGAACACGGGATAATATTTGTATTTTCGATTGTGTCCTCTATGCTTCTTTCACACGATCCCTGAGAAAGAAGGCTTTAAAACATTGTGGGAGGAAGAAAATACTTGTAACCATCATTTCCTGCTTTTCCAACAATGTTTTTTAACTTTTCACTAACGAATACTATACACACTTTAATTGTCTTCTGTAAAGTACCTCAATATGGGAGAGTCTTAAATTTTGGTGTGCGGTAATGTTTAAAAAGAATTTACCACGACGTTTTGAAAGGAATTGTCGGCGAGTACTCGATCAAATGAAAAAACAACAGTCAAAACAAATCCATAAGCAAATCCAACATCCATCCATCCCACATTCCATCCCTCGGTCCATTTTACCGATCGATCGATCCATCCATCCATCCATCCATCCATCCATCCATCTTTCTTTTAAGACAAGCTATTGCTTCTGTCAAATTAATTTTACTTCATCAATCGATCCATTGGTTTAAAATGTTATTCAGTATTTTTGCCGTAAATTAATTGAATATATATATTGAGTGTAGCGGTATGATATAAATTTGGCTTGCAACACACGAAAAGGGGCATTCGGACATTTGCGTAAAGTGTCGTCCCGGATCAGCCTGCGCAGTCCGCGCAGGCTGATCCGGTTCGGCACTTTCCGATCCTATGTGATTTTCTGTTTCACGCAAGTCTACTGTAGGACAAAATCGAATGTACTTATAAAGTATCGTCTCGGATCAGTCTGTGCGCATTCATTGATGCGCTATATAGTTGAGGCATGCTCTTCGAAAAGATGTTTTAAATCCATCTTCAAAATTATCGAACGCAGTCCTTGCAGGCTGGCCTGGGTCGAAACTTTTTGCTATCGGTTAATTTTCTGCCCGGGCCAGTCTACCTCAGGATTCAGCCGGTTTATGAATCCATAAGTATACGATTACTGGCTTGGTAGGTATCATGCATCACGGAGATGCATTAAACCCCCTTTTGCCAGAGCGTGGTTCTTTTATTACGCATTTAACGATGCATTATACTTTTATCTCTGTCTTATTAGAATTTAGATCACTCATAAATCAAAAATATATTTTCAGTCGTTAGACAAATACTTGAAAGAGAAACGAATACCAAATGTCTGACTGCTTGGGATCCACATACCTTCCGAACTAAAAAATCCTCGCCAAATGAAGACATTGGATTCTTTATTTATATATTACATCAGTTCACCAGCCTTTATCTCATTACAAACCTTGGTTAGGGGAAGTGTACATGCTGAAGCAGATATCTTAAAAAAATATTTTGGCAATGGAAGCCATTGCTTATAGCAGATATCTTTAAAAATCATTTTGGCAACAGGAGACATTGCTTGTAAATACAATGACTATATTTTCCAAAGATTTTCCATGTGTTTAGATACATGTTAATGTCGGCTGTTGATACATTACAAAAGTACTTATCTCAGCTACAAAATTGTTTTAACCTTTTACCACACGATCCCGAGATATAGCGACTCTGTGTAGGAAGGCTTTTGAAAGCATTGCAGGAAAAAGTGAAAATGCCGGTAAGCAGCATCTTCTGCTGTTCCGATAATATTTCGTACCTTATCAGGGAGCTCATTTACACTAATTTCAAATTCGTCCTCTGAAGTTTCTGTCAATTTGGAGAGTAAACAATTATTATTATTTTTTTTAAACGGTTAAAGAGGCAATGAGTTAAGTGGTTGCAAAGTGTTTTATGTGGGAAGCCAGTAAACTAATTAAACGCATTGTTTTGTTATTAGAATATGAGCAATCGCACACCCCTCGTGTTAGAGAGGACATTTTGAGACAGTGGTGCCGATTTGGATGACTGTATCTGGACACTGTTTGGTTCAGCTTTAGATCAGGAATAACTGTGATATAACTAACATACTCTGCTGTGGAATTAGTGTTTAAACTCTTCGGCTGCTAAGAGCAACTCAAGGATCTTTTGCGGACAGTGTAGATCAAGATCAGCTGCACAGGACGTGCAGTCTGATTTTGGATCTTCACTGTCTGATACGGAGATATTTTCCCCCAAAATATACCTTTGAAATAGCAAAATTTGGGTTTTTATTACCAGCTTTACAGTTTCATTTCATTTATTTAGCAGGTTAAAGCTTAATGAATGTTCATCTTTTTTTTTTCTGAGTGAAAGACTTAGTAAACTTGATGATATTATTGGAACTGTATCTTTGTCTTTGAGTTTTAGACGGCCTTCATTTTTATCTTAATTTTCGGTATAGTGATCTGTTATTAATTCCAAAATAATAGTAATAATGCTTATTGTGATAGCTCAGTCCGGCACGTTCAGGGCTTGAATCCAAGAGCGGTGGGAGAGGAGGTGTAGCTGGTTCAATCCTCAAGCGCGCCATTTTTCTTTCCAAGGATTGATGACAGCAACTGCTACAAGATTCATTCCTCTCTTTCCGCTGGTTTAAGAAACTCTTGAAAAAAATGTATAGGTGCACCGACCGCCGCGATGTTATTGCGTTGACCACCATACTAATAAATAATAATAGTAGTAGTAGTAGTAATACTAATACTAACACTACTACTACTAATACTAATAATCATCATCATTACACTCCAACAACAAACTAGGGCCGATGGTAAAGTTTGGTCTTAGAATTAAGGAAGAACAATCTGTACCATTTAGCTATGATTGACCCAAAATTTGTAATAACACAATTTTCATACGTATAAAAAATGTGGTCCCCGTGACCTACAGGTTAATCCGTTACATTTTGAACTAAAGAATCTTGTTTCGATACCTGCAGGCGACGCTTGTAAAATGAGAATGTCCTTAAGCAAGGAGCCGCAAGGCCGCACAGCTGTAGACGTAAAACTCAGGAAAGGCATCAACAAGTAAGCTGTCGGCTTGATAATACTGAAACATTGTTTAAAGCTGTATAAAACACCATTTCATTTAAGAAAAAGAAAGTGCTAACCAGTGGACAAAAAAAGGACTATTTTGCGTGATACAAGACCAACGTGATCCTTTCTGTTTACTATTGTGTTACAAGGATGTTAACAACGCAATTTCTAGACGTATAAAAGTTATGAGAACCTTGTGACTTTACTGTAATGGAAATGTTGTTGATAAACTTTGCCATTGGTTTGTTGATGTCCGGTGTTTGGTGCTATACCGACGATACTGAACCCACGGGTAAGTTTAATGTGACTTTACTCTACCTTATCTTGAGCTTCTGTAATTTCAAATTTCATATTTATTGTGACTTTACTTTACCTGATGTCGAGCTCTTGTAATTTCAAATTTCATTGTGACTTTACCCGATGTGAAACTCCTGTTATTTTAAGTTTGATGTGACTTTACTTTACCTGATGTCAAGCTCCTGTTATTTTAAGTTTAATGTGACTTCACTTTACCTGATGTCGAGCCCCTCATGAAAATACTACCGATGATGACATAATATTCCTCTCTCTTCGCCGAATTACTAAGCCACTTTTATCTTCAGTATCTTCTAAAGACAAAAGTCTAAACGATGAGATAAGAAAAATGAATTTAAGGTACAACAACAATTCTTAAGCAATTAGATCTCACGCAGCGATAAAGAATGATTTCTTTGGATAGGTCTTTCAAAAACTTCCTACTTAAACGGTTTTTTTTTTTTTAAGACTTTTTTCATTCCAGATGTTTATTGCCTTAAAAGGAAAATGGGTAAAAGAGTAGTGGAGTAAATGCTGACAACAAGATAATCCCTTTTTCCCCCTCATAATGATTTCGCTTTCAACTTCATTTTTTTTCCAACAAATTCTACTCCTCAGACTCAAAAAGGATTCCTTTCTCCCTGGCTCACTTCTTTTTTCCCCTCCCTGCCTTCCCTTTCTTTCTCCATTCCTTCCTTCGTTCCTTCCTTTTCTTTTCTTTTCCTTTCCCATCCTTTCCTTTACCTTCCTTCCTTCGTTCAATCGGTCGTTCGTTGTTCGTTCGTTCCTTCCTTCCTTTTTCTTTTCATCCTTCCTTCCTTCCTTCCTTCCTTTTCTTTTCTTTTCTTTTCCTTTCCCATCCTTTCTTTTACCTTCCTTCCTTCCTTCATTCGTTCAATCGTTCGTTCATTCCTTTCTTCCTTCCTTCCTTCCTTCATGCCTGCCTTCCTTCCTTCCTTCTTTTCTTTTTCCTTCCTTCCTTCCTTTACTCCCTCCCTCGCTTCCTCTTTCTTTCATTCCTTTCTTAGGTTTCTTCCTTCCGAAAGTTCCTTTCTTCCTTGCAGAGGCACCTTTCTCCCTTTTATTCCATTCTTCCCCCCGCGTGTGAAACTTTTAATCCGTTGACATTTTGCAGTTTTGGGACTTTATTTCGACGACATTTTATATTTAAATTTATTTCAGACATGTTTAAATGTGCAGCCAGGGAGTTAATAACTTGTGGAAATAACATGGGACTGTACAGCTGGGAGTTTTGCAAGGCTCGAACTCCAAATACGAAGAGAATCTTGAGCGTGCATCTTGATCTGCGGTAAGTTATGTTAAAACTTTTTATCACATAAAACCTCTTCCTGCAGTGTATTAAACCCATTACTTGTTTTTGATAATACACTAGTGTATTGTCGTGCTTAGATCCCGGTTCTGGTTATTTTTTTGTAGTTATGAGCGATTGAAGCCGGCGAAAACCACAGCACGTGCCGGAATTTGTACTACTTCGCCATTTCGCGGGAAAATGACGTCGTAGTTTCTACGACGTATAAGTGCGAAAAATGTTTTGGTTTCCATATTAAGAACAAGAAATACAGCATAAGCTATTTAAAGTAAACAAAATTATGAAATTATTTCGATTTACACCCTCTATAAACTGTTATATTCTACTTTCGATGTAAATGTTACAGAACTATCTTCTTGTGTATTCGTTTCATGTGATAAATAGAATCTCACAATCGTGTTTATGTATTACCATCTTTATCAAACTCGTTGACTAAAATGTATATAACGCTCGCCAAGGCTCGCATCATTTAATTTTAGTTAACTCTTTTGATAACAATGATAATACATAATCACTCATGTAAGATCCTCTATTTAGTATATGTGATAGAGAAACCTCCTGCAGACGACTTTTTGCGTCCTGGACCACTTTTGAGAACACTGGCAAGAAGGGAAAACTCCTGTTGCCAGATGGTTGTCACATATGCTCATTTGTTAAACTCGGTTAATGTTAATTATCATTATTTTAGTCAAATATTCGTATATTCTAAAACAGGCCTAAAATTTACATAAAAAAAATGAAAGTTTAAGAGTCGTCAGCTACAAATTCAGGTGAACAGACAAAGGGCCACATGTAGCTCGTATCCTAGCAAAGTCTTTTTGTTGACTGTCTTAATGATAGATTTATTTGATTTACATTATCCTTATTACTGCAATAAATAAACCCTGCTCTGTGAAAGGGGGTCTAATGCACCTGCCAAAAGTATCCACCCAGGTCAGCCTGCCCAATCCAAACCTTTCGTTATTAGCCATTTTTTTTTTTTTTTTTGATTTCCAGGGACCATTCCATTCCGTTGGTTTTCAGACAAAATTTTTTGTATGGATCCTTTATTATGTAATGTTCTGCTTGTAAAAATGATCACTGAGATGTATTGAACCCCTTGTTAACAGAGCATGGCTCAAATGGATATGCCAGTGCTTGAAACCATTTAAAGTGAATCGTAGGGTGTAGGCCAATCTTTCCCCACATTACGCGCAGTTACAACCTAGCTCGCGTACGAAAGAATTAAAGTTACGACATTAGTCATTAAAAGATACTATACAAATATATAACCGAGTCATAGTTTGTGAAAAGAAGGATTAATTCATCTGCAAAAAGTATCAGCAATACGCCCAGGCTAGCCTGGGTTCGAGTCCGATCATTTTTCCTTTTTTATATTTGGACATTAGTTTGTCAAAAATGACGCATTTTTGACAAAGTGAAGTCGGAATATATAAAAGGTAAAAATGATTGGGCTGGAACCCAGGCTACGATCCAGGCTGACCAGGGTAGAAAGTGTTTACTATTTGGTAAAGCTTGTGTACGACAAACGACCATTCTTCCTCGTTATTCAGTTGGTTGTCAGATGAAATGGATCCGTGGTATGCAACGACCCGGCTGGCTATCGTGCATTAAGAAAATGCTGTAATCAACCCCTTTTATTTCCAGAGCTCTTCTCATAGATCCCAATATGGCCTGCAACACTCGAAAAGGGGCATTCGGACATTTGCGTAAAGTGTCGTCTCGGATCAGCCTGCGCAGTCCGCGCAGGCTAATCCGAGACGGCACTTTACGCCTACACTAGATTTTGTGCTACAGTAGACTTGCGCAAAACAGAAAATTACATAAAAACGGAAATAGTCGTTTCGGATTAGCCTGCGCGGACTGCGCAGGCTGATCCGAGACGACACTTTAGGCAAATGTCCGAATTCTCCTTTTCGCATGTTGCAGGCCAATTATAGGTAATTACTAATGAAGAAAAGGTTAGCAGCAATTCTGCCTGCTGATATGTCCTTGGTGCTCTTAGAATAAGAACTTGTTCTACCAAGTGTGTCGAATGAAAATTTAAAGCTTATGGGGAAAACCTAACATCTTGTAAATATACATGTATATAAATTTCGATTTCAACCCTCTTTCACCGGAAATCTCATCTTCTCTAGCAGATGAGATCGGACGCCTCTTTCTGCACTGTCTGATCATGAAGCACATTGTATTCAAAAAGGCTCTGAGTACCAGTTCATACTCAGTAAAAGAGTTAAATAGCTTTAAAATTGATATACATGTATATATTTACAGATATCAAAACAGATATTGTCGTATATACGGTACTCCGAAAAATTTTGGACTGACTCAACCCGGCGATGCAATGTGGGTCATTAAAAGCTGTTTTGGCACATTTCTTTTGTGTCTGGATGTCGGTAAGCAACCAATACTTTTAGTACAAGACTTTTGTAACCTGTCCTGCAAAATTTTAACATTTAACTTGCTAAATAAGTTTTAACTTAAGTTTTAACTCATTTAAATGAAAGCTTCAAACCGATAGTAAAAACCGATAAATTGCTATTTCAAATTTGTATTGAGGGCTTAAAATATCTCTTTATCGGACAGTGTCAGTCCAAGATCAGACTGCACGTTCTTTGCACGATCCCCAAAAAGTCCTAGAGTCGCGCTTAACAACCTAATGGTAAAGTACGGTAGACATACCGTCTCATAAAAATTCATTCAATGGTGTAAAAGGAACGTGCTTTTGCAATGGTTATTGCATTGTCTCCTTTGAGACTTTTAAAATATCGTATGTGAATTAAGTCTCGCGGTTCTACAATGGCGAAAAGGCAATAAAATTTCGCAAAGGCGGAATTTATTTAATGCAGGAAACGAATTCCAAACAAAAAGACTTTACTGGTACTTGAATCTGTTGAAGAACATGCTGCATAGATGTATTCGATGTTATAAACAAACACTGATCTGTTGTATGTGAATAAAACGTAATTTTTGCTTCAAGAACCACCGTATATCTTGACACAAATCGGACAATAGAGATCGAAGGTAGGCTGCATGTACGACCTACATGTACTTGATCAACAGACCTTTTCTGTAGCATGACTAAAATTTAGGATTTTATACCGCCATAGTAAAAATGAGTATCCTTTATCCTGTTTAATATTTCTCATTTTTCTTCTCTTTATTATCCTTCTAGTTACATGTAATTTTGCTCTTTTGTTATAATTTTGTCACATGTAAGGAATCGTTTTGAACATGATTATTTTGGCGTCAAGGACTCCTGGATAGAACCGTTTCAGTATCCAGTTATCGAAGTACGTGAAGTTTTTTGTATCTATGACCAATGTACAAAGGGGACTTGAAATTAAAAGCTGGGGTACATAACAGTTTTGGTATGGAGGAAAAGCAAAAGCAATACTTTGGCATAAAAATGCTTGATATATGATATCATTTTAGCGATCGGGGTCTCAGTAAAGAACTTAACTTGGTAATAAGATTCCAAGCACAAAACCACCTCGGTATTTAGGGCCCCAGCATAGAATACTTTAGGCACCATGAATCCCAGTACGATATCGTCTGTCTGTCTGTCTTTTATCTTTTGTATGATACTTTGCTCTTAACCCAAAGACTGAACTTTGTTTCATATTCAAGAAAGATGTTTTCAAAGGTATTATATATCTTCAGTGCATATGTTTTGGCAGAAAATAGTTACCGATATTTCACGCTAGAAAAAGATAAAATCGGTCCTTTTTTGCAGAAACTCCTACAACAAAAGCAACAACAGCTCTATCAACCTCAGAGTTTTTCACAGATTTCACAGGTGAGGATGATATTTCTAACGCATGAAATAAAACATCGTTTTTAGACAGTATTGTAAAATAATAGATTAATTAGTTGCAAAGCGTTTAACGCCGTTTCAACATTACTTATGTTATATCGAGGCGGCTGGAGTTTCTGTTACCAATACTTCGCACAATATTCTTTCGCAAGTGACTGGCTGCTTTCCAACATAACCACCGTCGAAACAATTATCAGCCGTTAGAGAAATATGAATCCTGTGCCGTGCTGGGGATTATAGTAAACAGAGCTTGTAACATGTGCATTAAACATTATAGTAAACAGAGCTTGTAACATGTGCATTAAACATTATAGTAAACAGAGCTTGTAACATGTGCATTAAACATTATAGTAAACAGAGCTTGTAACATGTGCATTAAACATTATAGTAAACAGAGCTTGTAACATGTGCACCTTTATGAGAAAATGTGCAGAGGTGAGGTGTAAGGTGCCAGACTCCAATATCAAGGTCACAGTAGGGTCAAAGATCAGATGCTTATAAATCTTGTCCTCTCCATATCTGTGGCCTATTTTTTAAGGTCTACGACACCTAACTCTCATATTAAAAGACGGAAGCTGCCGAGACTGGCCGAATAGCCTTTACGAAAACGTCGATGTTACACGATAATTACCGATGAGTTAGTGAGTCTACGGCCCCTATCTCTCATATTAAAGGACGGAAGCTCCCGAGATTGGCCGAATAGCCTTTACCAAAACGTCGATGTTACACGATATTTACCGATGAGTTAGGGGTCGTAATCCTTAAAGCATATTTCACATATATGTGCACCTTGATGAGTCGATGTTCGGATCACAAGTAAAAGACGCCAGGCTCCAAGGTCAAGGTCAAAACAGGGAGTCAAGGGTCAGATGCTCATACATCGTGTCCGCTCCACATCTCTTTGACCCCTGTAACCATGCAGACTAAAGGCCAATGTCGTATCAGATTGTCAAGTGTTTGGCTTTCAATTTCGTGGGTGCCTTACATCTCCATCAACTCCATTAAGAATTTTAAAAAATCATGGTAATTTTTTGGCTAAGAAAAATGTGAAGAGCCCATGACTATGATTTACCCTGAGTCAAATGTTTTGGATTATAGGTATGGACTTCAACTATCTCCGTCTCACAGTCCATCTTTCTGTTCAAAACTGTTGGTGGTCTCATGTCTCCGATACCCCTCATAGAATTTCATTGGTCAAACGTTCACTCTTGTGAGGATTTTTAAAACAGTTGGCGGCACGAGAAAAAAAACATCCTGTCCTTCAGACTGTCATCTTGTTTTAATCCTTAAAGCGCTGAAATAATAATTTTGGACTATGTTAAAAGAATGTAAAATTGCTTTTTCGTGGTTGTTTCCGTTAGAATATGTAACATAGTAGCAGACGATGTAGATCTAAGATCAGACTGCACGATCTGTGAAGTATGATGTTTATCAACAGTGTCTGCAAAAATAACTTAAGTCGGTTCCAGCGCTTAAGGTTTAAGGTAGATTCTGCTATCTTTCTTTATATTATATTATTCGTTTCGCCAAGAAACAACCACGGAACGACACGGCATGTTGACGTATCAGCAGATTGATTCACCACCAGTCACTGCGCCAACAAAAGTCGATGCACTAGTCGAGACGACCCATCGTGTCCCTGACAAAAATGGAAGTATTATCAAGACAGACGCTCTCGGCAATGTTGAAATAATTGTCAACGAGAACGAAGTGTTAGATTTTTCAACTAAAGGTACTTATAATAACAAAAATAAAAAAAAAACTTCAAAACTTTATAAGTCATTGCAAAAACAGTTCAGTGTTTTAGACATGAGTTACACCGCTTTGTTCACTTTATCATGGTCCGTATTCGCCAACCATTCTTAAAAACATTATTAGTCTTATTCCCCAAAATTTTCTTAATGTAGAATATCTAAATTCTAAAAACTAGGAGTGGTTGGTGAATACGAACCTATGTCTTTCATGGATTTCATTAGTATTAGGCTTTTGCTCTTCTATGATTTGTCCGAAGACATCTCTACCTGACCAGATGCCCTAGCTAAAGCCGACCGAAGATTTCCTGACTAAAATTTCAACGCCTTAACCACTGACTCATAGAGCAATCCATTATATTTCATTACTGATCGAATATAGAGCGTTTGACTATGGTACAGAAGGCTTTAGCTATATGGTCACAAGGAATGCAATTCAGTTAGCTGTGGAATATTCTTCTGTAAGACTCAGATATATTTGGATACCACAGTTCGTCCCTAATTGTCTGTATGGTGAAATGGTTCTACCTTTGTTTACAGTGCTACTGATTTCCGCCATTACTACTGCAGGGCTGTGTTTGATATGCTTAGTAAGCACCATTGGTTGTCTAACAATAATGAGGTAAGTCCTTTTATGGAGATTACTTTTTTAATCACATCAAATCTTGTCTAACTCTTTGAACCTGCTAACAAGTTAAGTGTTAAATTTTTCTGATATTCGGCAATTCATCAAGTGTTCCGCATGCGAGCATCCGGTCAGATGTTATATTGTCTAAACAATCGTTCTTCGGATAAAGCTGTTTTTTAAAATCTTTATTCTAACTGCCTTTGAATTTCTTTTTCTTTTTTTTTTAACTGTTTGACAAAACATGTAAATGGCAAGAAAATCAAGAACAGCTTCATTGTGATGTCACGAGGTTTTGAACTACTTTCTCCGTTGCAGGGTAAATTTCTTGACTGGTTAAGATATGTATAAAATCACATAAAGTCAATAAAAGGACATTGTTAACTTTTGAGAAAAAAAAATCTTTACTATGCTTAACAGCAAAATGAAACCCTGATGATTATGTATTATTATACTGCAAAGAAATTTCTCGCATAATTCCTGTGCACTGGCAAAATCTACGTAAAAGCAGTTTCCCTTTCGGGAGTCCCGTATACATTACTACACTTTCAACACAACATCTGAAATGGCGGCGTTGATCGATTAGAGACAAACATACAGAGAAGCCTGCACCATATTTTTACTAGTTTCCCTTGATGGTTGTCATTAACGCGGAAAGAATGGATTCTTTTTGGAAATAAATGAATATAATTACATATATTATCGTTTGTTGTCATTCTAGAACAAATACACGGGGTTAAAACGAGCCATACCTTCTCAGAAGGGAAATTATATTTCGTCAGCGTATTCTATTCGTGAAACCATGTTACAGGAAAATTTAGCTGAATACACGTTGGAATGGTAAAACTATGCAGTATAATAAAATTCATTGTACGGTCAGGTGGCAAGGGACTTGGAAACTTATTCACGGCTATGGCAAATCATGTCGCCACCTCGCCTTCGACTCGGGGCGACATGATTTGACACAGCCGAGAACAGGTTTCCAAGTTCCCTGCCACCTGACCGTACAACTAATAATGTCACACAGCCATTGTTTTGTAGAAAATTTATGCAACGCATTTTCGTGAGTCGAAGAAAATTGACATCTGTACAAAATCATCATCAAATTTTGAATGATTTGTTTAGAAGAAATACATCATTATTATGTTACCATTAGCTTTTGGTTTATGTTTTTTTTCCATTAGTGTCTGCTTTTAAATGTTTACTAGAAATGGAGTATTGGAAACAAAGCGAAGGCAAAACAATCAAATCGAGGCAGAAGAAACGACGGTGACATCACTTCCTGTGATAGACTGTGAAGGGGAAGAGAGTATCTACAATGAAATACCAGTTGACAAAGACAATTCTGTTTTTGAACACAGAACCACATCCTCGATATCTGATACAGTCTTTCAAGAAGAGAGCGAGCGGCATATTTATGCAACCGTCAAAGGCTTCTCAGAAAGAACAGGAAATACGTCATTAATTACGAAAATTGACGAGAATGAATACGATAGGTTACGGAATGTCCCCAGGGTGTCCGTGTCGGACAGTTCAACATATAACCGACTGAGTGATGTTTTTAAGGAAGAACAGCCTGTAGACGATGAAAAGACACAGATTGCGAGCAGGAAAACCTAAGCTATAAAGTGTGTGGACACAAGATCTTATGGCTGTTAGTTAACGTTTAGGGATTGTGAATTTACATGTTGATGCAGTAACTTTTGTTGTATGACTTGTGAAGGAATTACTTAGTATCCCAAGATTAAAAAAGAAAATGAAAAAAATCAATTCGAGATAACCACGGTCAAAAAGTGTCAGAACTGTGAAAATGTTACCGAAGAAATACATTTTAAAAGTGTTGAAATATCGAAGGGATGAAAGTGAAAAGTATCAGAAATGAGAAGAATATCAATCTTTAAAACAGAGACCTAAATAAACCTAATGGACTTTTTGCGCACAGCAATAAAGCCAAGAAAGTGTAATTTCAGGAATGTTTTTGTCAGGAATATCTCAACAAAGCGGGCAATGTAGATAAAGATCGGACCTCAGGTTTTGGCAGTCTGATCTTGATTAATACCTATAACCAAGTAAAGTTGTATATGGCAGTTAAGCCAGATACTCAATGTTTCTTTTTCATACATGTACATATAGTATATTGTTGTTAAATCATTTGTTGGCTTGGTTATTTAGTCCTGGTTCTACGATGGCCTCGGTTTCTTGACAAACAGACATTTTGGCCATGCTCTGTGAAAAGGGGGCTTAATGCATCTGCAAAAAGTATCGACCTATGTCAGCCTGCGCAGTCGATTGTTTGACGCACTGGATTTTATGGATACGTGTATAATAAGTTTCATGAGTATCGGGCTGAAAATGTGGCTTCTAGAATGCACACCAGGTTTTCCTAAGATTTGGCCCAGTGACCTACTCTTGAACCTAACATGACCAAATTTTTAAGTTGTCCAAGATATCATAAAGACAAGCGAAGTTTTTTTTAAGATTTATCCCAGGGACCTATCTTATGACCTTACGTAATCCAATTTCAAACATGTTTGAGATATTATCAAGACAAACATTTTTACCAAGTTTCATGGGTATCAGACAGAAAATGTGACCCATAGAGTGCAAACAAGGTTGTCCGATATTTTATCAAGACAAACATACCAAGTTTCATGAGTATCTGGCTGAAACTGTGGCCTCTAATATTTGACACAGTGACCTACCTTTTGACCCGACATGATGCAATTTCGAAATCGTCCGAAATGTTATCAAGACAAACACTCTGACAAATTTTCATTAGTAACTGACTGAAATTGTGGCCTCTAGAGTGCACACAAGGTAACTGTTGACGCCCGGACGACGCATGAAGCACGATTGACACAGCACGTTCCCAAAAGCTCATCTTGAGCACTTTGTGCTCAGGTATGCTAAAAAATAGTCTTCAATACACCATGTAATGATTGGATTCAATAAGCGGCTTCCACTCGATGGTTGGTTCTCGAAACCAACAGAACTGGTCCTCCAAGGTCCGTATTCACCAAACATTATTAATTTCATTCTGTCTAAATATAGATTCAGAGAGAAACACAACTTTTGACTTGCTAAACCCTTTGATTTTGCCAATCAGAAGTTGTGTTACTTAAAATTCAGCAAATTCTTATGAATAAGACTAAGAATGTTTTTAAAAATGGTTGATGAATACGGATCAAGGGTTCGATTCACGGACAAACTATTTTCATGATAGATGATAGTCACTGCAGACGGATTCATTCCTCTCTCAACGATTAACCCTTAGGCTGCTAAGAGCGACTCGCTGATCTTTTGCGGACAGTGTAGATCAAGATCAGACTGCACAGAACGTGCAGTCTGATCTTGGATCTATACTGTCCCATGAGGAGATATTATTCCCCAAAACATAACTTTGAAATAGCAATATATGGTTTTTTATTATCGAATTGAAAATTTGATATTAGTTATTTAGCGGGATGAGGGTTAACATTGTTTCCATGACAATGATATGGGGAAAGCAATGTCTTAAAAAATGTGTTGTGCGAAGTACTGGTGAAAGAAACGCCATTAATGCATGGATAGGAGCTCCAGCCGTCGTGATATGAGTAAAACAATATTGCTACGGTAGACCACTCCTTCATGCATGGCTTCATCCCGATTTAAATACAATACCTAACACCTGCGGTAGGGAGAAACCTTTTTAGCTCAGTGGTTATGGTGTTGGTCTTTTAAACCTCGAAAAACGAGGATATTTGTCCGCACGGTTTAGAAACCCGCCAGGTGCGGTTTGTATTTCAGCTATGCATTTGTTGCGAACTTTTATGTTCGTAAGAATATCGAAAACAGTTTTCAATGAGAAACATCAAAAAAAGAAGAAGTATATATATATATATATATATATATATATATATATATATATATATATATATATATATATATATATATATATATATATATATATTCAAAGGGCAAATGTTTTCCCATTCCACAGCAGACTTTTTACACCACTGTCATAGATAGATTTAGAAAATATTGTAGAAAAGAGAGCAGCGATGGCAATATTTTCCATACTGATGAAAACTATTTTGTCCTTGGAGAACGTTATGATAGTTTTTTGTAGGTTTTGAAAAGGCCTGTACAATAGTGAGCTTGTATCAGGTTGATTAAAGCGATTAGAGATTGTGATTTACAGTTAATGTGCAATGAACAAGATGATAAATGAATAAATAAACAAACAAATAAAAAATAAATAAATACAAAAAGAAATAGATAAATTAAAAAACCATGCTCTATGAAAAGGGGCTTAATGCATCTTTAAAAGCTATCTACCCATGTCAGCCTGTGCTGTCCGTGCAGGCTGACATAGGTGTTTTGGTGAAACCTTTACCCGAAACTGATTACCGTACAGCAGCATCCATTTCCTCTCTCATAACTGAATCACTCGTCACAACTCGGTCGATTCCGTACCTACATCTAACCTCGTCCGTATCAAGGGGGTTTTGATTTTGAAATACTGCCAGTCACATGATCTTAAACATGGCAGATCCCTGTAAATCGATTTGTAACAGCAACAACAGTCACAGTGATAAGCAACCTATCGTTGAAAAATGCCAACGTAATTTATAGACCGAGTTAGAAAATAAATGTACAAACTGATTGTCATGGGAAAATGTATAAAATTTAGAAACATTCCTACGGAAAATTGTGCGTAGTGTTTGCTTTCTGAGTCGAATGTTACCTTTTCAAAAACGGTGAAATAGTGTACTCCCGAGGTTTACCGAATGATAAGAGAATAACACTGGCAAGCAACGGAGCTACCGGAAACTCGGCAAAAACAATATGAAACGGCTTAAAAGTACTTGCCACGAATTATACACAAAGTATGATATAGAGGATATTTGTTTTTTTCGGTGAAAGATCGAAATTTATTTCATCGAGTGAACACCATCGGTAATATTTTCACGAGTGGAGCAGCCACGAGTGAAAATATTACCGATGGTGTTGACGAGATGAAATAAATTTCGATCTTTCACCGAAAAAAACAAATATTCTATTTATTTCATGCTTTTAACCCTTTCTAGGAGGAGCTTTATCAAAATCCAGTACAGTTCTTTTCCGTTATTCCCCGTGGCGTACCTCTCCCGCATAGCAACGCATTACAATATTACGTCAAGCGCGAGAAATGTAAGGCAAATGACGTCATATTTCCATCTGGTTGTGAGGCACGCGCAATTTACCTAGGCAACAAGAAAATCGGTATTTTCACTGGTCGTACCCGTGTAATATCGAAAAATATTTTCACTGCTATTTCTCGGTATCCTACCGGGAAGCATGAAATAAACGTAAGTCGTTCGCCAGTTTTAAACCATTACTCCATGTGAACAAACACGTAAAAACGCATACAAATCGCAAAGCAAAAAGTGATACTTCACCAAATGAAGGAAAAATTCAATACAACAAAAAAACATTGAAATATTTCTTACAAATCAACAGAACCATGCAAATTTGCCACATACTCGTACATGTATTCGTTTTTGATCCTGTCTACAAGAAACTAATCTGTCTCTGTGTCTCTATCTCTGTCTCCGTCTCTGTCTGTCTGTCTGTCTCTCTCTCTCACACACACACACAAACACAAACATACACACCCACTTTTCCCCCAACCTCCCTATCACACGCACAATATGTTCAGACTGACAAATTCATGCGCATATAATTTCAACATTGAAATAAAACATGTAAATAAAGGAAATTGTAAAAAAAATCTATTCCCTGCATTCCGCGCAGGCTTACCTGGGCTGAAAGTTTTCGCTACTGGTCAATTTTCTGCATGTCCAAGGATTATTCAATCTCATGACTAAGTCTGTTGTTTAGAAGTGTGGCTATTATGGATCCCTAATTCTTTGATGGTTTAAAAAGTATAATGCTTCACGGAGGTGCATTAAGCCCCCTTTTGCCAGAGCTTGGCTCATATTATACATGGAATGTACCTTGTTTGAAAATAATACGCAAAAAACCAATAGCTTGAAACTGGCTACTGAGTCGATCCTTACCCAAGATATTTTCAAAAATTCTCCTATCAAATAGTCTAGACGAAACCCCGTGTAACTGTTCATTCATGAGTTAACCCTTTACCAAACAATCCCAAGCGTAACGACGCTAAAGAGGAAGTCTTTTGAAAACATTGTGGATGAAGGGGAAAATCCAGGTAACCACCATTTTTACACGTTGTTTTCTACCCTTACAAAATTTGAGTCACATGTTATTTGTCGTCTTTAACCAGCATTTTTCCCCTTTACACAATGTTTTCTACCCTTCCACGAAAAAATTCACATGTTATTTGTCGTCTGCAAATGTTTCAAGTTGGACAAGTCTAAAATTGTGCCATTTGGTAAAGAGTTAACGGTTCAAATTTCATTATAATGGCCTGCAACACGCGAAAAGGGGCATTCTGACATTTGCGTAAAGTCTTGTCTCGGATCAGCCTGCGCAGTCCGTGCAGGCTAATCCGAAACGACACTTTCCGTTTTTATGTAATTTTCTGTTTTGCGCAAGCCTACTGAAGAACAAAATCTAATGTAGTAAAGTGTCGTCTCGGATTAGCCTGCTCGGACTGCGCAGGCTGATCCGAGACGACACTTTACGCAAATGTCCGAATGCCCCTTTCCGCGTGTTGCAAGCCAAATTTATATCATACCGCTACACTCTGTTCAAACGTTTTTTTTGGTGTAGGTTTATGAACATTTTGATTGTTCGCTTTCATGGTTATAGGAAGTAATGAACATATAAGTACCCGATCTGATCGACAACTGTCTAGGTTCTGCGTCAATAAGCAATTTTAAAAATTATAGAGGCTTTCGATCATAACTTAACATGAGAAATTGCATTCCGATCTCTCTCTCTCTCTCTCTCTCTCTCTCTCTCTCTGATTCCCCAAAATTACCGACAAAAGTCCAAACTATCTGTTCACTGTTTACTTGAAAATTTCAACACAAAAGTCTAATCTCCGAAGTACCACAAAGCCGGGACACATAACGCAGATGAGAACTATATGAGGGAATAGAGAACATCGGTATTTAGAAAGTTCCCATTAGTTTGTTACAAGTGATAGCTGGTTTTCTTCTGCTTTGGTTTTGAAAGCTGTTTGACGGAATAGATAACATCGGTATTTGGAAAGTTCCCTTTTTTCAGTAACAAGTGACCGCTGTTTTTTCTTGCATTTTTTTTTCAAAAGCTGTCCAGTGCATGGTTGTACAGTCATAATTGTATGGAAATAATCAGGGTCGAATCTAGAACATTGCTCTGTCCACACGTTACTTTCACCTCTACGACATCTATTTGATAGGATTAACCCTTATGCAGCTAAACGCAATTTACAGACCGTTCGCGGACAGTGTCGCTCAAAATCAGACTGTATAGATCTACGCTGTCCGACAAGGAGATATTTACCCCAAAAAGTAACTTGAAATAGCTATATTTAGGTTTATACTATCGGCTGGAAAGTTAAATTTCATCTATTTAGCAGGTTAAGGGTTACTAAAACGTAGATGAGAGGATGATTGAAGCCAGTCAATGTTTTCTAGGCCTCGTATTGGGTTTGAAGCCTACCTTTCGGAAAAGTTAAAATCTAGTTCCACATTACGGTTTTGGTTCAAAAGAGGTTTTCAACACTTTCGCCTTTTGAGAACAGGCACGAGTTGATACATTCCTCTGTCTGAGTATCCTTTACCATTTAAGGCTTTTCGCGTGCACGTTTTTAGCCGCCTTGGGGGGAAGGGGAAAGGGGGAACTGAGGGGAAAAAAGGACCAAAACTGTACTTTTAACAACTTGTAGATCCCTTTTCCATGATGCTTTCAAAAAACTGAAAGTCTTCGAAAAGGGTTATAAATTTTCCTTCCAATCTACATGTCTCTTTTGTTATTTGTTGCATGGTTTGGTAGGTTTTAACATAGCATATGAGCCGTGCTCTGTGAAAAGGGGGCTTAATGCATCTGCGAAAAGTATCGCTGACCTGGGCCGAAACTTTTCGCTATTGGTCAATTTTCTGTATATCAAAGGACCAGTCTATCTCATGATTAAGTCGGTTGATTAAAAAAGTGGCTCTTATAGATCTATAATTAGGTGATGACCTGGGCAAGTATCATGTATCACGGAGATGCATTAAGCCCCCTTTTGCCAGAGCAGGGCTCATATACAAAAAACACTTTACCCTAGAATTGATCGACTATAATACAGTAGAATGGGGTTGAATATTAATGAGCCATGCTCTGGCAAAATTAGGCTCAACGCATCTCCGTTATGCATTATACCAAGCAAGCATCACATAATTATGGATCCATAATAGCCACTTTTTTTTTTTTTAAACAGCCTATTTAATCTTTAGTTAGGCTGGTTCATGGACGTACAGAAAATTGACCAATGGCGAAAAGTTTCGGCCCAGGTCGATACTGGGTAGATATTTTTTGCAGATGCATTAAGCCCCCTATTTGCAGAGCATGGCTCATTTGCTCATCGCAGTTTTCAACACTATTTCATTCATGTCACAGCAGCCAGTGAACCTATACATGTTTTTCTAGGGTTTCTTTAACCAGGGTTTTGCACAAAATTCGTACGAACCCACTGTCTGCGTTCTCATACAAACATCGTCGAAACAATTTTCGGCAGGGAGAGGGTAATGTGTCCAGTCGTAATGACTCTATTCTCGTATTCATAAAGTGTGGCAGAGCTGTGAATCGAACCTGCGACTAAGCTCTTGGGCTCGCTATTAATATGCAAGTGAGTAAGGCATTAAGCCCTAGGCTGCAGAAGGATCTTTTGCAGACCGTGTAGATCAAGATCAGACTGCACTGAATATGCAGTCTGATCTTGGATCTACACTGCCCGACAAGGCGATATTTACCTTCCATCAAATAACTTTGAAATAACAATGTTTGGACCATCACTATATGGCCTGCAACACGCGAAAAGGGGCATTCGGACATTTGCGTAAAGTGTCGTTTCGGATCAGCCTGCGCAGTCCGCGCAGGATGATCCGAGACGACACTTTCCGATCGTGTGTGATTTTCTGTTTCACGCAAGTCAACTATAGGACAAAATCTAATGTTGACGTAAAGTTCCGTCTCGGATTCGCCTGCGTGGACTGCGCAAGCTCATCCGAGACGACACTTTACGCAAATGTCCGAAAGCCCCTTTCTGCGTGTTGCAGGCCATATCTACTTGAAAGTTTCAGTTAACTTATTTAGCAGGCAAACGGTTTAAACTTGGAATACCGAAATCGATATCTACTCCAAGACTAAAAAAGCTAATCAGGTTTGCTTTTACAAACTGCATGAATCAAGATCGGACTAAACCTAACGTATATCCCAATCTTTAGCCTACAGACAGTGTAGATCCAAGATCTGACTGCACTTTCTGTGCAGTCTGATCTTGATCTACACTGTCCGCAAAATGTTTGTAAGTCGCGCTTAGCAACCAGGGGTCAAGATGACATTGTGACAGACTACAGTGCAGATAGACATGTGACGATGGGCTCAGTTATAGATCTTGGACAATCCAAAATTCTCGTTTTCGATTCAGTCTTGAACTAATTGAATTCAGCTTTTGAGACCATCTGTGGAAAGTTTCATTTTCCTAAAGAAAATAAAAACAGCCGACACTCTGAAAAACCTCTCACCCTCACCACTGGCTGAGACATTTTTGAAGTAGATCCAAAAAAAAAACATTATTGCCAATAGCAACACGGTCAACATGAATTAGATGAGTCGATATCAACGTTTTGATAAAAGGAGAAAATGACAATAAAAGAAGGAATTGTATACTTGCTTCAAAAAATGTGTATACTGCAAAAAAAAAAAAGTCGTTTATATGATATGGCTTGCAACATGCGGAAAGGGGTATTTAGACATTTGCGTAAATTACATAGAAACGGAAAGTGTCGTTTCGGATCAGCCTGCGCGGACTGCGCAGGCTGATCCGAGACGACACTTTACGCAAATGTCCGTATGCCCCTTTTCGCGTGTTGCAAGCCATATTATAATGGCTTCACTCTTTACCACACGGCAAAAACTTTAGACTTGTCCAAATAGAAGGCATTTGCAGACGACAAATTGAATGTGGCAAATGTTTGGATTTGTCTTTGAAAGTGCAGAACAATTTAAAAGGGTAGAAACGTTGTGACAAAAATGTGAAAATACCAGAATCTCTCCTTTTCCCACAATATTTTCAAACGCCATCTTTCTCAGGATCGTCAAAACAGTGGCTTGAGGTTAACGATAGAACGTTTTGCCCACGTTCACATGTTTGCAGACTACATACATTGCTGTCAGTTACTACAAAAATCGGTTTGCATTTTCCCTATTTGAAATATACATATATATTATAGCAAGTAGCCTATGAGACGTCTCATCAGCTTCTTGATTAAGGTTATAGTCTGATCCTGATCTACACTGTCTGTAATAGTACATGTACCTAAATTTTCTCACCGATTGCTAAGGGTTAAAGAAAAGCTATGTGGACTGAGAGTACTCAGCGAATCATTTTTGACGTGATACAGGAAGACAAATCCATGGGTTAATGCTTTTCATGAAATTACTTGTCATCCACCTTATAATTATCATTCTAATTCATGAAAAACGAAACATTATATAAAGTTGAACAGACCCATTTCAAGAAATTCGATAGGCGTGCTATGACACATGACGAAATACCCGTCCGACTTTGAACCAATCAGATATCGCGATTACTTCCTCCTTGAACAATAGGTATGGATACCTGATATTTCTTTTTTTAAAATAGCTTCTATTATGCACCACACTAAATTCAAAAGACTTGCATGTTAACCAAGTCTACAGAACCGGTTTTTGATCGAGGTTCTATAAACTGAACAGCTACATATATATTTCAGTCCTTGATTTTTTTGTGTGTGTGTGCATTCATACAGTCTATCTGAACATCGCAAGATGACTTTAAAAATTGAGCTTTGTGAGTGACAGTTGGTTCGACTAGTGTTTCCTCTCATGAAGTACAAAAAGTAAAACGGTTTATGAAATGTTTATGTCTTTAGTCGATTTTGAAGAGGTGATATAAACAGGCGTTCCTTTTTTTCAGTGACAGATTTCGAAGGGTAAAAAAATCTCTGTACAAGTAGGTGCTGCTTTTCGTCGTTTTATTTTATCCTATTGAAAATGTCTTTTAGATATAATTCAATTGTTCTAATAATCACATATATTGTTGTTTGTAACTGCTCAGGACATAAATTGTAAATTGTATTTCGTTTTGTTATATTTCGTCGCGGAGAAATATTACCCACCATGACAAGAATAGAGTCGACATTAGTATGCTTTTAACTTTTCACCCTACGACAAAACTTTAGACATGTCCAAGTTGAAATCGTTTGCAGACGAAAAATCAAAGGTGGCTCAAATGTGACCAAATTTGTCTATGATAGAGTAGAAAACAATGTAGGGGAAAAAGGAGAAAATACGTATTATCAGCATTTTCTTCATTTCCTACAGTTTTTATAAAATCTGTCCTCCACAGGGTCATTAAAAATCGGAATTATGTGGGTAAGGTTTAACCCCTTACCAAACAATCTCGTAGTTTAACGACTCTAAGGAAGAAGACTTTTGAAACATCGTGGGCAAAGGAGAAAATGCTGGTAACCAGGATTTTCTCCTTTTCCTACAATGTTTTCTGTCCTACTATAAAAACATCTCTCCCTTTCAGCAATATTTAATTTGTCGTCTGCAAGTACTTTCGATTTGGACAAATCTGGAATTTTGTCGTTTGGTGAAGGATTAACTGTTTCTTAGACGGCAGGATTTTAATGGCGTCCAAGTTGAAAACGTGCAAAAGTACAAATCAGATACGGCACATACATGTGACGGGATTTGTCCTTAACAGGTAGAGAATACTGTATTGTGAGAAAAGGGAGACTTGCTGATTACAGGAACAGATAGATCTATTTTCTCCACTTTCTAAAGTTTTTGCGAAAGCCTTTTTTCTTCAGTGAGTCATGCAAATGTGGGGTTGTTGGCTAAAATATGGAAAGAATTACCTGCAGATGATAGTCTTTGAATTACAAGGGGCCATTTCATTTTTTTATACAGGGTGCAAATAGAACAAATCGCTCATGACGCGCAATGTCTCCTTTTATTACCATGTTTTCACTTTAAATCACGTGCTAAATTGTTCTTACTTTACCAGGGTATGCTTTAAAAGTCGTCTGCTTTTTTCTGTAAGGTTGTGATATTATTTGACGGGAATAACCGTTTACATAGCGCTGTTTCAAATGCGTTTACGTTTGTATTAGAATTTCTAAAAATAGATCTATACCAAACTATGTAGATTTACTCAAGATGCAGGCACTGTGCCGTCTAATTCTAACCCTTACGCTGCTAAGCACGACTCAACGGTCTTTTGCGGACGGTGTAAATCCAAGATCAGACTGCACAGAACGTGCAGTCTGATCTTGGATTTACACTGTCCGATAAGAAGATGTTTTTCACAAAAAATACCTTTGAAATGGCAAAATTTGGCTTTTTACTATCGATTTGAAGTTTTATTTGTTGTATTTAGCAGGTTAAAGGGTAATCTATAAGGTTGTCAAAAGCACATGAAATTGAGAATTTTCCTCTTGAGTGGACACAGTGTATCAAATGTTTACGTATTGTTCATACCTAATGATTTATTTCCGCATCAGTTCACATTTCTAGGATTCTCTGACTACCTGTGATTTTTTTTTAATATCTACTTAAAGAAAAACACTAAACCGAAAGACTAAAAAGACAGAAAGAGAGAAAGAGAGAGAGAGAAAGAGAGAGAGAGAGAGAGAGACAGAGACAGAGAGACAGAGAAAAATTAAAAGAGAGAGAGAGAGAGAGAGAGAGAGAGAGGGCTTAAGGGTTACGAACAACCTGAATAGACAGTTATGTAATATGACCTATATGCAGTAGAATCTACATCTTTTTTCCTCTTTCACACTGTTTTTGTTTGAATTAGATTCTTTGAGTCTATGTCACGATTAGGCTGCTATAATGCACTTTAAAGGGAAGGGTCGGTTAGATGAGATAGGAGTACTTATTGGCTAACCCACATTTCCAGGATTTGAAATAGTAATGGGTTTCCGCGCACTGGACCGAGACGGTTCCATAGGTAGAAAATCTAGGCCACCGTTCGAAGTATTTGCTTAATGAGACAGTGACAGCTCCACTACTCATGTGTTTCACCGTCACTAGGTTTGGACCTGCAGTGTCTTGCCCTGTTCATGACGTAGGCAGACAAACAGAAGTAAATGTTCTCTGCTATTTGCTACCTAATACAATTATACGGTTGCTCTCATATCTCGACAGACATGAGTGCCAAAGGGGGAGGTAGTAGTAATGTATACTTTTGTCATAGTCAATAAAGCAGAATGCAGACGATGTAGATATGCATAGATGTAGATATCTTCATTGTGCAGAGCGGAGATACATGTATGGAGGTGACACACGTATAGTACATACAAGACAAATTTATGATGCATTAGCATCATAGAAGCCGCAATCTTTTGGTGGACAATTTCAGAAATATTGACTCTCTTGAGAAATTGTGATTACATTTTTTGTATCTGTTTTTACCCCCACCCCCCACCAACGGAAAATCATGACAAATGGTACTAAAATGCAAGGAAAAAAGAAACAGAAAATAATATATACATGTATTCTAATTCTAAAAAAAAAAGAAGTTTAGAGAGGAATCTTAAATAATCTTGTTATTATATTATTATTATTATAAAGTGATGTTTATTTGGGAAAAAAAAAAAAAAAAAAACACGTAAAAGCATCGAAATTTGAAAATGGAGAAATTGCGCATTCAAATACAGCATTTTCCACTTATTAAATGATTTTAGAAAGGAAACTTCTGTTGCGGCATCAAAGGCAATACTACAGAATTATTTAAGTTACCAATTGTTCAAAGTGATATTAAGATCGTTATTCACATATGATGTTTACATGTATTTACATTTTTTATCAGTGATCTCTTCTTTGTGTTTCATTTTTTTTTACAACAAAAAAGAAAAAAAAAAAAAAAAAAAAATATTCAACAACTTTTTTCTAAAAGATGATCTTCTTGCTTGTCAAAAAGTATCTTAGCATGCTTGTAACACAGTGAATCTTTACATTTCTACTCTAGAAACAAAAACTTTTGCATGGCATCTCCAAAATTATTCTGATCGTAGCCTGCACAGTTGGCACAAACCACGTTTCTTTTATTCCTGAAATGGCAGCCACACACACACACACACACACACACACACACACAGACATTATTTAAGTCTTTAAAGATCTGGATCTATTCAACCACAACATAATAACTATTACTATACATATTTCGTTTAGTAAACAGTAGTTTGAACCATTTCTGCATAGGCTTCGTACATACCTAGTGTAAATTTCAAGAGCTATTCTAAACCTTTGACCAGCAGCGAGGTAAAAAGTTGTATATTCACAGTAATAGGTTCTGTAATAACTTTAACCCTCTGACTACACAACGAAATAAATACACTGAGTAAAGAAAACAAACAAGATTTTTTTATGTTTACGATATCTTATAGAATGTTAAAAAAATATTACAGGGGCTATGTGCTGTCTCATCTTCATCTATTTCCGTCATTTTCGAGCAGCTTCAACCCTTAGAGCACCAGGCACCACCATGATTGACTGTAGTCAATGTACATCACGATCCATAAGTCATGTTTCAAGCAGGCCTGGTTTCAAGGGTTCTGTAGATCAGGACCATACCGTACAGCACGTACAGTCTGATCATAACAGCTTCGACACACAATACAGTAAATGCTAAATTTTACAGGTCTCAAAAGGCAGACGTTTCATTGGGCTAATGTGTAGACGAAGGGAAGAAAAAGGGTTATCTTTTCGCAAGTATTCTATAAATAGCTGACGTAAACGCCTCTTGTGTAGGGAGGTAACCAGTCTATACCTTGATCAAAGGTTAACCGCCGTTTTATCCTTTACAAATTAAGATTGGACGAAAAACTTGTACATAAAATTGCTTCTGATTATCATATTCTAAGATGCTCTCTATATCATAATCATCATTATTTTGTTTTGTAAAAAGGTAGACAAATGCGAAAACCATTGAAAGGTGGGAAAGCTTGTAATAAACGGAAAGCATAACAACTTCGTTTGGGAAAATAGAAGGTATCCTATATGTTTGAAAACGTCGGGGGACTCGCCAATTCAAGGATATTTATCTTTCTGTATTTTTTATTGTTATTTGGGAATGAACTATATATTGCAAGAAAACCAGGTTTGAATTTCATGTAGGTCTGTTGGAATACTTAAGAACGAGTCATGTGGAGTAATTCTGTCACAACAACACAACATTATTAGAAATTTTACGAAAATAATGACCAATCGAATAATTACTGATCATCTACATGGTAAATAGTTTAGGTACATTCCTACTGGAAGCCGCTTTCGAGCAGCTTCCAATGACCTTTAAAATCTTGTTGTGACCTTGACTCTGGAGACAGATATGTGAAACCTCCGCACGTAGTCTTAACGAGTTGGACACATACTTGAAATATTATTAAAATTGTAAAGGAGGCAAAAATATATACGGAGCGGACAACTTGCTAGTACGAGTGATTTTGGCCCCCTGCTCTGACCCTGAACTTGGAAACTAATATGTGAAACCCCCATTCATCACGTCTTCTCACCAAGGAAATTACGTGCGAACAATTTTTAAAAAGCAAGACGTGATTCCAGGAGATACGGAGCAGACACGATTCCAGGGTATGTGACCTTTGACCTTGCCTTTGGAGACTGGTATCAAGGCAGACATGTCTGTCATTTTTTTTTTTAAATCGGACAGTGGGTTCGAAAGATATGAAGCCGACACAAAATCGTAAGAAACGTAGGACGGAAAGATAACTCAAACGAAAACAATGTGTCTTCCCCAAATAAATTTGACAGAGACATGATTATATAAAACAGAAGAAAAATAGTGTGTAGTAAAGAGGTCAAGACAAATCGCACAGGCACTGTGCGATAATCTTGCGATAGCCGAGCAAGGACCGTACGATCATTCTACGTTTATTTTTTTTTTCTGAAATGATTGCCAAAAATCTTGCGTTGTCCGCATGTGCAACACGTGGCCTGTTTACAGTGGCCGTGCGGGGGTCGTGCGAACACGACGACGTGGCAACGGGATACGGGCTGGCAGTCTGTAAAAAATTGTAATGCAGAGTTAAACATATCGTGGAGGCTAACGGCTCTCGTGAAAACACGCACGTTAATCGTAAGGCCGTTGTACGGAAGACACACCTATAGGAAGAAGGATATCTATGTAGGCATCGTGCGGGCGCCGTAAGCTCATCGCAGGCTAAATGTATACTGGGCACTAAATATACAACCTTACAACCGCCAGGGGTAATATTTGAAAAAAAAAGGCTATAACCTGACAACGTTTAAAGACGTATATCACACTTTTTTCTAACGTAGAGATTTTGTTAAAACTTTGCACACACAAAGCTTATCATGTCTCTAGGAGATTCTAGGGAAAAAAGGTATGGGTCACAGTGCTCGTTTGTAGAAATTTGCCTTTGAAAAAGGTATATTCCTTGAGCCACCAATAGGCCCCCCCACCCCTCGGGGAATATTTGGCCCTATTATTTTCTGAAACCCCAAGGTCTCCTGAGCACTTTGTCAAAGTCTGCCACCTGGCGAGCGGAACTTTTGCGAGTTATAGAGGTCAAAGGTCATCAAGTGCACTGTTGTATACGAGATATCAACGAATAGCAGTTCAGGTTAAATTTTCACTTCACTTTCTACATTTAATATGCCAGAAACATGTTCAGATGGGTTTCTACACTCATATCTATAGTCAAACAACTGTTTTACAGAAATAGAAGCAATTCTGTTTAAATCAGAGTGCTGAGAGAACTGTTCTTGGCCATGTTTGTGAGCGTAAAATGGCTGGTACCCAAATCCGTATCCATAGCATATAAAATCATCAGTTATGATCTTAGTGATACAGAATAGATTCCATGACAAACATTGTGCCTTACCATTATAATTTATCCTATCTATACGCTGTGTCAGCGAAGGAAATCAGAGTATCAATACTAGTGACAAATGTTGAACTTTTTTTACATCTTCTAACATTTGCTTGAATTAAAGATATTTCTTGCTGTTGACCCATAAGAACTCATTGACGCCAGGATTGTATATATCACTTTTATATTCAACAGTAATTTGCCACATTGACTGCTGTTGCATAAAACACAGTGAATAAAGTTGTTTAGATTTTTCATAATGGTGGCCCTTCATAGAGTCCGAGACTAATACATGTATGAAGTTGCAATTCATTGAAATGATAACAATGATGTTTACAACATATCATTCCATGCTATATGAAAGTCTATCCACTATCACCCATTGACCACATTCATGAAGTCAACATTGTCATCATCTTCCTCATCGTTTGGTTAGAATATATTTCACTATGTTAACTAAATCATTGCTATGATTTACACTGTATTATTTTACACACGTACTGCATGTCTATGACATGGGGAAGTACCCAGTAAACATTGTGAAAAATTCAATAAAGTTTCTGTTCTGTTTATAATATGACATTTTTACCACAATTGAAAAACATCAAAATGTATGGAAAGAGGACATGCATAAAACCGTTTCTGAAACACTGTGTTTGTTATTCTCTAAATGATTCCAAGATAGCATTTTGCAAAACAGGATTTACTTTTGTCGAATAACAGGGACTTACCTTAACAGCATAGTCTATGCTAATGAGAAATCAGGTCAGAAAAGAAGAAACTGTCTCCCAGTTAGATCACTGATCATTTCTTCCTACAGATGGGCAATTATTGGTGCATCACTTATATGGAATAACACAGTAAAATGAAATCTATCATTTTAAATATGAGAAACAAATATCCTTGAAATAACAATAAGCACATGATCTTGATTCCAAATGCAAAAAAGATGTTCATCTGTTCATGCACAGTGATACAATTATGCTGATATTGGATGAGGTGGAGCTTAGCATAGTCTAAGTTTATTACAGCAGGCATTTTCTTTTTGATATACGACAGGTATCTTTATATACATGTTTGATATTTTGCCTATAGCAGAAATAAGGAAAGTCGCTAATCATCTATCAAACAAGGTAAATGATAACTAAAATATCAAAAAAGCTCCTGTCTCTATTAATGGTATACAATATCAAACAAAAAAAGCAAGTTTTGAAATTACATAGATGATAAATCACTAGAATACAATATAATTGCATAAAAGAAGACACAGCCTTGAAGCTATGCAAGCAGAAAGCAAGAAGATATATATATGTAAGAATAAGATAATCTGAGCAATAAAAGGATTGCCATGTGAATGATGATGATTTGCATAACCTTTACGCAAAAAATACGATAATGACAAGAAAATTAACAGTACATAGTAACACACAAAATGACCTTCATTTCAAAGTTAACATAAAAGGGAAACAAAATAAATAAAAGCATAAAAAAGCAAACGAAGAAAAAAAAAACAAAAAAAAAACAGGGCTCTTCATTGCATAGTTTAAGACTTTTTCATATTATATTAAACCCAATGCATCTCATTTCCAACATTTATATTTAGCCTTCTTTTATAGTCATGGCACAATGCTTCATACTATTTCCTTGTTTCTTAATGCGAAGCAGTTAACCTGACATAATTCTGAACAGGTAAGAACGGAAAAACAACAACCACAGTTGATCAAACAAAAACATAAAGCTAGAAATATGGCTGGTAAGCATGAGAATGATGATGGTGAAGGTTTTACTGAGCAAATACAAGCATGAATGAGCTCTCATTTACTATAACACTATGGTCCTCTGTAAATGAATACTGACCAACAATGTGAGATAACAGGTGCATCTACCCTATTGAAATATAAAATCCACATGAGGAATTCATCCTGGTAACTCACATTGTAAGTAAATCACCTGATTACTAAATTGATATGTGTAAAAAGTGAAACAATATTAACTACGAATAATATATCTCTGATTTTGGTCAGTTAACTCTTTCGGCGCCAAATATTTAATGTCCACCTCTTTTGATGCCTGGAAGTAGGCTCCACTGAAACTCAGAGTTTTATCATATTAGGCTTGACTAAACAGGCGGACAACTGGGTTCCAAGATCAGACGGCAATCTAATCTTGATCTATGTCGTCCGCAAAGGCCTCTGTTTTCGCCTATAGTGCCGAAAGTGTTAAATTCGTGCATTATGTATGCTGTTTTTAACTAAAAAGGTGGATATGCCTGTAGGTCATACCTTTACTACTTCGTCATGGCAAGTTCAAATTTTAGTACTTTGATACCATTGTCTGAGAGAATTAAATTGATAAAATAACAAGGCAAGGCACTGTAGATAGCATATGCAATGTCTTCTAAGTAAATAAGATCAAGATATATTTTACTTTTAAACTCTTTTGTCTGTTTTTTAGATGCGAGAGTTAAATGGTACACAATGTATCAGTAACTTCAGTACTTTGATTTACACTAAAAGTTTCTGTTTACTGTAATGAATATAATTATTAAGATCATGAAACTAAGCAAACCAATAAATTTTAGATTTTTTTTATCTAAAATAAAGAAATGAATCAGATATATGTTGAATTCTCATCTCAAATGACATAAAAAATTAAAAAAGTATCTTCATGAACTTTGATTATAAGTGCTTCCATTTTATCAATGAATATGACAAATTGATATACAATAAATCTTAAAATGCTGTTTGAATTGCTTCTATGATGCATTCAAGGCTTTTCTGTTCAAGATAATGTGCTTTATCTGAAAAATATCCCTGTAGTTTCTCATGTTATGATTTCTTGGAAGCTTAAATTATAAAAAAGTAGTGCTGTCAGTGCTTTGATTTACATTAAATTTCTTTTATTTTGTTAGAAATGCATAGCATTATCTAAACATAAGCTTATTACATTACCTGAGATCATTTGGGACTTTCAAAAGGTATAAAATTTCCAATGAATTGTCAGTTGAGGATCAACTAATAAGGTTAGGGTTGGAGGTGCACCTGATGACCTTTGACCTCTATAACTTCCAAAAGCCCCACTCGCCAGGTGGCAGACTTTGGGAATGTGCTCAGCAGACCTTGGGGCTCAAGAAAATCATAGTCCTGAGAATTCCCTCGGGGGGAGGGGGGGGGGGGGGGGGCAAACACCCTGCTGGTTCATAGTCTGGTAATACATTTCCAGTTTCAGCTAATATTGGATTTAACAAGCTTTCCTTTAATAATCAGTTAAACGGGCAAATTACCGGAAGAATATACAAGTAAACATTATTTCAATGAAAGTTCATTTAGTTTTGCACAAGAAAAATATATAAAAGCCTGATTTTGAGCATGGTAAATGTACAAATATGCACGATATATATATATAGACCATTAATTTAAGAAGGGAGATAATTTGACTGAATTAAGGGTTAATCTCTAATAAATACATACTTTCTAAGGGACTGATTTTTCTCAGAATTTCCACACTTATAGTATTTATAAATCTAAACAATAAGAAACAATAAAAATGGCATCTATCCATGCTTATTTCGTCAGAAAACAGGGATGAAGGTCACTGTGGAAGTTAATTTTTTCAAGGAAAAAATAGGATAAAAGCTCAGCAGACATAGTGGGAAAAGGAGAAATTGCGCATTAGCAGCAATTTTTCCTTTTTCCTACAATAATCTTCAAAGTGGAATCAGCTATACTTCCACAGTTTTAAATTTCCTGCTTTTGTTTGCTTGTTTTGTGTGAAACGCCGTGTCAAGAGTATTTTAATTATTTCACGGTAACTTATAAAAAAACGCCATTCCGCCTGTTTGAAACACACATTTATCAAATTACCAGTTGTTCAGTTGGTATGCGTCGCATGCAAACGTTGCATGTGCATTTCATTTATTTCTGCATGAATAAAATGAACATGTAACACCTCCCTGATGGGAGTCCATATCTTACCGTGTTATTTTCTTCGGATCCATGACAAAATTTAATTCAATACTCTTTAAGTTTTATCATGTTTCCCATATTTAAATTAAAAGCCAAGTCCTCCAACTTCTCCGCATAGAAATTATAATCATGCTTCCTAATTTGTGTGGAGTTTACGATCATTTGTAGCTTTTTACTCGATAAATGTATTTTGATGAAAGTTTTAGCAGTATCAATGAAACATCAAATCATACGTCACCAAATTTGTGTATTAAATTGTTGATAAATAGTCGAGTTATGGGAAAAGCCTACATAGCCTACGTGTTGGACAACCTTCGGATACAGAACACTAATATGGTGGTTAGCCTGTTTTCAAGTAAATAACTACAGACTGACATTAAATACTGATAAGTGTTTTTAGTGTAGTCTCTAAGATAACAAAAATATCGAAAAACAGAAGTCAAAGTTTGACCTGCAAAGAATATTCAACTTAATTCAACTTCAAAATCGTCTTCTTCATGGCCTCTTAAAGCTGCAATAGCGGCCAAATGTTAATCAAAGTGAATGTTAAAATGTATTTGAATTTAAATCATTACTTGAAAACGAATGGAAATTATTATGATGGCAATGTCTTATTACGCAATCAGTCCAAGTGTTACTCGCTGGCATAAAAATGAATTTCAAAACCAGATAAAAAGTAAACAAAAGATAGAGTGACCTGGCAGCTTTTGACCTACTTTTAAAATTCCTTTTTCTGCTAGAGAATTGATTATTGTACTGGCGGCGAGGTCATAAGTCCTCACACTCCAAAGAGTGGACCTATCCACGGTATATAGCATGAAAAAAAAAACTAACAACAGATATTTTTTCATTTATAACTACAGATACATAGATAGATATTCGCAACAACGACTTGCTTGCAGCCTGTGGCGTCCATAGCCAGGGTTGCCATGGAGATGACAGAGATCGTAAACCCGGACTTGTCTACCTTAGACGAGTTGACAGAAGAAACCATTCTGAATAGACTGAAGTCTAGATATGAGAGAGACCTTATCTATGTAAGTAAATCATCATCATCATCATCGTCGTCGTTGTCGTCGTGGTCGTCATATTAGTCGTCGTACTCGTCGTCGTACTCGTAGTTATCGTCTATGATAATGTAATTAGCAATATCGTCTGTATGAATTTATCTTACCATGCCAATGATGCTGATACTACTACTCATGCCTCTCTTTAGCACCGCAGTATAGTGGATACCACAAATGGCTTATCATAGTGGGTTTGACATTCTGAAATCGTACTCGGCTGATGTATTTCCGGGGTCGGGTGATAGACACTACGACTGGAATCATTTCATTCACGAGCATTGTGATTTACAGACTATCCCTAGAAAGTATGCAGTCCCTATTAGTAGAAAAGAGCCTAACAAAATATATAATTGCTGATCAAAATTCTCGTGAAGTCTGCTTACTCTAGCCCAGATGGTGATGGAGAGATACAAGATTTATCCAAATTTAATCTGTGAGGGAAAATAAATCCAAAGACCTTAGGGGAGATAATTCAAAAAACCCTGCGCACAATGACTCTTGTTGATAAATACCACGAGAACTTCGCTGACTCTTGCCTAAGTTGTTATAGAGATACATGCAGTTTTGAGTAGTCATTAGCATTGGTCTGTTTGCTGATTATTTCTCAATCACTACCTTCCGCGGTCTCCTTATCACTGTCTGTATAGTTTTTTGGCAATAAACTGTGGTCTGGTCTGCATCTATCTTGTATATCAGGGGTATTTTGCCACAATTTGAAAATAAAATTGTAAATTGATAGTAAAAGAAAAAAATTCTGTGGGTGTGAACCAAGAAGAAGAACGCAAATTACTGTAAATAGTAAATTACCCTTTGATTACATAAGTGCAAACATAACTGCTGTAGGTGATTGTCAATAAAGGATAGAATGTCGATATCGTGCGCTCTGATCTTACATTGACTACGGCAAATATTGTTTATGACATACATGTTCAGGTTATCAAATCAGGTTTGAATTCCATTTCTTTGGTTTTCTCATCTGGCTGAAAACAATGATCTTTTAATCTACTATATTGCCGGTAGAAGGATAAAATTTGTCATGGGTCATTGAAATTGTAAAAAAACGTAATCACAACATTTAGTCTGCCAAAAAATAACAAGCAACGGCGGTTAACGACTCTTTCAACACTATTCAAGACGATCACGGCGTCTAGTGCACCGTGGCGCGGTGACTATCACGTGACTATCAGTTTTAAAAGAGTTAGTCCGATTACACAGAACCCAGGAAATTCTAGTTCGATTACTGTTGACGGTCCATGTTACGTCGGGGTCCCTTTGCAAGCACTGTACAACTTTAGTCTAGCATGAAGAAAATCGAAGCAACACAATCATGATAAAAGAGCTGTCGCCCCGATATGACTTAAACCTCAAAGCTCTAGTCTCAATTTGTGATGTTTTCATGAACAGTATAGACAAGATAAAAAAAAGAACACACACAGAACTAGCGAACTGATCTTGAATCTACACTGTCTGCTACTTTATAACATATTCTGGTAAAACGACCACGAAATCGCACACAGCTATTGTCCGCTTAATAGGAAAGGCCAGTTCAGTTAAGCCAGCGCTCAAAAATGAAATACTAATGAAAGAGGAGTTAAACATAATTGGATACTACACAGATTGTCATTGTAAACATCGTGTCACGTAGAGATTGCCACAATTTACAATTACTCACTCACTCACCCACTCACTCACTTTTTGTCTCGCTCTCTCTCTCTCTCCCAGCTATACGAGTAGTTTCACAGCGTTCATTTAGGCTCTTACATAGAAAACTCTGAGAATCATTTTGTTCTGAATCATTTGGCCTTAAACTGTAACGTTTGGTATGCAGTATGATATCGGGGACCTCTACCATAAATGTTCAAACTGTTACCCTGAGTTCAAAAAAGGAGCCTTCAGGGAAGGGATCATATATTCTTTTCTTGTGAGCGAGTACAAGCCATTCATTCCCTCTTGTTGGAAATCTTCGTTTCAAAATATTCTTCGTCAGAATTCACTGATATTTGGTTTTGAATAATACACGACTAAGCCTGTTTGTATTCATCTTGGTATATTTTCTAAATGAAATATTGTTGCAATATAAATTCCGTACAGATTCTAAATGACTGCTGATGCCAGTTGCATGTGTGGCCTATATAATGTATTGGGCAGTTGAGCGATACAAGGCAAACATGGTCTCCTTGTTCTTTGATTCCACTAATAATGTGTGTTCTGTCCTTTAAGATAAAAAGTAATAACAGTGTCTTGTTTTATGTGAAATTCTTTCTTTTTGTGACATTTTGATTTATGAATGAATTTACAATAAATGGACATGTATAATCACGAGGCATTAACCCTTATCCTGCTAAATAAGTTAAATAAAACTTTCAAGCTGATTCTAAAAATCCAAATTATGTTATCTAAAACTTATGTTTTAGAGAAAAATATCTCCTTATCTGACAGTGTAGATCAAAGATCAGACTGCACGTTCTGTGCAGTCTGATCTTGATTTACACTGTCTGCAAAACGTCAGTGAGTCGCGCTTAGCAGCCAAAGGTTTAAGTGGTGAGTTGCTTGGACAACAGCGGTGCACTTAACAAAGTCTCCCCGGCATTTATTCCTGTCACGGGGATAGCTATACTAAGTTTACTTAAGGTCTACGGCCCCTAACTCTCAAATTAAAAGACGGAAGCTGCCGGGATTGGCCGAATAGCCTTTACGAAAACGTCGATGTTACACGATATTTACCGATGAGTCAGTGAGTCTGCGGCCCCTAACTCTTATATTAAAAGACAGAAGCTGCCGAGATTGGACGGATAGCCTTTACGAAAACATCGATGTTACATGATATTTAGCGATGAGTTAGGATCGTAATCCTTAAAAGCAGGAACATTTTACCCAAGTGTAGATAGACTGGGGCGAGGTAGACTCGTGCTAAAATAAAAATATGCTTTTAAAACCGGCTTTTAAATCCCAGTCTACCCAGCCCTGGGTTAGGCCTTATATTAAAGACATCTTCGTTACGCAACCGACCCGTTATGTCTAACATAATTACCAAACGACCCCTCGTTCACGACCCAGAGGAGAAATGCTGTTGGAAACATTAAAACCAGCGTGTTCCATTGATTTATATCCTTGCATAGACCAATTTCACTGTCTTATCCACATCGAAAATTACCGTTTAAGATGCTGTGAATATGGACAAATTAACAGTTAGGTCGTCCGATAAACAATTGAACCTATACTATCTTTATAAACTGCATACGTGTATCATTAAAGAATCAGGTAGAAGTTTTTATAGTGAAGAGTCGCCTTGTTGATCATAAAACCTCTAAATTACAGTTAAAATAGTATATTGTATAATGAAGAGAGCCGACAAGATCAGACAGAGACATTAGGTTTAGATTTAAGATCAAACTGCACGTTCTCTGCAATCTAATCTTGCACTACACCTTCCAAAAGAGCAGTCAGACGCTTTTGCGCCGAAAAAGGTAAATAACATTACAGGTCTACTTCCTGATTGTTTGTTTTATATTATTAAATATTTCCACTCGTCAAATTCTTAATGCACACATGAATGAATGCAAAAGAAGGTAGGTTTATTATGCGGCACCCGTAGGTAAACACGATGATAACAGCAAACTTTATCAGCTATTCTCTAAAGAAGTGTTAACCTTTTCACAATCAAACCTTTGTTTAAAACAGGGATCGTGTATATACGATCCCTGTTTAAAAGAGTCTGCAGAGGATTACTTTTGAAATCATTGTAGAAATAGACTGAATTACTCTTAAAGAGCAATATTACCATTTACAACAAAGTTTCCTACTATTTTAGAGAACGGAAACTAATTTGACGAGCTATAAAAACTGTCATCTTCAAGTGATTTTAATCTGAGACAGTCTGTTTGTTTGGGAAAGTGTTAATAGCATGGAGTACATATAGATACGGTATTAGCTTTTTAGGAGAAGTCGTACCCCCGAGAAGTTGTTAACCCTATATTCAAGGGTACAAAATTCCCCAGAGAAGTTGCACACTTGTTCAGTGCTTAATAAATGAAATGGAAATTCTTAGAAATGGGGATATTGCAATTTCAAACATGGAGATCTACTTAACAGAATACCTGACAGATCAGAGACTGTGTAGACTGACATTCGATCTATACTGTTTACATATGCATTTAAATGCAGGTTCAGAGATAAATACCATAAAATTGTCCACATTTGACCCACACGGTACGAGCAATATTGCGCCCAAGCGTTGAAATGATTTTTACAGCTGTATTACAATATGTGCGATACTTAAACTTACATCTACCTATGTATACCTACCATCATTTTCTCCTTTGTTTAAAAATACTGATTTCATATTTTCTAACTCTTCAGTTGAAGGTGGAAACTGTACTTCCGGCACGAAATAAATAGACTATTTTTTTTTTTATTGACAGATCGAAATTGATTTCATCGTGAACATCATCGGTAACATTTTCACTCGTGGTTGCGCCACTCGTGAAAATATTACCGATGATGTTCACTCGATGAAATACATTTCGATCTTTCGCCGAAATAAACAAGTATCCTCTGTATGTCATTTTTTTCCCTTTATCATTAGTGTCCTTTAATGAAATATTAAAATCTTTACCAAGGAACAAAGTTTTGGACTGGTATACGAGTAAATCTCGTAAATTGAAAACAGTCGCAGAAAAAGAAATAAGTGTTGTACAAATGATGGAATTGGTCTTTGACAGGGTCGAAATCATTGTGGTAAAAGCACAAATGTTGGTTACCAGCAATGTCACACGCTGTTTTTAAAAGCCTACCTCTTCAGGGCCTTCAAAACTTGGGATTGTGTGGTAAAGGGTTTAAATAGAGGATAATCAACTGGTGGTGTGTGATATTAAAAGTCTGTCACTAGAATGGGGTGTGATGCGGTTGAACCGTTTTTTAACCGTATCAAACCCCATTCGAGTGACAGATTTTTAATATCACACACCACCAGTTGATTATTCTATTTATTATATTCCTAATTTTTCCTCTGTTTGCTAATAATTATCAAAAACGGTAGGTATACATGTATAGGACTTTTCTTTACAAACACATAATCCATTTTTGGCAGAAGTCATCTATCTCTCCATTTGAAGGCACGCATTGTTTTGCACCTTTACAATTTAAAACCAGCCATGTGAAATTAGAAGAAACAGTTAACCCTTTCCCACATGACTTTCCCAAATTAAAAACATCTCCAAATGACAAATACTAAATTGGTACAAAAGATCTTAGGTTTTCTGATAGGATAGAAAACATTATGGAAAAAGGAGAAAATGCTGGTTGGTAGTATTTTCTTGTTTTTCCACAATATTTTCCACGAGCTCTCTCCCACAAAAGCTATCTTCTTTTCTCAAAATGTTTTCAAAAGATTTCTCCCACAAGGTTGTTAACTCACGGGTTGTTTGGAAAGACTTTACCGAAAATCTTTTCACTGTGCTATTGTTTACTAAAGATGTTTGAAGCAGAGACAGAAACATTAGACTGTGAGAAATATAGGAAAAAAGTAGTTCCGGCAAACATTCTAAAACTATATCATCACTAGTGATGATACCATATCATCACTAGTGATGTTATTCACTGTGAAAAACTGAAAAAATAATATACTGAGAAATCCCAGTAATTCACTGACAGGAATATAATAAATAGCTATTTACTTTTCTTTTCAGACTTGTGTGAAGGATATCCTCATTGCAATTAACCCGTGTAAACAGATTGCTATATATGATGAACAGGTAAGAATGAAATAACCTGTGATTTTTCTACTCTGATTAACCTACGTGTATTAGGGTTATGATTATTTCAAGACCTATCGAAAATTGTCATCAAGTGGCACCAAAAAGAGAAATGGTCTTGGGAAAAGTTTACAAAAGGAGCAATTGCTAATTACACACTCTTGGTCCTTTTCCAAATCTTTTGTTTCAAAAACTGCCATATACATGGGTGTTTTTAAAAGTAGTATGTCTAGATTACAGTCAATTTTACTTCCTGTGATGTTTTGAAGGTATCGGCAGGATGATGATAATTATCATGATGAAAGATCTCTACTTACTGTAAAACCCCTTCATTGACTACTCTTTTCCAGATATGTACATTTCTACTAGTCTTACCCCTTACCAAACAACAGAATTCTAGACTCATCCATATTGCAAATATTTGCAGAAGATAATTTAAACATGGCTCGAATGATACCTTTGTCATAGAAAGGGTATAAAACATTTTGGGAAAAGGAGAATATGCCGGTTACGAGCATTTTTTCCTGTTACCAAATTTTTTTCAAAAGCCTTGTTTTCCAGTTTTGTTAAATCATCGGATTGTATTGTAAAGAGTTAAATTTGTTCGGTCAGGGAACATATTCTTAAAGTACATATTATTCACGAACTTTGTTCTTATTGCATATTCAATGAGCATACATCTGAATGGCTGAAACATTTGGTCTTAGCTAATTAGATAGCTAGTCTGTAAATTATGAGTAAGACTTCAACATAAACTAGTAATATTCCCCCTGACTGTGCAGAAAAATGCATTTTTGTCTTGTTTATTTTTATTTGTTCTGTCAACTCTTACAAGCAAAGCAGAGCACTTTTGTAGAGTTCGCAGAGCAAAATCAGGCTGCACAGAATATGTGATCTATTTTTTTCGAGTACAGTGCAATTTTTCATTCATAGAGAACTTTCAAGTCGCAGTAATATTTGGATATTTATTGTTAGCTTGAATGTCTATTCAATTTTTTTTAGCAGTACAAGGATTGAATTAACAACAGAGTTGTAACACAAGTACACTACACCAGATATACCCTGTAGTTTACTCTTTACCAAACAATCTACGTTTTAGACCATTATCTCCCGCTAGATGGCATTCTACAAATACACAATATCTAATTTGGGCATTCTGGGTACAGAACCGGACTACTTTTCAAAACGACAACCGTTACTTTGAATTTCAAAATAAAATAAACATTTACTCAATAAAACGCTACCTGGTGCGATTCATTCAGCTATGATCAGCTAGCATGTAACCGGCAATTTATTAAAACAGCCCCTACAGGCTTGGGTAATTGCTTCGGTATAAGCCCTACTTTTCCCAAGTATATGGGATGGGTGATGCGCCATAGCAGACAGGTCGAATCTTTGAAGAATATGACATGCGCAGACAACGCGTTTTAGACTTGTTCAAACTAAAAGCATTTGCAGATGACAAATTACTAGTGGTTCAAATTGGCAAAGTGTCTTTGAAAAGGTAGAAAACATTGTGGGAAAATGAGGAAATGCTGGTTACCAGTATTTTCTCCTTTTTCCACAATGTTTTCAAAAGCCTTATTTTTTATAGTTGTTAATACTTGTGATTGTTTGGTAACCCTTCAGGTACAGAGAAAAAGAAATGTACAACATTGCTTCTTATGTGCTACTTAGTTATTCCTGTCATATGAAACTAATATGAGCTTACAACTTCGAATAAAACCAACATAGAGAATTGAGGTAATCAACCTGCTATAAGGGTATACATGTTAAAATGTGATGGTTAACAGAGAGATTGCTCATTTTAGCATAACGTTTTCATGTATACTGGATAAAGACTAAATACTGTTTGCAGGTGGAAAGTTGAAAGATACTGTCTGCAGTTTTCCTTGCTAAATTCTTCTTGTTTAACCTATATGTTTAAACGATATTTTAAGGCTTATCAAAAAATATAACAAATTACTGTAAATTGATGGCAAACACTACAGGAAAGAAAACTTTTTATTAAACAGTGTTGAAAACACTTTTGTAAAAAGAGCAAAGTGCTTGTTGTAAGTAGATCTAATTGCTCCTTCTCCCAGCAGGTTTTCCAACTGTCAGCTAAGTACTGTGGGTGCATGAAAAGCTGTTTTATACAGTGGTGGTTTTATTTTCATCTTTTATACAGGCACATATTGACTATGATAAAGACAACTTTGATGCCTCCCTGCAGCCCCATGTATTCCAAGTGGCTGCAAGAGCTTACAGGCGACTCTGTGACTCAGAAATCAACCAGGTAAGCTAGTATTTTTATCTTCATATATTGTAAGCTATGGAAGCAGTGTTAAACCAGGGCGTGATCCCCATTGTTAATGCATGGCTAGAGCCCTGTTAAATTGCAACCTTTAAGAGGCACCTATCTTTAGGTTTTAAAGCTAGAATATAAAATGAACATTATTCTTACACCTACGAGGGCTGTTAAAAAACGCCCTGAAAAGTACTGTAGTTTCTTCAAATATTGCTCGAATACAGCGAATTTGACACCAATTGTAGACAAATTAACATTGTATTGCAAGTATAGATTTCAAACTAATATTTCAATACCTTGTAAACGGATAAGTTAAGGCAAGTCAGGTTCCAAAAACCGACCCAAAATATGATCAAACGAAAGCATTTGTCGTTCAGAAAACAACATGTGTCTTGTGTGTCAGATAAGGTATCTTCACAAAAATTTGTCACAATTTGGCGCCTTGGCATGACGTTCATGAAACAACATTAACCTCCGACGTCATTAAATTTTGAAGGTTTGGCGGCCATATTCTTTATTCATGTGCGTCTAAATGAGTACCAAACAGAAAAATGCGGTTAAATTTCTGTTTTAAATGGAAAATCAAGAAAAGAAACCATGGAAATGTCAATCAATGCAAAGGGCGATTCAGCAATGAAGAAAATAATGGCTTTATACAAATGGTTTGTGCGTTACAAGAACGGTCATGAAAGTGGGATAGATAGCCAGAGAAGCGAACGGCCGACGTCAATAACATAACGTGAAGAGTGCAGTAGAGTTCGTTTCCGTTGAATCTGGTGCCTACAGGAAAAGCTTCTATTCATTGGTGAAACTATGCAAAAGGTGTATTACATTTCGAGGCGAGTATTTTGAAAAAAAAAAAAAAATGAAATGCTTTAGACAGTATCTGATCTAGGTGTATGTGAGAAACACTCCATAAGTAATGCAAATAACGCGATGTAGGCTAAAATTGACTCTTGATGACATTGGGCTGGTTTTTCAGTGATGACTTTGCCATAACTTCCATATCTTTATAAGTTGTTGAGATATTGACATTAAATCTTTACTGTCAAGAAAGAGTTAATTCGTCTACAATATGTATACATTTTGCTGTATTTAAGCAATATTTGAGAGACTGACAGTACTTTTCCGCGTATATTTTGAACAACCCTCGTATATACAGGGTGATTCATAATATCTGTCATGATTTCATTGTTAAATAACTTTTTATCCGCTTACGATTTAAATAAGTTTTTAATATTGTTGGAGAGAGGATAGATGTAAGTTTCATTTTACTACAAAAGTACGGGAAAGACGTTAACGTCATGACGTCATTCATAACGTCATAAACAGTACTTGTATTCCAAGATGGCGTTGTCCAGGAAAATGGCTGCTGAAGCACTTCATCTCTACTTTGAGAGTCATTCTGCTACTAAAGCACTTAGAACCGTGAGAAGAAGATACCCAAATGATACAGAAATAAGAAAACTTTCTGCTAGACAGCTATACAGGCTTGTTGCACGATTCAAGGAAACTGGATCAGTTGCAGACAAACGCCATGATAATGCTGGAAGACCAAGATCTAGCAGGAGTTCTGAAAATGTTCAAGAGGTAAAGCACATAATTGATGAAACGCCTGAAAAGTCTGTACGTCAAGTTGTTAGTGATCTCACTAATGTGACAAATTACTCAAGTGTCTACAGGATGTTAAGGTTTGACTTGAAATATTTTCCATAGAGTATATCTGTGATGCAACACTTGAAGGAATCTGATATCGGAAGTCGTATTGAATTTGCAAGATGGATGAAGGACCATTTAGAAATCGTAAATAAAATGTGGTTCTCCGACGAATCCCACTTTTACTTGAATGATGTTGTAAATAAACAAAACTGCTGCTTCTGGGGAACGGAAAAGCCGAACTTCCACAATGAGAAACCTTTGCACGATGACAAAATTACTGTTTGGGTCGCCTTAAGCAGTGCAGGCGTGATAGGGCCGTTTTTCTTGGAGGAAAAAGGTTATAACGCTCACAGTGAACAGTGAGCGTTATATTTAATTACTCAAGAATAAATTTATGCCAGCTGAAGAAGAATTGGTATAAATATAGAAAAGATGTGGTTTCAGCAGGACGGGGACACCTCACACAGCAAAACATGTGTTGTCTTGGTTACATGAAACTTTCGGTGAAAATTTCATCTCATTCAAAACTGAAAAGATTTGGCCTCCCCACTCCCCAGACCTCAATCCACTTGACTTTTTCCTTTGGGGATACCTTAAGGATAGGGTCTACACACCTAAACCAGCAACTTTACAAGACTTGAAAAACGCCATCCGTAGAGAAATCGAGAAAATAACACCGGAAATGTGTGAGTCCGTGATTGACAATTTCAAGAAGAGACTTGACGTCATTATTGCCCAAAAAGGACGTCACATTGAGCACATGATGTAAATCTATAAATTGAGATACAGACCATGATGAAAGTGTTTAAAGTGTAATGCTTTTACTAACAAACAAAACTTACAGGTCTCTAGATTATGTATATAGGGAGTGAGTACAGCCATTCCAAACTGTATTTATACCATTAACGCTGAAGACCATGACAGATATTATGAATCACCCTGTACTTGCAAAGCAAACGTTTCTTTGAGCTATACTCAAAACAGGCTGCTTGTTTGCCTGCTTCTATTTATGTCTATCTTTTGCATGCATATAACTATACCTATGCAGTGGTCTATTTGAATATTGATTCATTCTAACAGGTCATCATTGTGTCAGGCGAGAGTGGTGCTGGTAAGACAGAAAGTACAAAGCACATGGTCAGCCATATAGTCCACATGTGTCAGAAGGGGATGATGGATCTAGACCAAAAGATTGTAGAGGTTACTTTTTTCAATATACATAATACAGTCTAACCCGTGTTTGTAGCCCATTGTAGATCTATTTATTGTTTAAAATGTACTTGCATTAATCCTTTACCAGACGATAAAATCTTAGACTGGCCCGTAGTCAAAGCAATTGCAGATGATGACAAATAAAAGGTAATTCTAATAAAAGGGTTTGGGGTTTGTCTTTGAAATAGTAGAAAACACTAATGTTAAAAGGAGAATAACCAGCATTCCTTCTTTTCCTACTACCAAAGCCTTTTTCCTGGGGTTCTTGAAACCTGTGATTGTGTGGTAAAGAGTTAAAGACCGCTATTTTTATTTTCCAAAATCTTAGTTTTACATAAGAAGCATATTTACCCATTACCACACAGTCTTTGGGCAATTAGACTTTTGAAAACAATGATCGCGGAAAAAGGAGAAATGCAGGTAACCAGCATTTTCTCTTTTTCCTACAATTTTGTCTAACCTTTCAGAAACAAATCCAATCATTTAATAAAAACTACCTTTAATTTGTCGTTTATAAATACATCCCATTTGGACTGGTCTAGAATATTGTCCTGTGGTCAAGAGTTAAACAATCAGATGAAGCGTAATTTTGTATTGTCACTGAATTTTTATACCCCATTATTACTTCTATTTTTCTTCCAGATTAATCCACTTCTAGAGACTTTCGGTAATGCTAAAACTACAATGAACCCCAATTCTAGTAGATTTGCCAAATATTTGGAGCTGACATTCAATCAAGAGGGCAGAGACCTAGCTGGTGGTGCGTAAACTCTGAGCTTTACCCTCTAAACCATTAACTCTTTAACAAACAACACAATTCTGGAGAAGACAAACTTTAATACATTTGCCGACAACGAAATAAATTTAGCTCATAATTTCTGTCTTTGGACTGGTAGGAAACATTGTCGGAAAAGGAGAAAATGCTGGTGACCGGCATTTTCTCCTTTTCTCACAATGTTTTCAAAAGCCCTCTTCAGAGTTGTTAATCCTCGGGATTGTGTGGTAAATGGTTAAGAAAACATGTATTTTAACCTAGATTTTGATCTAATTGTGAGGAAATTTTCTATCTAGTGAGGTATTATTATAAGACATGACAGCTTACTCTTTGATGGGGGAAAAAATGAAACATACAGCAAAAAATGCTAATCTTAAAACAAGGTCTCTACCCACTGATCAAATGGGGCTATATGTATACATATTGTTATTGAACGTCTGTTAAAAAAGGAGAACGAAAATAGGCTTGAAAGTATTTGTACATTACAAAACAAATATGGCCTCTAAGATACAATTTGTCGTTGAAGGGATAAAGAAAAACATAGTGGAAAAAAGGATAAAATGCTGGTTACTTGCATTTTCTCCATTCTAATATTGAATTCCAAAGCTTCCTTCCTCATGTCATAAAACACAGGATTGTATGGTAGAGAGTTAAGACATATTAATGACATTTTAGTTGAGAGTGATTACCCCATGACTTATGGAGTAAGTAATTCCCTAAAAAAGATGTCGCAAAACTGGGTTATCTGATGTGTTCCTGCATGTAATTTCTGTCATCATTGAAGACAACATACAGTTTATCATTGCAGATTACAGACTATATAACTTATTTTGAAGATTCTTTTAAAACTTGCCAAAACTGAATCATGGTTTTGAATCAGTTTTATGAAATTGGAAAAAAAGTGGATGGAAGACATATGCATACAGGAAAACACATGTGATGTAATTTGAAATATGCATGAAAACAACTGTAAACAGGAAAAATATATTTTGTGTAATGAAATTGAGTAAAAGCAGTTATACTGCATATTCACTTTCATAACGTGTGTAGTATCTGTTGTAACAAGTTATTGTCCCTTTCCCAACTTTATTTTCTGTGTAAACCATAGAGTAGTTTTAGTGTTTTTTTATTTCTTCTTTGTATCTGTAGTCTGTCTGGTTATGGTTTGAAATATTTTTCATCTCCTTTCTTCATGGGTTTGGTTTTGAAATGGTAAGCAATTGTTAATGATCATTAGCATTTTAGAAAACTTAGGATAAGTTAAGTAATTACTTCCTTTTGTATATTTCAGCTGTTGTCCGTGATTACATGCTGGAGAAATCTCGTGTGGTTCATCAGTCACAAAAGGAAGGCAACTTTCACATCTTCTATGCTCTGTTTGCTGGATGTCCAAGACAAAAACTTGAGGACCTCTTCTTAGTAGAGTCCCCACGTTTCTACAGGTACTGGTTTTCAAATCTAAATATGATAGGCATGATATTAAGTTGCTTGTACAGACAGTGTTTGTTGAATTTAGACTGCAGAGAAAATGCACCCTGATTTTAGGTCTGCACTACCCATAAATCTGTGACATGTTGTAAAGTCTATTTGGTTGGTATGAAAACTAACATTTGGCTTAAATTTATCTATCTAGTACCTAATCATGATGGAAAGAGTGCAACAAATTCAACAGCATACTATCCCACAGTCAATTTCAAAACATTTATTATGTGTTGCCGAGCATAATCAAACACTTGGTTAAAAAAAACTTATACTTGCACAGACACATTTCACATTGTTTGAATATAGTCAGTTCCAAGAAACATTCTTGCAAAAAAGGAAATTGACCTGAACAGGTATACCTTCTTTCTCTTCTTTCTGGAATCATCTTATCAATTATCTAAATAATCAATAATTTGTATCACGTTTTTTGGTTTGGAAGAGTGGCAAAATTGCTTTCCGGACAATAGGCAGCAGCCTATCTGTTAAAAAAGTGGAAATTTTCAAGAGTGCGGCGTATAAGATGAAGCGGCTTATACGTTAATTCTATTTTTCGAATGAATCTTTTTGTCTGGCCTGTAAAACGGGAATTTAAGGAAACCAGTCCACGATTATCTATGAGGGTGCCATTTTGGTTCACGCCCCTTATGTATTTTTCGAAGACTAATACTTTAACTGGTAGAAAATTATACCGCTTGCAAACTTACGAAAGTGTTAAAACTCGTGACTACTCTTGATTTTCACACCTTCCGATTGACAATATTGGTTGGTACAAATCAGTGGTTAACTGCCAATACAATTTGAGCCATTGTTCAATTAATCAATCGATTTGAAAATTTTGAAATTCCTTCAAAACATTCAATGAATGGATGAATAAATGATAACGGTCTCAAGTTCTCTGAGTGATTTGATCTGCAGAACGAGAAACCACTCCAATGAAATGAAAAAAAAAAAAAGTACAAAAACATGTTTCACGTGTTTATCATAACACATGTACTGGTACATACGTATACTCGTATATCTATAGATGGAAAACATTTTTATAAACCAAGCGTTTTAGCCGCGGTCTATGTGCCGGAGCGGCCTATATGGTAAATTTTACTTTCAAAATGGTGAAAATGAAAGGGTGTGGCCTATACAGTGCAGCGGCTTTTTGTCAGTAAAATACGGTATCTGTTTATGTTTAATGGATTTATAAAAGTATATGCATACTGGAATAGTTCAATTTCTATGGCCTTAATGGTGAGCATTGTTAAGCATGAAAATCACATGTTTGTTTCAATTGGTTTGCCAGTTGTGTACTTAGAGTCACAACTGAATCTAAATATGAATGAAATTACTACAAAAACACATGGTTTTACTATGATTTGTTATCTTTTATGGCTGTCTCCAACTGTCCCTCACTTCTTTGTGGCCAAGTAAAAAAAATATTGAGATATCACTAGAGAGTTTGATAGTAAAATGTGTGTAATTGAAAAAGAAAAGTTGTGAAAAAATTGATTTCTGTATATTTTTTGTAAATAATGAATATTGCAACAAAGAAATATTGAAGAAGTTTTACCATTTGAATGCATTTGATTTAAACATGAGTTTTTTTTTTATAGAAACCAAATAGACTATAGCAATACTGCATTGAAATTCCAGTTGAACTGGAAGTGCAGGTAACTTTACAATCAATTCCAGCATTTTCTGATTGCCAAGAGGAAATATTGATCCTTTAGAAAGTTCCCTCATGAAAATATTTTAGGATGTTTTTTTCTGATACTCTCTTGGATGAATGTAAATATGGGTCAGTCAGCTCAAATAGTAGGTCATTATGAAAAATCTGAGAAAAACTTGTGTACACTCATGAGGCTACTTTTTCAGTCAAAAATTATGAAAATTGGCAATCATATTTGTCTTGATGATATTTCAGACAAGTTTAATATTGGGTCTCATTGGATGAAAAAGTAGTTGACCTTTTGATTTTTGGTAAAGAATTTTTTGTACCATTTTCCATTTGAAAATCATACAGCATTCTAATGAAACTTTTGTGAATCACTCAAATGAATAAGAATGACTTACATTAAAGGTAAATTTGATCAGAACTTATTATTTTGCGGCTGATTGTCAACCTACAACTAGTTTGTGTTTTTAAATGTACTGAGTATATTTGATGTGCAATGGTATGCTCAGGTTTGGAATATTTTATATTAAAGCAAGAGCTTTATCATTCTATTTTTCGTTCTCAAACTTCACAGTTCATGACAAAATGATTTTCAGATAAATGATTTTTGGAAATGTTTATTTAAATGAAAAAAATTTATTGCAAGTTCATTGATATTTATGGCCCTTGAAGAAGATCTCCTGTGTATTCATTAACATCATCCAGGTTTTCAAGGAAAACATGATTTTTTTCGACTTGGTTATTTGAGATGCAGATTTCTTGAAGATTTATGTCTCTGTTTGTGCCAGTTATAGCCCAGCTATTTTTAAGGCATTGGAAGAAAAGAAGTTTTTCAAGACCCTCTCGTTAAATTTTTAGCCATGATCTGAAGTTCTTTCTTTAAAATGTTCAGGCCTTTTTCTTAAATCTTATAGTTTAGAGTACCTATAAGATCAAACTTTTTCTTGCAATCAATAAACACCAAGAAGTTGCAATCTCAAGCTTAGTTTTTGTAAACCATCCAACAAAATCAAATTTGCAACAAGAACTGTACGTTTAAGAAGGTAATGAATTTTTTAAACTTTTTCCTTAAGGATTATGCGAAGTGACGAGGACAGTTTGGACGATGTGGAAAGATACAGAGCTGTGTATGACTCGAACATGGAAATTCTTACAAAAATTGGCCTGGTAAATAACTCTCCTTGATATTTGAAAAATCCCTGATTTATTCTTAGGCAAATATTTTCTGAAAAAAAAAAAAAAAGCAGTAAATATTTATGAATTTCAAAGTCAAGTTTCATTTGATACAGTGTTTATCTTAAATACAAAATAAGTATCTTAACCCTTAGTCTGCCAAGGACAATCCAGGAGCTTTTGTGAAGATCAAGATCAGTTGTACAGAAGATGCAGTCTGATCTTGGATCTACGTTTTAAATAAGGATATATATTTATCCCAAAATTACTTCGAACTAGCAACATTTGAGTTCTTAATGTCGGCTGAAAAGTTTCATGCAACTTATTGTGCAACTTATGGGTTATCATAAAACATTTACGTGATATGTAAGGAGAATATGTACAAAGTGTTGTCATATATCAAAAAATATCTGACAAAGTTTTGAGAATTGATAACTGTAGAGCCTTGGCAAAACAAGAATCAATTCTCTCAAGTAAGTTAGATATTTTTGATATACAACAACACTATGTATGTATTCTACACTGCTAAAAAAATAAAGGAACATATGTCCTTTATTTTGAATACAAGATAATTCTCTCAGTCCAAGACAATGCAAATGATTTTCTGCTCTTAAGTTCATTCAGTCGTAACACTATAAAATCTCAGAACAGGCAAAACGATTTGGTTTGCTCAAAAGATGTATGGGCTATACCTGTAAAAGCCATCTTTTTGATATGCCACACAGGCTTTTAAAAGAAACGGAGGTGTCATTTTTTATTCTTGTTTTCTTTTTTTCATATGATTTTACAAAACTATCAACAAAAGGTTGGAAAAATATTTGTTGCTTAACAAAAGAATAAGGAAAACAAATTTCTTGATTTTCTTCTTAACACGGCTTATAAGTATTTAAAATCAAACAAACAAGAAAAGAATTAAGACATTTTGTCTGGTAAGAATGTACGTTGATGGTATTCAGAGGAAAAAGACTGAGTGTTTAACAAAATGAAAGATTGAAATTTCGGTATTTGTGTGTTCCTTTAATTCTTTTTAGCAGTGTATTTATCTTTTAACGTCTGAGTTTTACTTATCATGAAAAAGATGTGAAAAACGTTTGCATAATTTCAAGGGAAACAGATCTATTCAATTTAGTCGGATATAGATCAGCTGTAATAATGATTTCATGAATGATGTTCACTACATCATAAAACGTGACGCTAACTCACACAAAATTCATTCCTGCTCTAAAAATACATGTATCTTTGCTACATCAGAAATAAATATCGCATAGGTGTTATTGCATGGGTAGTCGGTTAGTTGAAAGATAAAGATATTTATCTATGTAAATAACTTTACATCACTGGTGTATTTTGTTCATGCACAGTCTTACATGTTACAAAGCCTCATATGCTGCAAAGCTTGGGCTTTTCGAGATCGCTGGATGAAAAAAAATTGTACTGTCATGCTTGAAAATTGAAAAATAATGAGATTGCTTCTCGTGTTTTGTTATCCATAATTTATGGTTCACAAAGCGCTCAAGGCTAACTTTTGTGTTAAGTCAAGCTACAGCTGTGCATCTTCCTTTTTTTTCTTTACTTTGCATGGGATATTGATGCCAAATTGAAGCCCCTTTGTCTCTTGTGTCCAATTTGTTTCCATGTCTTGTAGAAGTTTAAACATGGGTACCACTGGATCAAAATGTAGGTCAAATTGTCATATCTTAAAAAAAAAAAAAAAAAATGTGTGCACTCTAGAGGCCGCTACATTTTCAGTCCAATGTTCATGAAACTTAGGCAGAATGTCTGTCTCGAAGATATCTCACATGAGTTTTTAAACGGGTTATGTTTGATCCAAATATAGGTCACTACATAAAATCTTAAAAAAACCTTATGTGTACCCATAGGCCAAAAGTTCAGTTCCAAACTCATGAATTTTGGTCGATGTTTGTGTTTGAATAAGTCTGAAAATTTGTCATCTGAGGAAGAATGTAGGTCACTAAGGCAAATCTTAGACAAATCTTGATTATCCTTGAGAGTTATCATTTTTAGTCCAACACACATGATACATGGTAATAATAATTGTCTTGACATAATCAGGAATGATTTCATTTTTGGTCTATGATTAGGTCAAGGGTCAAAACTTAGGAAAGTTTTATGTTTACCTAACAGGCCCCATTTTCATTTCTATACTCATGATTTTTTTTTCAGTATAATTTTATTGATACTGTATGATACTTGTTGTAAATTTGGTCACTTAGGGTTAAAATGTTGGTCACGGGGTCAAATTTCAGAAAAAAAATTGATGCACTCATGAGGCCATAGTTTTTGTCCAGTACTCATAAACTGGTCAGAATGTGTACTTTATGATATCTTTGATGTGTTTGACAACTGTTCACCCTGATGTAAGAATATAGGTTTCTTGATTAGATCATGGAAAAAAGATTGTTTGCACTCTAGAGACCAAACTTTCCATCCGAAACTCATAGAATTTTGACAGAATGCTTATACTGATATCATTTAGAACAAATTTGATGATATGTGTAGAAGTAGTTACTTTGGTCAAATATTATTAAATTTCCGACTGCTCTAGAAGCCATCTTTCAGTCCAATGATCATGTTAGATAGTTAGAATGTTTGTCTTGATAATATCTTCGGTGAGCATAAATGTGGGTGACTTGGTTAAAAAAAATAGGTCACTTGGTTATATCTTAAAAATAAATTATGTCCACTTCAGAGTGGTTGGTCAAAACGTTTTTCTTGATAATATTTCAGAGGAGGTGCCATTTAAATGTCACATTTGTTGAACAATATTCGTGAAACTTAGTGAGAATTTTTGCCTTGATAACACCTTTTTTGTAAAGTTATTTACATTATTTACATACCACACAATCCTGGCTTTTAACAACCCTGAAATTTGTCAATTGGTAAAGAGTTAAAGTTACAGCTTTTTAGGTGAGCAACCCAGAGTTATTGTAGCCTTGCTTTTTACTTTTAGAAGGGTATGAAAGTACAAAGCTACGAGTTAATAGATTTTCAGTTAAAAAAAACCCATATCTTTAGCAACTTCAAGAGTGAGGAGTGTTTGATTGCTACAATATCCTTCAAAATACAGTGTTAATCATTGACCAGACTTGGTGTTCTATTAACCCTTTACCACTCAAGCCCGAGTTTTAACAACTCTGGTAGAGAAGGCTTTAGAAAACATTGTGGGAGAGGAGCACATACGGATAACCAGCATCTCTTCATTTTCCACAATGTTTTCAACCCCTCCCAAAACAAATTTCAATTTTTGAGTCACATTCATTTCGTATTTCTCATACTCATACTTCCAGTCCGAACAAGTCTTACAAATATTGTGTGTCTTCGTAAAGATTTAAATCCGATCTTTGTTTTCTTCTGTCCTTCAAAGCATCTAATATTGCCCATAGCTTGCTACATAAGATTATATAGAGGATATTTGTTTTTTACGGTGAAAGATCGAAATTTATTTCATCGAGTGAACATCATCGATAATATTTTCACGAGTGGCGCATGATGTTCACGAGATGAAATAAATTTCGATCTTTCACCGTAAGAAAGAAATATTCTATTTATCCTATGCTGTTAATCCTTTCTGGGGGGGAACTTAATAAAAATCCAGTACAGTTCTTTTCGGTTTTTCCCCGTGGCGTACCCCCTCGACATAGCAACGCATTACAATATTACGTCAAGCGCGAGAAATGTAAGGTAAATTATGTCATATTTCCATCTGGTTGTGAGGCACACGCATTTTACCTAGGTAACTAGTGCGCGGGAACAAGTGTTTCTGTCTTCAATTGAAGAGTTCGAATATAAAAATCGGTATTTTCACTGGTCGTGACCATGTAATATCAAAAAATATTTCATTGATATTTCTCGATAACCTACCGGAAAGCATGAAATAATATGTTGTAGTAACTTTCCTGGTGATTGTATTTAATTCGAGCAGCGAGCGTGATGACAAAATTTTCTCACGCAGCGAAAAGTAAATACAAGCATCAGAAAAGTTACTACGGTATAAGATTTTTTTTATTATACCTACAACTTTCAACGACTAGTTTTCAATAATTTAAATTTTATTCAAAAACGGTAAACAAAATGAGACAATTAATGGTGTTGAAGGTAGTAACTCTGTTTTTATTGATGGCGGATTAATATTAGTGCGTAATTTTGACTAATCAAATCGCAAATCAGTGTATGTTAGTCTGTGCGCGAGATACGTCATCATACCATATTTGGAACCGTATTTCACAGAGTGTAGATATAGATTTTTTTTTTTTCTGTCGCGTGTGTTATTTTATCCGATTGCGACTGATGTATTTGAGTCGAGAAATTTACTGGTTTATATTAAAAATGATTATTGCAGGATACAGAGATATTGCATGTGATATTGGCAGCCATTGTTAACATATCAGAGATAGATTTTGAAGAAGGCCATGAAGGGAAGGCAGAGATAGTGGATGCTGCACCTTTTGAACATGGTATGGGTTTACGATTGAGCTGCTTCAACTCTTTAACCAGACGACAAAATTTAAACATCCATATTAACCCTTTATCACACGATTCCGACTTGAGAATCCTGAGGAAGAGGCCTTTTGAATAAATTGCAGGAAAATGGAAAAACATGCTGGTTACCAGCATGTTTTTCCTTTTCTCACAATGTTTTCTAACTTTTCAAATATAAATATCAATTTTTGAGTTAATTCTATTTTGTGGTCTACTAAAAATTTCAATTGGAACAAGTTTGTAATAGTGTTGTTTGGTAAAGGGGTTAAAAGTAATGGGAGGAAACATATACAGTGTAGCTCAAATGATGGTAATTGTCTTTCAAAGTATAGAAAAAACAGTGTCAAAGGAGAAGATGCTGGTAGTCAGCATTTTCCCTATTTCCCATATTGTTTTAAATGGTACATGTATTCTTCCTTAGGGCCACAAAACATGGAATGGGGTAGACAGTCCCTCATTAAAAACATTGTGTTTTTTTTAGTTTTTGAATGCACTGCTCTTGAGATCATAGTGGGAAAAAAAAAAAAAACAATTGCAAAGAATTATTTTTTTGCAACAATGTTCTGTGAATTTATTTTCTTATGAAACTTAAATTCTTTCTGATTATTAGTACTTCACAGTGATAGTTTTACAGGTTTAAACTTCAAACTTATATAAGGAGGTGCTGACTTGACAAAAACGCGATGCTAGAACTAGATTTACTCACTCACTCTTAAGGTAGTTGACAAATCCGGAAAAATATCCTTGTATAAATCAGAGAACAACCATGACATTTTAGATATGTCTATTAGGTCGAACGTTTTAAAAAAATCAAATCCATGCAGAACTCTAGTAGCCAGGGCAACAATTAAGGAAAAAAATTGGCAAATCTTTAACCGCAATAAAACACAGATAATTGCCCCCAAATATGATTTTAGTTTTTGACAGGTTGCATTCGTGTATAGAGATTATTGCCAAAAGATTGGGCGAAATAACTGCACAGATATTCTGTGCACGTTTGAACTCTTAGTATTTTCACAAAATAGCTACAAAACTAGAATTTGAACATACCTGTTGCTTGTGTATTCAATAGTCCTCCATTTCACATACACATACACTCGAGATTTTAACGCTTCCCAGAATAGACACAAAGTGGTTGCCAAACCGTGCAGTTTTTTTTGTTAGATTTTAGTCAGTTAATTTGGGATTTTCATATTTTCTCTGTCATAGTTGTTTTTCTATGTCTTCTTTCAAAAACGCCATGATTTTGATCATAAACAGCCTTATGTCATGGCGAACTAGATTCGACAAATATCTGAATGGAAAGATGGACTTGGATGGTCACAAAATACCGATGATCGCTAGAAGATGGAGAAAAATTACCTGTCACAAAGTGGGTTGGGAAAGATTGACCAATTCGTGTAAGATAAATTTGGCATGTAACCCTAAACTTTGTCAATTTTTTATTGCTAAGATGATATTTGAAATTAGAAAATTGCTTACCCATAATGTTAATTTCTCAATCCAACCACAGACAACTAGTTAATCATTGTCCCAAATATTCAAGTCAAGAACGTTAACACATTTTCATCACAAAAAAACATACCAGAAAGTACATGAAAAAACAAATACAATTAAAGCAAAAAATAAAAATGGTAATTAATACAGATTTAAACAATTGCAAGCAAAACATGCCTTGGCGTTAGCATGAAATTATGATTGCACAATAGTAATACTATTCAGAAGTGGGACGTTCAGAATTGTCAAGTATGTGAAACATTCTGCACAGGAGAACATGCACAACTATTTTTGAATGTCAAAACAAAAGGTTTTGTTGCCATCTCTATCAACCCTGTTTATATTTAAAATGATATCTAGTTTCACAGACTTAGTACATTTGTTGAAGAAAATGAATAATGATAAATGCAGTCAAGTAGGTGCACTGAATTGTGGTTTGATGGTTCTCTTGACTGAGTTTACAATTTGATGTGTCCATATGAATGCGCAATGTACTGGTTCCAGGATAGGTTCAACGTTTACTGATACACTTTTCCTATTGAGCAGAAACGTCATGAGAAAATGTTATGTCAAGTACGTTAACTACATCTTCAAACTAAGCAATAATAGGTTATACATGTGTCACACAGATGTTTCCAAGCATAAACACAAGTAGATGTTGCTAAATATTTCGTAGTTTCAGTGTTCACATAAGTTTTTCGAGTTCTACATGTTTGAGTTTCTCTGTACGTGAAAAGTGATTGTACTGTGAAAACGGCAAGTCGTAAAATGACCCTATTCATGTTTTGCAATGGAGTTGAGGTTACTGAATGATAACTAAAGTTAAAAATTTAGGAATGTGGCTTTCATTTTCGATCATTTTCCCGCATGAACTTGCTCTTTTCACTGACTTTGAATGATGATTGACTTTTATAAGTGCTTCAGGTAATGAACGGTTTAATAATGTGTCCTTTGTCATGTGTTTTACTAAAATTTAATTGCATTTTATTGCAATGCACATTAAGACAAGGAAACAGAAAGTCGGTAGCTTTTTGCTCGAAAAATTCACTATGGACGTAAGGCGCTACAATGCACTATAAACGTCCAAACAAGAATAGAAGCATCATACATGTCTCAGAATTTAGAACAGACCGCAAACATAACGCTTGGGGCTACCAAATTTGGTGTCTAGCTTCATCATTTGAACCTCAAACAAGATTGTTAAAAAGATAGCCTTGGGGACAAAATTGATCCCATTTCTTAGATCACAAATTTTACACAGTGTGGTGGAGATCGAAGTTCACTTATTTTTTATTTCTCCTCACATCGGATTTATAATTTGATCATGGAATCAATAAACACCAGGAGAAAGTTTCCCTTCTTTAATAGATTAAACGTTTATAATCCAAGTTTTTAATTTTGCCAACATAACACAACTTAAACTTATATTTCGAAACTTTCTAACAACAACAACTTACTTAGCCCGAAGGCAGTAGTTTATATGGTAAGCAAGGACTCCATAGTGTCCAAAATCATACTCCAAAGTAAATAATAGACTCGAAATGCATAGAAAACTCATGAATCACATGAAAAAGAAAATATGCTCTCAGATCCTGGAGCAATGACAAATAAGCTTAAATGGAACAAAAGTAGCAATTCAAAAATATGCAGGAGTAAATGCATGGAGTTAATTAAAATAAATATATACAATTTAATTAGCAAGTTTGCGACACTCTCACAAAGAGGAAATTAATAACTTTGATTATTCCTGCTGAGTAAATTTGGGACCAAGATTAAGTCCAGTGAAGCTCAAGACCAGCCTACACCATATGCGCAGCCTGTGCAAAACCAAATTTTTGCAGTTTAGTGTCTAGACACTACGAAAACTCAAAATAGGCATTACTAATTGTAGATTTAATGTTTTAACAGCCAGGAATGACTTATTATGAAAATCTCAATAAAAAACACGGTGAAACTGTTTTAATCATGTCAATTGTACACCTTTACTTATTCATGATTACTGAAATTAATATGAGACCAATACAGCGTCCAATGTAGTTCAAGATCAGTAAGCCCCAGGTATGCAGACTCAGCAAAAACTACAATCACTGCACATATATTGTAAAAAACATATCAAAACTTTAAATTTTTCATTTATTTACGACTTTTTATCTATCTTATTGAAAAAAATGAGTTAATGACAGTACGAAAGAATTAATCAAAGTACTGGTAGTACTCATTTTCCAAATACGTCTATTCATAAACAGTTTCACTACCAATTCTTGCAGTGACATGAACTGCAGTTTGAAATTTCAATTCAGACGGAACAATGTCTCTGCATTCATTTTCTTCATCGTCGCTTATCTCTATCACTTCAGGCGTATTCATAAAGTCCTCGTTGCTTTGTTGTTCTGGTAATTCCGTTTCTGAAATGTCCTCGAAGTCCTTATTCTTTAGCAATTCATTCGTGGAATTATCACTTTTATTTTCATTACCAGTACAGATTTCTTCCAAATAGTTATTATTATTGTTACAATCCAGTGAAACTTCATTTACTGCTGGTTCGTCATTTGTTAAAGTATCCAAGATAGCGGAAAACTCTGCATCTAACACGTCAAATTGGTCCAAATTATCATTTTCACTGATCGGTTCGCAATCAGGAATATACGGGGGTCTAACATCATGGGTTAGGTTGGATTGTCGTCTTACACTATAAGCCCGTTCTCTAGCACTTTCTCTAGAGAATTTATGAGTGTTAGATAAATGGTCTTTAAGTTATCCTCGCCTACAGAAATGTGCTGCACAGTTAGGAACGGGGCAAAAATAATACTGATCCCCATGTCGTTCGTTGATATGGCGATTCAAGTTTCTCTTAAATCTGTATGACTTGTTGCATACATCACAAGTATACATTTTTATATTTTTTTTGAGACACGCTTAAATACGTCTGAACAATTCGACTGATAGCTGTGGAATGAGCAGTTAACACATTTATTCAAGAATTTAACGTGCAACTTTGTAGCTAAAAACAAGTTTTTGCTCCGGTGAATGTTCTGCACGTGCAATTTCGATGGAAAAGTTATACTCAATTCCGGCCAGTTATAAATATACACAGTAAATTTACAGTTCGATTCGCCAATCGTATTCCGTGTAACAGGAGCATAAATCGGATAGTCACTTTATAGTTAGATTTACAAAGTCAGTTCTATGAAACCTAAAACTGTTTGTTGAACTTTCTTCTTGCTTCAAGTGCTGCTTTTCTTTTATTTTGGACACTCCTTTCTCGAACATCTGCTGTTTTTTATTTAAGATTGGGTTGTTCATCGGCATATTGCGGACATTCAATTGGGTATAAAAGGTTCAAGGGCCATCTTAGAACCTTTCCAGGATTGTATTTCTGCTCACCTTATTTGTCTATCTCTGCTGATGATATAGTCTATAATTCTCCCGATTTTCCAGCACCCTCTAGAAGTACTATCCTTTATCAGCACAACATCACCCTTTTGAACTACACTATTACTTTTGATCCGATTTGATCGGATCAGATACTGCTTTCTTTCTCTTAAATCATTCAAATAAACTTCACGCCACAAGGCCCAAAACTAATCTAAAAGTCTCCGTCCCTTTTTCCAAGATTCGTAAAGAGTATCTCCAGTACTTTGAAAAGGAGTTTAAACTTGATCCTTTCGATTTTCAATGTAACGGATTCCTGTTTTAGGATTCAGTGACGGAAAGTGTCCCGGAGTAAGTGGAATATTAGAATTATTGTCATCATCCACAAAAATTAACGGTCTGGAATTGACGACGGACTCAGTTTCCTTTATCACTGTTTGAAGTTGTATCAGACTCAAAAATCGTCGTCCAACAGTTTTTCTTAACGGTCTTTTCACGATTCCCATGAGTCTCTCATAAAACCCGCCCATCCATGAAGCAAGTTCTATAACAAATTTCCAGATCATTCCTGTGGTTGAGGAATACTAGTGTATTTCTTCACATGATATTATCCGATTCAAAGCCTTTTCGATCACTTTACTAGCAGCTTTAAACTGAGTGGCATTATCACTGACAATCTCACATGGAACACCTCGCTGGGAGACGAATCTTTTAAATCCGAGCAGAAATTCTTTAGTCGTCATGTCTTGTATTAGCTCCATATGTACAGCGCGAGTGACCATACATGGTCAGACAAACAAACCCATGCCTTTCTAATGTCCCCATTTGATTTTATAAACAAAGGTCCAAAGTAATCAAGTCCTGTTCGGTAAAATGGGGGTGATTCTTGCACTCTAGATTCTGGTAAAGCAACCATTGGAGGCATAACATAAGGTCCTCCTTCATAGCGTCTGCAAACTCTACAAGATTGAATTATTGATCGAACAGAAGCACGGCCATGTGGAATCCAGTAAGTATACCTTGCTTGGGAAAGAGTTCGTGATACACCACTATGACAGTTCTCGTTGTGTAATTTCTCAATTATCAGTTCCGTCAGTTTATCTTGTCTTGGCAACAGAATTGGACAACGGGCATTTTCGCTTAAACTTGAATGTTCCAGCCGTCCTCTGCATCGTTAAAGACCATCAGAATCCAAAAATAGTCCTAGTTGGCGTTGTAAATTAGTTGATTTTCCTGTTAAAATACCCTCTATTTCATCAGGAAACGTTACTTGTTTAACATATTTTAAACACATTTGCTCTGCATCCCTAATTTCACTCGCATGATTGAAGCTCTTTTTGTACGACTGTTTCAGCATTCTTCGAATGAAGCGATTCACATATGATGTCACTCTGAAAAGCTACGTCAATGATGAAAACTTGCTCCTATGTATTATAAATGGAGCTTCAATATGAAGCTCCTTGCTTCTGACCTTTTCACCAACTACAATGACAGCACTGTTTTCAAATTCCTCTAATTTATTTGTCTCAGTTACCTTCTCTTTACTAATGTCAATTTCATTAGGAGTAGTTATAGGGAGACACAAGTTTGGTTCATGCCACCATGTTTTGTTTGAACTTAAATCCTCAACATTTGTACCTCTTGTGGCAATGTCTGCAGGATTTTCACATGATTTTCCGTATTGAACAGTGATTTCTTTATGTCTCTTTATTTTATTGACCCTATTTTGCACGAATACGTCTAGTTTCTTGACTAATTTAAGCCATTCGATTACACACTGGTAATCAGCCCACATAAGTTTTTTCTTTATTTTTAGCTTCAGCTGTTCGTTCACAAACTGGAGACATCGGACATCTATTAGAACTGCCATCAACTGAAATCTTGGAATTGTAAGTCCTTTTACCGGAGCGAGGCGCGACTTCGAAAACACAAGATTAATGTCTGAAGCACCTTTTTTTAGTTTGTTGTAGATAAATAGCAGTTGCATAGACACGAGATGACGCATCGCAGAAACACAGCAAGTTGTATTCTACTGAAGTAGTATCCACGCCAAAAGACATACATCTCGGAATTTTCATTTGAGACAATCTTTCAAGATCATTAATTAATTCGTACCATTGCATCAAAATTTCTTGGTCTTCGATTTTATCGTCCCGGTCGATACGTTTGCTCCAAATGGTTTGTAACAAAAGCTTTCCGCGTAACAGAATTGGAGAAAACAGTCCCATGGGATCAAAGATAGTTGCTACTACTTTCAGAATACTTCGTTTAGTGATGTCTTTGACGTCAATCGGAATGTTTTTCGATTGTTTTATTGACAGAACATCTGAATCATAATCCCGGTTATGGCCCAATACTGTAACATCCTCAGCATTTGTTCGATCCTTCTCAGGTATGAAACGGTTCACATTTGCACTACTTGAAATCCACTCACGGAGATTCATGGATGCCTCTTGAAACACAGTCTTGATATAAGAGTACTGCTGAATTGCGTTTGTCTCTGAGTCTGAGCCCGTGATCATGTTATCCACGTATATGTCATCTGTGATCTTATTATCGTAGGTTGTACCATATTTCTCGAGATGGTAATCAACAGTTGCGGCCAGTAGAAATGGAGACGATATGATACCAAATGGAACTCGACGGAAACGATATTCTTGTATATTGTTCTCGTTAACGGATTGGTTCTGAATTGAATGTCTTTTAACCACAAGAAGCGGGTTACATCCCTCTGATCTTCTTGTAACTCGACTTGTAAAAAAGCCTCTTCTATATCAGCCAACAGCGCTATTTTATGCAATCTAAATCGCATGAGTAACCCACATAAATTGTGGAGCATCACTGGACCTCGAAACAAGCAGTCATTTAGGCTTGGGGCATCTTCATTAGCCCTGGCAGAAGCATCATACACAATACGAAGCTTGGTTGTTGTTTTCTTCGGAGTAATGACAGGATGATGTGGTATATAGTGTAGAAGTCCCTTTGTATTGGAGCAAGATACCTTTTCTATGACTTCGTTCTCAAGTTGGTCACTTATAATTGAATTGTGCCTTTTCATCAACTCCGGATCTCTGTTTAATCGTTTCACACATGTCTTCAACCCTCCAAACGCAAGATTGCTATTTGTAGGTAAATCAGGAATCTCTTGCTTCCGTGGCCATGTTACTTGGCATCTTCCCTTTTGAAACTTTACAGAGTCTTTGAAATTCTCTAGAGCTTGAACATCATCATCCTTTGAAAAATCCTCCTTGGTTCCAATACTCTCTACGATCCAAAAGTCCTGTAAATCGGGTTTTCTAGGAACTACAGTGTCAATGTTCTGAAAAATACTGGTCTTTGTTTCCATTGTACCATAGGTTACTATCAGAAAGTTTGTTTCGTTTGATTCCTTCGTCTTTTGGGATGTGCGTCCAGTCAATATCCACCCAAATTTCGATCCAAGGAGATGTAGCCCAGGCTGAACTTTCATTCTTTGTGGCAAAACAACGTCTAGGTAATAGTCATTTCCAAGAAGAAGGTCAATCGTTGAAAATTCAATATCTCTTGGTATTGAATCAGCTAAATCAATACTTCTAAGTAGATAGCCCAAAGACGATACGTTAACCGATCTTCTTACGATACAACCACTTATTACTGGCACTATGTTCGCAGCAATATTCGGGTACTGGCCATTGTTTAAAACCAGAGAAATTGTTGTTGATGCTGTTTTGATAACCTGTGACTTATCACTTCCGAACGTTGATAATTCTATCTCTTGTTCCTTTTCAGTCTTAAGTCCCAGTTTCTTAGCAAGTGAGCTAGTGATATATGTTCGTTGTAAACCACAGCCAAGAAGTAACCTTGTCTGATGAGAGTAGTTATTACTTGGATTTTTTTACTTCTGTCACAGCAGTCTGCATTAACACCATCTCGTTCTGTTGGAATTACTGATTCTGTTTCATAGTTAGATTCTGCTATGGTAGCAGTAGATTGCTCACTGATTGTAACACTAGCAAATCTTTTTGGACACAAGCTCCTGTGGTGTTTATTATCTTCACTACAGTACACACATGTTTTATTTCTCTTACAGTCTTTTGCCATATGCCCTTCTCTGAGGCATTTAAAACAACTTCACTTTATTTTTTTCTTTCTGTCAGTTACTGTTTGATATTTGGAACACTCATCACTGTAATGTTGTTCCAAACAGTATCTGCATTTATCCACAGAAAAGGTTTGTCTTAATTTACTTTCTGGCTTAGTTCGGTTTTCATTTGTAACTAGTGCTTCCATTGAGGTCATTTTAGAACTGGAAGAAGTACCTTTGTTCGACTCTCTGTGGGAGTTATTACGCTGATAACCTTGTTTTGAATTCTTCTGGTCTGCATTTATTGATTTGGAAGGATTTACCTGGGCACCTTCAAGAGCATCAACATAATGGCGTAATCTATTCCGTAAGAGATCTAATACCCATGATTTCTCTGCGTCCTTTTCATTTCAAGATCTACAAGAACTTTGATTGGTAATTTGGATTTGATCATCGAGACAAACACGGCTTGATGTACGTCTTGATTTAAGACTTCTAGACTTCTTAAATGTCTCTTGACGGTATCCAAAAATGATCACAAACCAGATGTTGTGTCTTGTGCAGTTGGTAGATTTATCATCTTGGAGTAATGCAAATCAATTACTTCCTGTGCTTTACTAAATATATCTCTCAAAGTTTGAAAGGCAATTACATAGTTGTCATTTGACAGTGCTAATTCCGATATTGCACCTTTTGCTTCTCCAGATAATTTGCTTCTTAAATAAATCATTTTTTCTATGTTTCACAGCAACCTTCACCTTTGTTACAAGAATATTATGTTTGAACTCCTCTAACAAAATACAACATGTTGTTACAATTTCTGATAATTTTCCATCTTCGTGAAGAATTAACGAAAGCATCTCATCATCTGTATCACCTATCGCTTGACATAAAGTGTTTGATCGGACTTCTAATCTCTCACGGTACACTTCCATCTTCCTTATAGACTTATTCACATCAGCGATTACTTTTTCTTTATCACAGGACAGAATATCTGTTTCACGAAGCAACGCAGCCTCTTCAATTTCATCTTCCAAAACCTTCCGATAACATGTTCTCACGGCCTTTATGTATTTGGTTTCAGACATTGTGGAACACTGATCTAGTTATTCTCAATGAAAACACTTTGATTAAATCCAGGTTAAAAGACATTTAAATCCAACATGGTTAAAATGACCTAGTTATTCTCAATGAAAACACTTTGATTAAATCCATGTTAAAAGACATTTAAATCCAACATGGTTAAAATGACCTAATCCATATTTCAGGAAATTCAATCACTATGTAATTTATTCCCAATTAGTAACTTAGTCCTGGTCTAATCTAGCTCCCGGGTTCCGGCGCAAAACAATGTGGTGGAGATAGAAGTTCACTTATTTTTTTATTTCTCCTCACATCGGATTTATAATTTAATCATGGAATCAATAAACACCAGGAAAATTTCTTTCCTTTAATAGATTAAACATTTATAATCCAAGTTCTTAATTTTGCCAACATAACCTAACTTAAACTTATATTTCAAAACTTCCTAACAATAACAGCTTACTTAGCCCGAAGGCAGTAGTTTATATGGTAAGCAATGACTCCATAGTGTCCAAAATCATACTCCAAAGACTCCAAAGTAAATAATAGACTCAAAATGCATAGAAAACTCATGAATCACATGAAATATGCTCTCAGATCCTTGGAGCAATGACAAATAAGCTTAAATGGAGCAAAAGTAACAATTAAAAAAATGCAGGAGTAAATGCATGGAGTTAATTGAAATAAATATATACAATTTAATTCGCAAGTTTGCGACACACGGCTTATTTAGTGATTACTTTAAAAATCTGCTTGTTTCTTATTTACAGTAAAACCAAGGGCTACAATACTTTTAAAATGGCAGTGGACCTCTTCAAAGAGTTTTCAAATTCTAGCCCTTGGGCCAATACTGGCCACTCAATGGGGGTCACAAGTTTTACATGATTGTGTTTTATGGCAGATTTTTTGAAAATTATCTTCTTATTCCTAGCCATGAGAGTTAGAGCTGTATTAATTTTTATGTGTTATCATCTAGCAGACTTTTACATAGCGTATCCTTATCTTAACCCTCAGGTAAATATTGATTCTGCCCTTAGAATCACAAATATAACATGGGCTTAAGGTGAAAACTTTGAATCTCTTTCTGTGTTTAGACAGCCTTTGGATGACATCTTCATGTTACTGAAAATATATCCTAGGGCTAACGAATTTTGCACTTAGGTTCATAAAGTGGATCTACATGCTTGTTCACATAACAAGCCCTGCAGTGAAAAATGATCCCACTTGGTAACGCTTTTTACAAAGGCTTTATACATGTATTTGGGAAACTTTAAATTTTTTTTTTGCCAATAGCAAGTGGGCCTAGACTTGTATTATTTGGCATGTACATGTAGCCTGATTTACTGAACATCTACTTTAAGATTAAACTAATTATTGCTTTTGGATGAAAAATGGTACTGCCCTTGGGTTCACAACTTTCAAATGGGTTTTGAACACTTAAAAAGTGTACATTTGCCAATCCATTTGACATAGAATTGTAATATTTGGTATGTAGCATGATATTAGGGACCCCACTACCAAGAATGTTAAAATCATTGCCCTGTGGACAAAATTAGTCCAACATGTGGATTTGCTAATTGTTCTCCCATGAGTGATTAAGGGCTATTCTGACCCTTTTATTTTTCTAATAGTTCGATTCAAAATGCATTCTTTTTATTCCGTCTTAATGCTGTCATCCTGACTGGCATAGGATGCAGCTCAGTTCAAACCTGGGTTCAACGATTGGTCTTATCCTGTTTTTAAAAACAAGTACATTAGATATTAGATATTAGAGTGCAACCAAAAACTCTTGAAATTTCTTTCCAAGCTTGTTGAAAGAGGGGTTGGATGTCTTCCAAGCCTATTTTACCCTCATGTATGTGGAATCCTAAAATGTAAATTGTGGCTGTTTGAATTCCATTTTCAATCTTGGCCTAGTATTGATATTTCCATGGAAAGTTAATGTGTAAATCTAGGTTTTGACTTCACAGTAAGATGTTTGGATCGCTATTTCTATGAGGTGCCAAAAAAAAAAAAAAAAAAAAAAGACACCGATTCACTTAGTAGTAATGCTGCCATGTTGATGTGACACTTCGAAAAAGAAACTTTCATGTTTTTTCTTTCAATAATCCACCCTAGAACACAACAATTTATAAGTTTGTGTTCAGTGCCAGAAAGAAACTTCCTGCCTTAACAGCATTTGATTTTTTATGTGTTAGAAGTAAATCACAAACAAACATATCTTAAACGTGACCATTTCAATGTCACTGTTTTCCTATTTGTTCTTTTTCTAAAGCCACGTGCCTTGAAAGCCTATGTTTTCTCTATTCTTGCCCCTTTTAGATATTCTTTCATTTGTAATATGCACACATGTCTTGAATGCTTTTCAGCGGTTGTTCTACTTGGTTTGAACAGGGAGGAGTTTGGCATAGCTCTCACTACAAGCAAGCGAGTAATACAAGGTAAATGTTTTTTTTTTTTTTTTTCTGTAACTTTCCATAATTTACGTACTTTTGATAATGGGGGCATTTTAGAATTTTATTGTCATACCAAACTTCAAAAAAGTTTCTATCACTGAATTTAGTGAGGAACGAGTTTGCAAACCAGCAATGAATAAAAAAAGGAAGATTAAGAAAAAAGGAAAAAAAAAAAAAAAAAAATAGTGGTATGCTCTGAAGTAGATACCTAGCCTGGTCATACTTTTAATTTTGTACCAAATGACAAAATGTTGAATTTGTCCGAATTAAAAGCATCAGCAGACGGCAATTTAAATGTGACTCAAAAACACGGATTTTTTTTATAGGGTAGAAACATTGTGGGAAAAAAAAAATGTTTTTTCAAAGGCCTTCTTTAGTATGGTTGTTCACTCTTTACCACATGTTTAGTTTTTGCAGTGGACAAAATTGAAAGCATGTGCAGAATACAAATAAATGTAACTCAAATGATGATTTCTATCTTTAACAGCGTAGAAACTATAGCGGGAAAAGGATAGAATGCTGGTTACCAGCAATTTCTCCTTTTTTAAAATGTTTTCAAAAGCTTTCTTTCCTCAGGGTTGTTACAAAACTCAGGATTGTGCGGTAAAGAGTTAAACAAAGGGTTTCTTTGTGTGATCTTGAGTCATTCCTTGTATATCTAAATGATCAATTAAACACTATTGAATTTACTATTGCTCATACAAAATGGTAAGTCAGGCATGCCTCATACAAAGATGTTATTTCTATTTGATTTAAGGACAAGATATTGTTTCCTACAAGACTGTTAGCCAGGCACGTGATTCTCGTGACGCTCTCGCAAAGATGTTATATGAGAGAATGTTTGGCTGGCTGGTTAGACAGATAAACCAAGATCTTCATCCCAACAGACAATCTTCTGTGTATGTATTGATTCTTTCAATGATGTCATAAAGGACCATCTTTGTAAGATATAATCTCATAATACAGCAATTCAGAAGTTTAACCTTTTACCACACAATCCAGACTTTTAACTACCCGTCTGAAAACTAACTTTGAAAACATTGTGGGAAAAGGATAAAATGCAGATTACCAGCATTTCTTCCTTTTCCCATAATGCATTCTGCCCTTTCAGCCAAAAATTGGATCATTTGCACTAGATATGATTTCTTGTCTGCAAATGCTTTCAATATGGACTAGTCTGAAATTTTGTTGTCTGATAAAGAGTTATTAGTTAGTTAAATGTTGATCCTCCTGGAAATGATTAGACTGATGTTTCTACATGCATTTGGAAGAATTTGGATATGAAAGCCAGTGTTTTGATTTGTGACGTACATGGAGATTCCCATGATTTCAGCACATGAGGTTTTGGGTGTATGACATTGTACATTGTACATTGTGTGTACTCAAAAGTAGGTCCAGAAAAAGGGAGTACCGGTACCTCATTAGTAGCTTTCCACTACGTAGCGTTTGTATGAGAAAGGATCAATTAAGAAAACCTCAAATTATGTAATTTATTTCATTACTATTTTTCTACTCTTTAATTTATCAGAATCAGTTTTAGTATAATTCAAACCTTGTGTATTACCTTTTTTTCTCATGATTAGAGGACTTCTGTTTCCTCCTCTTAGGATGCATTTTTCAGAATAAATACTCTCTCCTTATGTCACACAGTTTGCTTACAATTCTAAATTTCTCATTCTATAATAATCTAAATTTCCTACTCTGTACAATTGCTTGAGGTTTAAGTGCAAAAAGGTAGTTCTTGGCTGCAAGCAAACGTGTTTTCTTCACTCCAGTGACGATGTTAACAGTAGCAGCTACAAGAGTTCTTTATGAATTTCTGTATGGAACTGATAAATCCAAGTTTATCATTGCTAAGGAAATTAAAAAAGCGTAACGTGTAACAGCCTGGTCGTTCACACAAGCACTAATCATAACACATGCTGCTTAACTACCACTGAGAGAATCATCTTAACAATCTATTACAGTAAAGACAGCTTAGGGAATATTGGAATATTGGACATAGCTGGTTTTGAAAAGTTAAGGTTTAACAGTCTGGAGCAGCTCTGTATTAACCTGGTGAATGAGAAACTGCAAAATTTCATGAATCAGAGGATTTTCCAAATAGAGATGATGATATACAAGTCCGAGGGAATAGATATTGAAGGAGTTCATTTTGAGAACAATGACAAAACCCTAGAAATGTTTGAGGCGGTGAGGAAGTTTTTTGTTTTCAGTTTATAAATGTGCAATTGTTATTTTCAAGTGGAGAATATCAAAGAAAACTTGAGTTGCTTTCGTAGATTTCGTAGGTCAAACATCAGTTAGCATGATCAACTTAGATCTACTTTGTCCAAAGTTTTTTGAAAGATGAACTGACAAGCAAAAAACTTGCAAGAACTAAACCTGTTTTATAGACTGCGAACATCAATTTTTTTTATTTTGGTTTTTAACACTTTACCACACAATTCCGACTTTTAACCACCCTGTGGAAGACGCTGTTAAAAAGCATTATGGGAAAAGGAGAAAATACTGTTAACCAGCATATTTTCTTTTTGACACAATCTTATCTACCCTGTCAAAGACTAATTTCTTCATTTGAGCTACATTTGAATTGTCTACAAATGCTTTTAATGTGAATAAGCCTACATTTTTTTGTGTGGTAAAGCGTCAAAAAGTTATTTTTTAAAGCTTTTAGTGCTATTTTTAAGTTGTTGTTTGTGTTCATGACAACGAAAAAGCTGTATCAGTTAACTCCCATGTGTGCATTCACATGATATTGTCAATACTTACTTGGTGTAAAAGTTGCGTTGAAATGTTATCACCAAAACTTTGTTTGTGTTTATCAATATTCATACAAATTGTTGCAGAGAAAAGGAGGCATCCTAGCTATTCTTGACGAGACCTCAACATTTCAACAAGGCAGTGATAACTCCTTTGTCATGCAACTGAAACAGAAGCTCAGTTCCAATGAGCTATTTAACGAAGTGAAATCAGACGACCCAAGGTTTTTCATTCAGCATTTTGCTGCCCAGGTTAGCAAATTCCATACTTCACTTTGGCTTCTGATACAAAAGCTCTCTTAGTGACCTACATTTACAAAAATAGTGTCAATAGCCATTTTAACCCATTACTATACAAATATAACAAAATAAAAAAAAAATAAATAAAAATAAACCCAGCCTTTGTAAAGATAATTGGAAAAAAAAGGAATTTTCTGCAACCAACAATTTTTTAGTTTTTTCCAATAGTGTTTCATTACACTTTATATGCAATTGGTTATGCGTGAAAAAATGTTTAAATGTTATGCATTTTGATATATTGTTATAAACCAAGTTAAAGAAGGTTGTATATTGTTTTTAGCTCACTTGAGCGCAAAGTGCTCAAGGTGAGCTTTTGTGATCGCCCAATGTCCGTCGTCCGTCGTGCGTCGTCCGTCGTCCACAATTTCTTTAAACATCTTCTCTTCCTAAACCACTTGGCCAATCTTGATGAAACTTGGCATGGATGTTCCTTGGGTAAAGCTCTACCAAGGTTGATCAAGAGACTGAATTCCACCCATAATTTTGGTTGCCATGGCAACAAAAAGGAAAACATTGCAAAATCTTTGAAAATCTTCTGCTCTGAAACTAGAAGGCGTAGAGCTTTGATATTTGGTATGTAGCATCTCCTAGTAGACTTCTACCAAGTTTGTTCATATGATGTCCCTGGGGTCAAAACTGGCCCCGCCCCGGGGGTCACAAGTTCAAACATAGGAACAAAGAAGGAAAACTTTAAAGTTCTTCTTCTCTAAAACTGGAAGGCGTAGAGCTTTGATATTTGGCATCTAGCGTCTCCTATTAGACCTCTACCAAGTTTGTTCATATGATGCCCCTGGGGTCAAAACTGGCCCCGCCCCGGGGGTCACAAGTTCGAACATAGGAACAAAGAAGGAAACTTTAAAATTCTTCTTTTCTGAAACTGGAAGGCGTAGAGCTAAAATTCTTCTCCTCTGAAACTAGAAGGCGTAGAGCTTTGATATTTGGTATGTAGCATCTCCTAGTGGACCTCTACCAAGTTTGTTCATACGATGTCCCTGGGGTCAAAACTGGTCCCGCCCCGGGGGTCACAAGTTTGAACATAGGAACAAAGAAGGAAAACTTTAAAATTTTTCTTTTCTGAAACTGGAAGGCGTAGAGCTTTGATATTTGGTATGTAGTGAAACTGTTCTAAGTTTGTTAGCCCACCTGAGCACAACGTGTTCAGTGAGCTCGAAATTGGGTCACCTGGGGTCATTAACTAGGTCACTGGGTCAAATTAAAGAAATACCATGTGGGCACTCTAGAGGCCACATTTATTGCTCAAATGACCTGAAATTTGGTCAGAATGTTTGTCTTAATGAAATCTCGGATGAGTTTGGATTTGGGTCACCTGGGGTCATACACTAGGTCACTAGAACAAATTAAAGAAATACCTTGTGGGAACTCTAGAGGCCACATTTCTTGCTCAATTGACTTGAAAATTGGTTAGAATATTTGTCTTGATAAAATCTCACATATATTTGATTTTGGGTCACCTGGAGTCATAAACTAGGTCACTAGGTCAAATTAAAGAAATACCTTGTATGCTCTCTAGAGGCCACATTTATTGTTCAATTGATTTGGAAATTGGTTAAAATGTTTCTCTTGATAAAATCTAAAATGAGTTCAAAATTGAGTCATCTGGGGTCATAATCTAGGTCACTAAGTCAAATTAAAGAAATACCTTTAGGGCACTCAAGAGGCCACATTTATTGCTCAATTGACTTGAAAATTGGTCAGAATGTTTGTCTTGATGAAATATCGGATGAATTTGAAATTGGGTCACCTTGGGTCATAAACTAGGTCACTTGGTCAAATTAAAGAAATACCTTATGGGCACTCTAGAGGCCACATTTATTGCTCAATTAACATGAAAACTATTCAGAATGTTTGTCTTGATAAATCTTTTGATGAGTTCTAAATTGGGTCACGTGGGGTGATAAACTAGGTCACTAGGTCAACTTACGGAAATTCCTTGTGGACACTCTAGAGGCCACATTTTAAGCTCAATTGACCTGACAATTGGTCAGAAATTGAATTATGCACGTGGAGTGAAATTTCGCCTATTGACTCAGGTGAGCGATCCAGGGCCATCATGGCCTTCTTGTTTTTATTACATGTTACATCTATTAAAATATCTGCTTTTATGGTTTGGATAGGTGTGCTATGACGCTAATGGTTTTATTGAGAAAAATCGAGATGTGTTAAACCCAGAACTGACAGAGTGTATGAAGGAAAGCTCAGATGATATGATTAGTGACTTGTTCACAGTCAAAAGAGGACCTACTGGTACTATTTCAGTGTAAGAATATTTTTTGGTGTGAAACTTTTTTGTTCTTTAGCTCACCGGAGCACGAAATACTGAAGGTGAGCTATCACAATGGTCAGACATTGTCCGGTGTGCGTCTTGCACAATGTAACGAAAACAACATGGCTGATTGCAATTATACTTTACAGTCCTGAATGTTCCTTAGTTTCCCAAAGTGATTTAAGAGTTCCACCTGTTACGGCCTGTTATCGTCAGAAACATGTCAATATGTATAAGAATCAAGTGTTCCAGTCCCTCCATGGCATTCCCACCACTGCCATTGTGGGAAGATGTTGGAGGCGGACAGGATGCCTTTCATGGAGACTGTCTCCTTTTCTGGCTGGATTTAGCAGGCATCTTGTTGGTTTTTACAAATGGTGACAAAAATACGGCTGTTTCACTTCTACACCCTTCTATCGCTGAGGATGAGCAACAGTCTACATATACCCGTGTCTTTTCGCATTTGTCGCATCAAAGGGAACATTGATCTTTCAATTTGTGAACATCCCTTTCTATCGTTGCTTATCTAGAAACCACTGAAGTGTGTCTTAAAAGTAGTTCAATATGAAAAGAGTGGTTTGAGAGATTCCTTTAATGCCTGATAAAATGTGCAAAGGTTGATTTTCATTTTAAATAATAAGGAATAAGCACGCAGTATTTTGTACAGAATTTGTGTTTGTACTTAACTACATATGTAATATGTAATATTGGGTATCTTGAAAACAAAACTTCAAGTTTTACTCCAGTCTATATTTAATTGATCATAAGTTGATATCTATTTGGACTCGCTGGTTTGAATTACAATTATTGGCATTAGATCTGACTACAATGTGGAAAAGCAGCTGTTAATATATGGGTTGTATTTTTGACGGTGAAATAAATTTTTAAAGAAAATGGGAGTTTCATTAGAAATGGATTGACTGTGTTTATAAGATTATAGTTGTGTAAATAATTTATTCTTTTTACCTCCACTGTTTGCATATATGCAGGGTTATTATGTCTTATATTAGCCTTAACCATTGCTTTAAAGATCAAGAAATAATACAGACTTTGAATTAATCTTGATATTTTCCTTAAAGAGTAATGGCAGATGAAATATCAGTTTTTCCAATGTACCTGGCTTATGCTTTTAATATCACTGCCAAGAAGTCATTTTCTCTAACCATTGTGAAGTCGTTCACTATAATGTTTACCAAGGATTAAAACTCTCGTAAAATTGAATAATTGTTTGCTACTTGATAGCAGGCATTATCTCTCTTTATAATATGTTACTCTATCCATTTTATTTTCATACTGTTTATGTGGCTTTATGTATTCAAAATTTCTATTCCCCATTTGGTATGTCCCTTTAAACATACATTCTGCTTTATCTTAGATCTTCCGTCCCATTCCAATTCAAGTCATATTTCATTTATTCATGTTCTTACTGATTCACCACTTGGGTAAAGAAGAGCCCTAACAACGTTATTTCTTCCAATAGAATTTAGTTTTTACGTCTACCAATATGATGGACTATTTTCAATATTTATTATTTTCTGTCAAAATTGAAATTTGACATTTTCTCCACATTTTGTGTTTGGCCGAATCTTCAGGTCGATACTTCTTCCACCCTAATTAAATATGCTGGTAATGAGAGTATCATTGCCTGTACTTTTACTTTTCATCCCAATTTATTTTCTTCTCTCCAAGTAATTTGATGGAAACCATTATTAATCAACAAAACAACAGATTGTCAAACACATCAACAGACATAGTGATTAATTTCAACAGTTGCAATTGATGCATCGCTATGTAGGCAGTCACTATGATGATCCGTCAATGTATCAATCTATCATTTCACCCCTGTCAACAAACATACTTATTATTCTTTCTTAATGCTTTTAACCTTACTTGTGAAGGTTCAAACCTATATAAGATATACGGGTCAGTAATTGCCAGTAGAGTGATCCGGGCATGCATGGGCCTCTTGTTCCTATGCCTTGCTAATTTACATTAAACTATTTGCTTTAGACCTCAGAATAACTTCCGGAAGTCAAACAGACATGGCCCTCATGTTATGCCAAAAGGTCAAGTTCAACTGCACAAAACTCCAAAAGGTGAAAAACTTGCTGCTGAGCTGGGCAAAAGTTTAAGAACCAAGTTTGGATCCATCTTTCCAGCTAAGGAAGGTATAATAACGCAAGTGAAGCATGTGGAACAGCATAAAACTTTGGTGTCCTACTTCAGGGTAAGAATATCCAATAAGTTATTACCTCATAAAGCAAATTTGTAGCGGATGACTTTAAACAAACCTGTTAAACATGGGTAATGACTGAGAATGGTGCATATGCGTAAAATCAAGTAAAAACTTTGTGTCAAAAAGAGAACTTGCTTGTAAGAAGCAAAGTCTTCTTTTGACACAATGTTTTTGAAAGTGGTATGAGGTTTGTACCGTATTTTCCGGACAATAAGCAGCTGCACTGTATAGGCCGCACCCTTTCATTTTAACCATTTTAAAAATAAAATTTACTATATAGGCTGCTCCGGCACATACATGTAGGCCTCGGCTGATACGCTTGGTTAATAAAAATGTCATCCATCTATAGATATACGAGTATACGTATGTACCAGTATATTTATTATGATAAACACGTGAAACATATTTTTGTACTTTTTTTTTTCATTCCATTGGAATGATTTCCCGTTCTGCAGATCAAATCACTGAGAGGACTTGAGACGGTTAGCATTCATTCATCCATCGTCGAATATTTTGAACGAATTTCGAAATTGTCAAATCGATTGATTAATTGAATAATGCCTTATATTGTATTGGCAGTTAACGACTGATTTGTATCGACCGACATTATCAATCAGAAGGTGTGAAAATCAAGGATAGTCATGACTTTTAACATTTTCGTAAGTTTGCAAGCGGAATATTTTTTCTACCAGTTAAAGATGCCCGTTTACAGCCTGTGAGCAAAAAAGCTGTTAAATTTCAAACAATTTAGAATGATACAGAAATCAGTCCTTTGTGTAAACATCGATAAATTACTGACATATATGGTGTACTTGAAAAAAAGAAACATAGAGATTTGTATTAGAAACCGAACATTGTCAGAAGAAAACTGGCTGACGATCGGAGCTGTAAACAATGGCGGTGCGTCACGGAAATTTATCGTTGGTTTCCGCCTAGAATCGGATAGGGTGTAATTTGCATATATAGGCCGCGACCTCTGTCTGAAAATCGAGGCTGCAACAGAGAAGCCTCCATTTTCCTTCGTTTACCTCATTAAACACAGGGCGAAGATCAAATATAATCACGTGACAGAATGCATGATCATCATACGAATCTACCCGAGTGTATAACGGACATATCGAAATCTTCGATTCAAAAACCGGAAACGACGAGTCTGTTTACATGGAAGGCCGCAACTCAGCGAAATGCATTTTCTATCGACTGTAATCTAAGCAACCTTGCAACCGTGAGGCGCAATATTTGGCAAGAAGATATGAGAATGACTATAGTTTGATAAAATAAAAACAAAATGAGTTAAAACTGACTGAAAATGAGTATCAGGGCCTCTTTAAGGTATTAGTCTTCGAAAAATACATTAGGGGCGTGAACTAAAATGGCGCCCTTGTGGGTAATCGTTGACTGGTTTCCTTAATTTCCCGTTTTACAGGCCAGACAAAAAGACCAAATCGAAAAACAGAATTAACGTAAAAGCCGCTTTGTCTTTTAGGCCGCACCCTTGAAAATTTCCACTTTTTTAACAGATTGTATGTTGATTGTACTAGGTTTGTCCCTGGTGATGTTGATTGTACAAGGTCTGTCCCTGGTTACCTTGATTGTGCCAGGCCTGTCCCTGGTTATGTTGATTGTGCCAGGTCTGACCTTGATTACGTTAATTGTGCCAGATCAGACCCTGGTTACGTTGATTGTGCCAGGTCTGTCCCTGATGATGTTGATATGCCAGGTCTGACCCTGATTATGTTGATTGTCCCAGGTCTGTCCCTGGTGATGTTGATCGTGCCAGGTTTGTCCCTGGTGATGTTTATTGTGCCAGATTCATCCTGGTAATCTTGATCGTGACAGGTCTTTCCCTGGTGATGTCGATTGTGCCAGGTCTTTCCCTGGTGATATTGATTGTGCCAGGTTTGACACTGGTGATGTTGATTGGGGCAGGTTTGTTCCAGGTGATATTTGGTGCCAGGTTTGTCCCTGGTGATGTTTTGTGCCAGGTTTGATCCTGGTTGTGTTGATTGTGCCAGGTCTGTCCCTGGTTATGTTGATTGGCGCCAGGTCTGTCCCTGGTGACGTTGACATCATCTTGTTGGTCAGCTCTTTTCTTCAGAAGTACAAAACTAACATGTTACTATTTTGTATGCTGGCTTTTAGTGATGTAGCCGAAGAGACCTCTAAACTATAGACTGATTTATATAGATATCTGAGTGATTACTTCCAGGATGCCATCCATTTCAAGAACTTAATGAAGTCATTATGGAGAGTCAAGGAAATAGTTCAGTTAACACTTTACCATACACTCCTTTGTTTCTACAACCCTAAAGAAGGAAACACTTAAAAACACTGCTGGTCCCTTGCTTTATTTTCCTTTCCCACAAACACAGAATCCAACAGTTGGCCATAATTTAATTTGTCCTCCCCAGCTGTTTAGTGTATACACATGTCTAAAATTTTGCCAGTGGGTAAAATTTTTACCCTAATGCTGCTAAGTGCAACTCAGTGATCTGTTGCGGACAGTATAGATCAAGATCAGACTGCACATAACTTGCAATCTGATCTTGGATCTTCACTGTCCGATAGAAATTATTTTTCTCTGTAAAATAAGTTTGAAAGAGCAACATTTTTACTTTTGGGTTAAAAAGTTCATTTAAGTTATTCGGCAGGTTAGGGGTTAACAGTATTAGTTGTACGGTCAGGTGGCAGGGGACTTGGAAACTTGTTCACGGCTGTGGTGAATCATGTCGCTCCGAGCCGAAGGCGAGGTGGCGACATGATTCACCACAGCCGTGAACAAGTTTCCAAGTCCCCTGCCACCTGACCGTACAACGAATTTATTATACTGCAAAAGTTTACCATTCCAACGTGTGTAAAGCGAAATTTACCTGTTTTTTGGTTTCAAAAATTGAGTACGCTGACGAAGTAGAATTTCCCTTCTGAGTGCCCCAATTCAATGAAAACTGACGTCACTGGGAACTGACGTCACTGAAACCTTGGTAAAACGTGCAGTTTGGTGCATAATCTTGATGATAATCTTGATCGACGCCGCCATTTTGGATGCTGTGTTGAAAGTGTAGTCATGTATACGGGGCTCCCGAAAGGGAAAATGCTTTTACGTTGGTTTTTTGCCAGTGTAAATAATATATATGTTTGGGGCATATTATCCAATCAGATCACGAGAAATTTCTTCGCAGTATAATAATATAATTGTTGTTTGTTTGTCAACAGGCATCATTGCTGGATCTAATTGACAAGTTGAATAGTGCAGAACCATTTTATGTCAGGTGAGTATTTAGGAATTATAATTTCAATTCTAAGCCTGCTAGGTTTCACCTGTGGTAGACTGCACAGAATACCTGGTCTGATCTCAAAGCAATCTTATAAAATACTTTGTGATTTATTACAGTCAAATAAGCTCAGGCGCTTTTTTGTTTAAATTTGGTATTAACTCTTAACCTCACAAAAAAGTTTTGATATGTCAATTTTGAAGGCATTTGTAAATTTCAATGAAAAGTTTCTCAAATAGTAGGATTTGTCTGTGGTAGGAAAGAAAACATCATGGGAAAAGGAGATATGGCTGGTTATCAACCGTTTTCCCTCTTTTCTTTTCAATAGTGTTTACAAAAGCCGCCTGTCTCAGGGTCATTAAAACTCGGGATTGTTTGGTCAAGGGTTAACTTACAATATACACTGAAGTTATTTGTAAAGGAAACCTGTTTTATTCATAATGAACAAACAGTTAAAAGAACAGAGATTAAACGGACAGAGATCAACATACAAACAGACAGACTTAAAAAGTATTTATGTTTTTTTGACTAAATTTGCCCTAGAAATGATCTCTAGAATCATAAAAGACTGTGGGGGAGGAAACATTTTTGGTAAAGATAGTTGTTATCTACTAGAAAAAACTTTTGATATATTCAACCAAAGTGGACAGTGTAGATCAGCAGACTGCAAAAAATGAGCATTTCATTGTATGTTCTACAGTGTCTAATATTTTGCGGTTTAATCAGCTAAGCTAAAATAGAAATTATCTGTATTTGACAATCTGAGGGTTTATTAATTAAGCCTTTACCACACAATACCGAGTTTTAACGACATCGAGGAAAAGGCTTTTTATTCATTTCCCACAATTTTCCACTCCTTCAAAAGTCCAAAATTGTGTCATGTGGTTAAGAGTTAAATGTTGTTTTATTTCAGATGTTTAAAACCAAACATGGTACTTCAACCAGACTCCTTTGATGACACGATTGTTACAAACCAGCTACACTACAATGGCATCACCCAAATTGCCAAAATCAGGAAGATGGGATATGCTGTGAGAGTGGAGTATACAGATTTTGTTAGGAAGTATGTCTCTATGAATGCATTTTCCTATTATGGCAAAAGTCCCAAGAAAAGGATTTGAAAAGTTTTGATTGAGGACTAAGTTTGAACTATCAGCAAAAATGTTTATTTCGGTTCTTGTTAAAGGTGGGCACTTAGCCCCTAAACAATTTGGGTCTGTTGATTTGGCCAACACATTCGGTGTGACAACCGGTGTTGTTCCTAGGAAGCAGAATCAAGAAAGATTAGTTAAGGTTGCAAGAGGATTTTTCTCAATCGGCGTAAAAGGAATATGTCTAAACTAAGGCTAACAATTTGTGGGGCATTGTAAAGTCATGATACAAATAAAATTATGGATGGAAAAGGAGAAATCGATCATCACAATTTATTTCTTACTTTGCCTCATTGTTGTCTGAAATATGCTGTAAGACATAAAGTCTTCCACTAGATTAAAAGAAATCTTAACAAAAGATTGAGAAACACCAATTCATTCTATCCTGAACTAAATGTGCCACAGGCAACTAGAAATCATTGTAAAATTTGCTTCATTATTGTGATTTAATTTTTTATACATGGATACAAATTGAAATATTTTTGCTAAAGAAAATGGTTCAATTAATTTATCCCTTTATTACAATGTTTTCATAAGTGGTCTGCTGTAAGACAAAAAAGTCATTGGTAAGTGGTAATGTGCTAAATCTATGTCTGCAACCATATAACCCTTTACCAAATGACAAAGTTTTCAACTAGTACAATTGAAAGCATTTGCAGATAATGAATAAAATGTGACTCAAATACTTTGATTCTTTTAATGAAAGGTTTGAAAAAAAAATGTTGAAAAAGGAGAAAGTGCAGGTAACCAGCATTTTCTCCTTTTTCCACAATGTTTTCGAAAGCTTTCATCCTCAAAGCTGTTAAATCTCTAGATTGTCTTGTGTAGCTTTAAGTCCAATACAAATAATGTGAAACTCATGCACGTATGTTTTCTACATAAATATATGAGAAAAACGTTGTGACAAAAGGACATTGCCGTTTGTTTGTTTACAACAGTGTTTAGAAAAGTGAATTGCTGAAAGGGAAAAAAATTGTGTGGTAAGTTCTTGAATTCTGATATACTGGTACCTCTCCTGTAACTGTCCAATAGACAACACCCAATTTATTGAGGGCAACCATTTGTTTTCAAATGTACCAAATCTATCAATCAGACAGCCCTTAACGGAATGCTTTAACTTCTTTATGAAAATAATAGAGCAGTGTTCTGTTTTTGGCTAAGATTTTCATGACAAAGATTTTTCTGACTGCAATCAATTTATCAAACTCTTTAAAGAATTAAGCTTTATCGATAAGGTCTATCTCTGTGAATGAATAAAATCACAATTTAAATTTCCAAGTCTTGCTTTATGCTATGAAATCTCAAACCAGGCAGATACCTGACTTGTAAGCATTGGGTGTTACAATATCAATACCAGGCTGACAGTTTGAAATCTGGTTATAATTCTGGTTATGATAATGTAGGTACAAGAGATTGCTAAGAAACTACAAGAAGACAGACAGTGGTAAGGAGACAACAAGAGCCATTCTTCTGCAGCTACCAGCACAGTTTCACAGGGACTTTCGCCTTGGAAACACAAAGGTTCTGAATTTACTGTTTTCTTGTAATGCTTAGCTCTTTCCCAAACAATAAAATTTTAGATTTACCAAATTGAAAGATTTGCAGAGGACAGTGAAAGGTGATAGAATTTGTCTTTGACAGAGTTGAAAAAATTGAGAAAATAGGAGAGAATGTCGGTTAATGATAAATGTTAACTGTTTCGTTTACATATACTGGACAATGAAGGCTAGTAGAGTAATACTAGTCCTCATTGGCTTCTTGTTTATTGTTAGGTCTTTATGACACATGAAGTCGACCTTTTTATGGGGAAATTTTTGAACGTTCGTGAAAAAGCAGAAAAAAGAATCCTGCATCGTCTCGCTCCTTATGTACAAAGGAAAGTTGAGACTATTAGAGAAAGGAAAAGGAAAGAAATGGAAGAGCGATTGAGGAAGGAGAGAGAAGAAGAAGAGCGGAAACAAAGAGAACGTGACAAACAAAATCAATTACCAAAACTAGGTGTATCACAAAGGACAGGAAATTTAAGAGTGACTTTTGGTGGAACAGTTCAGCATTCAGGAGGCAGGAATGTAAGTTTTAAAGTTTTATATCTTTTACCTTTAGTGTATTTTGCACATTTTTACTAGTTTTAGTAGACAGTGTACATCATGATCAGACTTCCTTTTGTGAACACTTGACTATGTAGATTACAATCAGACTATGTATAGGTAGTTTGCAGTTCATAGGGACCCCCTGAATTTCGAAATATCTTGAAAAATCCCGTATCAATTTTTATGAAACTTTTCAAGGTCTTTCAAAATGACCTTACCAACTCTCACAGGGAAAATTAGAATTTTTCTTCAGCAAGAAAGAACATTTTGCGTATTCCAGTAGTGTTAATTTTTTGCTCTGAAGCTTAACATTCTGCGCCGGTTTCGCACGGTGACCAGAACAGCAAACATAACTGGACTAGTGCATGACTTCAGTACCTCAATTCAGTTAAATATGAGGCCCTGAAATTGTTTTTTGTACAAATAATATAGTTCTATACCTTACCATATATATCTCTCTTGTCACTTTCATTCAAACTTTGAAGTCTAAGATGATTTGTCCAATGTTTTCTTATATGGTGTCTGTTCTCCAATATTTGATTAAATTTTATATTCGGCATGGCTTCAAGTTTTTATACTGCTTTTGTTGAGATATGTGTTTTCATAAACAGGTAAATCCTTTACTCGGAATAGCCTTCAACCCTCCCACCGTTTTTAAGCTGTTTTGTTAATACTTTTTAACATTGTATTGAATGCAAAAAAGTCAAACTAAGTTACCAAAAATTCTGGAAATTTCACGCAGAGTTGGTAAAGAAAGGTAATATTATTAACTATGCAAATTTTCAGTACAATAGCTAAGGAATCATTTAAGATATTTCAAAATTCAAGGGGTCCCTATGAACCTCAAGCTACCAATAGAATGCTAAGTGTAATTTTATATTGAGGCTGTAAGTTATTTGTGAAATGTTGATAAAACAACAACAACAATAATAACAACAACAGTTACTGTTGAAATTACATAGCAGTTGATTTTTTGGCCAAATGACAATTTCTTGCAATTTTTGTACTTTAAGGCTTAGTTACCCTTACTAAATAGTCTACTGACTATTTTTATCTTATTCATAAGATCAGACAACAAAATTCTAGACTCATGCTTACGAAAGCATTTGCAAACGTATAGGTATGGCTAAAATGATTGCCTTTGAAAGCATTGAGACAATGTGGAAAAAGGAGAAAACACTAGAATACTTGAAAGCCTCCTTCCACAGGGTGATATATGTATAAAAATTAGGTTGTTTGTAAAGAGTTAGCTCTAATTATACCCCCACCAAAGTAGAGCGGGGTATAATGGTTTCAATAAGTCTGTCCATCCATCCGTCCGTCGGTCTGTCCATCAATCTGTCCGTCTGTAAACTTTTTCATTTCTGTGCTCTAACTGAAAAGCCATTGGACCTAGGACCCTGAAACTTTATTCAATCATTGCTTATGATCCAAGGTGATGCCATATTGTTTTTGGGTCACATGGGTCAAAGCTCAAGGTCATAGGTTAACTTTGTTTGAAAATCGTTTCCGTTCTCTATCTCAATAGCTGTTTGACTGCAGATCATGAAACTATATACAAATGTTGCCTATGATACAAGAAGGTGTCTTATTGTTTTTGTGTCATATGTGTCAAAGGTCAAAGGTTTTGAAAAAAAAATCATATCCAGTCTCTGATTTCGCTACTGTAATGACAAGTTGCTGTTGGTGGTACTTGTCAGTTTTGCGACAATTCTAGTTTGCATGAAAACATATTTATGTCATTGAGAAGGATACACATATTTGTTGTTTTGACAGAAAATTATCATGTCTGTACTTGAAGGACTTTTACATGCTATAAAATGGAATAACCAGACATTGTACTTTAACTTGTTACCAAACGACAGCATTTTAGACTAATCCAAATTTAGAGGATTTGCAGGTCAAATGATGTGATTTGTATAAAGAGTAGAAAACATCGTGGGGGAAAAAATGAGAAAATATATCTAGCTGCTGTGTGGAAGATTTTCTATGGAGAACACATTGATGTAACTGTTAAATATGTCACTAAATCATTTGAAAGTGTAGGTTTAAAAAAAAACAGGCTGCTCTTTCAGTGTAGTATTACCTTCTTTTGCACTAAAAGTATGAGCAATCAAAAGTGTACTTTGAGCTCTTTCCATTATGATTGTAGGGCTGTTATACATAAGTGACTTATGTTATTTATTGTATTTTATGTAGACCCCAGAAAGTGATGGAGGTTCAGAAGAAGAATATGTCGTAGTTCCACCAAATACAGAACAGAACGTAAGCATTGATTGTTTACTTGTGTGTCAGTGAGGAACATACTTAACTGCTTATCTTTTTAACAGTTTTATTCAGGGAGATGACTACAGTTATGTATTGTGAGCTGTGAGTGTGGTACATGTTTTAAAGAGAATTTTTTTAAAAATCCGGTCTACATTACAATCAGCTCATAGGTGCCGTTGCATGTGTCTTGAGGGACTCAATCTCGGAAATATATAGATGCATAAGTAAAATAACCCTTGTATAATTTCTTTTTTATTTACAAAACAATACACTTGGGTTTAAAACATTTTTTTTTTGGGGGGGGGTTTCCTTTGGTTTCACTGATTCTCTTGTACAAAAGGTCTTTCAAGGATTTTTTTTAATTACATGATACATACAAGGGCAACTTTTTATCGGACAGAAAGATAAGGATTTTTAACAATGTGGAAAATATTGTTGGAAAAGGAGTGGGTGCTTTTAACAAACAATTGCTTCTTTTCCCACAATACTGTCCCAAGATTTGAACTGCAGGTGCATGAAACATACTAACTCAAAAAGAGGATTAACTAAACAAACAAAACAAAATAATGGTGTTTTTTAATAAGGGATGAATAATTGCTGCAGCATTCGACCTTCATCAAAATCCATGAAACATTTTGCTGAGCCTGGTTTCAAATTTACAACCTCCGTGAGATAACAGCTGTGTATTACCAACTAAGCCACTGGTACTGAACGTAGGATAGTATAATTATATCGTTAGACATTTTAGCTTCTTGTAGGATAGTACAATTATATCTTTAGACATTTTAGCTTCTATGTCTGTGGATTGCATATACATGTAAGGAGGCATATTTTGTGCAGCATAATCACCTCCCCCTCCTTTTCAGCCTAAACATCATTGGTTAAATTATTGTAACAGTTTTAGTAAAACATTTTACCGAGGAATTTTATGTTTTCACAACAGTGAGTAAAATGGCTTTTGAAACATGTTGCAAAAGGAAAGAAAGGTGAGTAACCAATATTTTCTCCTTTACCCCCTCCTCCCGTCTCACAGACCCCAAATTGATCCGGAATTTGAAATTTTCGAATTCGCGGTGAATTCGGCTCGCTTCGGGAGATTTGTAGTGCTTCGTTAATCAAGTTGGCGTCAATTCAAACTCAAAAACATTTCAGGAGAAAAATTTCAACATGTGCATTTTTTTTCCCGAATTCAAAGGTCGAGCCGAATTGATTGGAAATCAGCGTGTTTCGGTGTACTTCATAGTACTTCGTACTACGTCCTAGTGTTTCGGTGTACTTTGTAGTAGTCAATTCGGCATCGTTCAGGTAAGAAACCGCCCTAATTCCGCACACTTTCCCCCGCTGCAGCAGCTGATGGAATTGTCCGGGGTTCTGCCTCCTGTCTTTGGTAAGCCAAGGCCGCACCCACCACCGCCTTTGTTTCTTGTGCTTCAGCTGTGGCCGGTGCTGTTCGTATTTCAGCTCCTGCTGTTGCCAAAGAAGACTTTGTTCAGCCAGGGCTTTCTCCCTCTTCTCGATTTCGATGTAGATGTAGCACAAGAAGGCATTGATGACTTCCTCAGTTGTGGTTAGTATGTTGTCTCTTCAAAAGTTTTAGGATAACTGATTCTCATCTAAAAATTAAACAATTTGTATACTGGGATATGTCTTTTGTTCAAATTCGGGAGCAATTTCTTGGAGAAGGTTTTAAACTCGTGGTAGATCCGGAGCTGTCGATGTATTTCATCGTAGTTCGTTCTTCATAGTAGTCCTTCGTACATACGAATTTGGATAGTCGGTGAAGATCGGGATGCTTCGTAGTACCTGGGCTCCAAAACTCGGCCTACTTCGTGAGAAAATTGGGGTAAATGCGTAGTAAATCGTAGTATATTGTAGTACGTCGTAGCACGTCCTGAAAAAATCGTTGTACTTCGGGAAATATGCCCTTAAGGTCTATTGAACGGCTCGTTTTTGTAGTGATTCATACGAATTTTGGGGGATTCGGGCTCTGTGAGACCGGGGGGTAACCTACAATGTGTTCTACCATAGTCGTGAAAAATACTTTCAACTTGGATGAGCCTAAAATCTTGAGTTATGACTGTTTGTGAGAGCTCCCAGTTTGACAGAAATTATGTCAATGTGTTTCAGGAGGAACCTGTACCAGGACCTTCTGGTGTTGATGATGCTGATGGCAACTCAGGTGTAAGTAATTAAACTATATACATTTATTTATTTAGCAGCTTTACCCTGTTATTTCACAGAAATGGTTGTTTACACTACCACATGTATCAATAAACTGTTGGAGTGCATGCTGCAAGCTGATGCTCCTTTTCCAACAAAATATTCCATATTATGAAAAAAGAAACAATCTTTTCTTCCTTTAGTTCTCAATTATGTCAGTTGTACTAGTGAGTTCATAGTATGCTTCTAAATGGAGAAATCCAAATGTTGCCACGCCAAACTATTTGTGGCTAGACTATTTCAATATACTGTTCAAACTCTTATTTTTTATGGGGTTTTTGTTTCTGTTTTGTCTGTTGTTAAGAATTTCATCTACTAATTCACATTATCTAACAGTTTACACTTGTGTAGTGGCAGTGGTTAAAGAAAAAAGAAAAAAAACTGACATAGTTGTGAAGAATTCGCTAATATTTTATTTCTTTTTTTCATGGTGATAAATTTTTCGTATACAAACTAAGATACCATTAAAGATACAAGATCTAAGCGAATCATGAGTCAAACCCAATACTGGTAAGATTGTCAATAATAGACAATAGATTTTAAGATATGTTATACTCAATGAAATTGAATTTTTAGACATTATGATGGTAAGTCTATTCCAACCTAAAGTGATCGGTATCCATCTATAAACAAAAAAACCCAAAGTTGCCAAATACTGCCTCAAAGGGAATAATTATTTCTGCTAGAAACTGTAATTCTGTGAAATATGACAATGTTGACATGAACTACAAAATCTCTACCTACTTGCATGTCTACTTACAAAGTAAAAGACTAAGCAAGATGTCATTGTACCGCTAGCTTTCAGCTGACCCCGTTTTACTAAGGCAGTTACGAACAAAATTTCCGTAAGTTTTACGTAACCATAGTATAGTGGCATATTTCTGCCACGAGATACGAAATAACTATCATGATTATTTTAGAAAACTATTGCAATAAATCAGTTTCCTGGAAATTTTATCTAGATAAAATGTAAAGATCAAATTTCCAGGAAACTTTGATTTATCGCAATAGCAGGCTCTTTCTACTCACTACCATCTACCATCTCACTTGGAAAATTTCCTGTAATGTAGAAGTTAGTATCACACAGTTTGATGGGTTGCTTTCCGAAAATTCAGTTTTGAATTTGGAATTTTCATATGCTTTTGATTTCAAAGAGTCCTAACATTTGTACTTTTGGAAGGGATTAAATTTTTTCTAACCACCAAAGGACTACAGAATGTCCTGAGATATAATTTTCAACCCATTAGTACACAAGCACAGGTTTTACATTTGACATCTGACAAAAATGTCAAGGAAAAAGTAGTATTGCTTTTTTTCTTACCATTAAAAAACTGTGTTTTCTTTTTCCTGTCATCTTTGGTTGAATTGTAATATGTTCTGGTTGATCTAGAGTTAGAATGTAAAGTGATGGATACAAAATGTAAAATTTTCTGTTACAGTTTAGAGATTCAGTTAAAATACCAGAAGATACCTATGTCAGACCACCATCTCCACCAACCCCAATTGATCCTGACAGATATGAACCGGACAAAAAGGAAAAAAAGGAGGATAAAGAGACAGAAAGGAAAGAAAATGCCAAAAAGTATGCTTAAATTGAATAGAATTGTTGGTTATACAGTATGTATGTGTCCATAAAATGTTTGATATGGTATTGAATAGCTGTCAACATGAAAAGTTTATTTTAACTGGCCAGAGACTGCAAACAAAATTGAAAAGGATGAAGCAGTAAGGGTATTAGGGTCAACATTTAATTCTACCAGATAACAAAATTTTAGTAATGCCCTCATTTAAGGCAAACTTTTGCAGCTGATTAATAATTATTTGAATATGTCTTTAAGTATATCATATCTTTTTTGCAGTTAAAAACATTCTGAAAAAAGGAGTAGAGTACTTGACATAAAATTTCCTCATGAAGTTTCTGCTCAACAGGAAAGGTGCACCAGTGATCATAAAACCTATATTGGGACCAGTACTCATTGCTCATTAATATGGACACATCAAAATTTATACTCAGTCAAGAAAACCGTCTAATCCACAATTCGGTACACGTACCTGACTTTAATGTTCTTGACTGCATTTATCATTATTCATTTTCTACAATAAAGTTACTAACTCTGTGAAACGTAGATGTTTTTCTAAGTAGAAATAGGGTTTAGGAAAATTGCAAAAAACCCTTTGTCTTGACATTTGGAAACAGTTGCATATGTTTTCCAATGCAGAATGTTTCACCTTCTTGACAATTCTGAACATCCCACTTTTGAACATTGTGAATATTGCCCAGTCGTCATTTAATGCTTACGCCAAATCATGTTTTGCTTGCAGTTGTACAAATCTACTTTAATTACCATTTTTTTCACTTTGATTGTTTTTGTTTTTATGTACTTTCTGGTATGTTTGTGTGTGATGAAAATGTGTTAATGTTCTAGACTTGAATATTTGCGACAATGATCAAACAGTTGTCCACGGTTGGATTTTGAAACTAACATATGGGTAATTAATTTTCCAAAATCAAATATCATCTTAGCAATTAAAAGTTAAGAAAGTTTAGGGTTACATGCCGAATTTATCTTATGCCCAATAGTCAATCTTTCCAAACCTGATTTGCGACAGACAAGTTTTCGCCATTTTCTAGCAGTCATCGGTGTTTTGTGACCACCCAAGTCCATCTTCCCATTCAGATGTTGGTCAAATCTGGTTCGCCATGACATAAGGCTGTTTGATAATGATTTAAATCATTGCAATTAGAAAGAGGACCGACAAAAACAACTGCGACAGCGAAAAAACGAAAATGCCAAGTTAACTGACTCTGAATGAAAGTGAAATTGAACTGAATAATTAATGAATTCTTTGCTTCAAATAAATCTCTTTTATAGATTGATGAAAGAAGGATAGTGCAAAGTACAGCTTTATATCATTTAATGGTTGTAGAAAATAGTGAAGTAAAACCTGCCTCAGCGGCTACCTCTATTTAGGAAGCATATACAAAGTTCCAAAAGAAAACAAATTTTTCTGTGTAGCTGAATGTGCTGGCTTTTGACCTACATTTTTGGTACTGATAACAAATAAATGAATAGAAATTTGTGATTGGTCAAAAATATAGACATGTAAATTCTAAGGGCCCCTGTGGTAAAAAAATGTACACATGTTTATTCTAAGGGCCACCTGCCTATTTTCTGGCAATTTTACGCCATATATCTTTTTTAGAGATATTTCTTGTTTTAAATACACCTGGACAAAGCAAGCACCTATCTTAAAGGCGTTTCAGCGAGTTATTTCTAGCACAGAGAATTTTGTGAAATTTGACACAGAAACACTTCAAAGTATGTTCTTTCAATATGGGAAGAGATAATCAGACGTTGCCTGATGAACCAAAAGGTTCTGAGTCCACGAAGAACATAACCCTTTTTTCAAATTACACAAAAACCCAATTATTGCAGCATACGTCAGAATTTTGTGATTAAAATCTGTAATTTCAGTCAAATCATGTTCTCTGTGTTTTAAATTCATAGTGAAACAATGGATCCTTTGACTTTGATGAGAAATTAACAGATATTTCAAATTAATGATGCGCTATCTATGTTTCAATAAAACCCTTAGCCCACAAAATTGCTTATTTTATCACAGAAAATCAGGACATTATTTGACCCTCAAAAAAATCTAGCGCAAAGATTTTTCTTATTTTTCTCAGAAATATACATGATTATATCCTTTATCAAAAAATGCAAAAAAAAAGATAGGTTGCCAGGCTACTTTTCCAAATATTCGAACTCAGTTACCTCCCTCGGAACAAAGAAAGTGACACAAAACAACCAAAATTTCAAATTACTTAGAAAGATGTATTATTTCTAGCACTAAATCATGTTTCTTTTTTTCACAATAAAGAATGTACTCTGTCAACCCTTTCTTTGATATAGTCTCGATTTAACATTGGTATGGGACGGCTTTGGAAAACAATTTGGTAAAAGGGGTAATTGTTCATTACAAGCAATTGTTCCTTTTCCCACAACCTTTTCTGCACAAACGGTTCTTTTAATCTCATTTAAACCTTGTTTAATTTGTCGTCTGCAGCTTCTTTCAATTTTGAAGTTCCAATTTAATTCATTTCGGAAAGGGTTAATACCAAATATATGTGGTATATTTTAATAGATGGGAGAATGGAAGAACAATACAAGTAGAACTGTCCAGAATTACTCAAAGGCATAGATTACTTACGAACCTTATAGCAAAATGAATCAAACGATCTTGATTTCTATCAATATCCAGGAAAGAGGGTTAGAAAACGTTGAAAAGGAGAAAATACTTGTAATTTTCTCTTTTTACCACACTAAACTTACTATAAGTAATGTCCGACAAATGTACATATTCCGTTTTCGCTGTTTCGGAATGATTTAAACCTTCATAAACTGATCTTTAAAAAAAAATGTATCTACCACTACTTTCTCCACGTCTTGCAGCAAAAATCAGTAGTCCAATAATAGTACTACAATCAGACAAAGTTACGCGCTAGAAAACAGAGAAGCGAAGAGACATGCGCAAAAATGTTGCGCACTGACAACCCAACGAAACGTCGTTAAGCAAGCACATTTTGAGTGTTCCTTGTGTGCTTGCTTAATTGCTTACCTCACAATCTCATGATTCAAAAACCCTTTAGGAATAGGCTTTCAAACACATAGTAGGAAAAGAAGAAAATGCTGGTAACCAGCATATTCAGCTTCACTGGCCGAAGGCTAGCATGCTTATGTCATGTTTATGTGACCTGGTGTTGGTCGGGCGTCTGTCTGTCCGTGCATGCGCTTTTGTTTCAAATATCTTCTTCTCTGAAACTACCAATCCAATTTTGATGAAACTTCCTAGAAATAATAATGCCATGATGTTCTTCAGAATTATTGAAAGAATATGATTGCTTCAGAAACTCTGGTTGCTATGGCAACAAAACTGAAAAATATTGAAAATCTTTGAAAATCTTCTTGTCTGAAACCAAAAGGCCCAGGACTACTAAAGTTGGCATGTAGTTCTATTTAATAGACCTCAAACAAATTTGTTAAAAAAATCTTGTAACTACCCATTAGGCCTAGGGCTACTAAATTTTGCATTTAGCTTTATCTAGTGGCCTTTACCAATATTCTATTCTTACAAACATGAAAGTTCGCAACAAATGCATAGCTCAAACACAAACCGCACCTGGCGGGATTCGAACCCGTGTGGACAGGACCTCGTTATATGAGATTTAAAAGACTAACACCTTAACCGCTGAGCTAAAGACAATTCTCCCTAACGCAGTCGTTAGGTATTAATTTTATACAGGATAAAGCTATGCAGTAAGGAAGGAGTGATCTCTCGTAACAATAGCTCTGTGGTCAAAAATGGCTTCGCCCTCTGTTCTTTACTTTCTTCTAGGCTCTTGCAGAGAAAAGTTTATATGTCGTCTAGTTCGAAACCAATTGACCTAGAAATTGTAATGTTTGGCGTGTAGGTTTTTTTTTAAATTAGTAACCAGTGGAGCGATACAGGGCCATGATGGCCCTCCTGTTTCTCTTACCTGCAGTGTTTCTACCCTATCAGAAAACTTAAGCTCATTCTTACCAATTTTGAATTTCTTGTTTGCTTATGCATTCAGTTTGGGAGAGTTGAAACTTTGTCATTTGGGAAAGCGTTTATACAGGTGAGACTGTACATATGAACCTTTTAGGCAGCCATGTTTAGCTACCAGCCTTCATGATTGGCATTAATTTGGAGGCAAAGTGTTTTCTCACACACATCCCATTTTTCTGCGAAGATGAATGTGCTGGCTTTTGACCTACATTTTGGTACTGATAAAAAAATGAATAAACAGAAATTTTTGATTCGTCAAAACTGTATACATGGCAGTTCTAAGGACCCCTGCTTATTTGCGGGCAAATTTACACTGTCTATCTTTTTTAAAGATAGTTCTTGTTTATCATGCTGTCAGCTATTTTCGATAGGGCCAAACAATATGTGACTTTTGAGACATCTTTGTCTGGCTCATGTACTTCCGGAGTCCTAACCTTTTATACAAAGACAACAGGTAGTGAAGTAATTGTTATTTTACTGGTCAAGTGGCTTACAAGTTGGCCTATATATGAATAACAGCCTTGCCCTTTGGAAGTCGAAATTTCAGCCTGCCTCTCCAGGCGAATGCATAGATCACTGGCCTCAGGGGCCGTTATAAGAATGGCCTGTATGCTGATGAGTTAACTTCTTACTAGGCAACAAAGGTTTAGAAGTGTCCGTAGTAAAAACATTTTTAGAGGACTAATATGGCTGAAAGGATGCCATAATTTTCTCCCTTTTCTATATTGTTTTCAAGGTCTTTCCTCTGCGAGGGTCAAGTAAAGGACTGATTTGCAGAGATTTAGTATCATTCGTTGTTATTTAACTCTAAATTCATTATTTTCTTCCAGGTTTTTTTGGGACGTTTGTCAAATTATTGCCCGAGAACGTCGTTCCAAAGATGTACATGAATACAGGAGTCTTAAGGTCATCAAAGTATTTACATATGTGCTGTTGTTTTGTATGTTGTTATGGTGTACTGTGGCACAAAAAATCAGCCTTGTGGTCCTTGCCTCACCACAGTTTGACAGACAACAGAATAGGACAGACACTGAGAGAGATGTAAGATACTATAGCCTTGTTCACATCATCAACTCACTATGCAATATTAAAATTAGACTGGTTTAAGACATTACTTTTAGCAGGAAACATTTTTTTCCTATCAAAACTAAAACTTTCAATACTAAATCGCTTAAAATTTCAAGACAAGGTTCTTGTAATGAGTATGAATTTTTATAACACCATTATGGTATCTTCAAATCAAGACATACGTTTTCTGGAATATGAATCTGTTTTGTGAGACACTTTAACATATGTATAAAGTATTGTCTTATATATTACATTATATAAAGGCAAACTTATCACAAAACGAATGCCTGTGCCATAGGTCGTGCCACAATCGAGCACAAAAAACAGAAAAAGCTTTACCTTAGTATCTTTTTTAATTCCACTATTTTTCCATGCAAAGTATCACTTAATTGCATGTCCCTTCTGATTTGTGTAATTCAATGGATGTTACTCTAGTTAAGAATCAATGGATTAAAGATTAACTATTGTATAAAATTTAGAAAATTTTAACATAAGCTACATTCTATTTCTGCTGCAAAGTCAAACCTTTACATTAAACTCCTTGTGGTTTTGATCACCTTCAGGAAGAAAACTTTTAAAAACACCTTTAAATTTCAAAATAATATTTGTCTATATGAGGAAGATATAATGATAGGATGGCACACAAAAAGTTTTAACCCTTAATGCGTCTCTAACTGATGAAGTCGCCTTTACGGCCAGTGTAGATCAAAATCAGACAAAACGTGCAGTCTGACGTTTTATCTGTACTGTACAGTTTGCTGAGACTTTCTAGACAATTTGGCCTTGATAGTGCATTTAATTGGGTCTAATTTCTAGATTTATATTGTCTGTTGGGTTTATTTGTGCCCTTTACTCTTTACCATATAACCCGAAGTTTTAACGGCCCTTAAGAATAAGCCCTTTGAAAACATTGTGGGAAAAGAAATAAAAGCTGGTTATCAGCATTTCCTCCTTTTCCCACAATTTTTTCCACCCCATCAAGGACAAGTTCCATCATTTGACCTTCTTTAGAGTTGTTGACAGGCTTTCAGTTTGGACAGGTCTTTGATGTACTTGTGTAGCAAAGAGTCGGGTTATTTTAAGTGTTGGTTGTACTATTTCAGGATGATGCCTTGGAAGCTGCAGGTCGACACATGTTGATGACTTTGGCAATATTGATCCCTTATGGACTGACATTTCTTAGCAGCATGTTTAAATGGTTGTTTGGTATTTTTCCAGTTCCAGGTGTCTCAACTTTTGCTTTGGTAAGTTCATACAGTAAAATCCTGAACATCCAAATACAATAAATCCACTTTTAGTAAGTCGTTTGTAAATAGTTTCAACTTGGTCTAAATTTGGTCAATAGTGAAAAATTAACCAGTAGATACATGTATATATCTGCCATATTAATGAAATACACTTTTGTATCATTGTTTACTTGTAAATTCTCCTGGATATAGCCATTTTTTTTTGACAACAAAAGAAAGAAATAAACTTTGCACGTAAAGATCTCAGATTTATCAGAAAGTGATATCTTTCAGTAGATTTTAACATCCTTATTTTTTTAAATTTATTAGGTGTTTTCTTCTTAGTGCTATTTGCATAAGGCTTTGCTCACATTCCTGAAAGTATAGGCAAAAATCACCAAAGGGAAGACAGGAAAGTGATCTCTGACTGCAGAAGGTCTTTAAGACAAGATCAGTCAAGTGAATATAAAAAAGGGCATAGAATCAAAACTGTGGTCTCTTATAGAAGAGGGTTGCATAATACAGATGATTATCAAGGATAAGTTTAACTTTTGTGGCAATACTTGAACTCTTCTGAGTATAGTTTAATAGAATGAATGTCTTAAGCCAGATCATATTTTGAGGTTGAAGTTAGAAGATGGCTTGTACGATTTGTACAATTTCAGAAATGTTTATCTTGAATTCTACTGATAACTTTGTCTTTTTTCTTTGTCCAACCTTAATTCAGGGTGATTTTTAAAAGTATTCTCTGTTTGTTTGTCTATCATTTTGCACAAGTAATTACCATTACTTTACTACATTGTATATAGTGATCTCACTTTGTACATGTAAGAAGTGTCCATTCATTGAAAATACTGAGGGAAAATAATAAATGGTTTGTACTAGGTAGGAATAAAATGATATTAATTTTATTTTGCCCCCGCCATTAAAATAGGGGGTATGTAGTGTTACCCGTCTGTATGTATGTATGTATTGTATGTATCCCTTATGGACGCTACCACTCTTGATTAACTCTACCCCCAGCTTTTATCTGAATAAAACTGGATTTACAAGATGGCAAATCCATCTATACAGTTGAATAATTCAGCTGGAATCAACATAATCCTAATTACTTCACAAATTGAATGATAAGTGGAAACAGCTTACAAATACATTAATCTTCCAGGCTAAGTGATTTACTACTTATGTTATCTATATATGTTTCAAGCAGTTGAACATTTTGACAAGTTTTGACTGATCTCTATGCATGGAGAGCATTTCAGGACAACAGAGAGTGCTCAAATGATAAGACTTATCTTTTAAATGGTGCAAACTTTATATTGAATGATGATTATCAGCATTATTTTCTTTTCCTACAATAATTGATGAACTTTCCTTTCTCAAGTTTCTAAAAAAACATTGAATCATTTAGTAAGGAATAAATGACATTTCTTAGATCTTGTACACAGAAGCAATTATTAGCATCCTTATTGATTTGATATTATTCACTTGTTTCATAAACATGCAACTGTTTTTTGCTGTAGTGCTTCAACCATGAAGATCAAACATCTAACAGACTTTTTTCCTTGTTAGCTTCTCTGGCCACAGGCCAGCAAGTATAATACGTCATGACCCGATGTCTGTCTTGCTGTACTATCATAAACATCATCTTTGCATGTGAAAAAGATTTGACTTTTTTCGAGGGCTACCCTTATTTTCTCTATGAGATCTTATTTCAGTGTTGATTTCATACAGTTTGATTACAGTCAATGTCAAGTGGTGGAATACAGGGCCTTTTATGACCCTACTGTTTCAAAATACAACCACTCCTCAGTGAAATAGACTCAGAGGAAAACATTTGAAGAAGGGAGGATTACCTCACCAGTTATATGGAAGTCATTTTCGAAAAAGAGTAATTTACATGCATCAAATAATTACTTGTCAAAAAACTGTCTCACTGTAAGAGCATGAAAGCTATTCTTTTAGGGCCGGTTGCATAACGGCAGTTTAAAATTAAACCTAGATTAAGCCATGAAAAAGTCATGCAACCGGCCCTTAAGGTCTACGGCCCCTAACTCTCATGTTAAAGGATGGAAGCTGCCGAGATTGGCCAAATAGCCTTTACGAAAATGTCCATGTTACATGATATTTACCGATGAGTTAGTGAATCTACGACACCTAACTCTCATATTAAAAGACGGAAGCTGCCGAGATTGCCCGAATAGCCTATACGAAAATGTCGATGTTTACCGATGAATTAGGGGCTGTAGACCTTAAGGGAATTTGTGAATATATAGGGAATGAGACAGCATTTAAATTTTTCTATTTTCAAGTTGTTTGTGGTAGAGTTTCTTCACACTGGAGGATTGTGCATACTGTGCTTCCTTGTACTACCTGAGGTGGATATGGCCCGAGGAATTATGCTGATGAGTGCTGTTGCAATTGCTCCATCTATATTATATCCATTGTGCTCCTCAAGAGGTAGACACGACCAGAAGCTAGCTACATCACAGAAAATACTTCTCTTTGTATGTGGACTGTTGTTCATATTTATTCAATGTGGCTACATACCTTTGATGATCTTGGACCAGTACTTCCAGGAAGAGAGTCGGCTAGATAGTGAAGTGTACGAAATAGTTCTTGTTATTCTAGCGATGATTTTCATCTCCGTGTCATGGTGGGAAAACTTTGTAGATGACAATTTCTGTGGGCGCACTCAACAGAAGAGTTGGTGGCATCAATTTATTCTAAGCGTGAAATTTGACCTTCAAGAATCAAGACCTGTTGCAAATTTCTTCATGAGCATGTGGAAAATTGCTCTCACGATTTTGTTTTCCTGGGTGTTTAAAGACTTTTTGTATATCAATGAGGCAGAAAATGTTAAACACATAGATGGTATCACTTTGACTCAGATTTATGATTACTGGTCAAAACAAAGCCTAAAGGATAATTCTTCCATTCTGATCTTGACTTTGACAAGTTTTGTTGGCTACTATGTAGGTTACACAGCCTGTAAACTGAGACTACAAAAGTTCTCTTTTAACATTCCCTTACTATTATCTGTACCAATAGCAGTGATCTTAGTATCAGTGCACTGTACTGTTGATGCTTTAGATTTGCTTAACCCATTTACAAATGAAAAGGGAGTATGTAGGTACATAGATGGTAGAGAGATACACCAGAACAAATGGTATCACTTTGTTTGTGGAGCTGCAGCTTGGATATCTCTGTACGGAGTTGCACGGCATATATTCTTTCCAACTATCGAACGACTGGCTAAAGTAGAAAGGTAAACATACAGTTACATTTGTATGACTTATATTGAAATCTTGATAATCTTTGTTGGACGGAAAAAAAAGAAAAAATTTGGTGTGGTTTGATTTCAAAGAACTCTATAGGGAGATAGTTAGATTTTTGTCAAAACTTTAGATGGCAGCATCCAATCCAGTGTTTACTTGCAAAAGCTTCTCTAACTTCTGTAAAAGAATTAGATTACCGTATGCTTGGAGAGAGGTGTATAAGGGAGCTTAAAGTCATAGAATAAATAAAAGTCATAAAGAGACTTTTGAAGGTTTTATTATTTTTACTTAGAATGTATGCATTGAAGTAAACATAAGTGAAATTAGAATGATACATTGCAGTAAGTATAACTTAATACTAATTTTAATCAAATATGGTAAAGTAACTTTTATTGTAGTTTATAAACAGGGGCTAACAAAAAGATGGAACAATAAGAGATTTATAATTTTACCAGAAGAAATTTAAAAAACAGGGAGGAGAAAATTGCATAAATCACTACTATACTACAAAAATAACTCACAAACCAAAAAAACTCGATATGCTCATAAATAAAATCGTGAAGGAATATTGGAAACTCTTAAAATCTGCTTATACCGACTGGAAATCACAGCCAAAAGTAAATATTAACATTTCGACATTTGAAAAGTATTTTAAGTTCATAAATAACCATGAGTCACATTTCTGCCAACTTGAAGATGTTTTAACTCTAGAATTGTAGACTCTGAGTTGTTAGTTATGTTTGATGAATATTCCTTTTTCCACTCAAGAAATATTAGAGGCTTGTACTTAATTCAAAAGTAACAAGTTCTTGGGAAATTGTATGATCAATTTTAACAGTATCTTTCACAATAGATTACACTGGTCAGTACATGTGACAGCTATAGAAGAATTCATGTTCTCATTAACTTCTTGTTTTGTCAATGTTTTAAAAATTTGTATAACTACTAACTGCAAACTGTAGTTGTGCAAGACCAATTTTCAAATGCCTCCTATTTGCATTGAAGAATTATGTATTTTCCCTTGAACTGAGCCATTTTGTTGGAATTGCATGGAAGACTTGAACATTCGACTTCTCAATCAAAGGTCTTGGCTTGGGTGCTAAGTTACCTTTTGTGACAGATCTAACTTTAGTTAACTGACAAAGCAAAATATATCTGACAAATTTCGTGAAAGTAATAAACCATACTAGAAAATGAATAGCTTTTTTCATATATTACTGGTTGCTTATAACATAATTGTTTATGTTTTCAGACTTTTCATGAACCCCTTCTATTGTGGAATTTTGTTTGAACAACACATGATTCTAAACAGAAGGCGACATAACAGAAAAGTATACAGAGACATCAAAGAGGATAAAGTGCTTTACAGGTATGTCTGTTTAACTCTTTACTAAAAAAGAAAAAATAAGAGTGGTCCAAATTGAAAGAATTTGCAGATGGCAAATCAGATGTCGTTGGAATGATCGGAATTTGAAGAGTAGAAAATGTTGTGGGAAATGGAGGTACGTGCTTGTTACTTGCATTTTCTCTGTTACCCACAATATTTTCAAGAGGCTTCTTCCCTAGGGGCGTTAAAACTAGGGATTGGGTTGTAAAGGGCTAAAGATAACTTTACATAGTACAGGCTAATTTGAGGGAAGAACTATTACAAACAATGCTCAGGACAAACGTCTCAATGAAAAATTGGAGCACAAAAGGAGCACCAACATGTTACTGGCCATTGCTTCTTTTCCAACATATTATTCCATTTGTCTGTTGACAGTAAAGACATAAATGACATTATTTTGTGTAGTTACGGATTGTTTATGCTAGAGGGAGACTGGAAATCAGACCAAATCTTCTGTTGTTGTGTACCGTGACATCAGATCTTGATCCACACTATCTTCAGAGTACGTAAGTCTTTACCAAACAGCAAGACTTCAGAATTGACCTAATTGTGAGCATTTGCAGAGGAAAAAATAAAATATGACTCTAGAATTGAAATTTGCTCTTGGAAGGGTAGAAAAACATTTTTGGAAAAAGGAGAAAATGCTGGTGATCAGCATTTTCTTTTTTTCCCACAATGTTTTCAAAAGACATCCTCGTAAGGGTTGGTAAATCACGGGATTGTTCGGTAAAGTGCTTAAGTTGCTCTGTAGATTCTAAATGATGGGTCAGCAAAATAATTTGTTTTCAGGTTATCAGAGTATGACAGTAGGGTAAATATCGAAGGAGCAGAAGAAGAAAACAGCAAAGGTTCCACAGAAGATGTGGAATCGGATGATTACATTAACCCAAAATTCAGAGATGCCCCAACCATTTATGCTTGTGCAACAATGTGGCATGAAAACAAACTTGAAATGGTTCAGCTGATGAAATCTATTTTCAGGTCAGTATAATGTATCAATTTTTATTGCAGAGATAAATAACTATGTTTAGGGACTGTAAATCCTTATATTAAACTTATGTTGTGGGTACTCATTGGAATTGTCTGTCTTTGCCTCATCTAATGAGCTAACCATGACTTGTGTGTTTCTACGTAATAATTTTTTTTATACTTGTCATATTTTCCTTGACGTCTAATTTTGTTTAAATACCCCCTCCCCACACACACATGCACATTGAAGTGGTGGTGGGGCTATCTCACATGATAGTTAAAACAGGCTGTTTATTGTATGATGTTGGCTTCATCTAGCTTGGGTGAGTTTGACGTAAACGATAATGCATGAACGTAGTTGTGAGATTCTGTTTATTACATAAAATGAATAACACACACACACAAACATTCTTCTTCATCATCTGTAGTCGGTATGCCATGTACAGGTCCATGTTTACATGCTGTGGTTGGTAATGTAGACAGACATTGGTATATAGACTCATCACTAGTAGAATGAAAAATTGGTTATATTCTGAGGTCAAGAATTACACAAAAACAAATTTGTTTCCTGAAATGTTCTTTTAAAGATGTCTATTTTTATACTTGTACATCAAAATTTAAAAGATACGCTAACTCTAACCTGTGTCAGATTTTCATATCTCTAAATTCAAAGTTTATACCCTTTACCCCACAATCCCGAGATTTGAAAACCCTGAGGCCGTTTTGGAAATACAGTTGGTAAAGGAAGAAATGCTGGTAACCAACATTTTCCCTTTTTCCTACAATGTTTTCTAGCCCTTCCAAGATAATGTCATCATTTGAGGCACACAGAATGTGATCAAAACTTGGAAAATTAAGTTTGAATTTTGAATGAATAACGTGGTAAATATTCTTTTCATTAATATTCTATATTTTTTGGAAATGCTGAAACTACTTTTTTGACTTTAAAACATGGGCGAAAGTGCTGTTTAACTCTTATTCATAAACTTTGCATGTATACCTGTCAGAGTAATAATGACATCACAGACATGAAATTTTCCCCAATATGGTGAAGGGATTTAACATTCAGCGCTCAAATTTTATGGCAAATTTCACTTTGTGAGTCAGAGTTAATGTCCTCTGCAAATGCTTTCAATTTGGAAAAGTCTGAAATTTTGTCGTTTGGTAAAGAGTTATACAAAATTTAACAATGCAATGTTTGATATTTCCATTCATAATAAAAAATAAGTGGAAAATGGTACACATGAGAAAAAAAGATATACTCAAAATGCATTACTCAAAACGGCTTATTATTTAGGTTAATTATGTGAACACATTTTAGGGAATTTAGTATGCATAAAGTGTCTGTCTGTCTGTCTGTCTGTCTATTGACAATATAGTTTCTGTTTTGCAACTGAGAACTTCAAAAGCATTTCAACATAGGATACTCATACATGTATCTGGTATAACCCAAGGAAAGAAGCTCAATAAATCTCAGTCAAGATTACAGCAAGGTGATTGTAACAGAGCCGGTAGTGTAGCAATAGAGCATCAATCTCTCACACCAAAGGTTAAGAGTTAAAATTCAAACATGAACAGGTTCAATTTTAGAACTACCCAAATCACAGTGCAAAGGTTTCCAGTAAGCAATCATTGACAGTAATCGATATAAGTTGTAACAGCCTTTTTCATAATCGATGTTAAACAAATGGGTGAAAAATAAACAAAGTTTTGCAGATACTTAGACTTTCTACATTTATTTTCATGATTTTCATTTTAGAATGGATCGTGATCAAAGTATTAGAAAGCACGCAGAGGTGCTTGTCGGTAAACCAGATAAGGAGTACTATGAATTTGAAGGTAAAGCAAACTCTCCATTATTCTAAGATGAGAATGACCAAGCAGATGGCAAAAGTTTTAATTCTTTACATCAAGTGACAAAATTTTTGTCTTATCCAAACTGAAGCATTTCGCAAACAAATCAAATGTGGCTCTAATGATAAGACGATGCCTACCATCGTCCAAAGAGTCTGTTTGAATTGCAAAATAAGATTTTATATTTGTAAGTCATCAAGAATGTTTTTTAGCTCCACTTGCCGAAGGCCAGCGATCTTATGTCATGGCTCTGTGTCCGTCGCGTATCCGCCCGTGTTTTGGAGTGTAAACTTTCATTTCAAACATCTTTTTCTATGAAACTACTCTTTCAATTTTGAGTAAACTGCACAGAAATAATCCTGCCATGGACCTTTTCAGATTTTCTTTAAAGAATTTGATTCCTGTAAAAACTCAAGTTGCCATGGTATCAAAATTGAAAAACATTGAAAAGCTTCAAAAGTCGTTTAGTCTGAAGCTATAAGGCCTAGGGCTACCAAATGGAGCTTGTAGCTTGATCTTTTAGACTTAGACCTGGAATCAAAATTGGCCCTGCCTCAAGGGTCAAAAGTGTTGCAAAGGCTTACATTGTGAAAACTTTAATAAAACTTTTCTCGTTCCTTACCATAAGGCATAATTGCTACCAAACTGTGCAGTTAGCTCATCCAGTGGACCTGTACCAAGATTGTTTAAATATAGCTTGGGGGTCAAAATATATACTGCCCTGGGTGTCACAAGTTTCGTATGGGTTTACATGTATATATTGAAAACTTAAATATTCTCGTTTCTAACCACAAGACCTACCAAATATTGCATGTTCATGTAGCTTCATCTACTTGAACTCTACCAGAACTGTTAATATTAAAGCCTTTGAGTCAAAATTGGCCCTGAAATACAAGACTTATATAGGCTTATATAGTGAAAACTTTTAAAATCATCTTATGCCTGACCACGAATTACAGCTGTAAGATTTTGTGAGTGTTATCATCTGGTAGGCCTCTTCTAAAATTGTTTATATTATAGCCCTGGTATCAAAATTAGCTCCACCCTATTGATCATGAATTTACATGTATGTGATTATATAGTTAAAATTTTAAAAATCCTTTAGCTCCCAACCCTAAATTATAGAGCTTCCAAATTTGGCACATAGCTTCATCTAGTAAATCTCTTTCAAAATTGTTCAAGATTTAGCTCTAGAATCAAATTGGCCCCACTTTAGAGGTCTCATCTTTTGCAGGGCCTTTTGTTGAGGAATTTCGAAAATCTCCTTGTTTATGATTATATGTCTAGATCTGTATAAAATTGTTTCTCACTTTAGGACCTCTACCAGGATTCAAGTAAATATAGCTCTGTGGTCAAAATTGGCCTTGCCCAATGCGTCACAACTTTCACATAGGCTTTAATAGAGAAAGCTCTGAAAATGTTCTGTAAAACGATTTGGCCTAGAATTGTAATAACTGGTATGTATGGTTTATATATAGACAGTGGAGCAAAATAGAGCCCTGATAGCCCCATATTGCTCCACTGTCTAAATATAGATGTTGTGTACTAACGTTATCTGCATCTCTCAGAAGTAATTTGATCCCATGTCTTTGGCTCCAACCCCTTCATATACCTCAAGAAAAGCCAAATGTTATAAAACAAAAAATGATCCTTGATCGCTATTGTACTTAGCAACCATGAGCGCATATAAGTACTAAAAATTTAAAGAAAATGCTCAAAGGGAATGAAATGTGCTTTGAAATAAAACATAATGAAACTTCTTTAGCTCATGTATTCCTTCATGATGAAATTGTTGTCTTCTGTGGAATTAGAATGCATTATGCTATAAATTAAAAAATTAAAATAAATTTTTAGAATGGAAATTCGTTGGGAATGCAGTTTATATTGAGACTAGAGAATATTCTGCTATGCAACAAAGTATAAATTCACCTTTTACAGCTCATGTATTTTTTGATGATGCCATGGAGCTCAATGATGACAATGAGATGGTACCTAATCAATTTGTCCGCTTACTGATCTCAGTTTTGAATGAAGCTGCAAAGTAAGACTTTTTCTTTTTTGTCTCATTACCTTCTGCAGACGGCTTTTTAAGCCTCTAACAGCAGATTCTTTTTTAATATATTGTGGCATTCAGAAATCGCCTGTAATATACAAATAAATAAGTCATGCTCTGTGAAAAGGGGATTCAATGCATCTCAGTGATGAATCGCCCCAAGCAAGTCATTATATAGTTATGGATCCATGAAATTCATCTTGTCTAACAAGCAACTGAATCAGGAGGAAAAAGGGTCCTTGGACATGCAGAAAATTTACCAAAAGCAAAAAGTATTGACCCAGTTTAAGCCTGTGGAGATTGTGCAGGCTTACTTCAGTTGATACTTTTTGCAAATGCATTAAATCCTCTTTTTACAGAGCATGGTTCAAAAATCAAACTGATTTATACCTGCTATCGTTTCGAACATGAACATCACAGACCCGTTTCCACACAAATGCAAACTGTTGAAATTCATACATGTAAAAATGTTTGAAAAAATTCTGGTAAATAGGACAACTGCTCATTAGAAGCAATCATTTGTTTTGTTAAATTAATGTTTTCATATCATTAAAAAAATACATTCTCCTTATTAATCCTTTGTCTGTGATCCTTTTACATGCGGATAAGCCACATGTAACAAGAATGAACAAGAAGTTATTAACTTAAAGGGAGTATTTTGTGGGGAGTGTCTATATAAATTGATTATATCTTTTGAAAGTTTTTCATACAGACCAAGATATGTGAACACGAATATAAATAAGTGATAAAAGTATCTATTGGGGGAGTTTCACAACTATCTGGGAAGTGTTTCGGTAGCTGTTTTTCTGTTCAATTCCAGTTCTGTCTATGAGAAGCACATGAACCTGAGGCCCCCTGTGAAAATCTACACACCTTATGGTGGTCAGCTGGTGTGGACAATGCCTGGTGACAATTTCTTTTTTGTTCATCTTAAGGACAAGACAAAGATTCGTCATAAAAAACGATGGTCCCAGGTGAGACTTTTATATATGAACCTTGCTTTGTGAAAAGGGGTCTTAATGCATTTGGAAAGAGTTTTGACATATGTCAGCCTGCGCAGTCCACACAGGCTGACCTGGTACAAAACAGTTTGCTATTTGTAAATTTTATGCATGTCAAAGGACTTTTCTACCTCAAAACTCAGTCGAATGTTAGACAAATGGAGTGCATGGATCCATAAATACATGTATATGATGACTTGCTTGGTATAATGGATTAAGGGGATGCATTAAGCCCCCTTTGCCAGAGCATGGCTTATATATTTTATTCTGATGCAAAGAGAAAAATTAGAAATAAAGAAAATCTACTTTTGTTCTACAATATTTCATGAATGCTATTCCACGATATTCCTTTCCTTGAAAGTTAATCTACTCACAACTCTTTATTTGCTTAATCATTTCTGGTGAAAGGTTAGGTTAGTTATGTGGGGCAATTTTACACCAACCATAATTCATGGGAAAAAGAGCAATTGATTGTTACAAGTAGTTGCCCCTTTTCACACAATGTTTTGTCAAAGTACGGGTGTAAAAAGTTCTATCGTACTGTTATGGATTTAAAAGGTTGTATCGTTAACAGTATATAACCTTTAAGATGTAAGGCACAATATCAGTTACTTTTGAGAACTGTTGGGATCAAGATCAGACTGCATTGAAAATTAAGTCCTGGCTTACATCTGCACATCCCAATATCAGTTTGAAAAAAAAAACATGGAATTCCATTTTTTTATCGACAGTAACACTTTTTTTTAAGTGCTCAAAAAGTCAAACTGTTTTCAGTTCTAGTAGGTTGGTAAAGCACTTATTCTAAAATAGTGTAGCAGGTGGCGTTGCTCATGACAAAATAATAACTATTAACAGTAAACGGTGAACCGCTTACAGCATTTTTGTCCATATTCTCACTCAGTAGATAAAGCAAAAGCAGAGCATTTTCACAAATGTATTGAGACTGAGGCTTAGGGTGTACTGGAATTTTACGCAGAGTTTGCTTAACTACGAGTTTATCTAGCTGAAGATACAATGAGAATATAGAGAGGGGTCACATGTCCCCATACCCATCTTGATAAAAATTTTCATTCATTTAGCATAGTAAACAAATACTGAGGATGAATATCGCAAATCTCATTCTTATATTCTTGGTTGTGAGTTAACCTGCTGTTAGTGCTACCACATCACATGTATATTTATATACTGATTATTGAAGCTCACTATCTTTATCTAGGTTGAATTCTTGCTTCCAGCAACTTCTTCATTGGAATATTAATAAGCACAATTAGTTTCATAGACTTAACAAAATCCCTTTTCTTCGGATATTCAAAGCAGTTCAACTTGGCATCTTATGTCTCTTGAAAAAAATGATGTCTTGATTTTGTTTTCTTTTAAACTTATGATAGGAAAAGATTTTCAGCTAACATGCATGAACCAACCGGATATTGTTATGGTGACCCTGGCTTTGAGGTAGAGCGACGGCCTCGTAACTATAAGGTCCCGAGTTCAATACCCTAGAGTGGGTGTCAACTTTGGGACTGTTGATTGGCCCACACTTTTGGTGCGAGTACTGGTGTAGTTTCCAGGAAGCAGAATTGAGAGAGATTAGTATAAGTTGTAGGAACTTGTTTCTCAATTGATGTAAAATAAATATGTATAAACTTTTTAAAACCGGATAATGACCTCTCCACCACCTTATTTAATTATACAATAACAAAGTTTACATCATAGGTTTTACCCATCCACTGGAACATTCAACCATAAATTCAGCATTTGTGTATATTGCACGATAAAGTTATTATTGTAATTTTTAACTAATTTGATTTGGACGTACACCACAATCCTCGTTTATTTTGGATTAACAGGATCATATGCTGATTCAAGAGAGAGTTCAGATTCATGCATGAGAAACATTTACTAGTCCATTGCATGCTCTGACTGTAATAATGTTGTACTCTTTATTCCTGTAGGTGATGTACATGTACTATCTATTGGGTTTCCGGATTGTGAGAATGTGTCAAGAAGCTGTTACAAATGCCCTCAATGATGGAAGACTGAATGAGCTACTGAACTGGGGAGACAGAATTGTATCAGGAACTGGAAACATAGGCAAGAGCCATATCTTCCAAGCCTTTGATGAGCAAATTATCAGGAAGGTCAGAATGAAAGTACATTATGTAGTACAGTGAAAATTGCTCTTGTTTAATCTGCATATTCTCCTTTTTAGCTTGGTTGTTTTGGAAGAAAATGTCGATGTATTGTTGTAGCCGTGGTCTGCATTGTCGTCGCCGTGGTGCGAAAACTTTGACATTTTCACAAACTTCAATATTTTACAATATCTCTGTCATTACTGAGGATATCTGTTTCAAACTGGGTGAAGTTGTTCACTATCAAAAGGGATCCCATAGAACAAGGATAAATAACCATCATAGTATTTTGACTAATTTTTATGCCCCCCTTCAACGAAGTGGGGGTATATAAATTTGCTAATGTCGGTCGGTCCGTCGGTCCGTCGGTAGGTCAGTCGGTCGGTCCGTCCGTCGGTCGGTCTGTAGACCTTACCTTGTTCGGATGATAACTAGACACAGAATTGGCCTAGGTTCGTCAAATTTGGTACAGACATGTGTCTTGGAGTGTAAATGATCCCTATTGATTTTGAGATCAATCGGTCAAAGATCAAGGTCACAGTGACCGTCAACATGTTGATATATAGACCAAACGTTGTCCGGATGATAACTAGACACAGAATTAACCTAGGTCCGTCAAATTTGGCACAGATATGCGTCTTGAATGGTAGATGATCCCTATTGATTTTGAGGTCAACCGGTCAAAGGTCAAGGTCACAGTGACTCTCAACATGTTGATATATAGACCAAACGTTGTCCGGATGATAACTAGACACAGAATTGACATAGGTTCGTCAAATTTGGCACAGACATTTGTCTTGGAGTGCAGATGATTCCTATTGATTTTGAGATTAATCCATCAAAGGTCAAGGTCACAGTGGCCTTCAACTTAATGATATATAGACCAAACCTTGTCCAGATGATAACTAGACACAGAATTGACATAGGTTCTTCAAATTCTGTACAGATATTCATCTTGGAGTGTAAATGATCCCTATCGATTTTGAGATTAATCCATCAAAGGTCAAGGTCACAGTGGCCTTCAACTTAATGATATATAGACCAAACCTTGTCCAGATGATAACTACACACAGAATTGACCTAGGTCCTTCAAATTCTGTACAGATATTCATCTTGGAGTGTAAATGATCCCTATCGATTTTAAGGTTAATCCGTTAAAGGTCAATGTCACAGTGACCACCAGATGATTGAGGGCCCGCACTGCCAATCGCCACTTGAGCCATTTGCTAAAAAAAATTAAAGTGTCTCAAAAATCTTCATATGTGGCTCAACTTGTGGTTCCAACATTTTATTCGCGTATTATCGGGGACGTAGTAAGCATCGAAGTTGACCGGGAAAATGCGGAAGTCGAACGCGCGTGCCGAAAAGAAAATCGATAACCCAGTCTGTGTATCGGCGACTGTTTACAATCTTGTATGTATACACATGGCGGTGTGTATAATTATGAGAACTGTTGACAGATTATCACGTTTAACAATTGAAGTGGGCTAAAAATAAAAAATATGACATCAATATTTCCCAATCAATTCTTTTGATATCAGTTTATGAACTGTGCCACTTCCTGTATCAATGTGGCAGTAGGGGTTGCATGACTGTTTTACAAACAGACATCTTGTTTTACTTAGAATTTCACTGAAAACCAAGCAACCACAGACGAGAGTTAGCACCTGCATGCGGTGCTCTTGTTTCCACAATGTTTTCTACCTTTTAAAGACAGTTGTCATCATTTTTAGCACTATTACTTTGTCATCTACAAATGCTGTAAATAGGAATAATCTCAAATTATGTTCTCTAGTAAGAGTTAATATTTTTCTTTCTAAAACAAATTTAAAACATACTTAAATCACTAACAGGACTAGAAAACGCAAAATCCTGGCACAAGTTATTTGTAATTTCCACACATGGCGACTTTTCACATCAAATTTTTTTGTTATGTTCGCAAACTCCAAATTTCATGCATTTTGCTTATAGTTGCTAGCACACACACTAAACCATTGATCAATGAAACTTATAGTAATACTTAGATATATTGGAAAAGACGGAAAGATCTAGTAGTCTCCTCTTAAAAAAATGTTTTATGTTCGAAAATACGGGATGTCCCAGAATATCTGTAATAGGCACAAACAGGTGCCATTTTATAATTGTTGGCAAACTTTATATATATATAATTCTGAAACTTGCTTTTTATCATGATAAAGTATTGGGCTATTTACTATGATTGAGAGTAAAGCGTGTTTGCAATGGTACCATATTTCATTGGACAAATGTTATATGTGCTACTTTATGGCTAAATCTGGCCTCATTTTACTGAAAAGCAGCGCGGTTGTCCTCAAGCAAGGCACGGAAGAATTCCAGTCTGTTTCCCGTGAAACTCTTGAAAAACGAATGAATGTACTGTTGTAGTAATATGATTACAAATTATAGAATTAGTGCAAAGACGCCATGAAAAGAATTAATCCACTATATGTTACTTGTTTGTTGTTTAACCTTAATCATACCGTGTGGGGTCCGTATGGACCCCACATGGTTCTCTGTTTGTCTATGATACAAAAGTTGAAGCTGCAGGGAACTGTCATTTTAGGAGTTTGTTACTAAACCTATTCTTAATCTGAATTTACATAGAAATTTTGGTGGCTTCAGAATGAGTGGAATATAAAATCCAAAATCTGTTGGCAATATCCTTATCATTCTTTATTTCACACATACAATTTAACGTCCAATGAAATCGCTTTAATACTACCACGTGAGTACAGAATATGTCATTCCATATTGGACGCTGTAGAGTCCAATACGGATTTTTCAAAGCGAGGCTAGAGTCCGGAATATCGATATTTGACCAAAAGAGTAGTCTACCGATGTCCGTTGTCAAAAAAAGTAATTTCAAAACCCTCTTTTGATATGATTTTTTTTTGTTGTTTTATTATTTAAATTGAAATGGCCCTACAGATCTACTTGTCGTTTACTTTAAAGTCAATAAGGAAGTGTGAAATAAAGAGGTCATTTAACATGCTTGGGTACAATACTGAATGTAATTGGATGAGTACACTGCAGAACCAGTCTATACTTTGGACTCGGCTATCGCCTCGTCCAAAGTATAGACTGGTTCTGCAGTGTACTCATCCACTAGAATTCAGTATTGTACCCAAGCATGTTAAATAACCTCATAATATATCAGACATGTTATACTCACCTCATACTCACATATTTCCCTTGACAGAAAAGTCAATAAATAATACCAGGAGTACTTGATTTTGAGTTACTGAACTTACACAAATAATATTCTGAACATTTGTACACAAGAAATCGAGAATGACACAAGTTTATGACTGGGGTACACATGGACCCCACTTGGTATGATTAAGTTGGGAAAGGTGTTGGTAGCGTAAACGTTAAAGCTGTTTTTGATATTATACCCTGGGTTCACATAGGCTTGAAAAGGCCCTAAATTTCGGATGTCCTAAAAATTCCCTAAATAAAATGGATTTTTTTATCCCTGATTCCCTTGTTTTATTGCCTTAAATTTGTGCTTTTTCCTTTTTCTAACATTAGTTGTTTTTGATACATTTCTTGAAGTTTTCAAACAAAAAGACGGCCTGATAAGGCGTTGTAGATTTATGCCAAGGAAATACATGCTTTATACTTGGTCTTTTCAATAGTGGACAAGAGATTGTGATTTATACTAAATTTTTAAGGAACAAATCTAAGTCTGCTCTGGTGTGGCCTTAGCATTGTTGTGGAATCTTGACACATATTTTTGGCTTAGAAAAACTTTACCATGAGACAGCTCTACCATGAGACAGCTTTACCATGTTAACCAATAATATATTTGTAAAAGACGCAGTTTTCAAATGTCTGATTGTGTTCCCCTGAACTTTGGCAGCTCCTTTGTTAAATTACTTAGCTCTGATATTTAGTCATTTTTTGTGACAGTTGTCTATTGTAAATGACTTTATTATGCCCCCCTTCAACGAAGTGGGGGTATATTGCTTTGCTAATGTCGGTCGGTCCGTCGGTCGGTCGGTAGGTCCGTCGGTCGGTCGGTAGACCTTACCTTGTCCGGATGATAACTAGACACAGAATTAACCTAGGTTCGTCAAATTTGGCACAAACATGCGTCTCGGAGTGTAGATGATCCATATTGATTTTTAGGTCAATCGGTCAAAGGTCAAGGTCACTGTGACCGTCAACATGTTGATATATAGACCAAACGTTGTCCGGATGATAACTAATCACAGAATTGACCTAGGTTCGTCAAATTTGGCACAGACATGCGTCTCGGAGTGTAGATGATCCCTATTGATTTTGAGGTCAATCGGTCAAAGGTCAAGGTCACATTGACCGTCAACATGTTGATATATAGACCAAACGTTGTCCGGATGATAACTAGACACAGAATTGACCTAGGTTCGTCAAATTTGGCACAGATATGCGTCTCGGAGTGTAGATGATCCCTATTGATTTTGAGGTCAATCGGTCAAAGGTCAAGGTCACAGTGACCGTCAACATGTTGATATATAGACCAAACGTTGTCCGGATGATAACTAGACACAGAAATTGACCTAGGTTCGTCAAATTTGGCAGACATGCATCTCGGAGTGTAGATGATCCCTATTGATTTTGAAGTCAATCGGTCAAAGGTAAAGGTCACAGTGACCGTCAACATGTTGATATATAGACCAAACGTTGTCCGGATGATAACTAGACACAGAAATTGACCTAGGTTCGTCACATTTGGCACAGACATGCGTCTTGCAGTGTAGATGATCCCTATTGATTTTGAGGTCAATCGGTCAAAGGTCAAGGTCACAGTGACCGTCAACATGTTGATATATAGACCAAACGTTGTCCGGATGACAACTAGACACAGAATTGATCTAGGTTCGTCAAATTTGGCACAGACATTTGTCTTGGAGTGCAGATGATTCCTATCGATTTTGAGATTAATCCATCAAAGGTCAAGGTCACAGTGGCCTTCAACTTAATGATATTTAGACCTAACCTTGTCCAGATGATAACTAGACACAGAATTGATCTAGGTCCTTCAAATTCTGTACAGATATTCATCTTGGAGTGTAAATGATCCCTATAGATTTTAAGGTTAATCCGTTAAAGGTCAATGTCACAGTGACCACCAGATGATTGGGGGCCCGCACTGCCAATCGCCACTTGAGCCATTTGCTCAAAAAAAAAAAAAAAAAAAAAAAAAATTAAAGTGTCTCAAAAATCATCATATGTGGCTGAACTTGTGGCTCCAACATTTCATTCGCGTATTATCGGGGACGTAGTAAGCATCGAAGTTGACTGGGAAAAAGCTGAAGTCGAACGCGCGTACCGAAAAGAAAATCGATAACCCAGTCTGTGTATCGGCGACTGTTTACAATCTTGTATGTATGTTACAGTAAATCTGTGAAACTAGGAATTTCACGAAATTCCTAAAAAAAATCAGGAAATTCGTGAAATGACTGTTTCACTTAGGGATTTCGCGAAATGACTTAGGGATTTCGCGAAATGCCTGATTTTTTCAGGAATTTCGTGAAATGACTGAAAATCGTTTGACACTTTTACACAGATTTACTACAGACCTTTTCATGATTCAGGAAATGTGTGAAATGATGTGTCTTTTAAACAGTTCGTGTGCTACTTAATGACTAACTCTTTATAACCTGCTTTTATTATTATTGTTATCATTATTATTATTAATTTCATTAATTAATCACATGCTTATGGACTTGCTTAAAATATCTGAGTTCATATTGCATTTTATTGATTCTGGAAATGAGTAAAATGATGTGTCCTTTAAACAGTTGTGTGATACTTAATAACTAATTCATTATACCTTGCTATTTTTCCACATGCTTATTGACTTGCTTAAAAAGTCTGAGTTCATATTGCATTCTATTGATTCAGGAAATATGTGAAATGATGTGTCCTTTAAACAGTTGATACTTAATAACTCATTCTTTATAACTTGCTATTTTTCTTTAATTAAACACATTCTTATTGACTTGATTAAAAATTTTGAACTCATGTTGCATTTTATTGTAAAAAAAAAAATCTGACATGCATTAATTTGTAATTTAAAGATATCAAAAATACATAAGTTGATACAAATGAATTGATTTGTTTGCAGGTGCAGCGGCTTTGCAATAGTATACGTCATAATAATCTGAGTGTGGTGTCCGTGGTTGTGAGGTAGAGCGTCGGCCTCGTAATCAAAAGGTCCCGAGTTCCAGACCCGGGAGCGGGTGTCAACTTTGGGATTTTTCATTGGCCCACACATTCGGCGCGAGTACTGGTGTAGTTGCCAGGAAGCAGAATCGAGAGAGATTAGTATAAGTTGTAAGAACTTGTTACTCAATCGATGTAAAATAAATGTTTAAACTAAAAAAAAAAAAATAATAATCTGACTTGTAAAAACAAAAACTAAGAATTTGACATTTGATAACTCTCAAGTGATATTTACACGTACATACCAGTTTAACTGATATGCTTTCTGAGTTTGTTCAACTGTCATGTACTTGGGAAATGGTAAATCAAAACTGTACTTAAAGTATTTAATATACATGTAATAGGTTTTAGAATCATTAACTTATTTTGATGCTTAACCCTTTCCTACACTGAGAGAAAAAGTGAGTTTGGACTGAATGAGTAATTTCATATTTTGTCTCAGTATTTGAAAGTATGAAAATGAGAGATATGTATGATAGCAATTAAAACTGTTAAAACATCGTAAGACAATGAACTATTTTCTCAATATTTATTCTTAGCTCTACTGGCTGAAACCCAGCAGAGCTTTTGTCACCGCGTGGTTTCCGTCGTCCGTCTTTCCGTCTGTTTGTTAGTCTTTTTCTTGTTTACGTAATAAAGTCTGCATTTGTGGTTGAATTTTCGAGAAACTTACACAGTTTGTTTATATCATTAATAGCTTAAAGCCTATTGATTTTGAAAAAAAAATCTGACAATTAGTAAGCAAAAAGTAGCCGTTTAAATTTGAAGATACACATTTCTTGTTAACGCGATAACATGCAAATCGCCCTTTTGATTCAGTTCTTTTGAAACTTGTACAGTTTATGTGAATCATCAAGGAATTGAAGCCTGTCAAAATGAAGAAAACTCTGTGGTCAGTTTAGGAAAAGCAGCGATTTGATGATTTAGTCTTGTTTACTCAACAGTCCATATAATTGGTCACATTTCTTTGAAGCTTGCAGGGATTGTTTTATACAGTGAGTTCTTATACCCAATCAAATTTTGCTGCATTCGAAAGTATTGGTTTAGAAAAACTTTTTTTTAAATAAGTTCACCATTTGTTCAGCTCACCGTGTCTTCGTACTATGCTATTTTAATGGGCTCAAGCCCAGTTGCAACAAATTCTCCCCTTTTTTGTGTGTTTATTTCAATTACTTCACTATTTGTTCAGCTCACCATGTCTACTTACTATGCTATTTTAGTGGGTTCGAGCCCAGTTGCAACAAACCCTCTCCCTTTTTTTGTGTGTTTGTGTTTTCCCTTTTTGCATCATGAATGAATGATTTATGCCAGAAAATAAGCAAATTCTCGGTCAATAGAACGATTCAGACCCTGAAGGGCCTCTAGTTTATGTAATATCTTGTCGAGTTAATTTTTCATGTAGTTTGTCAAATAGGTAAAATTTCATGAATAAATATAAGAATAAAAAAGTCATAGAAAGAAACTGTTGAAAAAGATGTGGGAAAGGAAAAAAAGTTTGTAACCAGTATTTTCTCTTTTTCCAAGAATGTGTTCTATCCTTTCTGTGACAAATCTTAGCGATACAGAACCGAACAGAGCATCATTTATTTGACAAAAACTTTATAATTTTTAGAGTTATACGTGGTATATAAATAGCGTTTGAACCTAAAAATTAGTTGTCTAGTACAGAGTTAAACGTATTTCAGTCATCCAAAATTATCTGAATGATACAGAAATATTGGGACTTATCAATATCATACTGCCAATCAGTAAAATAATGAAGTCATTTCAGGAATTTCATGAAGTGACAAGGTATTTTCTAGTCATTTCACGAAATTCCTGAAAAAATCAGGCATTTCGCGAAATCCCTAAGTGAAACAGTCATTTCACGAATTTCCTGACTTTTTTAGGAATTTCATGAAATTCCTAGTTTCACAGATTTACTGTAACATGTATTCACACGGCGGTGTGTATAATTATGCGAACTGGTGACAGATTATCACGTTTAACAATTGAAGTAGGCTATAAATCAAAAAGATGACAACGATATTTCCCAATCAATTCTTTTGATATCAGTTTATGAACTGTGCCACTTCCTGTATCAATGTGGCAGTAGGGGGGCATGACTGTTTTACAAACAGACATCTTGTTATTCATTTGTATTTCACAGGCAAGCAACACTTTTCTCCTAGCTCTAGATGGGGATGTTGATTTCACTCCAGGGGCTGTGCGACTTTTGTTAGACAGAATGAGAAAGAGCGAACAGGTTGGCGCAGCTTGCGGCAGAATTCACCCCATAGGATCAGGTAAGGCAAGAAAGACATTGTCCCAAGCATTAGCCAGCTGTGGTCAAGCAGACCTTGTGATGAAAGAAAAAAATCCTATATCTGTCAGAGTGTCACTAAATGAATCTTAAGTGTCTCTGTTAAACTTTTAGAATAGATATGAACAGATAAAAAAAAAACTTTCCTGAATCTTTTGTAAAGGTACTTCTCGTTTTGGTACTTTGATTCAACAGGGTCTGCATTTTTTATCTGATTGTTCCGAAGCAGATTATTAGCATCATCAAGGAGGCTTATTGAAATAGCTGAGGCTACTTGAAAAAAATAAAGAAAATCTAATATTGGTTTGGTGGCAAAGTTGACATCTGACAGTTACTCAAAATGTATCTTTAAAACTCAAGCCAAATCTTTTAGGGTTTAAGTACTCACTGTAAAAAAGTGCCTGCACGTTTGAAAAAAAAAATGTAGTATTCAAAGAAAACGTGGATTTGAACAAGTGTCATTTGTGGGTTTTTTTAGTTCATAAAACAACTGGGAAACTAAACACGTAATGAACTTAAAACTGAGTGAACAGTCACATCCAAGTAACAGTGAAAAGAGCTAACAAGTTATTTCCATTTTTTTTCCTAAGAAAGATCAATTGATCAACACGCTTTGGTTTCAAGCTAGCCATTTGTGCAGTCAAAATATCCCCTTCTTAATTGTGAAATACCAGAAATTATTGATGGTGTGATTTGCTTTAACAAGAGACTGTCAGGGCAAAAATACAACATACGTGGAGCAGGGAAAAGCCAGGAAATATGTTGTTAAAAAACCGGTATTCCATGATAGTACAATGGTATCATACCTAGCGGAGCTTGTATTATGGTTACTGGTATACCAGTGATACCGCACAGCTTTAATTGTAAGGCTGCTAAGGCCAAAATTCTGCAGTATTGATGTTAATCTACACGCTCCACAGAATAAAGTTATGCAAGTCATAATGATATTGAAGAAATGTATAGTCTACCTCCACCACCAAATAGACGGGCTGTAATGCTTTGCTTATGACAGCAGATGTTAGTCAATTGTACCTGTCAGACAAAATCTTGTCTAGAAAAAAGTTTACAGTGGTTTTATCTTGGTTCTTCAAACTTTGTACAGATTGCCATGAACTTTAGATGATTCCTTTTGACTTTTGAGATCGGAGGCAAAGTCACCTTGAGGTGATAATGACAGCTTGATTCAAGTCAGGTATTTATTGACAAGGCACTTGGAGGGTAGGGGTCATTTATGAATTTTAGAATTTTACTGCATTGCATTTTATTATGCTTTTTCATAAAGTTGTAACAATAATTTTGTTGGGGAGTTTTGATCTCAATTTGTAGATAATTCATTGGCAAGCATTTTGTAATATCTAGCTCTGACAGTATTGTGTAGTTTTCTTGAGCCCAATTGATGTGAGCAGTTATTAGTTTTGGAAGGAAATGTAACATAAATGAACACTTTTTTTCTTGCAGGACCTGTTGTATGGTTCCAGAAGTTTGAATATGCCATTGCTCATTGGTTCCAGAAGGCTACAGAACATGTTCTCGGGTGTGTACTGTGCAGCCCGGGATGTTTTTCACTATTTAGGGGATCGGCTTTGATGGATGATAATGTGATGAGAAAGTATACTATACTTCCCTCAGAGGCCCAGCACCATCTCATGTATGATCAAGGTACTGCTGTCAGTCAAATTGCTCAGCAAACTCTTCCTGATCACACGTTATATTGTAATAAAGAACCAAAGTGGTGATTTGACTTGCATATTTCTTTAGATGCCTAACTTTACCAGACAATAACATTTCACATTTGTCCATTTGAAAGAATAATTTGCCGATGACAAGTGAAACATGACTCAAATGATGGGTTTTGTTTGTAGAAGGGCTGCCAGCATTTTCTCAGTCTTCAGCTTAATTTACTCGGTGACACAGGATTGTTTGGTAATGGTTGACCCTTTACCAAACAATCCGGAGTTTTAACTACCCGGAGAAAAAAAGTCTTTTGAAAAGGTTGTGAGAAAAGAAGAAACAGTTGGAATCCAGCATTTTCTTTGTTTCTAACATTGTTTTCTACCTGTCCAAAAGCAAATAAAATAGTTTAAGATACATAATTTATGATTTGTGGTCTACAAATGCTATGGATTTGGACAAGTACAAAATTTTGTCATTTGTAAATGGTAAAGGTTGAAGACTGTACAGGAGAAGCAGTGTGTTCTTGGGTCCTTCATGTCTGATACTTTGTGAGACAGCCAGGTTGTACAATTTATATTATCTTTGTCCGACTAAACATTAACAAATATATTTATTCGAAGTCTAGGGATTGCTGGCTTACTTTGAAATCTATGTCCTTTTTGGAAGCTTTTAGTTCCTTCGTTATGTGCCAAATAATACTGTGTTTTAAGAACCTTGCTGAGAAAGGCTTTTGAAAATATTTTTGGTAAAGAAAAAAAGAAAAAAGATTTGAGTAAGCAGCATTTTCTCTTTTTCCCATGGTGTTTTCTGTCCTTTATTAGACGAATCCCAGAATCTGTTCAAGATTTGAGTTGCCGTGTACAAAATGCTTTTAAATTCAGCAAGTCTAAAATTTTGTTGTATGGTAAGAATTTACTCTTTTTTAAAGCCTGAATGAATTCTGTCCATCTCTATGCATATTTAGGTGAAGACAGATGGCTATGCACACTATTGCTACAACAAGGATATCGTGTGGATTATGCTGCTGGGTCAGATGCCTTCACATATGCTCCAGAAGGGTTTGCAGAATTTTTTAACCAGCGTCGGAGATGGATGCCCTCAACTGTTGCAAACATTGTAGATTTGCTGGCAGACTATAAGAACACTGTCCATATTAACAACAATATCAGTATGCTGTATATTTTCTACCAGGCATCTTTACTGGTATCCACTATTATCGGTCCTGCGACAATCCTCATGATGATAGCTGGGGCTAATCTTGTTGTCTTCAGAGTCAACCTATTTTATGCTTATCTCATAGCTTTGTTGCCAGCTATCCTTTACTTTATTCTGTGCTTCATCTTAAAAACCAAGCAACAGATCCTGGCAGCAGAAGTTTTGACAGCATTCTATGCTTTCACAATGATGATTGTGTTAGTGGGTACTATAGTAACAGCAGCAAAAGAAGGGGTGTGGCATCCCAGTGTAGTATTCATAGCCTGTCTAGTTTTCCTATTTGGATTTGCAGCAATATTACACCCAAAAGAATGGACTTGTGTCATATATGGCAGCCTATACTTTATATTAATACCCACTGGTTTTCTGCTTCTCATATTTTACTCCCTGTGTAATTTACATGTAATCTCTTGGGGAACCAGGGAAGTGCCAAAACGTAAAACACAAGAAGAAATTCAGAAAGAGAAGGAAGCAGAGGAGGAAAAGAAAAGGAAAAAGAAAGAACAAGGATTCTTTGGAAGATTGCTTCCTTCAGCTCCGTTGAAAGATATCAAGGAACTGATTGGAAAGATCACAGATATGCAAGGAACAAAAAAAGAAGAGAGTTCAGAAAGCGTGAAAATTTTACAAGAAATAAATGCTGGCATTCAGAAACTTGCTGGCCAAAATCAGGAACAGAAACAGCAGAAAAAAGAAACAGCTATTGAAATTGAAAATGTTGAAGATTCAACTCAAAAGAAAGATGAACCACATCATGGAATACTCAAAAAGGCTAAATCAGGTTTTAAGCTAGCAGCATCAAAGAAGGCAGAGGTTCGACAATCAGTACAGATTAGAGATAGTGTGAAAGTAATGAATGATGATACAGAAGAACCTATTTATGATAAACTTCCCAAAACAAGAGATGACCTTGTTAATCCCGCCTGGGCAGAGATTGATGAATTGAAAAGTGCACCCTCAATTCCTCTGATGGAACAAGAGCTAAATTTTTGGCAAGAGTTCATCAGAAAGTAAGATAATTAACTTTTCTCTACAAAACAAAATTTTGAACCATACAAAGTCAAAGCACTTGTAGATGACAAATTAAATGTGGCTTAAAATGAAGTGATTATATATTATGTTTCTAAAGGTAGAAAATGTTGCTGGAAAAGGATAAAATGCTCCTTTTCCTACAAAGTTTTCAAAAGTTCTCTTCCACAGGGTGATTAAAACACTAGATTTTGGTAAAGGGTAAATTTCTACCTATAAATGACAAATGTTATGTTGTGTGGTTCCCATCTTTCTGTCTGTTGGCTAGCTTTATATCACAATAAAATCTGCACTTTTATCTGATTTTTATAAAAGAGAATTGTTTTGAATATTAGTTGTACCAAAGACCTAAACAAAAAAAAAAGATAAAAGAAGTTGCTTTTGTAAAAGAGCTATTTTAAATCTTAAAGGTGGCCCTTCAGATTTAGGGACGAAAATTTTAGAAAAATACAAAAAAAATCATCCTTATACTCCCAAAGCCTTTGAATTTTCAAAGTAGTCGAAAACCATCCGACAACAAGGAAATTAGAGATTTACTACGGCCCAGGTCGACACCGACGGGAAACACGATCTATTTTTAGATGAGCAACTCGCTCATTTACATACCGGAAATACACAGACGAAGCTTCAAACATAGCGTCCGAAGAAGACATTATGGAAAATAATTACATGTTTGTTATGTTATGGAATTTAAGCGTCATTAGTCACGTGCCAGTCACTTGACATTCCCACAATGCTTTTTTGATTTTTGGCGCGAAATCTAAAAATACCTTAAGAGGCTACGTAGCCCTTTAAGGGAACACCATCAAAAAAAATTTTTTTTTGTAATTTTATGATTCTTAATTATTGATGATTTGTATTGCTTTTTCATATAAATTTCAGTGATATATACGTATATTTTTTAATTTGGTGAGATGTGAAAAATCTAAATACCCACCTTTAAACCCATACACACTGAAAATTCGACTCTAAACTCTTTACCATACGACAAAATTTTAATGCTAGTCCGAATTGGAATCAATTTGAGATGATCAATTAAATGAAGAATAAATTATTTGAAAGGGTAGAAAATATTGTGGGAAAACGGAAAAATGGTGGTTACCAACATTTTTTCCTTTTCTCACGATGTTTTTAAAAGTTCTTTTTTCCTCGGGGTTGTTAAAACTCGGAAATGTTAGTTAAAGAGTTAAAGCACCGTTTATGATTAAAGTTGCCTTTGCGCTTGTGTAAATCAAGATCAGACTGCACAAGACATGCAGTCTGATTGATCTCTGATCTACACCATCTTATTTGCTCAAACATTATACCTAAAAAGAAGTTTGAAATCGTAATTATTTTAGTCTTATTTCTGACTGAAAATGTTTTTTGGGTTTATTTGGTGCTCTAAGGGTTAATGTTAGTTTAAATAATCCAGATTTTCTGAATTAATTGTAAACTCTTCTCATTGATGTATCATTCTAGATACTTGCAGCCACTGGAAAAAGATGAGGAAAAGCAGAAAACGACACAGAAAAACTTGATCGGATTACGTAATGATGTGTGCTTGGGAATGGCCATGGTGAACATACTCTGGATTGCTATAAACTTTATGTTCCAACTGAACAGCCCCACTAAAGTGCAACTAAAGTTATCTGTGAGTTCTTGTTAGACAGCTTAACCTTTTATCACCCCATCCTGGCTCTTAATGCTCCCGGGAAAGAAGACTTTTGAAAAAACTTTGGGAAAAAGAGAATTTTTTTTTTCATCTTGAAAATATTTCTAATGATTATCAGTTTCTTTTATGTCAAATGTTATAACCTGTAGGCCATTTTCTCCTTTATGTAGCCCTGTACATCAAATGTACAGGTGCATAACCTTCACCTAGGTGCTTTTCAGCATTTGATATCTGAAGTCCTGAAGCCATGACTGATAAATGTATTTAGTTAGAACTTATTCTATTCATTCAGCTATCATCTTTGTATTTCAATTCATTGAATAATTGTTTAAAAAATTATTGCAATGAAAAAAAAATACTTTATACTGTTTTGGTTATTAGCTCACCTGAGCACGAAGTGCTCAGGATGAACTATTGTGATCACTCACCGTCCGTCGTCGTCCTTCCGTCCGTCGTCCGTCCGTCCGTTCACATTTTTTTGTTTACACTCTAGCATCTACAAATGCAAACCAATCAGCACCAAACTTGGTCAAAATGTATATGACAATAAGATCTCGGATGAGTTTGATTATGGGTCTAATCGGACCAGAACAACTGGAGTTATCTGCCCTTGAATTAGAAAAATTGCTATATTTGACTTTGTTTACACTCTAGCATCTACAAATATTACCCATTCAGCGCTAAACTTGGTCTGACCGTAAGATCTCGGATGAGTTCGATTATGGGTCTAATCGGACCAGAATAAGTGGAGTTATTTGCCCTTGAATTAGAAAAATTGCTATATTTGACTTTGTTTACACTCTAGCATCTACAAATATATACCAATCAGCACCATACTTCGTCAAAATATAAATGACCATAAGATCTCGAATGAGTCCGAGTATGGGCCTAATTGAACTAGAATGACTGGAGTTATCTGCCCTTGAATTAGAAAAATTGCTGTATTTGACATTGTTTGCAGTCTAGCATCTACAAATATTAAGCAATCATGACCAAACTTGGTCAAAATATATATGACAATAAGATTTCGGATGAGTTCGATTATGGGTCTAATCAGACCAGAACGACTGGAGTTATCTTCCCTTGAGTTAGAAAAATTGCTATATTTGACTTTGTGCTCAAGGTGAGTTTTTGTGATCGTGCTGTGTCCGGCATGCAGCGTCCGGCGTCAACTTTTACCTTGTGTACGCTCTAGAGGCCACATTTTCAGTTCAAAACTCTTGAAAGTTGGTCAAAATGTTTGTCTTGATGATATCTGGGACAAGAAATGTCGGGTCAAAAACTAGGTCACCAGGTCAAATCTTAGAAAAGCCTTGTGTATGCTCAAGGTGCCACATTTTCAGTGCAATACTCACGAAGCTTGATCAGAATGTTTGTCTTGATGATTTTTTGGACAAGTTCGAAAATGGCTCATGTCGGGTCAAAAACTAGGTCACTGGGTCAAATCTTAAAAAAAATTGTGTAGGCTCTAGAGGCCACATTTTCAGTAAAATACTCTTGAAAGTTTGTCAGAATGTTTGTCATAATGATATCTTGAAGGAGTTTGAAAATGGTTCATGTTGGGTCAAAAACTAGGTCACCAGGTCAAGAGTCATCATTTTCTGTCCAATAGTTATGAAACTTAGAATGTTTCTCTTGATGATCAATATGATGAAATTGGAAATGGGTCACAATGGGTAAAAAAACTAGGTCGCCATGTCAAATCTTAGAAAAACCTTGTGTACACTCTAGAGGCCACATTTTCTGTCCAATACTTATGAAAGGTGGTCGGAATCTTTGTTTTGATAATATCTACAATGGGAAAATAGGCTATGTGTGGCTAAAAAGTAGGTCACTGAGAGAAATTCTAAAAAAAGCTTGTGCACTAGCTAGTGGCCAAACTTTCTGTCCAATAATTATAAAAGCTTGGTAGAATGTTTGTCATAATATCTTGAAAGAGATTGAAAATGGGTCATGTTTGGTTAAAAGACACAGGTGAGCGACTGCAGCGCCATCATGGCCCTCTTGTTACTGAAGATATTAATTTCAAACTTGGGCTAGTTAATAACTATAACAAGGGCAGGCAACCATTAAAATACTTTTGACGCAGATTTGCTCCTTTTCCAACTAAGAATTTTCACTGAAAACCAATCTATTGCTAAAAGCAAATGTAACAGAGAGAGGCCATACCGCTGATTCTAACATCACAATCAAAATGATCTATAATTACCTTAACTCTTAATCATATGTTAATAACTTAAATGGTGAAATATTTGTTTAAAAAGTTAGAAAACAATGTGGGAAAAGGTAAAAATGCTGGATACTAGAATTTTCTACTGTTCCCACATTTTTGAAAGCCTTTTTGTTAAGCCCGCTTGTGGTGAGCAAGACATAGTTGTCACAATGTCGCTTCGGTGTATGTGCGTCCCTTTGTGCACGGGTGCGTGTCTGGGTGTGTGATTGTGTCCGTCCGTCCGAATTTGTCCGGACCAGAACTCTTACATTTATGGATGGATTTCAAAATAGTTTGGCACAGTTGTTCTCCTTTACGAGTAAAAGTACCATTTGAAACATTTGTTCAGGTAAATCCAAGGTCAAGGTCACGCTTGAAGTTTAAACGATAAAATTGTCATGAATGGAGCTTGTCCCAGCGACAACATTTCCAATTATGGATGGTTTTAAAAACAATTTTTACATGTGTTTTTCTTTACCAGTAGAAGTGCCATTTGAATCATTTGGTCAGGTAGGTCCAAATTCAATGTCACACTTAAAGGTCACATGCTGGAAATGTCATAAATTAAGCTTATCCGAGTTACAACTACTACATTAATCGATTGATTTAAAGATAATTTGACACAAGTGTTCCCCTTTAAAGTAGAAGGCCTTCAGGAAGGTCCAAGGTCAAGGTCACACATAAAGGTCAAATGATAGAAATGTCTTAAATAGAGCTTGTCCGAGCTAAAACTTTTACATTTATCAATGGACTTGAAAATAATTTTACACAAACACTTTCCTTTAATAGTGGGAGTGCCATTTTAATCATTTTTTTAGATAGATCCAAACTCAAGGTCACACTGAAAGGTCAAATGATAAAGTTGTCATTTATACAGCATGTTTGAGCATGTTTGAGTCGGAATGAATGCCAAATTTTTACATAACATAGTTATAGCTCAAAAATTATTTGAAAGAATGTAAGATCTCCAATGATAATTCTACATCTTTATGAATGAGACTGACTCGCTGCTTTGACATAAGTGTATGTTTTGAGTTTAAGATAGTTCTGAAGAAGACGATATGTAGTCACTTGATCTTAACCCTTTACCACTCAATTACACCTTTTAACAACCCTGACAAATAGAGCCTTTTAAGACATTGTAGGAAAAGGAGAAAAAGCTGGTAACCAGCATTTTCTCCTTCCACAAGGGTTCTACCCTATCAAAGGCTAATTTTGTGATTTGGGTCAATTTCAAGTTGTCTGCAAATGCTTTCAGTATGGACAAGTCTGAAGTATTATCGTCTGGTAAAGGGCTAATACATGAAAATGACAAAAAACTCACAAGTTTACGCAACAAAACGAAACGAAACGCAACAAAACGAAATGGAACAAACACGGGAATGAATCGAAATGTGGCAAAACGAAATAGAACGAAACAAAACGGAGTGGTGCAAAATCAAGCAGAAGGAAAATTTACATTACTTTTTTTCTTTTGAATTGCCTTACTTTTGATCGCAGTAAGTGTAAAAAAGTAAAAATTAGATGGTGGCTGTGCGCACGATGATCGTGCTACTTTTGTGAATCTTGATAATCATAATGAAGACATTTATTTTATTTTTCTTTTGAATGAACTTCTATTGTTCACTTTGTTATGACATAAATCACCAATAATACGTTCTTCATGTTTGCGGTAGCCATCAGTACCGCTAATGCGTCCAGCCCGGTTGATAATTTTCCTATTGTTTTCACAAATACTGTGACTAAGAAATCATGTCCAAATACAGCAAAGTCGAGTGCATTTTATTTCTTGATAATGATTGAATGATTGATTGTATGGTGTTAAATGTCATTTTCAATATTATTTCAGTTATATCGCGGCGGCCAGTGCACCTATCCATGCTTTCCTGGAATTTCTTAAACAAGTATTTAACACAATATTGTTTCAAGCCACTGGCTGCTTTCCCACATAATCCTCGCCGAGACAACGGCCTGCGGTGAAAGAGGAATGAATCCTGCTGTAATGACTATTGTCAATCCTCGAAAGGAAATTGGCAGAGCAGGGAATCGAACCAGCGACCGTCTGTTCTCAAGTCCTTACGCTACTGACTGAGCTGCCGATGCTCGACCTTTTGATAATACTCACTCCTGGTAATGAAACCAGTTTGGATTCTAATAAGATGGGTTAGAATAATCCATTTCATGTTGTGCGAATTAGAATGTTTATTCGCCCGACAGTGGTCGGATTATTATTTACCAATTTTAAATACGACTGGAATTATTAGTTTGGGAAAATCTTTTTTAAAGTCAGATTTCAGAGGTTCTTGCATTAAGTCTTTATTTATATTTTGTACATTTATGCAGATATCCTCTTTCTTCATGCATCGTCTGTCTTTAAATCGCTTTGATTTCTCTCCCCAAATAGAGACCTCGAAGACCTTATGTCACTGACCATGGCTAATTATATTCAATGTCTTCTTCATTTCGCGTGAAATAGATATACATAAAAAATCTTGTGGACCGGGACAGCCGAAATGGAAATGTGTGTATCTAATCAGAATTGAAGATATTTTTCCTGGATCTTATCTCTAAAAGGGTCCAGGGGTGTCATTTCTAATGTTGATTTAACCGAGTATGTACTCGAGTCCACGTCAGTGCAGCTTGGATGTTAAATCAGGAAACGCTGGAAACTTGGAATTTCTCTGCTAAAATACTCCTGTTACGTTTAAGGCCCCATAGCGGCCAAAAGTAAACAATACGGATGTTGAAATACATAAGATTTAAACCATACCTTTAAAAATATGGAAAATATTGTGATTGATTGATTGATTCTAGATCGAATGGTGTTTTACGCCGCTTTCAACAATTTTTCAGTTATATCACGGCGACAGCTCACAAATCTGCAGAAAACCATACTCGCAAAGGTTCAGCTGAAGGCATACTTAAGGGTATTGAAGGCGAGTTTCATTCGAAATATTCCGGCGCTTGATTGTATTGATTGATTTATAGTGTTTAACGCCTTTTTCAACATTATTACAGTTGTACCGCTGCATTGCATCTATTTGTATTTCCCTGGAGTTCCTTTTACCAGTACTTCGCATAATGTTCTTCCCAAGCCACTGACTGCTTTCCATCGCTAACCATCGGTGATCAGCGGTGAGAGAGGAATGAATCCTGTCGCAATGACTATCATCAATCCTCGGAAAGAAATTGGTCGAGTGGGTATTTGAACTAGCGACCCTTGTTCTCAAGTTATGTACGCTACCGACTGTGCTACCGAGACTCGGCATATTCCAGCGCTCTGTTATATTACTATGATATCACAATGGCAGAGGAACAGAAAAGAAAGAAAACAGAATTTCCTCTATATGCCATATCTTTAAAATTGCACCAAATATGTTAAATATTTGTACAACTTACAAAGCCATAGGTCCTCATAGAGGGTTATCTTTTTAAGTAGTTAATCTTGAATCTGACAAGATTTTCAAGCCATGAGATACTCGCAAAAATTCAGCAACATATTCTTACTGTGCCCTAGATAAAACGCGGGATAAATCAATAAGAAACAGTACAACAGAAAAACGATAAATTGAGACAAAAAGATAATTTAAAAAAAAAAAATCACTCTGCTAGATTTCATCTCATTTCGTTTCATTCTATTCCGTTTTGTTTCGTTCTCGTTTTTTTCTATTTTGATACGTTTCGTTCCAAAATCTTGTCCCAAACTTGTGTAAGATAAGAAAATTCGTAAATACTACTCTACACTGAAAACCGGGGAGGTTACATGATGAAATCTTTTTTGAGCCAGATTGTAGAAATTAAAAAAAAAATACCATGGTGTTGACAGATCAATGTTGGCCATTCGTATTATGATTTTGTTATTCTGTTGGTCATTATCTATAGACAAAGCATGTTGTCAGTTCAGCATTTAAAAGTATGTCAGTAGTTAAAGTAGATATTGGACATGAGTGCACTCAATACTTTTGACATTTTGATGCAAACATTTTTATTCTACTTCGAAGGAACTTTTACCCTAGCATGGATTCCAACTTTGAGATATATAGTATTTTGTAAGAGATTAATCCACACAAAGAAAATAGAATATTACTTCAGTTTCCAAAGTATAAAGCAAATTTGCTAAAAATTGTAGAAGCAAGACGAGACTAGTAGTTTTTACAGTCTAATCCTGATCTACATTAATTGCAAAAGATGGTCTTTACTTATGTATATTGTCTACAAACAACTGAAAAATTGAAAGAAAACCTGTTTTTGTAGAAGACTGCTTAGAATTGAATTTTAAAAGAAAAATGTACAAGAACCATGGAAAAATACTTACTTCTGACTTAAGGTAATAGACCCCTAACGCTTCTAGTGCAACATGGAATAAAATTTCTTGTTAGTTGATAAATAAGGATTTATACTGATATAATACTTTTGCACATTTTTAACGGACCAGAAATTCCTTTGATGTCTATCTTGAAATTATTTGTTGATACTTTTGTTAGGTTCCTGAGAAGGGAGGTAATTACTATCTCCCTTTATTATGAGAATATAGTGGTTTTAGATTTATAAATGATAATTCTAAGAAGGGAAAAAAGGAAAATGTGGCTCGGTTAAAGTAGTACAATAATACTCATTTTTAATCATAGCAAATTTTGTAGGATAATACTATAGTGGAAATAGCTGTTTTCCATTAGGGGTCTACTACCTCAATTTTCATTTCGCCATTTCAGAGTGCAAGTGAAGATGACCTTATTGAGGAAGAGCAGAGTGTAGATGATGATGAACCAGCAGATAACATTGTATCCGTGGATATTCTTGGGCTGATGTTTATTATATTCTATGTCGTTATACTCTTTATTCAGTTTATTGGAATGCTCATGCATCGATGGGGAACTTTCTTACATCTTATTGCTGTAACAGAGCTGAGAAGTCCATTTAAAAAGGTAGACTTTTGGTCACTCCACTAGCATGTAATGTGAGGAAGGGATCTTGAAGGGCAAATTACATGTAGTTACCTTTTTAACACACAGTCCCAAATTTTAGTGACTCTGAGGAAGAAGCCTTTGGAATACATTGTAAAAAAAGGAATAAATGCTGGAAACCAGTATTTTCTCCTTTTTCCCACAATATTTTCTACCCTGACAAAGACAAATTCCATCGTTATTCCCCCACCTACGAAGAAGAGGGGAATATGTCATGTTTGTCTGTCTGTACGTCCATCACTCCGTCTGTCAATCTGCCCGTCTGTAGAATATTTTTGTTTTTGTGCTCTAACTCAAAAGCCGTTTGACCTAGGACCCTGAAACTTTATACAAGCGTTGCTCATGACACAAGAAAGTGTCCTACTGTTTTGGGGACACATGGGTCAAAGGTCAAGGTCACAGGCGGGCTTTATTTTTAAAATCATTTCCCATCTCTTACTGGGCTGCTTCAGTGACAACGTGCAGGTGCGGATATTTGTTTGCTTTGTTACAGTTCTAGTATGAGCTACTTTTAGATTGTCATCTGCAAATGCTTTCAATTTGGATAAGTCTATAGTTTGCTCGTGTAGTAAAAGGTTAAGATATTACCTGTTTGAGCCAGCCATTCTGTAACCCATTATGGTACAAATATTACTTTACAGGACCATTCCATAGACTACTTAATAAAAAAAAAAAAAAAAACATAGTTGGAGATATAGAGCATTTGCTTGTTCTTTCTTCCAGAATGTTTTTCATACGGTCAAAAAACCATGCTCTCTTTTGCTGTAAATGTTTGTTTTTTTGTATTAGTTGTGGTAGCTTTTATTAGGTGTGTCATAGCATGTACAGCACTAATTTAACCCTTTACCACACAATCCAGAGTTTTAACATCTTGATAGACATTGGCCCATATTCACCAGCCATTCTTTAGACTATTCTTTACCTTATTCTAGATGTAACAAGTAACGCAAGTTCTGGTTCGCTAAACCATTAGGTTTAGCCGATCAGAACTTGTGATAATTTCAAATTTAGAAAATTCTTGAGAATAAGACTTTGAATGTTCTTAGTGAATACCGACCCTGGTAACCAGTTATTTTCTCCTTTTCCCACAGTGTTTTCTATCATATCAGAAAGGGAAATCATCATTTAAGCAACAATAAATTTGTCGTCTGCAAATGCTTTCACTTTGTTCTAGTCCAAAATTTCCTTGTTTAGTAAAGAGTCAAATGTTGTATTTATGCTCACAGATTCAGAAAGAATCAGATGAAGATGGTGCAGTGTTAAATACAAAGGATGCAATCAAGATTGTAGAGACCATATTGGAAGAACCATTACCGGATTATCTAGATTCAAGTTCAAGTGACTCAGAAGAAGAGAATCAAACAAAGCAGGATCTCAAGCGTATTCAGACTACTGGGACTAGGCACGTATATCTAAACTACTATCAAAATGTTACAGTATAAAACACTTGACCCTATTAGTCATGTTATCAGACTGTCTTTTCCAGTTGTTTTTTCTTCAACAATAATAGATGTTTTTTGGTTTTCTTTTGAAAATTTAAAAAGTATGTTATTTGAAATTAACTCATACCTCTGGAAATGAAGTTGTAGGGGACAACTTCGAAAACATACTCCTGAAATACCGATCATTGAAATAAATAAATGTTTTATACATATGTATCTGTACAAACAATGTTGTAAAAGGAAAAATAATATCTGTGCAAATAATGCCATACATGGAGAAATGATTTTTTACAAATAATTGTTTTTTCTCAATGTTTTCTATGGTGGACTGCTGCAGGAAGAAATAAGTAACTTTATTTTCAACAGAAACCAGCTTGGATTTAGCACTACTGGAGGAATTGGCATAAGTACACGCTTATTGGATGTTTCGAGAAAAGATGATATGAGCAAATCTTTTAGAAGTACTCTTGCACAGAGCACACGAATGTTACGAAGTCAAATCCATGCATCAGGGAGGTTCAGCAAAGCCCCAAATGTGGAGAAGGTCCGGAACAAGATGCAGGAGTTGTATAGACAGAAAAAAGATTCCAAATATAATGATAGAGCTTTACCCCTCCCACCTGTGCAGAAACGACAAAGGTTAAATCTAAATGCAGGGCGCATAGATCTGACTGAGAAACTCAAAGATAGAAACCACAGTCAATTTTTTGATGACGTGTAAGTAAGACTACTTTATTTTATGAGTTATATGTATATCAAAGAGATGCCCTGTAACCCGTAGAGTGCCAAGCCAAACTTAACTCTTTACTAAAGCACAAACTTTTGGACTCATCCATACTAAAAGCATTTGTAGACAATAACAAAAGTTGGGCTCATACAAAGGATTTGTCTGTGAAAGGTTAGAAAAAAACTGTAGAAAAGAAGGAAATGCTGAGCACTAGCATTTTCTCCTTTTGCACTTCATTTTCAAAAGCCCAGGGCCCGGTTTCGCGAAAAAACGTAAGTCCCTTATTTTGCTCAAGTCTACTAAGAGACTCATTTTCCAACTTAAGTTGAGTTCGTTAATTCAGACGCATTTCGCTAACATTGACTTTAGAAGCATTCTCAAATTATATGTTGATACAGCGTTTTATACTCAGTTCAGAAGAATAATAGACTTAAGCCATTTTAACAGACTTAAGTCCATTACTTTCCTTGGTTGAGTGTGAAATGTTGCGTAAACGTAGGATTTGAGAGTGATTCTTCATGCTGTTAATATTATTAAAATGAGTCTCAAGTAACAAACTCAACTTAAGTCAGAAATAGGGTCCGTCAGCAGACTTGAGCAAAATAAGAGACTTAAGTTTTTTCGTGAAACCAGGCCCTTTTTCTCAGGGTGGTATAATATGGGATCGTTTTGTAAAGTGATACATGTGAGTTGCTGTTGCAGGCAGTTTAGATGAGGATCAAACTGCACTGGAAATGCAATCTGAATAGTTCCAAATCTACAATGTTTTTTGTTGTAAGACATTATATCATAAAAGACTGGATAGCCTTAAACTTACAATCGATATCTGTGTTGCCTTGCTGACAAAACTTATTTGGTGCTCCATAGTTCATGCCATAAGTTGTGCTTTGTTACACATCGTGGTTGTAGGAGAATGGGTAGTCTGGTTGTGGTTCTGTTCTTTGTGGTATTTTAAGAGATATTGTCGCTAAAACAGTTTTTTAGATTGTGATATTTGGGTCTGTTTACTTACAGATATACCAGTTTCATATCCCAGTAACTGGCCAAAAATGTGATCTATTAACACATTACTTCTGCCAATAACATGCAATATAAGCCTACATATAATTAGGTACTGAATTTTATTATATACCTATAAATTTTCTAGCTCAAATAGATGTGTTGAACGAAGATACAATATCACGTACAGCAGAGAAAAAAAATGTATCTATATTGTGTCAAATACCATATGATGACAAAACGTTCCAAGTAAAATAAGTACATAATATTATCGATTGGCAAATTGATTGGCCGAAATGTTATGCTGTAATTTTCATTCGCCATTCATGAAATTAAAGATACTATCCACTTCATCAATATTTGTTTTATTTTGTTTAGGTTTTTTAATGAAATTGTCAATGATTTGAATGTTTTGTTGATAAAAGTTGTAGGCATATAATAAAGTGAATATATGTTTTACAAACTTTCCTGGTGATTGTATCTGTTTCTCTCTGTGTGAGGAACTTTACATCTTGCTCGATCTTTGGTCTCCCGTTGTATCAATTTTTCTCATGCTCCTGAAAGTAAATACAAACACTAGAAAATTTTCCTCAACATAATATTTCATATGTTCATTTGTGAGACCTATTAGATTCTTTAGGTGGTGTTTGTGCCCAACACAAAAAGAAGCTATGTAATTATTATGTCTTTGTTTTACATATAAAGATAAAGAAGAAATATATAGTCATGATAATCAATTTTGGCAGTTGAAATAACGGAAATGTAGGATAACAGAGCTTTTCCCAATGATGGTACTATTTCGGTATATGTGACATGTGTAAGATAAGAAAATTGTAATGGCTATTTTCACTACTGCAGGTTTTTTTTTATTGTCTGGAATGTCTCTGCAATGTCTCCTAGATGGGGTACATCAAATTTCTCTTTATCTGACAATATTTTCAAAAGCTTGTTTTTGATACATCTTATTTTGTAGATTCTAACATAAACAGAATAGGTTTTTATAAGTTATTTCTTAACTTGGGATAGCTGTGTGACCTACCTTAACCCTTTATCGGGTCCTGCGTGGCTCAGTGGTAAAGTGTAGGACTCGTAGCCTGGAGGCTCCGGATTCGAGTCTCACTGGATCTATTGGGTTTTTCGTAAGAGTATCATTGGGTAAGACACTTCAGAGCTCTAGCCTAGAACTGGTGAAACCCAGGAAATACACGAGTTTGTGAGCTGTCGCTGGTAACCAGCATTTTCTTTTTTTTCCAACCCTGTTGTCTTTGCTTTTAATTACAATTTCTGTCATTTGATCCATGTTTGTGGTTTGCAAATGCTTTAGATATGGGCAAGCTCAAAACTTTGGCCTTTGGTAAAGGGTTAAGCAATAGCAACTTTTGTTAGTCACTTTCTGTACTGACTGATTTACCAGTTACTATGTCTGTAAAGACCCTTATACCGCTACTGTATTCTGTTAGACAAATGCTTATTTTATATACATATGCTTATATATAGGGAGGAGTCAAGATCTGAGAGGAGACCCCTTATTCCAGAAAATGATGAGGGAGATGATATTTATGATACTATATATGGTCAAATGAGACAGAAAGGTAGGTGCATGACCCTTACGCCTCAAGTGGTAATGTAAATAAAACTTAAAGTCAGAAGAAAAAAGCATGCAGTTTGAAGGCTAGTGTACGGTCATCATTCTGTCAAATTCACCATTACAAGTGTATTTAAAGAAATTGATGCAATTGAATGACACAATACTCAGCAAAATAAATTCTTCAATTCAAAAGTTTTTTTCTCTGACTTGAACAACAAGATTCCTCATCAGTTACATGTGTTATGATATATTCTGAATAGCCAGACAGACATGATGTGTACTTACATATATTTTTTTTTCTTGTCTTACATTTTAAAGAAAACAAGGAAATATTATTCAGTGTGTAAAGATTTGTACTATTTAGGAGTTTTGTGTGTTTGTATACACTTGGTCTAAAGTAAGTCATTATGTTAGTTTTTCTCATAGCATAAAAAAACAAAATGGTATACATCCTCTGTTTTGTCTAAATTACAAACTGAACGTTTTATCCCTTCCCTGAGTATTTTTACATCTTCTTTGTTCAACATTAAGTTCATGTAACGACCGTTTGTCATATTTCGCCAATATGGTCTGAAATTAAGTTGTTTTCATATTATTGAGGTAGCTTTAGCATTTGAAAGAGCTTTTAAGACTTCACTATAGAGCTAAGTTTTCTCTCTGAAAGTCGTTAAAAGTTGGAATGTGTGGTAAAGTGTTAATATTCATCAAACTTGGTAAAATCCAAACTTAGCTGTAGAAGATTCCTCACTTTACTAGGCCAATTAATTTCATTCCATGTTTCACATCTGTATCTCATATTCTCATCAACTGTCAATATCATGCAATTATCACTTTTTACAGTATATGATTCAAGAAAATATTTAACAGTTTTTACTTGCATAATAATTGTCAGCAGATATCTCCCTATTTCTCTGTATAGTGCAGAGTTACATGTTGTTAATTTTACATTTATGAGCCATTTTAAAAATGTCTTGCACTCTTTTTCTTAATTTTCAGTGTTAGTGGAAGACAATATTTTACACTCATAGATCAGAGTTGATGTATTGAAGATATCGAGTAGATCAAGCATGATATTAACAGCTACATGTATTAATTTCCCCCCAGTCATACATGTAGCAATTAGGGCCCCTGTTGCCGACAGGTCTTTACTGAACCTCTTTCAGGGAATATGACATCCGACTTATTTAAGCAGTCTCCATATATTCATTTCCATATGTAAATTTAGTGTTTGGATTTAATCACCTTGTTTTCAAAAACAATGACTTTTGTCTTATTGACATTTACCGTTTATATTTATTTCTCTCAGTACGATCAGAAGTTGTTGATTAAATTTTGTAGAACATCTGCTGTTCCAGATACTGCAGCATTAACAATACAAACATTAACAATGAGAAAAAAAATCATACTTTAAGGGCAAATATCCTTTCAACCCTTTACCAAACAATCCATAGTTTTAACGACCCAGAGAACGAAATCTTTTGAAATCATGGTGGGAATAGAAAAATTGCTTGTATACAACTTTTTATCTCTTTTTCAGAATATTTTTCACTCTTTAATTGAGTCTTTACCAAATGACAAATATTAGATTTGACAAAACTGAATGCCTTTACAGACAACAAATCAAATGATGCCCATAAGATGATTTCAATCTTTTAAATGGTGGAAAACATAGTTAGAAAAAGAGGAAATGTTGATTACCAGCCCTTTGTGTTTTTCCCTTAATATTTTCAAAAGCCTTCATCTTCAGGGGTGTTGAAAGACGGGATTGTTTGGTAAAGGGTTAAGGACAAAATTTCATCATTTAAGGCAACCAACTTCTGATCTGCAAATGTTGCCAAATTTGATTATTCTGTATCTTTGTTCTGTGAACAGAAAATGCGAAAAACCAGCATTTTCTTCTTTGTCCACAATGTTTTTTTACAAATGTCATTACTTGATCTAATGTCCGTTTTTTTCTGCAAATGCCTTTAACTTGGACCATTTCTTTCTTTTTTTTGTTACGAGTTAAAAATTACTAAAACTATTGTTTAGCGATATAATAGTGTGACGGTCACAATTTTCAGATTGTGTACTTTTAGTTGTTAAAAACTAAATTTTCCTTGAGCAAAGCATTTTTGAAGGTAATGCATGCTAGGTATGAACATTCTGTCCTCTTTGTCAAAAATCTCATTTGGCACGTTTTTACCAAATAATGCATTGTTTTGATGACCCTTAGGAATACACTCTGCATAAATATTGTTTGAAAAGAAGAACAATTTTTGTTACCTGTACTGTCTTATTCCCCGACAATACTTTCTGCCCTTTCTCGGACAAATTCACTTACTTGAGCCACAGTAATAATTTGCGTAATTAGTATCGGCAAATGCTTTTAATACAACGTATGAAAGAAAAATTTTGAGATTTAACTCTTAACTACATAGTCCTGTGTTTTTAAGACCCTGTGGAATGAGCTTTTTCAAAGTATTGTAGGAGAGGGAGAAAATTCTGGTAACTTCTTTTCCCACAATTGTTTTTTGTCCAATGCATGACAGATGCCAACATTTGAGCTACATTTGAATTATCATTTGCAGATTCTTTCAATTTGGACTGATCTACATTTTTATACGCCCGAAGGGTCGTATTTTGTTATGGCCCCGGTCGTCAGTCCGTCCGTCCGTAACAATTTCTTGTGTGCGCAACTCCTCCTACAATTTCCATCGGAATAAGTTCAAACTTACCACAATGAATTTCTATGATGTGTAGTTGTGCATGTGACTTTTTAACTTTGGATCTCTTCAGGCGTTCTAGAGTTATTGCCCTTTGTTATTTTTTATACTTAAATTTTGTCAGGAGCATAACTCAACAATTATTAGAGGCGTAAACATGATACTTCACAGGTGGATAGATCTAATCAAGGAGATGTGCATTGCACAAGAACCATCACTCTTGATTGCATAATTTAGGAGTTATTGCCCTTTTTTCCTCTTACTTAAATTTTGTTCAGAGTATAACTTGAAAACTTCATGAGGTATAAACATGAAACTTCACAGGTTGATAGATGGCATTAAGGAAAAGTGCAGTGTACAAGAACCATAACTTTCAGCCCCATAGTTTAAAAGATATTGCCCTTTGCTATTTTTTATACTTAAATTTTGTCAGGAGCATAACTCAAAAACTATTAGAGGTGTAAACATGAAACTTCATAGGTGGATAGATCTCATCAAGGAGAAGTGCAGTGCACAGGAAACAGAACTCTTGATTGCATAATTTAGGAGTTATTGCTCTTTGTTATTTTTCTTACTTAAATTTTGTCTAGTGCATAATTTGAAAACTACATGAGATATAAGCCTGAAACTTCACAGGTTGATAGATGACATTGAGGAGAAGTTCAGTGCACAAGAATCATAACTTTTGGTCCCATAGGTTAGGAGTTATTGCCCTTTGATTTTTTTCTTACTCAAATTTTGTCAGGAGCATAACTCAAAAACTATTGGAGGTGTAAAAATGATACTTCACAGGTGCATAGATCACATTGAGGAGAAGTGCAGTGCACAAGAATAAATAACTCCATGGTCTCATATGTGATCCCTAACCGTCCAGTGTCTTGTTCTTTTACGGTACGTCCTTCATTTTAACCCATTTCACTGACAAACCCCTTCGGGCGTATATGTGCCGCTCTGCGAAGCTCTTGTTGTATTCTGCTAAAGACTTAAATTCACTGTGACCTCAGGCATTTGAGTTAAGACTAAATTTGCCATCTATATGATGTCTTACACATTACATCATATAGAGGGTAAAATTTTTTACAAAACGAACGCCTGTGTTTCTGACAGTTCTTGTTACTGTTTGATAACCTTTTGCAGCAACGCAGTTCGAAAGTATCCTTTTAAATACGGAAAATTGACAATGGATTTAGGTTTAATACATAAATATCTGTATCAAACATTGAGTGGAAACTGAGTCAGTGCACATTACATGCAATGTCTCGATTTACCATAATGATTGCAAAAGTGGTCTGCTGCAAGACAAAAAAAGTTTCTGCAGGATAGCCAAGCTTTTTACACAACAGTTATTTTATCAAGAAAAACATGTATCGTTTTCTTACAATGTCCATATGGGTTTCCTAAAATGTATGTTGAGCTCTTGTAGTAAGTCATTGTTATTTTTATTTTGCCATTTTATTCTTACAGGTACAGTGAGTAGGCAGTTTGGAAAGAAACTGAAACTGTACACATCTGCACATAACAGAAACCGACCTTCTACTGTAACCTTTGACATAGATGATGGACCTGTCAGCTATAGAAATCATAGGGATGTTAGAGGAATGAATGGGAGGTGGAGACTAGATTCCTCTGTAAGTTTGTCAGGACTAGGAAAGCTAAGTCTAAAAGTGCTGGAACTGACTATAATTGCTGTTGCAGATAGTGAAGATCAGGATAAGACAGCAAAGAATGTGCAGTCTGATCTTAATTCTACACTATCTGCTACATCGCACATGTAGTCTGGTGGAAACAACCTTTATATAGCTATATTTAGGCTGTCCTCTTAATTGTAAAGGTGTAATTCATTAATTTAGGGCTTTTGGGATTATTTCTCAGAGTTCTAATCAAAACCTAAAGACTATCGCTTATGTCATTGTATTGGTGAAACATCAAATTTAATGAAAAACAAAAGTTTAGAGTATACTGAGTATCAATCTTTGAAAAAAAAAACTCTTAACTTAGGCCAAAAACACCTTTATTTTGGAAAAAAAATGAAAAATAAAACAAAAAACAAAAAACAAAAAAAAACCAAAGAGTATCTTTTAAAGTTTTTTTTTTTTTTAATGTTCTAACATTCAGATTTTTCTTATTTTTTCTATTAAATAATATTCAGGTACTAAACTAAAAGAATCAGGCTTAAAACAAATAGGTCACCAGCCTTATTTTTTAAGAAAATACATTTTAAGCTTGTGGCCGGGGTACTAACAAATGCGTAAATGTAGGGTTTGTCAAATACAAATACATTATATGAAGTAAATTATCTCAATTTTTCAACAATTCAACAATGTTTATAAGAATCAAGTTTGTTGGTCATAATAAACCAATCCATACCATATAAATGTAATACTGATGTTAGCATTAACCCATTACCAAACGACTAATTTTTAGACTCTTCTAAATTTGACACGTTTGCAGACGCTAAACCAAAACCTGGTATTCATGTATCACAGTTCTTTGATGGGTCAGAAATCATTGTGCAAAAAAAGAGAAATCAGTCATTAGGAGCAGTTTCTCCTTTTGACATCAATGTTTTCTAACGTTGTCTGCTGCAGACTCATCAAGCTAAGGGATAACCCGGTAAAGGAGAAAGAGTTACAGTCCCTTGTTTTCTGCAAGTCTTTACCAAGTGACGTAATTTTGGACTACACCCAATTGAAAGCATCTGCATCTGTAAAGATGTTTTAGCTCGACGATACGTCTGCCAGATAGAGCGCTAGTAGTAGCGTCTGTGTCCATACTTCCGTTGTTAGGTGACATATCGTCGACCGACCTGTTTTCGAGGGGTACCTGATTTCGAACCCGAAATGATATCCGAGTTTTTTTGTGTAAACCTCTTATTTCAATGGCATCTATGGTTTCACTGCTGTTAATTAACGACGTTCCCAACAGTTTCCATTATCACGCTTCGTGTAACTATGACGCTCACCTTTTACTCGAAACGGTGAGCACCTAACACAGTTGATCTTGCCACACTTGTCAATGTCTGCAGAATGGATAAACTAAGAACTAAAACGAATCGTTTCATGTCAGCAAAACGAAGAAAAAAGTATTTGAATCAAGCGAAATAATTATATGCGAGGCAAGAATCCGAAATTACACTTTCAAAAGATCGGACTGAAAGTCTAAGTGAATCACCTAACTAGCGTGGACCGACCTGTTTTCGAGGCGCTTATTAAACAAGTCTATTTCACGCATATTTAAATGAAGGTCTGATTACCAAATTTTTTCATAAACCCAAATGAGCAGTTTTGAATGTCTGTATAACCATAATCTCTGCTTGAATCATGCATATTCAACGATAACAACATATTTCACCCCTCGATCTTGTGCCGGAAGCTAATTTTGGGTATGAGAAACCCTGCCCTCATATCGTGGCTTTCAATATCCATTGAACAGTTCATGAATAAAGGACTGAAAAACATCATGTCTACCAAAACTCAACTAAAATGTTTCCTATCACTAGAAGGAACTGTTTTAAGTAATACAAATTAACAGTTCTAAGTCAATCATCTTCAGTTTTTGAAGCGCGATGAACGGGACGGATGAACGTCATGACGGCCATTGGCCCTCTCTTGACAGCTGCACCTGACTACCAGAAAAGCAAAAAACTAATGCATTTTGCTCCCTTCTATCAATTTATTTGCACCTATGAGAACAGATTAGGAACTTTTTAAACATAGCTTTATCATAAAAAGTCTGAAAATATTCAGTTATTTAATAAAAGGGTTGGAAACATTTACTCTGAGTAACAGCGAATGTTCTGGAAAAGTTGTTCCGTCGTAAGTGACCGAACGAAATAGGTCACGAAATTCTCTGATCTAAATATAGATCAGGCTTTTGTCACATTATTCCAGTATGGTCACGTGACTTTTTGGCATCAACACTGACTATATCATATGTCGGGAACTTCTCAGATCAAAATTAAATTTTAGACGGAGAAATTAAATTGGGCACGTATCAGATTGAAAAAGGTAATAAGAAATTTGTCACTAAAACCGATTTTTCCTTTAGAAACATGCATACTGTTTTGTTTTGCTTGCAGTTCGTTAAAGACGATCGCTACAGTTTCACCATTTTTTGAAAACATTCAGAATTTCATAAAACTTTTTTTGGTGACAGTATATTATCTGATCTACAAAAATAGGAGGAAAAAGGGGGGGGGGTCACTAGCTTTGGGAAAATTCTATGAATATTTCTTTTAGTACACCCTGCATTGCGGCAGTTCAGGATGAAATTTCACCTAAGAAAACTAAGTTTGTGTATATTTTTTTAAATGACAACAATTATAAGCAAATTTTATGCCATTGTATTGGTGAAACATCAAATTTAATGAAAAAAAAAAAAAAAAAAAAAAGAAAAATTAGAATATACTGAGTATCAATCTTTGAAAAAAAAACCTTACCTTAGGGCTAAAACACCTTTATTTTGGAAAAAAAAAAAAAAAAAAAACGAAAAAAAAACCAAAGAGTATCTTTTAAAGTTATTTTTTTTTAATGTTCTAACATTCAGATTTTTCTTATTTTTCCTATTAAAAAATATTCAGGTACTAAACTAAAAGAATCAGGCTTAAAACAAATAGGTCACCAGCCTTATTTTTTAAGAAAATACATTTTAAGCTTGTGGCCGGGGTACTAACAAATGAGTAAATGTAGGGTTTGTCAAAGACAAAGACATTATATGAAGTAAATTATCTCAATTTGTCAACAATTCAACAATGTTTATAAGAATCAAGTTTGTTGGTCATAATAAACCAATCCATACCATATAAATGTAATACTGGTGTTAGCATTAACCCATTACCAAACGACTAATTTTCGACTCTTCTAAATTTGACGTGTTTGCAGACGCTAAACTAAATCCTGGTATTCATGTATCACAGTTATTTGATGGGTCAGAAATCACTGTGCGAAAAGGAGACAATAATCTTTAGGAGCAGTTTTTCTTTTTGAAATCAATGTTTTCTAATGTTGTCTGCTGCAGACTCATCAAGCTAAGGGATAACCCGGTAAAGGAGAAAGAGTTACAGTCCCTTGTTTTCTGCAAGTCTTTACCAAGTGACGTAATTTTGGACTACACCCGATTGAAAATATCTGCATCTGTAAAGATGTTTTAGCTCGACGATACGTCTGCCAGATAGAGCGCTAGTAGTAGCGTCTGTGTCCATACTTCCGTTGTTAGGTGACATATCGTCGACCGACCTGTTTTCGAGGGGTACCTGGTTTCGAACCCGAAATGATATCCGAGTTTTTTTTAGCAAAGTATGAAGTGAATGACGTCAATGTTTTGTGTAAACCGCTTATTTGAATGGCATCAATGGTTTCACTGCTGTAAATTAACGAACTGCAAGCAAAACAAAACAGTATGCATGATTCTAAAGGAAAGATTGGTTTTAGTGACAAATTTCTTATTACCTTTTTCAATCTGATACGTGCCCAATTCAAATTCTCCGTCTGAAATTTAATTTTGATCTGAGAAGTTCCCGACATATGATATAGTCAGTGTTGATGCCAAAATGTCACGTGACCATACTGGAATAATGTGACAAAAGTCTGATCTATATTTAGATCAGAGAATTTCGTGACCTATTTCGTTCGGTTACTTACGACGGAACAACTTTTCCAGAACATTCGCTGTTACTCAGAGTAAATGTTTCCAACCCTTTTATTAAATAACTGAATATTTTCAGACTTTTTATGATAAAGCTATGTTTAAAAAGTTCCTAATCTGTTCTCATAGGTGCAAATAAATTGATAGAAGGGAGCAAAATGCATTAGTTTTTTGCTTTTCTGGTAGTTAGGTGCAGCTGTCAAGAGAGGGCCAATGGCCGTCATGACGTTCATCCGTCCCGTTCATCGCGCTTCAAAAACTGAAGATGATTGACTTAGAACTGTTAATTTGTATTACTTAAAACAGTTCCTTCTAGTGATAGGAAACATTTTAGTTGAGTTTTGGTAGACATGATGTTTTTCAATCCTTTATTCATGACCTGTTCAATGGATATTGAAAGCCACGAAATGAGGGCAGGTTTTCCCATACCCAAAATCAGCTTCCGGCACAAGATCGAAGGGTGAAATATGTTGTTATCGTTGAATATGCATGATTCAAGCAGAGATTATGGTTATACAGGCATTCAAAATTGATCATTTGAGTTTATAAAAAAAGTTGTCAATCAGACCTTCATTTAAATATGCGTGAAATAGACTTGTTTAATAAGCGCCTCGAAAACAGGTCGGTCCACGCTAGTTAGGTGATTCACTTAGACTTTCAGTCCGATCTTTTGAAAGTGTAATTTCGGATTCTTGCCTCGCATATAATTATTTCGCTTGATTCAAATACTTTTTTCTTAGTTTTGCTGACATGAAACGATTCGTTTTAGTTCTTGGTTTATCCATTCTGTAGACATTGACAAGTGTGGCAAGATCAACTGTGTTAGGTGCTCACTGTTTCGAGTAAAAGGTGAGTGTCATAGTTACACGAAGCGTGATAATGGAAACTGTCGCGAACATCATTAAGTTGCTTGAAAGAAAGTATACCTAAAAATCAGACTGTACTGAATGTGCAGCCAGATCATGGTTGTGTGTTGTCCTTTATTTCCTTACTAACAATATCCATCAGTATTTGGTATAATTTTTGCTAGTTTTTAGTTTCACTGGCATAAGGTCAGCGAACTTACATCATAGCATTGTGCCTATTATGCTTGCTGGCGTCCATGCAACCTTCATTTCATTGACCTTTATAGCAAAGATCTTCTCTAAAACCATCCATATAGCAACCGATCTGGAAAAAAAAAAGATCTCTCTCTCTCTCTCTCTCTCTCAAATTCTTCTTCTCCAAATTGCATGTTGGAACCCTTTTGACTTGAAACTTCCAATACGGATGGATCAGATGGTGCAATGCACAAGGTCCAGAACTCTTTCTTCAGTATTTTTGGAGTTATTGCCCTTTGTTACATTACAATTTTGGGCTTTTGTCTGGAGTATAACTTTCAAAGTCTAAAGATTGTGGACTTCATACTTCAAACACAGATAGATCACATTCAAGACAAAAGCAGTACACATGATCTGGAACTCTGTCTCAGTGGTTTATGCGCTGTTGTCCATAATTATTATTTTTTCGTCTGGAGCATAACTTCCAAAGTATATATGTTATTGACTTGGAACTTCAAATACAGACAGATTACAATTCGGACAAGTGCAGTGCACAAGATTGGTAACTCTGTCAAAAGTATTTCTGGAGTTATTACCCTATGTTATGTTACATTTTGGGTTCTCGTCTGGAGCATAACTTCTTAAGTATAAGAGCTTTTGATTTCAGACAGATAGATCACATAGAGGACAAGTGCAGTGCACAAGATCCATAACTCTGTCGCCATTATTTTTGGAGTTATTACCCTCTGTTATTTTATTATCTGGGTTTTTGTTAGGAGCATAATTTCCAAAACATTAGTTTACATTAAACATTAGTAGACAATATTTTTCTGTGCTGATATTAAGGTCCAATAAATATTTCTATTTGTTTGGATCTTCAGTTTAGCTAAATCATATTGCTAATACTGCACCATTTTGTCACAAAGTGTTGTGCAGGATATGATAGGAGCATAATTTCCAAAACATTAGTTTGCATTAAACATTAGTAGACAGTATTTTCAGTGCTGATATTTAGGTCCAATAAATGTTTCTATTTGATTGGATCTTCAGTTTAGCTAAATAATATTGCTAATACTACACCATTTTGTCACAAAGTGTTGTGCAGGGCATGTGGCACTGATGTGACAGATTTAGTTTCTATATGAAACATAATTTTTATACCATCCTTTTGTATTTTAATGTCTCTGTTGATGCTAATGGAGTGTATGACACATTTACTTAACCCTTTCCAAAACAACCCTCTGTTTTAACAACCCTGAGAAAGGGCTTTCAAAAACACTGTTGGAAAAGGAGAAAAATGTGGGAAAAATGCCAGTTACGTTTTCTACCCTTTCAGAAACAAATCCCATCATATAAGTTTCATTTAAATTGTCATCAACAGAAGCTTTCAATGCAAACAAACTTAAGATTTGAAAGGCTATGTAGGAATACAGGGTCCTCTTGTTGTGTGATTGAGAGTTTTATAGGTTGAAGCATGTGTGAAACACATACTGAGGCTAAGTGTTCTGATCTTGAACAAGATGCACTTGCAATGGCTGCAACACAAACCTTGTAATATCTCCATGGACATAATATATTTGCAATACAGACATAATAACACTGCATTTCTGTTATTTTTTGGGACATTATCTCACTGTTTGTTTCCCTTGTATGTTTTAGTTTAATAAGTTAGCCAGAGAAAATAATGTATAACATTTGTTTAACCCTTTACCACACAACTTCAAGTTTTAAAGACCCTGACAGAAAAGGCTGTAACCAGCGTTTTCTCCTTTTTCCACAATGTTTTCCATCCTTTCAAAGAAAATTCCATTTTTTTAGCAATATTTTAATTGTGTCTCCAAATACTTTCAATGAGGACAAGTTTACCTTTTTCTTAGGGGATGAAGGATTGAATATTTTATCCTCTTGTAAAAAGGTTAGACTGTTAAATACCAGACAAACAGTACCTCTGCTTGCAGAAAAACTTTTTCATCTTTCAGCATACCTTTTTTGAAAACAATGTAGCAAAGGGAGAACTTGATCAAACTTTGGATTTCAAGCTTTTGCATGACATTTTTTCTAAGAAATTCATGTGTATGTTTTAAGTTATTGATGTTGATCATGAAAACATATTGCATTTAGGATTTGACATAAGTTTGCATTTGAGATAAATTTTATTACACATTTCTAGAAAATTTTAATAAGCCAGACTTTGATGAGCTTGATATTATTCCTTGTGAAAAAGTTAAACAGAACTGTATCTCAGAGGCCAAAGTATGTCAGATTCTTTATATCACATAACAGTATTTCATAAATTATAGGTGTGAATATGCAAAAATGCATACATGCACACATCAGAGTTACCGAATTACCATGAATAGAATTCTATTTTCCTTACTAAAAATAATGTAAATTTCTGTCATATAAATTATGTCGTCATTTAATACTTATCTCATAATGTGAGTAAAAGTGAAGAATTTTTAATGGTTGTATTACACTGAAACAAGATTACGTACATGTGTAATTTACATAGATGTTGTCATTTTCAAACATAGTTAGGGCCATTATGATTAAGAAGATTGGATTATCTAACTTGAGATTGTTCTGTGCTTTTTTCAGCCAAGAGAGCGATTTGAAGAGATACACAGATTTTAATACAAAATGTCTAGTGGATGAAAATTATTTCATTGCATGCACATCTCTCATCTTACTTATTACTAACAAAAGCTTGTAACACATGTCACTGTTGTAGTTTTTTGCTGACAGTAGACCCACATCTAACTACTCAGAACATGCTAAGTTTTTTAAATATTCTTGCCAATATGAAAACGCTATGTAAAATATGCTATGTTAAATATGTTATGAAAAATAAAGTACCCATAAGACTTTTTATGGGCTTTTTTAATTGACACATATCCATTTCCTTTATTAATCATCCTAAGAGCCCATGTTGACATACATGTAATTTTATGTGTATGCCATTAATGGTTTTCAAAAATAATTGTAAACATGCGAATTCTTCATGTGTTAGTATTTTCTCTTGAGTCTTACTTTCTCAAGATCAGTTTAAAAACTACTTGCATGTTGATGGCTTTAAAATCCAGTACATGAATCTGTAAATTAATGTTTGTCCAGCTGGTTCTGGCATTTATTTACTGATTTCAGCATGTTGCTATCTTCTATTTTGGCTCCAAACTAAACAGCTTATAACTTTGGAGAGGTGCAATATTATCCATTTTTCATGCGTACAAAGCACTTATACCTAAGGTAATGATTAAAGTATATACTTGGGGAACACATAAACCGAACTATTATCATGACTCATGATGGGCGTCCGCTAAAAAGTTCAATAAAACCAGATATACACAAGGAATCGATGCTAGCTTTCCTTAGACAGAGGCATGAAATAAATTTAATGTTTTAAATGAGGAAAACAAAGTCTAAAATTTATAAATTACTTGTTTGAAAAAAAAAAAAGGTATATTCACTTGTTTAATAATTTTGTACAACGTTAAAAAAAAATGCCAATTGTCATCAAAGATTATTTTTCACATTAACCTTAACGCTAAATGCATGAAGCACAATGCTGAACGTGTGGATTAAGGTGCGACCATAGACAACATGCATGTTGATCTTGGATCTACACTCTCTGCAACTAACATCCAGATTTTGACAGTCTTGAGTAATTTATAGGTACTTTTACTTGTATTCCTCAATGAATGTCAATTTCAATTATGAAAAATCTAGGGCTTAAAGAAATTCAGCTCAAATGACCTCCTTATTAAATTGAATCTTCCACTTAGTCAAATTCAAGGAGGGATTAGCATGTTTGCCATTTTAAAGGGTATGTCGGCAAAATAACCTTGTTTGTTTCAGATTTATTTTTAATTGGGCACCAAATTGCCATGCGTATCATATCTTATTACCCTTAATCACTGTTTATTATAAAATAAAACAAACTATTCTCTGTTTATCATAAGGTAAAACAAACTACAATATACTGACAAATAAAATTAACAAAATTTTTAAATCATTCAATTTTTGAGGCACATTTATCATGTTGTCTGCGAATAGTTTCAGTTTGAGTAAATCTGGTAAAGAGTTAATTGACAGCATACTAAATCCATATCAAAGTCACCAAACAACTATTTTTCCCTTACCCTGGAAGTGAAAAGTTAGACCAAATATTCTCCATTGAATGAAATAATATATGAATAAATATTTTAAATTGCATGTATTTGCATGTAAGCTTTATTCAAATATAATTTTGAGACAACTTATCTAGCCTTACAAGAACAATAAGCATCATTAATTCAATTTTTTTACTTCAAAATGAGGTTTATGAGTTGTTTCATTTTTCTCATTGTGTGCCAGTACTTTGTTTGTTTGGTGAAGAGTTTATTAAAAAATGTCAGGATTTTAATCGAGAGACACAGCAGTTGTAACCAAAGAAGTTGGTGTATCTGTCACTACAGAACTATGTATAGTTTTCCTCTCCTCCTTCTTATCAGTTTATCAATAAACCTTTTTATGACAGATTTTGGTTTTTACACTGCTGAAAATAACCTTTGGCAAGGAGGGAAATCAATTAGGATAGTAAATGTCTTCAAAAATAATGTAAAAGAATTTTGCTGTCATCCATTTGTAACATCATTTCTTGACTGGCTATACGTCCTAATTATACATCATATTCTTTTTTTCTTTGATTTCTTTTATTTTGAATTGTCCAATTCACTTTGACGGTTTACAGAAAAGGTTAAAATTCATATACTGAATTTTATGTTTTAGAGAGAGAGAGAGAGAGAGAGAGAGAGAGAGAGAGAGAGAGAGAGAGAGAGAGAGAGAGAGGGAGGGACGGGGGGGGTTTGAAGCAAAATATAGGACAGTTGAGTGATTTAAGTATAAATTTTAATGCTGAAAGATGTTTTATGTATCTTTGAAAGTTGCTTATGATGGCATTTTTTGTTGACAATTTTGCTGAATTTCTTGTATATTTTTCAGCATATGATCTTGGATTGTGTATAAACTCATGTGTGAGTGTCCTGTGGCAAGGCACTACAAAACCCCAGCCTGGTACAGATCAAACCCAGGAAACATATGAGTTACTGAGCTTTTACTTTGATGTAGCTGGAGTAATATTGAAACTAATGTAAAACACCAATCATTTGTATTATCTATGGCCAAATGACAGGATTCTGTACTCTTCAATATCTAAATCTTTAACAGAAAACAAAATTTTAGACCTTTTACGATTGATGCAGACAAAAGATTAGATGTGACTAGAATGATGCAAGTTTTCTTTGTTGGGGTTAAAAACATTGTAGAAGAAGAAGAAAAAGAACATGCTGATGTCACAAATAACAAAAGTTAGACGCACTCAAAATTGAAAGACATCCACAGATGATTTATGAGAAGCTGACACAATTGAAATGAAGTTGCTTGGAAGTGTAGAAAACCTAATTTGAAATGGAGAAAATGCTTTTTTGCCTTACTTTCAAAAGTTTTATTCCTCAGGGTTGTTAAAACGTGGGATTTTGTGTTCAAGGGTGGAGCATTGAGGTCTTTTTTAACCTTTTACCACACAACCCTGAGTTTTAATTACCCTGGGGCAAAAGCCTTTTAACTTGAGACATCGTGGGAAAAGAAGAAAATACTGGTAACCAGCATTTGCTCCTTTTCCACAATATTTTCTACCCTATCGAAGAAAACTTCTATCATATGAGCCACATTAAATTGTCGTCTGCAAGTGCTTTAAATTTGGACAAGACTGCATTTTTGTCAGTTGGTAAAGGGTTATAAATCCCTAAAATAGCTATATAAATATGTGTTAAAGGCGTTTCAGCAAGTTATTTCTAGCGCAGAGAATTTCGTGAAATTTGACACAGAGACACTTCAAAGTATATTCTGTCTGTATATGAAGAGATAATCAGACCTAACCAGATGAACAAAAAAAGTTCTGAGCCCATAAAGAACATAACCCTTCTTTCAAAATACACAAAAAGCCAGTTATTGCAGCAAACATCAGAATTTTGTGAGTAAAGTCTATAATTTCAGCCAAATCATGTTCTGTGTGTTTTAAATTCATAAGAAATCGATTGATCCTCTCAACTTGATGAGAAATTAATATTTGTTTCAAATTAATGACCCGCTATCGATGTTTCAATAACATCCATAACCGCCAAAAAGATCATTTTATTATAGAAAGTCAAGACATTGTTTGACTTCCAAAAAAATCTAGCGCACATATTTTTCTTATTTTTCGCAGATATACACATTGGTATATCCTTTATCAAAAAATGCAAAAAAAAGTGATAGGTCGCCTAGCTACTTTTCCCATTTTAGGACTCGATTACCTCCCTTGGAACAACGAAAATGACACAAATCACCCAAGATTCAAATTAATAAATAAGATTAAATATTTTCAGCACAAATTAATGTCTTTTTCACAATAAAGATAATATTGCCTTTCCCTGATATATACTCGATTGAACAATGGAATGGGACGGCTTTGGAAAACATTTTGGTAAAAAAAGTAAATGCACATAACAAGCAATTTTGCCTTTCCCCACAATATTTTTACACAAGCGGCATTTCATCTTGCATTAATACCTTTTTTAAATTTGTCATCTGCAGCTTCTTTCAATTTAGAAGTTCCTATTCAATTCATTTAGGAAAGGGTTAATGCGAAATAGTACATTTTTATGGATGGAAAAAGAATAAAAGTAGAACTGTCCAGGAATTACTCGAAGGCATAAATTACAGATGAATCTTATAGCAAAAAAAAAGCGATCCCGATTTATATCAATATCCAGGAAAGAGACTTTGAAAACACTGAAAAGGAGAATTGCGTGTAGTTTTCTCTTTTTTCTCCCACTAAACTTACTATCCGGATAACTGATGTCCGAAAAATGTACCTGTTCCGTGTCCGCTGTTTCGGAACGGTTTACACTTTCATACATTGATCTTTAAAAAAACTTGTATCTACCACTACTTCCTCCACGTCTTGCAGCTGAAATCGGCAGTCCGATAATAGTACTAAAATCGAACAAAATTACGCGCAAGGAAACAGAAAATGCGCGGAAATGTTGCGCAATGACAACCCGACAAAACGTCTTTAAGTAGTAAAAATCTCTAAATAAGCTATACATATTTTCACACTTGTAGAAACTTCTGAAATAGCTTTATGATTTTTTAAGGAAGACTTTCTTCTTCAGAAAGTCACTAGTAAAGCTCTTTTTAGCTTCACTGGCCTTAGGCCGGCAAGCTTATATCATAGGCCCTGTGTCCGTTTTGTGTTTGTCCGTCTGTCTGTCCATCCATGCATGTCTGTATATGTTTGTTAACTTTTATTCCAAACATCTTCTCTGAAACAACCAATCCAATTTGATGAAACTTCACAGAAATAATTCTGCCATGATCCTCTTCAGAATTTATTCAAAGAGCTTGATTCTAGTAAAAACTCTGGTGGCCATGACAACAAAACAGTAAAATATTGAAAATCTTTAAAAAAAAAATTTTTGACTGAAATCATAAAACCTAGAGCTATCAAATTTTGTAAGTAGCTTCATCAAATAGATCTTCACCAAATTTCTTTAACTTATAGCCCTGGGGACAAAATTGGTCTAGGCGTGTGGGTCACAAGACTTACTTCTGAACTTTGAAAGTCGTCTTGTTCCAAACCATATGGCATAGTGCTAACAAATTTGGCTCGTAGCGTTATCTAATAGACCTCTACTAAGATTCTTCAAATGTTTGCCCTGGGGTCAAAATTGGTCCTGCCCCAGGGGTTACAAGTTTTACATTGGCTTATACAGAGAAAGCTTTAAAATCTTCTCGTTCCTAACCGTAAGGCCTAGGGCTACGAGATTTTGCATGTAGCTTTATCCAGTAGGCCTCGTCCAAGAGTGTTCAAATCATAGCTCTGGGGTCAAATTTGGCTCTGCAAAGACAGTCACAAGTTTTACTTGGGTTTATATAGTGAAAAGTTTAAAAATCTTTTGTTCTAATCACATGGCATCCGGATATCAAATTTTGCATGTATATTAATTTTGTCCAGTGGACCTCTTCCAAGATTGTTCAAATTATAACCCATGGGTCAAAAATGGCTCTTTTCCACAAGTCATAAGTTTTACATAGGCTTATTGAGAGGCTTATGTAGATACCAAAAGGTGGACATCTGCCATCATAGCTTTATGGTAAAAAATGACCTAACTCCGGGGCCACAATTTTCACACAGGCTTTTATAGAGACAACTTCGGAAATCTTCTTGTTTGAAACCATTTGGCTTAGAATTGTAGCATTTGGTATGTATGGTTTGTACTGATTAGTAACCTGAGCGATGCAGGGCCATCATGACTCTCTTGTTTCTTACCACACACATTTTTTACCCTTTACCAGTCTCTTCACTAGTTGACAAACTTGCAGATGACAAACTTATTACATTGTATAGCTTTTGGGATTTGTCTTAGAAAGGATATAAAACACTCTTGACAAGAAAAGAAATGGTGGTTACCAGCATCATCCGAGGCCTTCTTCCTCTGGATCAAGGCATGCTTGTCTGGTAAAGGCTTAGAGAGTAATTTGCCCTTGTCAGTGGTCTTTTTAGCCTATAGAGCTATACTAAAATCATGTGCAATATTATTTTGCTTTTTCATACACTTAATTATCTGTTTTGTATATTTTCAGGAAATGTATTAGAGACAAAAATCCAGACTTTGAGCGGACAGAACATTTGTAGACTGTTTTTAGATTCAAAATGTATGAGAATGACATGAAAACCTTGAGTAATTTCTCCATACTTTTTTGGACAATTGTGTCACGGATAACTTTGAAAATAACCTTGTAAAATAGGACTTTTGCATTACCGTTTCTTTACATAGGTAAAAGTGAAAGCATTGTAACAACAGTAAAAATTGCTCGTTAAAACTAACTTATACCTTTGCTTCAATGTTTTAAAAAGTTGTTTGCTGCAAGTTGAGAACAAGATGTCAGCACTAGGTCTGATGTTAACCCTTAACTAAACAATCTCATGCTTTTAGAACCCTTCAGATAATGGCTTTTAAAAACATTGTGGGCAAAAGGAGAAAATGCTGGTAACCAGCATTTTCTCCTTTTGCCCACAATGTTTCTTACCCTCTCAGCAAAACTAATCATCATTTACACTATACTTAATTTGTAGCCTTTGAAGGCGTTCAACAAGGACGAGTCTCTAAATTTGTTGTTTGCTAAAGAGTCAAACCATTTTTACCCTTACAAGTAAATCAGATGTTCATTTTCATTGGGATGAAAAAAAAAGTTTAGACCTGCAATCTAATGGCTGTTTGGTTAGAATTTCCCATTGGGATTCAAGATCAGAGTGTATGTTCAGTGTGCTTTGTGCTCAACAGCAGCTAAAGATCGCTCTTGCAAACTGAGGGTAAATCTTGTTCAGTAGTATATTTCTTTTTATTACGTTACAACGTATCAATGTATCGTGAACTTATCTTCAAATTCAAGATGTAAAGCAATTTGACTGTGTGTATTATTAACTGAAAACTAATCTGATTTATTGTAATATGTTTTTTATTTCATAGTTTATCAATGTGTTTTTTGAGATATATTTTACATACTCATATTTACATACTCATATTTGCATACTTATATTTGCATTATATAGAATGTGTTACAATTATTTTCTTACTATTTTTACACATTTAGATTGAGCTTTGTATTTTGTCTTTTCTTAATCCTTTACTACACAATCCCAAGTTTTAACGACCCTTTGAAAACACTGTGGACAAACACGAACATGCTGGAAACCAGTATTTTCTCCTTCTCTAACAATGTTTTCTACCCAGTCAAAGACAGGAAATCATCATTTGAGTAACATGTAAGTTGTTGTCTGCAAATGCTTTCACTTTGGACAAGTCTTGAATTTTGTTGTGTGGTAAAGACATGAAAAAGAATAGTTTACTTATGCACTGAACTCCTTCAAAACTTTCTCTCTACGAGAGCAATCGTTTATAAATCACAAAAAAAAAAAAGAGAAAAAAGACTAAAAAAAGAAAAACCAAAAAAATGCAGTTTCAGAAATGTTTTAGAATAGATCTATCTAAACAAAATATCAGACAGTATAGGTCTGACTTCACAATGCACATTTTAAGATTTTAGATATTGTTAGAATATCTCCACAAAATATCAAGTTAGATCCAAGATCGGAATTGCACATTTAAAGGTCTAAAAGATCCTTTTACAAAGCGATTGCTCTTTTTCCACAACTGTATTTGAAAGCTGACCACTGCTTCAGTTTGAAGTCCCTTTCATGTGACATCTGTTTCTACCCTTAAAGAAGCTTAGTGCTGCGAAAATGAATGGACAAGTTCAGTTCGGAAAAAAAGATGCAAGTATTGCAATTACAAGGCTGTGATTGCCCAAATACCAGCAGATTTATAATACAAAGTAGCAGACAATGTGGATACAGAATCGGACAGCACATCCATTATGCAGACTAATCCAGTCCAAGATCTGATGTCACCTTGTGTATAAGCAGGTCTTAATCGCTATTGTCTGGCAAACTCTTTCAGTGTTTAGTCAGTCCGGTAAGGATTAATCAGTCATGACTGGAGTCATCAAAGTTGTCAAAGACTGTTTGTACTTTTTTTTTTTCCATTGACCCTTTACCAGATGACAGAATATTGACTAGACCAAATTAAAAACATTTGCAGGTGAGTCAAATGTGGCTCATATAATGATTTCTGCTTTTGATAGGGTAGAAAAGGTCGTGGGGGAAGGAGAAAGTGCTTGTTATAAGCATTTGTTCCTTTTCCTATAGTGTTTTCAAAGGTCTTCTTTCCTTGGGTTGTGAAAACCTGGGATTGTATGGTAAACAGTAAGCTGTTGAGTATTTTATATATTGTGCTGGATCTTTAGCTCACCTGAGCACAAAGTGCTCAAGGTTGGCTTTTGTGAGCGTGATGTGTCCGTCATGTGTCATGCACAAGCCACATTTTCAGTCCAATGCTCATGACATTTGGTCACGATATTTTTCTTGATAATGTCTCTGTCAAGTTTGAAAATGAGTCATGTCTTGTAAAAAATAGTGGATGTACACAAATCTTAGAAAATCCTCTGTAGGCCACAATTTTAGTTCATTTACCTATTAAAGTTTGTCAAAATGTTTAACTTGATGTCTTAGACCAGTTTGAAAATTGGTCTCATTGGATAAAGAAGTAAGTTACGGGAACTAATGTAGAAAACCTTGTGTGCCTTTAAGAGCCCTCTTATTAAGTCTAATACTCATGAAAGTTGGTCAGAATGTTTGTCTTGATATCTTAATCGATTATTTAAAAAGGATTAAATTTTAATGTCAGGTCAAAAAGTAGGTGACCGGGACAAATTTTAGAAAAGACCTTAAATGTGCGCACTATGGAGGCCACACTTTCAGTCCACCACTCATGAAAGATAAACAGAATATATTTCTCAAAGATATATGGATGCCTTTGAAATGGGTCACAGTTGGTCAAAACGTAGGCCACTGTGACTAATATTAGAAAAACCTTGTGTGCACTCTAGAAAGCTTGTCAGAAAGTTTTTTGAAATGGTATCTTTGACAAGTTTGAAAATGGTTCACCTTGAGTGAAAAAGTTGGTCACTGGCCTAAATCAAAGAAGAGCCTTATGCACTCCTGAGGACCCTCATCATCAGTCAAATTCTCATGAAAGTTTGGTCTGCACTCATGTCAACAAATGTAACAGTCAAGTGTGGTCAAGTTTCCATTAGGATAGGTTTGGAGAGAGTTTGTTAAAGTGGGGAAGATGACTGAAATTTAGTATGAATAAAAGTTGGTGCTGGCTACTTGTGTTACTATTTCTAGTGTGTTTGTGTTTTAAGAAAGTTCTAAATTGACATATTAAAGTCTTTTTTACATGGTACAGCCTTGTTCTTTCTGTTTTTGTGATTTGTAAAATAGTAAATAGCCTATCATAAATGATTGGCATCATCCTCAGAGACTATCAAACTTACTGCATGTTTTCATTTGAACTGTGTTTTTATGTCACTTTCAACAGTACATGTATTTTCCATTATTCATAGTCAGAGCTAGTCTTAATGTTTCCTTGGTATCACTAGAAATAAGCTAGGGCATTGCTTAGGGTTTTCCTCAGTAACCAGGGCTATCAATAAGGTTTAAATGCAGATTCTTTGGATAAAAACGCCCAAGGTCTTACCGACTGCTTTACCAACTGCTTGCACTTAATCTCAGCTTATCAGTTTTATAGTCTTGGGGCTCAGACTCACGAAAACACCAGAAATGCATAAGTAGGTGCACTGGCTGCAATTATATCAATGAAATTCATTTGAAGGCAGAAAAAAAAAAACACTAAAGCGACAAAACATTTTTCTGGGATCAGAGCCAACTTTTAACAAATTGTGATACACATTTACCCAGATAAATTACTTTTTTATACTAATTTAGCCTTCTGTTTCAATGTTTACTCTTCTGTACTTCTCTGTGTGAAGATACAGTCAGGGCAAAAACTGAAGGTCAGAAAAAAGTAATTTAAAAGCATTTTAAGACCTTTCCTTCTCCAGTTCATAACCACTAATTCTGCCTCTTCTTCACTACCCGATTCCGTACCATCTATGTGGATTAGAGTGATAAAACTGCACAGACTTTATGTGTCTTGCATATTACAAATTACTCGTAATTTTATATTTACACATTACGCAATGGTCGATTTTTCAAAGGAATGAAAAATGGAACGATACAGAAAATGTTCTTGGAAAAAGAGCAGTTGATCTTTCTACTGATTTTGATCGACCGGTCATATCAGCCAATAAAAACGCAGTATAGCGCGTCATGTAAACAAAAAGGTTAGACAATGTGACACACTTTATTAATTGTAAATTAACTCTTTTTTTCCCTTTTAAATCAAAGAAGATTGGAATAAAAAAAAATTCTTTTTTTCAAAACAGATTTAAGTCGCAAATAAAAATCATGTGGTAAGGTAATTGAACATTACATTATATACCCTGAAAGGAGAAACTAAATTTATTCCACCCAAAAACCTAGCACTATGTAAAATGTCGCCGGTGAAATTAACCCGGTAATTAACCAGGATTCCGAAAAGACAGGCTCTCTACCAAACAACAGAAAGGCGGATTCCTTTTTAAAACTTGCGAGAAAGAAAGAACGATCATGCCAAAGTGTATTGTTAAACTACATGTACCTATATTGAAACCTAACTGAACGAACATCTTTCAAATTCAAAACCGTAATTCGTAGACAGTGGTAATCGCTCAAGCGAAAGGAGCAACAGGAAAAGGTACATTTCAGTTGCAGCCACTCGTCATCCTGTTTCATAAATTAGTTGACATTGCGAACGTCATCTTATGATTCTTGTTGTAATACTTTAGGTAGCATTCATATTTCATTCCTGTTTCAATTAAACGATTACATATGACTGTTAATGACACTTTCGCCTGGATCGAATGATTGTTTGTTTTCCCCACGATCGTCGCATGATTGATAAATGCACGTCAATTCTAAATGTATAATCCTTAGAATCACTTCAGGTGACAAAACATATCCCGAATGAAAATGATTTCACAAAATACATCTGTCGAAAATACGGCAAATTTGATTATGCCATTTTGAACTGGATTACTACATCAAAGAGTGTGTCGGTATGCTGTAAATTGTTAGGATGTGTCGTTTGATTGCAAACTATATAGCCGCACTAATCTAGTTGACCACCCGTTATATACAGTTATCATAAGATAAAACAATCAATCAGCTACCGACAAATGATATCAACAAGTTTGTTAAGTTTGTTAATTGGCAGCACACTTAACCCATACCAGAGTCAGCAAACAATTTACCCCTTAAACTGAAAAAAACAAAACTTTTTTTTAGATTTGCAGAGCTCTATTCAACGAGACAGTGTATAAAAACATGTATTTCGAAATGCTCGTAATTCAGTGTAAACTATTATCGAATATGATGTTTAGACGAGTATTATTGCCTAAGACAACTAGCTTTTTAATTCTACTATTCTAAGGCAAAACTTAAGTTTCTGAGGTATTTCATTCTATCTCAATCAAGTCCAAAACCTTGTTAAAACAAGTATTTCGTTGTCCGTATCCCCCGAAATTTGAATTTTGTTTGCATATCCTTGTGTAATTTAGTTCAATTATCTGTCTAAATTTCATACCGAGAACTCATCATCGGCGGACAAATATGATTGGATTTTTTTTCCATGATTTTATTGAGCAAAATTTAAGTAGTCTTTCTGCTATACTGAATATGTGTATACAGCGTTCGTTTGGGAGCCTATAAGCCCGCCCGGGTAGCTCAGTGGTAACGTATCGGACTCGTGACCTGATGGTTGTGAGTTCGATACCCGGTTAAGGTAAACTTTCTTCCAGGCGATTTTTCGCCTCTCATCTCTGATGCATGTGAGAAAGTAGTTAGTGACTTGGAAAGGAAGCTGTGTCAGTACTGGTGTGAGACAGCCAAGAAACACATGCACAGGTGCACTGACCGCGTGATATGACCTAAGCTGCTAAAAGGGCATTAAACTCCAATTCAATCAATCAGTCAATCAATCAATCAATTTGGAGCCTAAAGATAAGTGTCACTATAAATACTGTGATTTTATATTACTTAGCGATTTTTACAGTGGTTTATACAGATCAGCAGCTCATATGGCCTGCAACACGCGAAAAGGGGCATTCGAACACTTGCGTAAAGTGTCGTCTCGGATCAGCCTGCGCAGTCCGCGCAGGCTAATCCGAGACGGCACTTTACGACAACATTAGATTTTGTGCTACAGTAGACTTGCGCAAAACAGAAAATTACATAAAAACGGAAAGTCCGGTCTCGGATTAGTCTGCGCTGACTACGCAGGCTAATCCGAGACGGCACTTTACGCAAATGTCCGAATGCCCTTTTTCGTGTATTGCACGCCATATTATCGTATGAAAGGAAATCGATGCTTTAAAAAAATTATTTTCTTCTCAAGAGTGGTTTAACCTTTCCCAAGTGACACATTCCTGACTCTTTAAATCGAACACAACTATAGACGAAAAATTTTTAACAGGTACAAGTAAGTTTAATTTTTCTGTAAGGCTAGAAAACATTGCGGGGGAAGAAAAACAATTTCTCCTATTCCCACAATCATTTCCAAAAGTTTTCGTCCGCAGGAACGTTAAAAATAGATGGTTTAGTAAATTGTAGTCATACAGAAAAGGGGAAACGAGGAAAACCTTTCAAGGAAAGTTCTTGATGCCGGGCGTGGCTTATTTCGAACCTATACTACAAAATACATGAAAATGTTGTATTTCCGTATCCACTGTAGATGAAATATATACAGCGAATCAGACGACAGCACAGCTGTTGATAAAATATTGATCGCCTTTAGTTTTCTCCTGACGTTTATCGCGAGTTGGACATCTTTAACTGGTGGAATATCTTTCATTCATTTTTGGGTGATTAATCTCATTATTTGCTGATCCCTTTCCTAGCAAATTTGAAATATATTTTTCTGAAAAAAAAAAGAAGGTAAATAAAATGACGGATCTTTTCGAAATTTACAAGTTTGGATTTCTGTGTCTGATGGTATGCTGTACAACCAACATTTTAGCCGAGGACAAAATGGTCTCATACTGGGGTATAACGGTCAAAGTACTTGAACAGTCGGGAAAGATTTGTATCTACCAAGGTACCAACGACAGCAATGCTGTTGAAATCTCCAACGAATACTTAAGGGAAATTGACGACTCCGGGAACGTAATTAATGGCACTGTGCAGCATTCATTCGGAGACTTTGCTTCCTCAACTTTCACTTTTACAGAGCCAGAAAATTCTACATACGGTCCCAATAACGTCTCCGTCAGTCAGTTCAGTTTTTCGACAAACATCGATATCGACGGCCAAACAGTCACTCTGTTGTCGTATATTTATGTTTTCACAGAGAACGGAACCATCAGTGTGGACGGAAGTGACGTCAGTGTTACATCCGCTGACGTTAAGTTCAATGCTAAGATAGAAAATTGGCCATTCTGTGGGACAGACGATGTGACATGCCAAAATGATGACCAAACGTCCTTGACCGGCCAGTATTTGGATTTTGGGGTAGAGATGAAAGGAAAGAATCAAGAGGATCCCGTTCTACAGGCTGATAGCACTATGATATATAGCCTTGGAAGCGACACAACCGTCTTAATTCCAGCACAGGTAATATTTCATGAATCTTTTATGCAGCCGAAATACTCCATACAAATCTGTTCGCCTAACCCTCTTTGACAAAGCAAACCGGTTGTTCATTTGCATCTATTACGCCATATCAAAATTGTTGTTGCCGTTGTTGCTCTTGCGGAAATCCAGGGACGTAGTCTGCTGTCGAAAAGTGGTATGGCGAGGGTACACCAGACGCTACCCGAGCGCCGTGGCAAAAGTAGCCTATACGGTACAAGAGGGGTTCGTTTCCCGCTTCGTTTGGGATGATTTTTATTAACTCCTATCCTGCTAAATAAGTTAAATAAAATTTTCAAGCCGATAGTAAAAAGCCGAATGATGTCATCTAAACTTATTTTTGGAAAAAAAATCTCCTTATTGGACAGTGAAGATCCAAGATCAGACTGCAAAAAGTCAGTGAGTCGCGCTTAGTAGCCTAATGATTTACTGAACTGAAGCCTCTAAAAGCGTTCTTATGTACTAAAAGGCATTTGCATATAAAAGAGCAGTTTGCAATGATAGATATAAAATTGTGGTGAGTTTAGTACTAAATACGGCTATTGCTCTGTAAAACCATTCCGTGGGAATCAAAATGCAAAAACCTTGACATTTTATAATATATCTGTTATTACTGAATATATTTACTTCCATCCTCGGTGCCCAGTTTCGATTCATTCTGTAATCGCCCCTGGGTTATTTCGCTGGCGTTTCCTCGTTCTCATGAATTATTCATGAAGCATTTTGATTGGTGATCTCAGTTTTTCTTTGAGAAAATTTAAACTATTTTTATCACAAATACGCCGTCATTTCTATTTTTTACTTGTCGATATCCAATCACATCATTCGTTGCAAATCAAGCTTAGCGATACTTTAAATATGGCGGCGCCTATCAACACCACAATAGAGAAGCGTTTTAAAGAGATTTTCGGCGTAACACCGAAATATTGTCAGCTAAAATAGTACACAAAGATCGATAGTGTCGTCCCTGTATTGCAGAATGGCATATCTCACAGGAGACAAGCACGCCGAAGGCCGCCATATTTGTTGACAACCTCGGGTTTTTTCCAGTGTTATTTTTAGTAACGGAAGAAATGAAATTATCCTATCTACAAGAGAGTATCATTATGTTATCGATCTTTCGATTGGCTATTAGGGTACTTCCCGACTATATGAATATTCATAAGAAACGACGATTTGCTAGTCAATTTTCCCAGGGGTGATGCATGGAGAGTAACGTAATGCTTCAAACCTCGGTTCCGAGGATGATTTACTTCAAACTTGGACAAGCTGTTAACTATAAAAAGGTGAACATACAACAAGGGCAGGTAAACATCAAAGTATTTTTGATACTTTCATGCATTAGACTTGGATTTTCACTGAAAAGCAAGCAATTGAACCCGAGCGTTGGCACCCTCACGTGGTGCTCTTGTTTAATATTTGAGTTAACGGCCTTTATCAAGTCTCTTGATAAAGGCCGTTGGCCGAAAAATTGGAAAAAAATAAGTGATTTATTTATTGAATAACATTCATATAGCCCACGACGGTCCCATTTCTGTTTCCTATGAAAAATCAACACTATAACTAGCTCGACCGACAAGTCCTTCAACCATAGCAATAGGAAAGAGGTCATTCGATGTCTTTTTCCCCAGACCTTAGGCTAATAATAGTCCTATATTCATCCGGAAGTAGAGGACGAATATTTATGAGTCACGCCCTTGCAAAAGGGGTTTTAATGCATCTCCGTGGCTTATTATACCAGGCAAGTAAACACACAGTTGTTGATCCATAAAATCCAGTTAGTCTAACAATCGACTGGATCTGAAGGTAAAATGGTCCTTTGACATGCAGAAAAATTTATAAATTATCTGAGCAGACTGCAAGTCGATACTTTTTGCAGTGCTTTTTGGGCCCTTTTCATAGAGCATGGCGCAGTTGAATATGTTTCTGCGATGAAAGCAGACCTCTGACTCAATTTGTACAGCTAAAATAAAAAGTATTCCACGTGTCATTTTATGTTATTCCTATATTGCTTTGAAAGCCGTATTTACTACGGAAAGACTGTATATCATCGCAGTCTAATCTTGTTATATAGTGTTTAATATCGAAACAAATGGTTCGAGCTTATTGGCGCCCGGCTGGCGTAGCCGAGTGGTTTGCGTATCTGACCCGTGACCTGGTGGTTACGAGTTCGATATCCGGTTGAGGCAGCTTTCTTTCAGGCGATTTTTCGCCTCTCACCTCTGATTCATGTGAGAAAAGTAGTCAGTGACTTGAAAAGAAAGTTGTGTCAATACTGGTGTGAAAAAGCCAGAAGACACATGCGTAGGTGTACTGACCGCCGTGATATGACAAAAGCTTTTAAAACTGCGTTAAACTCCAATTAAAACAAATCTAGCCTATGGGCACCTTTGTAGAATTGAAATAAAAAAGATGATGCTCAGCATACGTACTGCAGATCAATTGCAATCAGCAGAATACAGGTGAACTGTACCTGACGACATTTTGGACTTGTTCAAAATGAAAGTTATTACAGACGACAAATCAAACGTGTTTTTAACCCTTAATCTGCTACATAAGTGAAATAAAACTTTCAAGTAAAAACTCGAATTTTGCTATTCCAAAGGTATTTATAGAGAAAACTATCTCCTTATTGGACGGTGTAGATCCAAGATCAGACTGCACGTTCTGTGCAGTCTCATCTTGATCTGCACTGTCCGAAAAAAGTGCTTTAGTCACGCTTAGCAGCTGAAGGGTTAATCCTTGAATTTGTTTTCTATAGAGTAGAAAACGATGTACAACTTTGTGAAAATGCTGGTAACAATGCTTTCAAAAGGTTTATACCTCAGAGTTGTTAAAACTCGGTATAGTTTGGCAAAGGATTTTACTTTTACTATTTTCTTAAAGTGGAAAAAAGTACGGCAGTAAACATTCAATTCTTACTCCTAATTTGAAGAATATCCCTTGGGTTGGCTGAGACAAGTCTCAACCTGAGACATGACGTCTTAAGCTGAGAAAGAACGTCTCAACCTGAGACAGAACATTTTAACCTGCGACAGAACGTCTTAACCTGAGACAGGACGTCTAAACTTGAGAAAGAACGTCTCAACCTGAGACAGGGCATCTCAGACTGAGACAGAACGTCTTAACCTAACGAAGAACGTCTTAACCCGAGACAGAACGTCTTAGCCTGAGACGATCGTCTTTACCTGAGACAGAACGCCTTAACCTGAGACAGAACGTCTTAACCTCAGACAGAACATCTTAATCTGAGACAGAACGTCTTAACCTTAGACAGAACACCTTAACCTAAGACAGAACGTCTTAACCTGAGACAGAACACTTATTGAAACAGAACGTCTAAACCTGAGACAGAACACTTGTTGAAAAAGAACGTCTTAACCTGAGACAGACCGTCTTTACCTGAGACAGAACATTTACTGAGACAGAACACTTACTGATACAAAACACTTACAGAGACAGAGCATCTTAACCTGAAACAGAACGTTTTAACCTGAGACATGACGTCTTTACCTGAAACTGAACGTCTTTACACGTGACAGAACGTCTTAACCTGAGACAGAACGTCTTAACCTGAGACAGAACGTCTTAACCTGAGACAGAACGTCTTTACCTGAGACAGGACACGTACTGAAACAGACCATCTTAACCTGAGACAGAACACTTATTGAAACAGAACATCTTAACCTAAGACAGACCGTCTTTACCCGAGACCGAACACTTACTGAGACAGAACGTCTTAACCTGAAACAGAACGTCTTAACCTGAAACTGAATATTTTTACCTGACACAGAACGTTTTAACCTGAGACATGACGTCTTTACCTGAAACAGAACGTCTTTACACGAGACAGAACGTCTTAACCTGAGACAGAAAGTTTCCAGACTGAGATAGGACTCTTACTGATACAGAATATCTCAACTTTGGACAGCATGTCTAAACCTGAGACAGAACTTCTCAAACTGAGACAGAATGTGTCAGCCAATCAAACGTCTAGCCTTTAAACTGAGAATAAGAATTAAAAATGCTGGATAATACGATCCCTGGTCTTCAGTGCTTTCATTGCTGATGACTTTTTGCATATCCGGCCGAACTGAATACCAAACTCATGACCTGGCTGTACCAACTTCCTAACTACTTGCACAATTGGGTGATTAAAAGTGGTGGATTAAATATGGATAGGTAACTCCAAAAAGCAAGTAAAGAAAAGAAAGTAGTGAATTTCTCATTGTTAGAAACTTCTCAATTTTTACACCAATTTCTGATGTCCATAGTCGCCTTCTGGCAATCTTCTTATGTTGTCAATGACGGTGAAAAGTTTATTAATGGAGTATAAAAGTCTGACCATTTTAGAAAGTGGTTCAGTGCCGTTAACAACAGTAATTCTGATACGCAACGCTGGTCAGTGAACCTATCTATGTGTTTAACTGCTTTACAATTTCTACTAAAATACTCTATCCAAGCCACTGGGTGCTTTCCCACAAAAAAAATGAGACTTTTTTTTTATTTGCAAAAATGCTACTGCAACTAATAATCATTTCATTGAAAAAGTTTTTGCCCAGCCGGGAATCGAACTCGGAACTACAGCAATAGTAAAACTGTGCGAGAACACTGATAAAACTGTGTTGGGAGGGAGGTTTGTATTAGCTGCAGGACAGTACACGCTAGGTGTACATTAATATTTCTGTTCACTGAAATTACTACGGTGGCACAAAAGTGACATGGAAGATATATTTTATACTACGTGCGCACGCAGTAGCTAATACGTGCGCACGTAATAACTAATACGTGCGCACGTATTAGCTACTGCGTGCGCACGTAGTATAAAATATATCTTCCATGTCACTTTTGTGCCACCGTAAATTACGTACTTTAATTACATGTCTAGCTGATTATATGGCACGCGAGCATGGTACATACGTCGTTTACTTTAATGACGCTTTATTATGCCACATTGTTATGTCTCAGTGTGATTCTTTTGTTTGTTTTTTACCAAGTGTTTAAGCCACTACAAATGTATTTTGGTTGCGTAATTTGAACGAGTCCGACGCTCGCACAACGCTCCTTGAAAGTAACTGGCTGCTTTCTCACATTACCTAAATAGAAAACTTTTATCAGTGGTGAAAATGAAATCAATGCTGTCGCAATGCCTGGAGTCTTTTATCAAATGGTCGAGCCGGGAGTCAGACTTACAATCCCTGGATTACCTGTCCTGATCGTCACCACTGACCTACAGGGGCTCCACTGCACAATTTGTGTCGTAGGTCTATCATTGCCCTTTTGTGTACAGCATAGATCAAGATCATTCTGCTTATTTTGCGCAGCGTTATCTTCAATCTACTAATATCTCCGACGAGTAAAGGAAAATGTGTCCCATGGGGGCAAAAAGTAGATAATTGGGCCAAATCTTAAAGAGACCTAGTGTACTCGTACATTCTGAAGGCCACATATTCACTCCGGTACTAAACAAAATTGGTCAGAATAGTTGTCTTGATAATATCTCGGACGAGTTCAAGAATGAGTTATGATAGGTAAAAAATAGATCACTGGAACAAATCCAGGAGACCATGTGTACACCTTAGAGACCATATTTTAGACCTATACTCATTAAAGTTGGTCAGAATGTTTGTCTTGATGATACCTTGGACGACTCCGAAAATTGGTCATTCCGGGCAACTGGGACAAATATTATAAAAACCCTGTGCACACTTTAGAGGCCACATTTTCCAATACTTATGTAAATCAGCAAGAATATCTGTCTTGATAATATCTTGGACGAAATCGAATAAAGGTCACCTGTGGTCAAAAAGAAAATCAGTGGGAAAAAGCATTCTAGAGGCCATATTGTCTGTCTAAAACTCATTAGAATTAGTCAGATTTTTTGTGTCAATAATATCTCGAGCGATTTGGATTGATTGTATTGTGTTTAACGCTGTCCTCAACATTATTTCAGTTATATCGCCAGTGTACCTATCCTTACTTTCTTGGAGTTCCTGTTACCAGTACTCCGCACAATGTTCTTTCCAAGCCATTGGCTGTTTTCCACATAACCATCGTCGAAACAATAATTGTCAGTGGTGAGAGAGAAATAATTGCTGTGGCAATGACTATCTATTGCTATCATCAAAACTCAGAAAGGAATTGGACAAGCAGGGGATCGAACTAGCGACTCCCTGTCCTCATGTCCAGTACGCTACTGACTGAGTTACCGGGGCTGGGCGAACAAGTTGGAAAACGGCTTACATTGCAACAAAAAGTAGGTAATTGGGATAATTTCAAAAAAAGCCTTGTGCACACTCCAGAGGAAATATTTCTATTCCAGTACTCAAGAAAGTTGGTCAGATTGTTTGACTCAATGATTTTTCAGAAAAGTTGGAAAACGGGCCACATTGGGTAAAAGAAAAGGTATCCGGGAGAAACTTAAAAAGAAAAAACGTGTGCTCTCTAAATGTAACATTAAAATAATATCTAGTTCAAGTTAAAAAATGGGTCATATAAAGTAAAACACCAGGTCAAGAACCATTTTGAAAAAAAAAAGATGTATTTACACTAGAGCCACATTTTCACTCCTATACTCATGAACGTTGACCTGGACGTTTGACCTAATGATATCTCGTACCGTTTTTTATGGAACGCCGTAGCTGTCATATGTTAATACATTTCGAGTTTTCGTATTTAAAACAAACTTTATTATGTCATAGAAAGCATTATTTCGTCAGCTAAGATAGTGTTTTGCTCAATACATGAATTTGTTATGTTATAAATAAATGTTCATTTGACGAACTCTCAACTTATTATATTTAAACACTATCTTATTATGTTAATGGAATAAGAGACCTGCTTGATTCTTTGCGTTGTTATGTTGAAAGACAAAGTTGACTTGTCAAATGGTGCTACTGTTAGGTCTATGCGCTGTGTTATTGTGTCCGACACACGAAAGTTCTTATTACGTCAATCAGACGTATTGTTGTGTTAGTCCGGTACTTTAATCTGTCAATTTTCGTCATGTAGAGGTTAATGAACTTTTTTGACTTCTTTAAGTTTTGTATAAATGTGTCTTTTAAAATGTTATTGTATTAATAAGAGGAGTTGAATGGTCTATCTTTTGTGTTGTTCTCTTAAACGATAATGTTGACTTGTCAAGTTGTAGTATTGTTATGTCTGAATGCTAATTTATAGTGTTTATGGGATATATTGACTGGTCGATTCTTTGTGGTGTTGGGCTAAAGAACAAAGTTAACGTGTCCTAGAGTTATATTATCGTGCTCATACGCCATGTTGTTCTGTTCATAGGCCATGTTGATTGGTCAATTATTTGTTTTGTTGGGTTAAAAAACAAAGGTATTATGTCTGCATGCTACTTCAGTTTGTGCATACACTGTTGACTGGCCGACTATTCAGGTCGTTAGGTTAAAAAAAACACGGTTAGCTTATCAACCAGTTGTGTCATTATGTCTATACACCATGTTGTTGTGTTTATAGAACATGTTGACCGGTAGATTATTTGTGCTGTTGGGTTAAAAGATAATGTTGGGTTGTTGAAATGCTGTATTACTGTGTCGAATGAGCATGTTGACCGGTCGTCCCTTTGTGTTGTTAGGTTAAAAAACAAAGTTAAGTTGTCAACAGTTGGATCATTATATCTACATGTCATCCTATTGCGTTTAAAAGATATGTTAACCGGTTGATTCTTTGTGTTGGTTGGTCTATGAACAATGTTGGTTCATCAGACAGTTGTATCGTGATGTCTACACGCCAATTCATTGTCTTCATTTGACATTTTGAATGGTTGAGTCCTTATGTTGTTGGGTTAAAAATCAAAGTTGTTATGTCTGCATGCTGCCTTATTGTGTTCATTTGACATACTCACTGGTCGACTATTTGTGTTGTTGTGTTAAAAAATTGAGTTATGTCTGCATGCTACGTTATTTCGTTTATCAGACATGTTAACTGGTGGATTCTTTGTGTTATTTGGTTAGAATACAAAGTTAGCATGTCAGATAGTTAAATTACTATGTCTATACGCCATGTTATTGTGTTCATTAGCCATGCTGACTGGTCTAGTCTTTATGTTGTTGGCTTAAAAAACAATGTTGGGTTGTCAAATGGTTATATTGCTATGTTAACATGGCGTTTTATTGTGTTCATTTGACATGTTGGCTGGTCGATTGTTAGTGTTGTGTGGTTAAACAACAAAGTTAAATTGTCAAACAGATGTATTATTACGTCTACGTGCTGTGTTATTGTGTTCACTGGACAAGTTGACTGGTGGACTTTCTGTATTGATTTGTTTAAAGCAATGCTAGGTTGTGAAATAGTTTTTTTTAATTTTTTATGTCTACAAGACATGTCATCGTGTTAATAGGATATAATCATAATAACGTAGCATGTAGGCATACTAGCTTAATTTTGTAACACAAAAACACAACTAGTGACCAGTCAACGTGTCTAGTGAACACAATAACGTAGTACGAAGATATAATAGCTTTATTTTTCAACCAGACAACACAAAGAGTCAACCAGTCAACATGGTGTACCAAAGCAATAACACGGATTATAGACACAATAATACAGCTGTTTAACAAGCTTACTCTGTTTTTAACCCCAACAACAATAAGAATCGACCAGCCAACATGTCCACTGTAAACAGTAACGTAGCATGAAGACGTAATAACTTGTATATCAATACAACAACACGAAAAGTTGACCATACAACCTTTCCAACGAACACAATAACATGTCGAATAGATTTGGTGACATGACCATTAATTTTGACAACCTAACTTTGTTTTTTAAGCCAACAACACAGAGAGTCAACCAGGCAACATGTCCAATGAACGCAATAAAATGCAGTGTAGATATAGTAATAAAACCATTTGACAAATCAACATTGTTTTCTAACCGTCCAACACAAAGAACCGACCAGTCAGCATTGCTAATGTACGCATTAACATAACGTGTAAACATAATGGTTCAGTTGTATGACAAGTCACCATTCTTTTCTGACCAAAAAACAGAAAGAATCGACAAGTCATCATGTCTCCTTAACATAACAACAACATATGTAGACATAATAATACAACGGTATTAGAACTCAACATTGATTTTCAACCCGATAACTTTATGTATTAAGCAAATCACATGCCAGGTAGACATATTAAGATATCTGTTCGACAAAATGATATTTCATACCAACAAAACAACTCAAATTGAGTTAACTTATGACAGCTATGGCGTTCCATAGTTTTTAATCGGTCGGCGTGAGCCGGACGATTAGAGAGACCACAAATTTCGGAAATCCGTCTGCTGAGGGCAAACTGATCTAACTGCAACTCGTGACAGCTTTTACCTACAGTCTAATAACACTAATACTAGCTGTTGTGACCTTATTACGTTGAACTTTTAACCCTGATAAGGAATGGTGTCAGAGATAAAACAACAACTTATGAATGAAACAAGAGCGAATCCAGGAGTATCGGATTATGTAAGCACACCTTGTGTTGAAAAGATGATAGGTCATTTGGCCTCGAGCAAGGATAAACTGGCAGTGAAACGGAATTTGTAAGGAAACATTGCTTTAAAAGAATTTGAAAATTTAGACTGTTTTGCCTTAGAGCAAACTGATGTACATGCTGATGGTAAAAGCTGTTTAAAACAGTAATCTGCCGTTGGTAGTTTCATGTAAGCGAGGTGAAGCGTGTGAAGCAGTGTGGGACACAGGATGTAGAGTTGTTTAAGAGTTATTACCCTAGTGGAGAAGCCATTACGTAAACATTTTCAGAATGGACTGGTTATCCCACGCTTTCAACCTTAGAAACCAGACTGTCCATTCACAATACTGACCAGCATATATTTGATTATGCATCTTTCAGCTTAGGATTGGACTACTAAGTGCGAATTTATGACCTTTTCCGGACATTGTAGATCAAGATCAGACTGTATACTACATACTGTCTGATTTTGTATCTTTAATGTCCGACAAGAAGATATTTTTTCCAAAAATAGATACCTTTGAAATAGTAAAGAACTGGGTTTTTACTGTCAGCTTGAAAGTTTCATTTCACTTATTTAGCAGGTTAAGGGTTAAATTGTTTTCATAGCCCCTCTTCCTCTACCTAAAACTACGGCTCTAGCATTTTACACGCTCACTAACATGTTTCTTTTTGATGGCATTCTTAAGACTGGAATCAGTCTATTAACCGTTGGCCATACAATCTTGTCGGGCTTTAAAAATGTAGTGGGAAAAACAGCATACATGTATTAAGCATGTTCTCTGTTTCCTCACAGCGTTTTTTCATCATTTGAAAGATTTTCAACATTTTGTCATGTGGTAGAGTTAAACAGAGCATTTTCTTAGATGGGAAAAACCCTGAAACTGCAACACAAAAAACTCACTTAAAGTCATATTCTCCATGTCTGAATCAACTGACCAGGGAAAAAGCCTCTTCGGAGTGCGCAGATTCAGACCAGACTGCACAGTACATGCAGTCACTCAAATTTTGGATCTGCCATTCCTATTTCTTGAGATATCGTAGTCAAGACAGCAATGACCCTGCAATAATTAGGCTGCTTTACCACGCTTATCAGATCTATTTCATTAATTGAGCGCTTTAGTGTAAAACTCTCTGTAACATGTTTGTCTCATCAGCATATTGGTTGACTCTCATCCTCTCCATATTCCAGATTAAAAGCACAACGGTTACTGTAGTAATGCTCTTGCTCATTACAATGATTCAATACAATGGCCCATGTTCTCCAGTGACATAGATAGTCGCTTTTGAAGACAATAAAAGATCAAGATCAGACTGTCCTTTGAATGCAATGCAGATCAGTATCACAGACATACATATTGAATATCTTAATTGTCTGTTTATGTATAATTCATATAAAAAAAAAAAACTCGACACTGAAATTGTACTGTTTGGATATTGTTTTTCTGACTATAAAAGGCCATAACTGAGTGTTTTAACCAAATTTTCCCGTTTCTGATGACCCCGAGGAAGAAGGCTGTTAAAAACATTGTGGAAAAATGCAAATAACCGTCGTTTTCTCCTTTTCTCACAATTTTTTTTTACCGTTTCAACGATTCAAATCATCATTAATTTGGTTTACATTTCATTCGTCATATGCAAATGCTTTCGTTTTGGACAAGTCTAAAATTACATCATTTGGTAAAGGGTTGAGGGTTTGGTAGATACTACATGCTTTGAAAGTAATGTGGGAGAAATTGGCCAGCCGATGTTTTGGACAGAACAATCTTGCCAAGGACAATTTAGCCAGCAGAAAAACGTACGGTAGGACAATTTATCAAGATAAACGCGAGCAGCCAAAAGTAATCACTTTGATAGTCATAATACAGGCACATTCTATACGGCTTATTCATGATATCCATCGTTCAATATGGATATTATTGATAATATCTGACAATATGTTACAGTATAGTTTCAAAAGTTGCAAAAGTTACAGAAAAGAATACATGTATTTATATTTTCTTAATCTTTTATAAAAGGTACTGTTATTCATGATGAGCGATATCTAAAGCTTGAAAATCGGTATTACTGGTCAGAATAGTCACTTACATTCTACGTTTTATTGCTGTCGACTGGCAGACATATATCTTTAGCATTCCGTTAAACTACTAACTTATAAGGGACGGAGAGTTCCTACGTGACTCAGTTATAAAATGTCTATCCCATACATAGTTCAAACAACTGTAGTGATTTCAAACCACTGTAGTTATTCAGTGTCGACCGATTACAGTGCTGACAGCACTTTGATTAATATCATTTACTTTATGTCGAAAAAGAGGTCAGCGGGTCATTCTAAACTTTGTGTGTGCACTCTAAAGGTTGCATGTTCAGTCGAATCTGCACGAAGTATGGTCAGAATGTTTGTTTTGAAAGCATTTTTAAAGAGTTTGGTAATAGATTACGCAGAATAAAAATGTAGATCATCGGGTCAAACTGTAGTTCTAAAAACATTATGTGTACTCTGTTTTTTTTTGTCTGATGGGCATGGAACATGGCAAGAATGTTATATCTGGATGGCATTTTTACCTCAAGTCAAAAACTGGTTCATTAGATAAATTACATGTATATAAAAGCTATGGAGTGAAGATTTCAGCTCATTTCTCATGAAACTTAAACAAAATGCTTGCTTTCGAAATTTCTTAAACTATTCTCAAAATGAGTGGTAGGGGAAAACCTAGGACGGCTTTAACATGCAAACAAAATGTTTGTAAATGTAGACCGTACAATCGTTGTTGACTGTTTTGTTAATGTGGGCAACAGATTGTATATATCGATAGTTCCTGTAAGCTTCACAATGCTATACGAGGGGAAATTATGAATTTGAAGCTGCGGAGGAAAACATAACGCATGTGTTTATATTTTTTGAGTCAAAAGTGGTAAATACCGTTAGAATTTTGACAAGTGTCAGAACATGTAACATCAATCGCGTATCTTCTGTATGTTTCTTAAAGATACCCATTTACTCATTTTAAGCCAAATTTAACCAATTTCTTCAATACTTTATCAAACTATAGTCATTCTTGTGGCTTCATGACAAATATTACAACTGGCAGTTACGAGATTGCATAGATTACGATGGATAGAAAATGTAATTTTGGACTTGCCCAGCCAGCAAAAATTATCGGACCGATATGGGCCCCATATGGGATTTTATGTGGGTCCTACATGGGCTCCCCATGTGGGACTGAGGTGGTTTTTGCAACAGGGTTCCATGTGGGACCCACAAGGGCAAACATATTTGGGTCATATATGGGAACTATATGGGTCCAATATGGGTAATTTGTAAAAATACCCACACTGGACCCATATGGTTCCCAGATCTCTATTATAAGGGCAGTATATGGGAACCCTGTTGGTCCAATGTTACTATTTGGGTCCCATTTTAGTCCTGCTTTGCATAATATTGGCTGGATACAGGAATCAAGTCGGTCCAATTTCGGTATACTGTATGAGGTTGGCCTGGTTATCCATATAGTTTGGCAGAAACATCCTTGAAACTTACAGATAAACAGTATATATACCCAAGCGATCACAGCTGCTTGCCTTAGGCGATTCATGCTTGAGTGAGGTAAAATTCTAAATTTGTATGTCCACTTCCACAGATTCAACAAACGAAGTAAGCTGATTGACTAATAAGCACCGCAGACTAGAATGCATATCAACTTGCTTTATCTAATATTCAGGTCAAACAACAGTAAACTACTGTAAGATGAGAAATAAATGTATTTTCATGTCATTTCTTTATTTTGTTTCAGTGTATTATTTTCATTCAAAATTACAGTAGCAGAAGTGTAGAAAAAATATGGTAAAAAACATTCACAGCTATAAAACAATACAATTATGTTACTGCTTTGAAATAACATCTGGCATGATATATCTTTAAACAGCAACGAGTCTTATCTAATAAGTGCAAAAAGAAAAAGTCCTGTAACTTTATACTATAGTGACCTCTTCATTTTTTTAAATTTCTGTTTAGCAAATAGCCCCTTACCAGAGAACAAAATGTTAGATTTGTCAAAAATTTAAGCGTCTGCAGATGACAACATTTCAGTTTCACTCAAAAGATGCAATTTTCTTTTAGAAAATATTTTGGTTATCAGCATTATATTCTTTTCCCCAAAACGTATTCAGAAGCCAACTTCCTACTGGTCATTAACCCTTAGACTGCTAAGTGCGTCTCAAGGACCTTTTGCAGACAGTCTAGATCAAGATCAGACTGCAGAGAATGTGCACTCTGATCTTGGATGCACACGGTCAATAAAAGGATATTTTCCCAAAAAGATAACTTTGAAATTAACAAGAAAATTAGGAATTTACTGTTGGTTTGAAAGTTTCATTTCACTTATTTAGCATGTTAAGGGTTAAAACATTGGATTTTATCAGGTAAGGGTAAATATTCATTGTTGTTTACACAGATCAGGAATCAGGAGCTACATGTTAGTAAAAAGTTTGAGAGTTTTAACAGGTCTCGAACATCCTTTTCGCATATCGTAAATCAATCAATGTCCTCATCTGTAGGACTTTTGTGCAACTCCCTCTTCAACATCTCTCTTTTCTGCCCTCGATCTCTGTCTTGAGCACCACTAAGCCACTTTTTTATTGCCTCCTCCAGGTCATAGCTTGCAGAATATCATGTTGAAGGTTTCTTACACAGTCATCCTGCAAATTCATAAAATGCAGACTTAATGATGCCATTAGCTCTTTTCAGCAATATTGCAGTAATATCACTGCAAGAGCTCATTTATTCACAGAAGTGTAATATCATGTATAATTGCATCAGTTCAGTAACTGCCTGAGAAGTAATGCACCTGTATCCATCTGACCTCAGTAGCTATTGCTGATAGTGTGGTCAACAACTGACAGGTTTGATTCTTAAAGATATTAAATGTCATATGAAATATTCATTCGCATCTGACATTGTGTTATCACTATTATAGTCACAATATATGATTTAACATGTTATTTCTAATGTTAATATCAAAAGATAAAAAAAAAAATGTGCTCATTTAACTCTTTACCAAACGACAAACTTCGGACCTATCCAAATTGAAAGCATTTGCAGAGGACAAAATAAACATGACTGAAAAATTGAAATTTGTGTTTGGAAGGGTTGAAAACATTGTGGAAAGGGAGAAAATGCTGGTTAACAGTATTTTCTTCTATTCCCACAATTTTCTCAAAAGCTTTCTTCGTTGAGGTCGTTAAAACTTGACATTGTGTGGTAAAGGATTAAGCTACAAGTAAATTGAAAAGAGAAAGAACATCTTTCATCATGACAATAGGCCTACCAAAGAAATAATCATTTCCTGTAAAACTGCTGTGAAAAACGAGATGGTTTTAAGGACAATCCTACAGATAAATATACACATACACATACTATTGAACTGAGTGCAAAAAAGAAAAACTCACTAAAAATCATGACTATCAGTCCAAGGTTTTCGAATTACAGCTTTCCTGTAGTTCCCATGAGATTGTATTTTCAGTTACAAGTACAATTTTCAATCCTCTCCAATGTTTCTTCAAATTGTATAGTGCTTTCTCCATGTTCATCCAAGTACAGCATCTCACCTACGAGTAAATAATAAAATGTTAAAATCACTTGTTGTATATACCCTGAACTAATAAAAACTAGAACTATTGAAAGCCGAAATATACCCTCAAGCCATTTTAAGCCGACACTCTGACACTGCAAATTTAACGAAACAAAACGCGACGCGAAATTATGTCATGATGTGATAATACGATTTTCCTCCAATTTCACGATAACCAGCTGATCGATTTACAAAAACACACCCCAGTAAGTAAAAATTTCAAGAGTAAAATACATACCATACAGATGCATGCAAAGAGGAACTGATTTCAAATGAACCCTTTTTGAATAGTTTTAAGCCGCTCAGTTCTCCATCTCAACGGATTTCTAGTGTTTACACCACGTGATCGCGCGCGATTTCGTTTTTGATTCTCTTTTCAATCCATTCAAGAGTTTTCTTCAGATTTTTTTAGATAAATGTGTTTGAAGGTGAAAAATGTAAAATGGCACAATTAATCAGTATGAGAAAAAGAATTAATGACAATTGTTAAAAAAAAACTGTCATACCGAAGTTTATCGGTAATTTCCGTCTCCACCCGTCACTGCTGATCGGTATATGGGACCCAAATGGGACCCGTGTGAATGCCGTGTTACAGGTTTTTGAGTGTAAATCACTGCTAAAACTTCGACTTTAACAGAAAAAATATTGTACGGTGAAAGAGTGAACTTGTTTGAATTTATTATTGGTTACACTGTAAAGGTTTATGAGTATAAAAATAATATGGGCCCTATGTGGGTTCCAGAAGGGCTGAAATTCCCGCAAAGGGCCCACATGGGTCCCATATAAACATTTAGTCCAGCTTTTGCCGATATGGGACCCAGTTTGTCATGCTGGCTGGGTGGCTCCTATCCACTTGTTCAATAGAGGATACCACATTATGCTTATCTTTAAATAGCAATAGATGCCAATCACTACGAAGCATTTTACATGTGAGAATTGCTCTGTGAAAAAGGGGCTTAATGCATCTTCGAAAAACTCTCGGCCAGTTCAGCCTGCGCAGTCCACGCAGGCTGACCTGAGTCGATTTTTTTTTTATTTTCGGTCAATTTTCTGCATGTACAAGGACCATTCTACCTAAGGATTCAGACAAATTCAGGTTTGTTAAACGAAATAGATTTTATTGATCCATAGTTAAGTGATTACTTGCTTGCTATAATGCTTCACGGGGATGCATTAAGTCCCATTTTGCCAGAGCTGGATCATGTACAATATCGTTACTAGTATAACTAAAGATATCACAGTACGAGTCGACCTTTCTTTTTCACATCGATATGGAGCAGTGTTCTGCACAAAAAGATATACAAATTTGGCTGACGTCATTGTCATTTTCAAGGAAAGTAATTTATACTTGCGGGTCTAACCCTATTGTTTTCGACTGGTACAGGGGTTTCACTAGTGAGAGTGACCGTGCAAGAACTGGACGGCCATGAGTCTGAGAGAACATATCAACCGAAACCCTTACTCGTCGTCTTTAACTCTTCACGAATCGACACAATTTTGGACTCGACCAAACTGTAAGCATTTTCAGGCAACTAATTAAATGTCGCTTAGATGATAACTTTTGTCTTTGAAAGGCTAGAAAAAATTGTGGGAAAAGGAGAAAAGCCTTTTCTCCTTTTCCCACCATGTTTCAAAAGCCTTCTTTTTTGCTAAAAGTCGGTATTGCGTGGTAAACGCCAGGAGGGAAACAAGGGTAGAAATATCGGATATGCTTTACTTGAGCGTTGATAAAACATGGTTTCACTTTTACGACCCGGAATCGAAGCAAGAGTCTGTGCTAAAGAAGTCGCCGGCTTATCCCCCATAAAACTCCCGGGAAGCCAACAGGGCCCGTTTCCACCAAACATTCTTCAGAAAACTCGTTCTCTCCTGATCTCGGCACCCCCACCCGCCCCGCCTTGAGTTCGCGATCTTTCCTCCTCCTTGCCGGAGAGCTGTGGGTCAGGGACTTTGACAATATTACTCAGTATGTATCTGCATTTCGCAGAGCCATCCATCATGGGCGACAGCGACGTCACGACTCCGTTCAATATATAGGGCAATGTATTATTTTCATGTATAATGGGGAAATATCCAACTTAACCCTTATCCTGCTAAATAAGTTATATAAGACTTTCAAGCTGATAGTAAAATTCCAAATAAAGTTATTTCAAACTTATTTTCGGGAAAAAAAATATCTCCTTATCGGACAGTGTAGATTCAAGATCAGACTGCATGTTCTGTGCAGTCTGATCTTGAGCTATACTGTCCGCAAGAGGTCAGCGAGTCGCGCCTAGCAGCTTAAGGATCAATAAATTGACATTTTTCCGAGGGGTTGTTGTAAGAAAATGAAAAAAATATATCACAGCCTCAGTCCGTGATCTTTTTTTTATGGATACCCATCGAAGATCAAATGTATGGAGGTTTTTTTTCAGGCTCGTATACATTGAAAGACGAAAAGTCAACTTTTGCCAAAACAATGAGATTTGTATGTGGATTGGTAGAGAACATTGTTTGAAAAGGAGAAAATGCTGGTAACCAGCATTTTCTCCTTTTCCAATAATGTCCTCAAACGGCTTTTTCCTCCGCACCGGCTTTAAAACGGGGAATTGTGTCACAAAGGCGTAAAGATCAGTGCATATAAATGGGTGTTACTCCATGGATACGGTTTCACACTTTTTACTGTGGTTTATAAAGATCAGACGGTATCTTAAATACACGAAAAATGAGAAATTTATACTTTGTTAGAAAATATCAAAATCTTTCTTACAGTCATCCAATGCTAAACATTTAACCCACTGATTTAGAATCAAACAATTTTCTCAAAGGAGAACATTTTCAGGATAGGAAAAAGCTTTTCTTGAAAGCAAGCAACTGCTCCATCTTTTTCAATGTTTTCAAACGCTTTTTTTTGCAAGGATGTAGACATTGTATTTGAAAGGTAATGACTAAGGATTTTTACATGTCTTATCTCAATGATAAACATTTTATACGGTTGCTATGGCAACATTTCACATATCTAATTAGACTATTGATTCGTCTATACAGGTAAATGCTCTTCAATTTACTCCTCTAGAAGTTGTTGGACAACATTTGATACGTTTGCCTAAACTGTAAAACCAAGATCAGAAGGTGGTCAGATCTGTTAGTTAAACTGTCCAATACGTATGGAGTTGCTCCTTCCAGAACGCTCCTCAGTTTTGTCGTCTGGATATAGTATCGTATAGCTCGCTGGGTGAAACATAGTTCTCTACAGGGAGAAAATGAAATGTATTTAGGTGTATCTATACTAATGGTGTCTCGATAAGCCACAAAGGCTTAACGACAGACTAAATCGATAAACCAGTATGAATATACAGGGCGATTCACAATATCTGATACAGTTTCGATCTTTAATATTTTTTTTCTGCCAATACATACCTTGTTATAATTTATATCACTATACTCTACAATAATTACAGTTTGTTTGATATACAATGTTAAGTACTTTAAATACTTACATGTTAAATAAAATAGGTCAAACTTTTTCACAACATTTACATGATATGCTCTATATAACGTCCATATGACATCAAGCCTCTTTTGAAAGTTTGCTATCCCCGATAAACACATTTCTGGCATTATTTTTCTCATCTTTCAGCGTAAAGCTTATTGCAACTCTCCAACAGTGTTTGGTTTAGGTTAATAAACATTTTCTTTCAAGTGTCCCCATGAGAAAAAGTCCAAAGGACTTAGGTCCGGGGAACGAGGGGGGGGGGGGGGCAACATTGTCAATCCTGAGGGAGATGAAGTTTTTCCAAAAGTTTCATGAAGCCACAACAATACTAAATGTGCTGTAAACATATGGGGTGCTGCTCCATCCTGTTGGAACCAAATGTCTTAATCTCTTTTCCTCTGTAAAGTTAGCAAAACTTGTTTTTCAGCAATGTCAGGTAATTTTCACTGCTAACTAACTGCGTCTCTCCACCTTGTTAAAAAAGAATTGTTCAATCATACCATTGTAACTAATGCCGCCAATACTGTAACTTTTTCATCATGTAGAGGATTTTCATAATAGATGTGAAATAGCACCCCATAAAGCACATTCAGTATTGTCTTGGTTTCATGAAACTGTCAGAAAAAAAAGAATATGGGACTGACAATGATTGGCCCCCTCATTCCCCAGACTTTAGTCCTTTAGACTTTTTCTTGTGGGGACACTTGAAAGAAAATGTATATTAACCTAAACCATTCACTGTTGGAGAGTTGCAACAAGCTGCTTGTAGAGAGATGAGAAAAATAATGCCAGAAGTGTGTCCATTGGTGATAGCAAACTTACAAAAGAGGCTTGACATCACAATAGCCCAGAATGCACGTCATATAGCATATCATGTAAATGTTGTGAAAAAGTGTGACCTATTTTATTTAACATGTAAGTGTTTAAAGTACTTAACATTGTATATCAAACAAAACTGTAATTATTGTAGAGTATTGTGATATAAATTATAACAAGGTATGTGCTGGCAGAAAAAAAATATTAAAGATTGAAACTGTATCAGATATTATGAATCACCCTGTATCTGTATCTTGATCATGTCTTTAACGTTGTTGTCAAAACCATGTATGTCCGTGCGTCTTTTGTTGCTAAATCAGAGTAGTAAATGAACTTTTGAAAGCCATTCCATGAGAACTTCTTTTATACGATGACCATCGATTGGATATCATTTTAATCTTTAACTTTAATTAAATAATTCCGCTTCATCTATGAACCGTGGGATATTTTGCTGAGAAATCAAATTTCCATTAATGATTTATATATCATTTTTTTTCCCCGTAATAATACGCTGCGAAACGTCTTTCCCATTACTTACACGGAAAGGTTTACTCGGTCTTTTCTTGGTAAGAAATTCTCCTATATTAGTGACAAAATCCTAGACTAAGGCCATACCTAGAATCGATGTTGAAGAGTTTTCGGTTGAAAATGAGTTTTAATTGTTTGAGTTTATGCCTTTGCATCTCATTAGTATTAATGAAAACGAAATTTCGGTTCCTGACCGAGGTATGTCATCAAAGTTAACAGATTTTTAGAACTCACGTTTTTACCTCAACTAAACTTTTTTTCCCCCAATGTTGATTAGAATCACACTGTAAAAAATATGTTTTCTGATCTTGTATTCACAAGTAATTCTCTGTCTTGTAGAACACTTTGAGTCAAACAAAATAGAAAACGTAAAGTCTGTACTTTTGATTCGCTCTGAAAATATTGGAAACATTTGTATTAACTTACGTGTAAATCCTATTCAATTCATCATCATCATGGTCACTATCATTGTCTTCGTCATCATCATCGTCATCATTATTTATTGTCTGATATTTCAGTCATTCTAAGTAATTTTTCTCACTATCAGGTGACTTACGACGGCAGCACAACAAACGCTATGCCAGTCGGTTATCCACAACTTGTTAGCAGTGAAGACAAGAAACTTTTTGTGTTCAGATTTGAGACGTTTACAACTTCCGCTATGTATGACCCGATTATTTCCATGGAAATGGATATGGATGAGGTAGTCACTGAAAGTCCCGACATGACCTCGACCCCTGTCATGGCGACTATGTCCGAATCCAACGTCGAAGTTCATATCATGGAAAAATCGGGCAAGATAACTGTGAAGTATAAGTGTTATTTCACTAATTCAGTACTTTGAGTTTGAGGCAGTTCAGTTATGTCGAAGTAGACAGTGCACCTGCCCATGCGTGTCTAGAGTTTGTTTGTTTTGTTTTTTTTTTGCCACAAAACGCGTTTCCAAACCACTGGCTGCTTACCAATAGTTAACAACTTGAAACTTGACGTATATGCAAAGTACAATGTAGCTACAACTTTCATCAATTCATTGACAAGAAAATTTGCCAAGCAGGAGATTTAAACTCACAAGCCATGAATGATTTACCTTGCACATTACCACAGAGCTATCATGGTAAGCTAAGACAGTTTGTGGTGTGAAAGAGAGAGGTGAAAAAAATCATTATCTGAACCCCTAACTGAACGACCCCGTATTTTTTTCAACGCTGGAGAGAGCATTTAATGATAGTGAGAGAAAAACAGTGATTTAAACAGTATATTCTCTTTTTTTTTCTACGACGTTTTCTATGTTTCAGAAACAAAGCACTTTATTATACTGCAAATTTCTCGTGATCTGATTGGATAATATGCCCCGAACATGTATATATCATGTTCACTGGCAAAACCAACGTAAAAGCAGTTTCCCTTTCGGGAGCCCCGTATACACGACTACACTTTCAACACAACATCCAAAATGGCGGCGTCGATCAAGATTAACATCAAGATTATGAACCAAACTGCACGTTTTACCAAGGTTTCAGTGACGTCAGTTCCCAGTGACGTCAGTTTGCACTGAATTGGGGCACTCAGAAGGGAAATTCTACTTCGTCAGCGTACTCAATTTTTGAAACCAAAAAATAGGTAAATTTCGCTTCATAAACGTTGGAATGGTAAAACTTTGCAGTATGATAAATTCGTTGTACGGTCAGGTGGCAGGGGACTTGGAAACTTGTTCACGGCTGTGGTGAATCATGTCGCCCCGAGGCCGAAGACTCGGGGCGACATGATTCACCACAGCCGTGAACAAGTTTCCAAGTCCCCTGCCACCTGACCGTACAACTAATATTATTTGGAGCCACGCAACACTCGTAGTCTGCAAATGTTGTGAATATGGTCAAGTTCTGAATTGTATAACTTAGTAAACCATCATCTGTATACGTACCTGTCTTCTTCCTGAAACATGATAATAATTATATTGTCGTTTTACCATTTCATGTCTAAGCGGGAACCAATGAAATGACAGTAGAGTTTAACAGTCTTACGGAGGTCAAGGACACTGGGGATGCAATTCAGACTGCTGGTCATAATATACAAGCGTTTGCTGACCAGGACTTCACTGTCGGGTAGGTATAGGAAAACCTTCAGGGTAAATCTCAGAAATCCGTTAGTATGTTTCACGAACTTCAGAAAACCTTCAATCCAAAAGTTGGAAAGTTCTTACGTGTAGCGAGTCAGAAAAGCTCAACGCTCACGTCAGAAAAAAAAAAAGATTTACTCAAAAGACCTACTCAACCCCTTGTGCAACTAAAATAGCTCCTCTGGATGGCGTAGATCAAGCTCAATTTACACAGAAAGTGCATTCACCAACCAATCTTAATTTCATTCCAAGCCTTATTCTCGAGTTTGAAAGTAGTACAACTTCTGATGGGCTAAAACCGTTTGGTTTAGCCAATCAAAAATTTAATGACCTTTAAATTTAGAAAATTCTTGAGAATAAGACAAAGATTGTTCTTCAGAATGATTGGTGAATACAGGCTCTGATCTTAGATCTACGCTATCCTGACTTACTGCAACTACAGCAGGTTTAGTACAGGAACTTTTATTTTAACTCACCCTGAACGTAATTACTTCCTGAAACTTTTTTGAAACAGAAAACTTTGGAAATTAAAGTTTATCAAATGAACCCATGAGAGTTAATAATTCTGCTTTTGTCGAAAATTGACGAAATACTGTTGTCTGCGTGAGAAAACGTTATTCAAATTGTTCTACAAAGTGTGATGTCCGTGGTTGTGAGGTAGAGCGTCGGCCTCGTAATCATAGGGTCCTGAGTTCGATACCCGGGAGCGGGTGTCAACTTTGGGATTTTTACTGGCCCACACATTCGGCACGAGTACTGGTGTAGCTCCCAGGAAGCAGAAACGAGAGAGATTAGTATCAGTTGGAAGAACTTGTTTCTCAATCGGAGTAAAATACATGTAAATATAATTAAACTAAAGTGTTTTACTGTATGCATTTAGATAGTGGATATTTGTTTGTTTTTTTGATGAAAGATTGAAATTTATTTTATCGAGTGAACATCATCGGTAATATTTTCACGAGCGGTGCAGTCATGAGTAAAAGTGTTACCGTATAATGTTCACGAGATGATATAAATTTCTCTCTTTTACCGTAAAAAAACCCCATTTATTTCATGCTTCTAACCCATTTCTTGTTGGGACTTTAATCAAAATCCAGTAATCGGTAATTCCCCGTGGCATACCCCACACATCAGACTTGATTGCAACGGGAATGTATTTACCAGTTTAAAAAGACGACAGTTCGTTGGTATAGACCAAAATTATGACAGTTGTGTGTTTTAATCAATGTGAGAGAAAATCACGTTCACTGAATTATTAAACAAGAAAGACAAAAAATCCATTTTCAAATTACCAGTTTTTAAAATTTTTGTTCCATACTTCTTCCGACTTCCAAATATATCATTGGTTCAAGTGTCATCAGTGCCCGCCATTTATTTACATTCAAAGTGACACAACAAATCGTCAAAATTCATAAAACTAAATTTAACAGGACTGATAAACAGTTTGAAAAGGTGTGTGACATTTTTTTGCATTTCTCGATTCAGTCACTGTCTATTACAGATCTGATGCGTTTGAAAGGGCGAAGTACAGGGGACCTCTTGGAACTAGCATATTGACCTGGTCTGATCGTATATAGCTATTCACATTTTCAGTTGAGATTCGTGACAGAGTTAGGGTTTCAGATACAGTACTGTTAAAATTTAGGGTAACTGAACCATGAAAATTACAGCTGGAAAATAAACTATGAGGAAAGACATTGCTAACACAGGCAGGTTCACAGCGGCGATTGGCCTTCTTTTACTGGAGGCTGAACTTTAAGATGCGTAAAGTAGTTCCGTACCGGTGAGTTTATCAAATCGGTAAATTATTTCCCGATAGACTACCGAAAAGTATGAAATAAATGTATTTATTCAGTTCCATGGTAGAAGAGACGCTTGGAGACATAGCGGTAAAGAAAATTGGGTACACGGCAATGCTGTCCAACTCCGCTAATCTTAACGTTCACGTGTACATATTCAAGGAGGGTGGTAACCTGACCGCTGGAACTGAGACAATCCTGGTATCTACAGGTACAGTATTTTAGTCTTCACAAATTGAGAACGATTTTCAACAGAAGAATTTAAAGGATAATTTACAGGATAACATAGACCATAATTACTATTACCAGAAATTTCCGTGTTTTAATGACGCTGAGGAAAATAACTCCCAAAAATCATTTTAGAAAATGGCGAAGGAACCTACTACTCTGCTGGTACCTATATCATTTCCACTCCTTTTCCATCAATGTTTTAGACCTTTTAAAAAACAAATCCGGGTTTTGGGCCATGTGTCTGTTTATTGTATGCAAATGCTGTTAATTTGAACAAGTCTGAAACTGTGTGATGAGGTTAAGGGTTAAGGTCTGGCATATGAATGTGTGAAAACTCGTGATGATTTTTTTCCCCTTCACTGCGATGAGTTATCTGTTGAAAGACGCAACAGAACTGTCTATTGGAGATTATGAGTAAAATATTGAGGGAGTTTCCATTTAGGGCCTGGTTTTTACCGTTACTTCGTTTTAAAGTGGTATTAAACTAGATTTTACCCATTGGGTTTTTTCCGCGGAGGGGGGGGGGGAGGGAAAGAAAAAGTAAATAGGCTCCCTATATTGTATATATTGTAAGGCGAAATTCCAAGGACACACGGTATGTTGTATGCTTACCCTTATGGAGGTGGGGGGTCTGAACAAATCTCATGTTGGACTTGAACTCACGATCTTCAAAACTGAATTTGGCGGCTGTAAGCAATTTATCAATGGAGTCAACTGATAATTTATCGTGTCAAAAATGTATCCTTTGTCTTGAAAAAACGGCTATTATATACCGTGACGGACGGAACAGGAAAGTTTGCAGTAAAGATTAATAAAAACAAAAACTTCAGTATTTCTTAATTTTCTCTTCATGTACACGTATTTCTATCAATGTTTTAATTCAAAAGCCATCTTTGCACGTGAATGAGAACTGGCAATATATGTTAAGATTTTCTTAAAAACTCGTAAAGCAAACTATGGTTTAATGCCACTTCAGCAAGATCAAATCAGAAATCACGGTCAGTAACAGGAATTTCTGCTAAGTGATCGGGTATATCGTAATTATGGAAATAAATAATTCATTTCAGTTTTGCCTGGTGTATCATAATCCTATCATTTAAAACAAAAAATATTATCAGTTATTATCAATGAGATTGAATTGTATTCTCCGTCACGCTACACGAAGCCCTGACGTAATAAACTGGGTATCTTACAAGTCAAAGGAAATTGTTTACGATGTCAGATGTCAATTTTATGATGAATAATTCTCGTGTGCCCCTGTATAGGATTAGTCTTCATATATATTTTGTTTTTATTTGCATATATCCACTAGGTTTTGCTGATTGATTTACAATACGAATTCAGCTCTGTTGATTGAGTCCAAAGAGAGATCAAAGGACGACACTTCTGTATTCTATCACAATATCCATAAACACCACAAGAAGTTCATATTAGAAGACGCGTTTACCCCCTTTATTTTTGATAAAACATGCTCAGTTTTGTCCATAATGAACATCTAGGAGCTGTCAAGTTTTCCGTAGAAATCACAAGTTGGTCATTCTGTGGTGATGCCGGGGTCACGTGTACACATGACGGTACAGATGAAGTTGGTTCCCAACTTGATTTCGAAACTGTTGTAACTGGGACAAGTGAACCGACTGAACAAACTGTTGAGGAAAACGAAGGAATGAAATACGATCTTGGAAGCGGTGTTATTACTTTCATGACCGAGGTGAGTAAATAATGATTATAATTGTGAGCATATTTTTTTAATACCAGTTTTCTTTCCGTGACGACAAAGTAGTAGATAGGCCTTTTTTGAAAGCAATTTAACGTGACAAATTAAGTGTTGCTTGTATTATAACATTTGACTTTGATAGGGTAGAAAACATTGTGGGAAAAAGGAGACAGTTTGGGTTATCAGCAGTGTCTATATCTCCAGTAATGCTTTCAGTTCGAGATCCTTTAGAAAATGATGAACTTCGTTGATCGCAAAAGTGGTATGAAGTTGTACATATAAACAGGCCGTTAAGATTTACAGTACATTATTGTTATATCGATGACATCTGTTTGAATCATTGGGCCGAAAAGGGTAAGTAAAATTGCATTTTTGGATAGAGAAGACTGTACAGTACGTATTCGATCTCTAATGTACACCGACAACTGACAAAACATAACTAAACTTAATCTAAAAGTTTAATTTCATAATGATTACATACACATTCTTTGTACAAAAACTTCTATTACGACAACGTATCTAGTAACTAACATAAAGTCTTTCCAGTGGTGAAAGTCTTTACAAAAAATGAAAGTTTGCTGAAAAATAAAATGATGGATACCTGTTATTTGTATGGTGTCGTAATAAGCTGATTACTAGCACGCATGATGGACACTCCGACGGAAATGGAAAAGGTCAACAAAGTTACTGTCGATAACTTAACACTTAAAAAGAAATCTGTTTTTAACTTTTACCGGGCAATCAAATCTATCAACCCTTCTAAGCGCGACTCGAAGACCTTTTGCAGACAGTGTATATTGAAAGATAAAACTGCACAGAACGTGCAGTCTGATCTTGGATCCACACTGACTGATAAGGAGATATCCCCCCCCCCAAAAAAAAAGAAAGAAAAATAATAATAATAATAACTTAGTAAGTTATCAGTATAAATAACAATATTTGGGGTTTTACTGTATCGGTTTGAAAGTTTCATTTGACTTACTTGGCAGGTTAAGGGCAGGTTAAGGACACTGAAGAAGGAGGATGTTGAAAACATTGTTGGTTCAGAGAAAAATGCTGGTATCCTGCATTTTGTACTTTTCAAAAAAACAGTTTTCGACATTTAACTTACTGTCTGCAAATGCATTCACAATTCGACATGGCTTAAAGTCTGTCGTCTGGCAAAGAGTCACAAACTGAATCTTTCATGTTTAGTTTTTGTTTAAACTCTAGATCTTAAACCGCTTCCATGCGTTAACCCTTAAGCTGCTAAGAGCGACCCACTGATCTTTGCGAACAGTGTAGATCAAGACCAGACTGCACAGAACGTGCAGTCTGGTCTTAGATGTACACTGTCCGATAAGGGGATATCTTTCTCCAAAAAAATAAGTTTGAATAACATTATTCGAGTTTTTACTATCGGCTTGAAAGTTTCATTTAAATTATTGAGCAGGATAAGGCTTCACATTAATATGGCCTGCAACACGCGAAAAGGGGCATTCGGACATTTGCGTAAAGTGTCGTCTCGGATTAGCCTGCGCAGTCCGCGCAGGCTAATCCGAAACGACACTTTCCGTTTTTATGTCATTTTCTCTTTTGCGCAAGTCTACTGTAGCACAAAATCTAATGTAGTCGTAAAGTGTCGTCTCGGATTAGCCTGCGCGGACTGCGCAGGCTGATCCGAGACGACACTTTACGCAAATGTCCGAATGCCCCTTTTCGCGTGTTGCAAGCCATATGGTGTAAATGAGCCATGCTCTGTGAAAGGGACGCTTAATGTATCTGCAAAAAGTATCGACCCAGGCTGACATGTGTCGAAACATTTTTTTTTTTTTGTCTATTTTCTGCGTGTCAAAGGACCGTTCAACCTCCAAATCCATTCGGTTATTAGACTAAATTGGATTTTATGGATCCCTGATTCTTTGATGACCTGCTTTTTATCATGCACCACGGAAATGCATAAAACCCCTTTTCACAGAGCAGAGTATGGCTCAAATTTATTGAACACATCAAAAGTTGCTCACACACACACACACACACACACACACACACACACACACACACACACATATATATATATATATATATATAAGCAACTTTTGGTGTGTTCAATAAATTTAAGCCACACACACACACACACACACACACACACACACACACACACACACACACACACACACACACATATATATATATATATATATATATATATATATATATATATATATATATATATATATATATATATATATATAAGGTTAGAGAAAGGAATTTATTCCGGTATTGTTGTTAATTTATTCGTCTGTTGCAAGTATAGCCTTTAATCCAAATTAGGAGTAACATGAAGTTTTTTTTTTCTGAAAGATTTGAATGAAGTTGTTGCTCAGATTGAGATTTATCCGCCGCCCCCAGTCCCACCCATCCCCCCCCCTCCCTAAAAAAAGGGTAGGCCCACTTTGGGTGAGGAGGAGAAGGGAAGTAAATCTTGAGAATGGTAATTATTGATGTCTTTATGAGTGAATCATTACAGTAGTGTAAATATCAAACACACATCCTAATACGGTAACAGATGTTACCTAGACAAACGCTCTTCATAAACTTATGCAGTGCGTCATTTAAACACAACCCGTTGCAAAACTATTTTTCTTTGGCGGAGGTACATGTAACTGCATACTGATGCCATGATATCTTAACATATCGTTAACTTGAACAATCGGAATCTCTGATATCGCGAATCGTAATTCACCCAGAGACACATTTTAAAAGTCCTTAGAAGTAGTAGACATGCATTTCTAGATAAATCAGATATAGATCTGTTTTTCCCCCAAAACTTGACAGCAGGATCTTGGTTGGCGGACAGAAAGGCCAACGGAAGCTGATCTTTACCAGACTGTTCTCAGATCTACACATGAGGTGCCTAATTTTATATAGAGAGAGAGATGGCCAGCGAACAAAATCTGCATGCGACATATATAGTCAGCCAAACAAAATATATGAATTCATATCCCTGAGGATACTGTAATTGCGGTTGCAAAAGAATCTTGTGCCTTAGGCCTCCAGTCCATTACACATAAACATAGAAGTAAGATACATACAGCACCGGGAATATACATGTGAATAGAAACAAACAATAAAAGTTTAAACACAGGAGATAGAGTGAGTAAACAGTATATGATTATGCGGGCTTATATATATTTACACTGCTTGCATAAGTATAAGGGGGGAAAACATTTTAAATTCAAAAGATAAAGATAAAAAATGGGAAAGGATTAATGAATTATTGCCCAATACGAGCATACACATGCCTTTCGCCTTTTCATCTAGAGATAGACGAAAACAGCGACATTTTTCATAGTTTCCTGTTTTTGGATCTTCAGTTAAGAAGAGCCTTATAGTGGTGTCCGTGGTTTTGAGGTAGAGCGTCGGCCTCGTAACCATAAGGTCCCGAGCTCGATACCCGGAAGCGGGTGTCAACTTTGGGATTTTTCATTGGCCCACACATTCGGCGCGAGTACTGGTGTAGTTCCCAGGAAGCAGAATTAAGAGAGATTAGTATAAGTTGCAAGAACTTGTTTCTCAATCGATGTAAAATAAATATATTTAAACTAAACTCAGAGCCTTATATATTCGAACTCATTATTTCTTGTCAGTGCTACACAAGGTCTTATATGCTGTTGGTTCAGATTAGAATACAAATTGCAATCAAAGAATGCGTGGATTTCATCGTTCATAACTTTGAATTCCTCTAGGTTTAGACAGAAAGTACATTGCGATCAGTTCCGATTCGCTGTTTAGATAACTGGGTAAGCCAAGGAAAGATGTTTCCAAAATTGAGCATGTATGTATTCAATTTGATGAACATATTCAAATCCCCATAGTTCTCCCCCGTCACAAAGAATGGGTTTTACCATTGAGTTAAACAATTAAAAATATCAGTGTGATGAAAGTAACCAAATTTTCGTTGGTAGTTAGATATTGACGTTATAGATTTCTGGGCTGGTGCAGCTAGTGTTGATTAAGCGCGAGTCCACTTTGAATTATGTGCAAACTGTAGCACGAAACCGTTACAATTTCTGTTCCTTTGTAGAACTATCGCTCATTGTCACTCAGAGATACTCCATTTCTAAATTCGATATTTTTTTGTTTTTACAATATTTATCTGCGTGCCTGTTTTTTGACAATATTTGTCAAAAGTGTTAATTTGTTATTGTAACTTAAAAGTTGAGTTGTAAATATTGGAATTTACTTTTAAATTTGTCAGAAGGAAAAGACGGTTGTATGCCAATGCAAGAATCCTGCGATCGAGTCGAAATAATTAATTGGTAAGTTGTTGCAGCTCCAGGGCACTAACAGGAAAACAATTCGTGTTAAATCATTAACTTAATATCATGATGAAATAATAATAATGAAAAAAATATATTCAAGAAAGTTTTAGGTTATTTGAAATCGGCCATGATTTTCGCAAAAATGTCTGCCATAATTATCTGGTATGTGGTGATAGCTCTATGTTACATTTAATTACCGAAATAACGTTTTGTCTACCGTTGTATCTAGAGTGGGTGGGGGTTCCTATAAAACAATGTCGTTCGGGATCTATACAAGTAAGAACTTGAAAGAAAGCAGGCCAAAATAATTGCGCGAGAACAGCATCAAATACCTATTACAATCGAAATAAGAAGTCACGCTATCGAATTCATTATCAAGCTAATTTGAAATTTGTTTTATAATGATGTTAGTGGTAGCCTAGAGAAGTAGTTGCATGAAAAGAAGAATTTTAGTCCAGCTTATCATCATAAACATCAATGTTTTTCAGTACAAGAAAGACGATGACAGTACCTACATCGCCATGCCATCTGGTTATCCAGCCTACAGCAAACAAGACAACAAACAGTTTTTTAAAATGAGATTCGAAAAATTTACAACTTCGTTAATGTACGATCCCGTTATTGAAATGGATACCGACGAAAACGGAAGTGACGACATCAACGCATCTATGTTATCACTAGTGTTGCTTACCTTGGTACATGTAGCTATGAAACTGATGGTATATAACTAAATTGTACGTGTTTCATGGTCGATATTCTGGTTGCATTTTTCACTTACCCGTTACCTTCTCAAACAAATTCGTTGCAGATGACTTATAACAACTTTGGATTAGGCTAGATCCATGAATATTTGAAAACATCTTGGAAGAGAGAAAAAATTCTTTTCACGTACAAGTTTTTTTTTAATGCACAAAGTATGATCTGCTGCAAGATGCAGTAGTTGTCTGCTAGAGGATTTGACGTAAACGCTCTAATCTTCTAATCTAAACCAGTGATAACGTATTAAGGATAGGCACAGAAAAAAGCCTAAAACACTAATTCGACTAGGATTTCTTTCATTTTAAGGCCTGCCCCTTACATGTATGAATTTATCGACATTATGTCACATTATTCAACAGTGTCGGACTCTTTGATCTTTCTTACTATTGATAACGTTATGATATATAAAATTATCAGTAGTAAGAAAGATCACTGTTTTTCTTTTTTAAGATCAGTACAAGATACACTAAATTTCAAAATTTCATTTTCGTTAGATGTTTATTTTGCAGGAGGCGATCAGCTCTAGAATTTTATCTGGTTTCAGCACTTTCTAGAAGAATCAAAAAGGCTCTGTAGGAACTGTTCTGAGTAATAGGTGAATTATTAATTGCTTACTATGTTAAAGGGTTGATCTAAAAATTATCCGTGAATTCATGTGGTCTGCAGGGATCAATTTTGTAGCAATACCTTTTCTGTTCTTCTTCCGCACAGATACGTATGACGTTGTTCGTTGCACTCACAAAGCAATTCTTCACTTTACAAGTACATGCAAGCAACGTCATGGTATAGGTGTTTGGGTTATATAGTATCGCCAATTCATAGCCTCAGACTATTAATGTAAAACCAGGGTAAAGCTGGAATAAATTGAAATTGGCCAGCATATTCAAATAATTCCCTACCAATTTCAACGCACATGCATATACAAGTGGAGTGATGAAGGGTCGTCAAGGCCCTCTTGTGTTGTAGTTTTGTATTGGGAATATGTTATCCAACTTCACTTTTTTGCTTTTTTTTAATGCTGTTATTTCCCATATAAATCTATCCAAATTTTAAATCACAACTAACTCCTTTTTAATCAATTAGCTCCACTAGCAGAAGGCCAGCGAGTTTATGTCATGGCCCTGGGTCCGCTGTGCGTCCGTCCGTGCATTCGTCCATGCGTCCGTCCGTATGCTAACTTTTATTTGAAATATCTTCCCTGTAACTACCCATACGATTGTGACCAAACTTCATAGAAATAATCCCGCCAGTAATTCCTCTAAAAACTCTGGTTGCCATGGCAACAAAACTAAAAAAAATGAAAATCTTCTTGTCCCGGCCCATGGGGCTTAGAGCTATATTTATTTGGCGTGTAGTTTCATCTAATAGACCATTTCCAATACTCTTCAAATTATAGCCCTGGGGTCAAAATTAACCCTACTCCGGGGGTCACAAGTTTTACATGGGCTTAAATAGTGAAAACTTTTAAAATCGTATCGTCATTGCGACAGGATTCATTCCTCCCTCACCGCTGACCGTTTTTTGACGATGGCTTTGTGGGAAAGCAGCCAGTGGCTTCGAAAAAATATTGTGTGGAGTACTGGTAAAAGAAACTCCAGAAAAGCATGGACATGCGCACTGGCCGCCGCGTTATAACTAAAATAATGTTGAAAACGGCACCAAACACCATACAATCAATCAATAAAATCGTATGGCTCTAAGTCATAAGCCCTATTGCTACCAAAGTTGGCTTGTAGCTTCATCTAATGGACCTCTACCAAGGTTCTTCAAATAGTTGCCCTTGGGCCAAAGTTACCACTGTCCCTTGGGTTACAAGTTTTACAATGGTTTATACAGTAAAAACTAAAAATCTTCTCATTCCTACACATAAGGCCAAGGGCTATCAAATTTTGCATGTAGCTTTATCTATTGGGCCTCAACCACGACATTTCAAATTCTAGCCCTGGGGTCAAATTTGACCCCTCCCAGGCAGTCACAAGTTTTACGTGAGCTTATATACTGAAAACGTCTAAAAGTCTTCTCGTTCCTTACCATAATACCTAGGGCAACCAAATTTTGCATGTATATTTATGTAGCAGACCTCTACCAGTATTCTTCAAATTATAGACCTTGGGTCAAAATTGGCCCCACCCCACAAGTTCAAGTTTTGCATAGGCACATATAGTGACAAATTCTTCTTGTTCCTGACCGTGAGCTACAGCTGTAATATTTGTTCTAGTTGGAAACCATTTGGCCTAGAATCGTAAGGTTATGTATGATATGTTCTTATTCCTATGAAGTGATACAGGGCCATCATGGCCCTCTTGTCTCATTTATCATTGCTTAGTAGTAAGGGCAGACTTTGCTGGTGATTAGTAAGCCGCTATTTCCACAGTGTTTTCAATGCAGGGACACCTGATTTCGTTTGTGTATGATAAAAGTCAAGTTTGGTATCTTGGTTCTGATATGGCACTTTCGTTTTGCGATTCAAAAGTCTTTCTTTTGATTGGCTGAGATTCGACTGAAAATTTCCCGACTAATACATGCTGTTTTGTCCATTTTCTTTTTTACAAATTGGATAGCTGTACATGAATATAAATGGTTACGTTTTTTTATTATCTATAAGGTGATGGGCGGGCTCTGTATCCTTGCTTTTTCTTTTCTTTCTGTCTCTCTGTCTTTCTATCTTTAATTTTGTATTAATTCATTTTCACATTTAATTAAATAGCACTTTCTTAGACGCCAATATTCCTTAGTTTTAATCATTGTTGTTATCATAGCATATTCGTTTACGTAGAATATAATAGACAGTTGGTGTTGTTCTGCACAGACACTCTATAACACCCCTCCCTTCTTTCGCAAAACTCTCTATTTTTCTGCGAATAATTCCACAGTTTTGTGAATTATATGTAAAGGGTTTTGAACTTTTTTCTCTTTTCATGTGTTGTTTCAAAGAAATCATTATTGTGATTCGAAATCATTTCTGGAAGGAAAAGTGCATGCTTAATGACACAATTCTGTGGGTCAGCCGTTTCACTGATACATGTATGCATATTTATTTTCATTTTAGGTAACTCCGATAACAATATGGCTTGCAACATGCGAAAAGGGACAGTCGGACATTTGCGTAAAGTGTCGTCTCGGATAAGCCTGCACAGTCTGCGCAGGCTAATCCGAGATGGCATTTCACGACTACATTAGATTTTGTGCTACAGTAGACTTGCGTGAAATAGAAAAATCACACACGATCGGAAAGTGTCGTCTCGGATCAGCCTGTGCGAACTGCGCAGGCTGATCCGAGGCGACACTTTACGCAAATGTCCGAATGTCCCTTTTCGCATGTTGCAAGCCATATTATACTAATATTAAACATTCATTATAGGAAGAGATAAAATTATCCCTTCAGTCAAGAATCTCTTAACTTTCTACCAAACGACAAGTATCTTGAATAGTCCAAACTGAAAGCATTTGCAGATTTAAATGTGGTTGTAATGATGAGATTTCGTTGTGAAAGAACAGAAAGCATCGTGGGGAAAGGAGAAAATGCTGGATACCAACATTTTCTCTTTTTTTAACAATGTTTTCAACAGGCTTCTTTCTCAGGATCGTTAAAACTCGGGAACGTGTGCTAAAGGGTTAAATATTATTTCGAAAGAATGTTATTTAAAGTAACAATAAATGCCAAATGCAAACAAAGCGGGTGTTTAAATGCATTTGAATTTTTATCATACCATTTAAAAGTATGGAAATTATTGTGAAGATGGCAATCTGTCATTGTACGGCCGATTCAAGTGTTAGTCGCTGACAGAGAAATCAATTTCAAAACTACGTAAAAACCTGCAAGGTAGCTGTGTTTTTGTATACTTTTTGCCCGGTTTTGAAAATTCTTTTCTCTGCCAGCGACTAACATATGGCCCGATCACACGATAACAGACTGTCATCTCCACAATATTTTCCATACTTCTAAATGGTATGATTTAAATTTAAATGTATTATGACACCTGCTTTGATATTTTGGCCTTTACTGGGCCTTCAAGGACCGTTTTCACACACCGCTCGAAATTATGTGTACAATCTAATTATAGATTCGAAGGCTAGCCACCTAATTGGTTTGGGTCAGAATATTTTGGCTAATCAGCAGATGGGTAGTGGTGAAATTTAGAACGTGTACGATATTTCGAATGGTAGGTGAATACGGCGCCGGCTTGATGTTAAACTTTAAAAAGAAAGGTTCCGATGGAGTTTTGCTTAACCAACATTTTAGAAAATGTCATGAAGTTTTGGATAATAAAATAACGTCCAACCTTAACTCTTTACCACGAGTTTTAACGAACCCGAGGAAGATCCATTTTGTAAATATTGTAAGATAAGGAGAAAATGCTCGAAGCCAGTATTTTCTCCTTTTCCGACATTGTTTCAACCCTAAACAAATTCGATCAATTTAGCCACATTAAAATTGTCGTCTGCAAATGCTTTCAATGTGGATAAGTCTAAGATTTTGTCGCGTGGTAAAGAGTTAAACAGTAATACACGTATTTAGTCCAATGCGTCTTGTACACAACATTTTGCGGCAAGCTATTTTGGAAAGTCACTGTGCCAAAAGAAGAAAATGTTTTTTATCTTTGTACAGTCACACTCTTTTCTCAGTAATCCTTCGTATAACTTCAGTTCGAGTTGAGTTTTTATTCATATTTTACAGCCGTCTGCTACAATATTTTTTACAGGAGGTAAAGAGTTAACTCTTCACCAAACGACAAAGTTTTGGTATAGTAGCAATTGGAAGCATTTACAGACGACAGTTTAAATGCGACTTAAATGAATGATCTTGTCTTTAATATAATAGAAAAAATGTGTGTAGAGGAGAAATTGTTGTTTACCCGATTTTTTCTCCTTTTCCCACAATGTTTTTAAAAGCTTTGTTCCTCAGGGTCGTTAAAACTCGGGATTGTGTGGTACAGGGATAAATGCAATTTACTGCTGATTGTATATTTATTGTTTTGCTTTCTAAGCTATAATATGGTTTATGTTTGGTTTTGTTTCACTCAGAAGTACTTTGATGTATTCGTGCAAACGTACACTACGGATGTAGTTGATGGGCAATGCACTTTTCTGTTTCTGGATGGGGCTAATCCTTAGGCTGCTAAGCGCGACTCAAGGACCATTTGCGGACAGTGTAGATCAAGATCAGACTGCACAGAACGTGCAGTCTGATCTTGGATCGACACTGTCCGATAAGGAGATATTTTCCCCAAAAATATACCTTTGAAATAACAACATTTGGGTGTTTACTATCGGTTTGGAAGTTTCTTTTCATTTATTTAGCAGGTTAAGGGTCAATGTACAGAGCTAAACCACGAAAACTGAGTGTGATAATCCCTTTTATTTTTCATCATGTAAATGGCTTTGAAAAATTAGCTTATTATCGACGGGAATGCATTTGCACCAAACGGTAATAAAAACATCCCTTTTACATATGGCCTGCAACACGCGAAAAGGGGCATTCGGAAATTTGTGTAAAGTGACGTCTCGGATCAGCCAGCGCATTCCGCGTTTTTATGTAATTTTCTGTTTTGCGCAAGTCTATTGTAGCACAAAATCTAATGTAGTCGTAAAGTGCCGTCTCGGATTAGCCTGCGCGGACTGCGCAGGCTGATCCGAGACGACAATTTACGCAAATGTCCGAATGCCCCTTTTCGCGTGTTGCAAGCCATATAGTAATCAACAGGGATAGAGGTTGAAAGCATGGATTTTTTTTCCCAAAAGCATTGTGGAGAAAGCAGAAATGATCTGTATGAGCAGATTCTGATTTTATCATTTTGTTTTCCGAAATGGTGTGATACAATTTGTAACAAGAAATATCTTTCAAAAAGATAGACGGCGTAAGAGATACTGGAATATGAATGTTGAAACTCCTTTGTGGCTCAACATGAAGTACAATTATAGAAAGTAACCTCACGAGTGCATAATTGGCTTTTTTTTTCCTCACTGTTTTTTGTTGAAAGTAGTACTGGGTTATCGGGTAACGCTTATGAAAATATTAAATTTCCGTATAGCACAAGAAAAGAATCATTCTCTACTATACTGTACATTAGTTTGCTATGGTATGAATCAAGGCACCGGGGTATCGATTAGTGGAAGCAACTCTTGTAAATAATGGCATCATAAATGCGCGAGTAAATATGCCAGCAAGGGCTTGCCGAATAAACATGTGCACATTTTTTACCAATTGCAAATTTCTACCTATTCATTCTTTATCAGTACCAAAAAGTAGAAAAAAAAACAGCGTGTTCTGCAACTCAAAGAAAAAATCGTTTGCAGTCGGTAATACGTCGAGTCACAGTTTTGTTAGAATAATAACATACTACATTGTATATGGTGATAATATTATCGTTTATCATAATTTATTATTGCTAATCACTATTTAACATACCGAAACTTGATTTTGAAAACAGAAATATACTCATCGCAATACTGTTTTTGGTCTGAGTTAAATTAATAAACAAACATACCTGTGCTTATTTTGTGTATGTATATAATATTCTGTCTATATATTGTTTCCTTTGTATAATCATATCGATTAGCAATAAACCTTATTATCCTCACTGCTTTGTCAGATATCTTCGTCAGTGTTCAACAGATTAGATAGTTGTGTGGATGAACTTTTCCAACTTCTTTCTTTCGTTCTTCCTTTTATGTCTGTCTGTCTGTCTGTCTGTCTGTCTGTCTCTCTCTCTCTCTCTCTCTCTCTCTCTCTCTCTCTGTCCCCATCTCTCTCTATCTCTCTCTCTTCCTATCTCTTTCTGTCTGTCTCTTTCTATCTCTCTCTCCGTCTCTCTCTTAGAAGCAGCTCTCAGTCTGACTTGCCAAAGAGCTTGCTTCTTTTGCTGTGACCTTTACCCTTGTCCTGCTAAATAACTGAAATCAACTTTTTAAGCCGATAGCAAAAACCAAAAAGGTATGTTGGGAGAAAAATATCTCCTTCTCGGTCAGTGTAGATCAAGGAGCAGACTGCACGTTCTTTTCAGTCTGATCTTGATCTACACTGTCCGCAAAAGGTCAGTGAGTTGGGCTTAGGAGCCTAAGAGTTGTGGATTCAATGTCCTGCCTGGAGGAATTATTGATGTTGTTGACTACTTACATTTTACGAGTAAATAACAGTCTACTTCATTTAGCCTCTAGCACCGTTTCCAAAAGCATTAAAGTGAAGCGGCACCTAGTCTGTCATTTTTCCGTAAAGTTTGTAATTAGGATCGTGCAGCACATTATCTCCAAGACGTATTTGGTCTTCAACTACGATCATATCTGCTCCTTTTTCATGTACATGTAATTTGATATTATCGGACATGCAATATTATGATACGCAAACTTAGCTGGTGTGCTGGTATAATAATAACAATAATGATAATAAAACGTTAGAAGAAGAAGAAGAAGAAGATGGTGAAGAAGAAAAAGAAAGAGAAGAAGAAGAAAGAGAAGAAGAAGAAGAAAGTCGAATGATGATCCTGACAACGATGATGCTGACGCTGATAACAATGGCGACGACGCCGTTGGTAGCTTTGATGGTGTTGATGATATTTAATTATGCGTTTGAAGGATAAATGTGAGATATTACATGAATGTTCATGAACGTCTAAGTAGTAAAAACATTAAAAACAAATGCTGTTATTATTATAAAGACAAATTTGAGATTCTATTTATCACACAAAAAGAATGGCTTACAAACAGGTATCCTGCATCGTCACCATTAGTCTTTATGTCGTTTACGGGTCCAAATTATTAAAAAAAAAATGTAGGGTGCTTTGAAATGTGTACATGCACAAAAAGCTGGCTCGGTGACATTTACATCGAAAGCAGACAGAAAAGTTCCTTGAACGATTAAACCGAGTTATATTTACGATTATGTTCTTATAAAAAAGAAAATGTAGATTATAGAATTGCGAAGTGATACAAAACTAGGCCCGTGCTGTGGTTGGTTCCTCACGAGTTCAGAATGACAAATCAACTAGAACTGGTGGTCCTTAAACGATAACACATACAATCTGTACAATTATCGAAACTAAAACATGGGTTCATAATCTAAGCAAGGAGGATATATGTGATAAATGATAAGTGTATTATGTAATTTTATCCATTCCTTTCTCTTATGCATCAGTCCTGGTTTGCACGGTGCAATCCTCATCCATATCACTCTTTGTCGAGCCCGGTTACTAAGTCTTAAAAGAATAGAGCTTGAAAACTGAAGGTCGCTTCCTCGATTTCCAAGCCCGGCCAACTTATTTTCGAAGTTGATGATAGTCATAGCGACAGGAATCAGTCTTCTCTCAACGCTGAAAATTTTCTGGACGATGTTTATGTTGGAAAGAAACCAGTGGCACTGGGAGAATATTGTGCTAAGTACAGGTAAAAGAAACTATTGGAAAGCGTGGATTGGTGCACTGGCCGTCGCGATATTACCGAAATGTTGAAAACGGTGTTAAACAGCATATAAACAAATGAACAAACAAATGAGCAAACATACAAGAAAATACAGTGACTAAGATGAGACCTTGTGTACTTAGGGTGCATTTTGAAGAATTGCGGATTCTAGCGAATACCTCAAATTGGCTCTTCTATATGATTTATTGCATCGCCCTTTAATTGAAAAGATTGATTGATTGATTGTTTGGTGCTTAACGCCGTTTTCAATATCATTTCAATTATATCGCGGCGGCCATTGCACCTATCCATGCTTTCCTGGGGTCTCTTTTTACCAGCACTCCGCACAATATTCTTTCCTAACCATTGGCTGCTTTCCCACACAACCCTCGTCAAGACGATGGTCAGCGGTGGGAGAGGAATGAATCCTGTCGCAATGGCTATCATCAATCCTCGGAAGGAAATTGGCCGAGCTAGGGATCGAACCCACGACCCTCTGTTCTCAACTCCTGCACGCTACCGACTGAGCTATCGGGGCTCGGCTTAATTGCAAAGAAATATAAATAAAATAAATGAATAAATAAGTAAATTTCACATTAAAAAAACCACTGCTCTCACGTGACACGTTATACCAGTCTGACCTTGGAGGCTGCAGTTGTGGAAGTCGTGATTTTAAATACACCACCTCGCCCAAAACAATGATTAAATTCTTGGGTCGACAGTCAAATAATCTGACCGTTCATTACAAATTCATGCCCACCGTAGTGTAACATGTAAGGTTTTCAAAAATATGTTAAATAGGCAATTACCTTGCTTATAATGAAGCCACTGAATTCTTATTTTTAACCCTTCAGGATGATAGGAGCGACTCAATACGTTTTTGCAGACTGTGTAGCTCGAGATCAGATTACACAGAACGTGCAGGCTGATCGGTCCCTTATCTACGCCTTCCGATATTATGACATTTTGCCTGCAAAAAGAATTCTGATTTATTATCGGGTGGAAATTTACATTTCATTTATTTGAAATTTTAAAGCTGTAAGCTAAAGCATATACTTTATTCTTCGAACATCTTAGGCCAGAAATGTTCACTTTTTTCGGTAGACGTATTGCAGTTTCAAGAAGATTTATAAACCATAATCAGAGGCGTTTGCGAATTCAGATAATACAAAATAACGTGTTTATGTAAATGAAAAGTGAAAACTTCTCACCTAATATAAATTTACTTCGGAAAACCTACAGAACATAAATGTTATACATGGAAAATCAACATAGATGAGGTTGAAAGGATGAGTACACGTGAAAGCACAGCGGCAAGGAGGAAATATTGCTCTTTACGAGCAGTTTCTCTGTCTGTCACGATGCATACAAGAATGGTCTATCACACAGCCGTCTGAGGAAGATATGATGTCTTTTGAAACCTGTGCTAAATTCAGTCGCCAGCTACTGAAGTTTGAGATTTTTTTTGTATCCACATTTCAATTGTGTTAATTTAGAATTGATTCCAGATTTACTATAATTCTTTTTATTGGCTAAGAAGTTTTGTCAAAGCCGAACTGGCGGCTTGTTTGAGAAAATAAAAAAAGAAAAAAATTGTGTAAACGTTGGTAATAGCTCACGATTTAACTCTTACTTTGGGCTAATTCTTACCTGAGTTCACTAACCAAACTAATCAAACACGTGTTTAACAGAGATAAGTGGATTGTTTACTTAACTTAAATTGACCAGATGAATTCATCTTATGAATATATTTCGTTATTCAGTTCTCCTTTCATTTTCATTACGTGATTTAACATGTACGTTCACGTAACCCTACATGCATTTTTATCTTTCAATTACACCAAGTGCTTTCATAAATTCGGTACAAAAATATACGGAAAAAGATGAAGAGAAACGAATAGGGTAGCAAAAGCCTGCACAATGAACAACAAAGAAATCAATGTTTCTGTCCATACAGAACAAATGGCTGTGGATGAACTTTTGCCCCATATTCCTTTCTCAGCGAATATTACATATTATTATTATCATCATCATCATTATTATTGTTGTTGCTGTTTACTGAAGTACCACCTTCGTCGTTGCCAGCTTCAAAGTGACAATGACATCATTGATGCTGTTTCAGAGTATCTTGAAGTACAAGATGAAACTTTCTTTCAAGAAGGCGTCGCAAAGCTTGAACATCGATAAACCATGTACATGTTAATGGTGACTTTGTTGAAAATGATTACTGACCTCTCCATAACTTATTCCTAACGAGGCCGAGAAAGTTTTAAAGTACCCATATAGTTGGGTTGACTTCCGGGTCCTTTTGCAGACTAATGTCGCCATATCAGACGGTGTAGACCAAGGGGAATTATAAACTGTTTTGGCAATTCATTTAGAATAGATTTGGCAAATCTCAACCACAGTAACTCCCCATTTTTACCAGTATCTGCAACATATAATACAGAAAGATATAGGGGAATCCAAACTCGGTAAACGAAGGTTCGCTTCCCTAGCCCTCTACAAAGACGCGAAATTCGTGAACTCTAACATTTTAAAACTGCAATGATACCTCACGGTGTAGTATATAAAGTACCTATGTAGTGTGGCAAACGTCAACAAGATAACGTCTGTATAAAAGTTTGTGAGGGGGTTTTGGAATTCCACTCTCTCCACCTGCAGAACAGCTGAATAAGGTAATTTGCCGGAATGTTTAAAATCGTGTGTGCTTTCGCCGTTCTAGCGGTGACCACCGCCATGATCCAATGCCCTGAGAATTACTGCGATACTGTTGACTGTGCTGCTCCAGCGAATTGTGACAATGGTATAGTCAAGGAGGGAGCCAGTGTGTGTGGGTGCTGCGCAATGTGCATTACACAATTAAGTAAGTTATGTTTGGTTACTCTTTTTCCTATGGGGTTTTATCCCACTTTGAGCGGTATACCATTGTGCTAATTGATTTATTGATCTCTCGTCCTGGCCTTCACAAGAAAAAGGCAAGGAATGTACCGTACTTTGCTCAAGAACACTTGACCAGCGCCGACATTTTCTAATACTTGTAACAAACCCAACACTCTACTGAGTCACAAACAAAGTCGTGTCTAGGTGTTGAAATAGCTATATTTCAGGAAGATCAAAGCTATGGTAAGTCTAGAACAAAAAAAACAGAACCCTTAGAATTTATTTTATGCTTTTCGGTAGTTTATCGAGAAATAACGGTGGAATATTGTTCGATATTTCATTGTTACGACCAGTGAAAAATACCGATTTTACTTCATGCTTTCCGGTAAGTTATTGAGAAATGTCGGTGAAATATTTTTCGATATTTCATGGTTACGACCAGTGAAAATACCGATTTTTATATTCTTACTCTTCAATCGCAGGCGGAAACAGTTGTTCCCGCGCACTAGTTACCTAGGTAAAATGCACGTGCCTCACAACAAGATAGAAATATGACGTAATTTACCTTACATTTCTTGCGCTTGACGTAATATTATAATGCATTGCTATGCGGAGGGGGCACGCCACGGGAAATAACCGAAAAGAACTGTACTGGATTTTGATTAAGTTCCCCCCAGAAAGGGTTAAAAGAATGAAATAAATAGAATATTTGTTTTTTTCGGTGAAAGATCGAAATTTATTTCATCGAGTGAGTATCATCGGTAATATTTCCACGAGTGGCTGCCCCATATTACCGATGCTGTTCAGTCGATGAAATATTTGCAACCACTCGTGAAAATATTACCGATGATGTTCACTCAATGAAATAAATTTCGATCTTTCACCGAAAAAAAACAAATATCCTCTATATATCCACCACATTAGTTCAGCTGGCTCAATAGATTAACTGTGTACAAAAGATTTTATGCCCCAGTCATAACAGAATCGGAAAAATACTAAAAAATAGAAAAGTTTGCTTTTTTTGAAACAGGACGGCAATCTTCTTTCTTTTAAATATAGGTTATGCTTGCATATGACAGCATAAGGACAATACACTTATGTTACGGTCGTGTTCCTTGAAAGCCTGCAAAATACGTATAAACAGTCGCTCTGGTGCATTTTTAGGGCACCTCTAACTGTTAACCCTTAGGCTGCTAAGCGGGACTCACTGACCGTTTGCGGACAGTGTAGATCAAGATCAGACTGCACAGAACGTGCAGTCTGATCTTTGATCTACACTGTCCGATAAGGACATATCCCCCCCCCCCCCCAAAAAAAAAACCTTTGAAATAGCAAAATTTGGGTTTTTACTATACCGGCTTTAAAGTTTCGTCTCAGTTATTTAGCAGGATAAGGGTTAATGCCTGATAAAATGTGTATTTATAGCTTTTGCTGTATAGAAAACTTGGTAGAACTGCTGCTACACTATGCTACCATCCCAGTTTAATACTTCGAATTATAGGATGTTCAATGTTCTCAATAACCGAGATTTATCTCTTATTGCACTGTTTAAAAAATGTGAACACTTGGTAAAGTCCAAAAATTGCGATTTCAAAATTACTTTCTATCAGAATATGTCAGCACATGAAACAGCGTAACTTCTAGATCCGGCTGCATGTTCTGTGATCTGATCTTGATCTACAATGGCAGCTGCAAAAGAATTTGAAATTGTGAAAGGCACTATAACGGTTACCTATATTTTCCTAGCTGAAGGTGACAGTTGTGCGAGGCTCTTTATGTTAGGTGTGCCCCCGACCTATGAATGTGGTGACGGACTCGAGTGCAGTCGAGTTACTTGGACATGTGAGAAGGTGCCTGGTAAGTAATCGGTTTTGTAAACTGTTTTTTAGGGTTTAAACGGATTTTTTAATAGATCATTGGTTACGGCTTTAGATATGCAATCAGGAAGTCCTAGTCCAATACTCTTTGACAGCGCTATTCACTTAGGAGTTCGAATGGGCAAGGCACTCCAGAGTCAATCTTTAGAACACTATTACGATGTCATAAATATCAGCGCAGGCTGATCCGAGACGACACTTTACGCAAATGTCCGAAAGCCCCTTTTCGCATGTTGCAGGCCAGTCATTTCGTGTGTGCTTCTTCTGCTGATAACCCTTAGGCTGCTAATTAAATCTCATCTTTCACTAGTGATAAAAAATTATAGTATTTTTTTCACTCAGAAGAGAAGGAAAAGTGTCTTAATGTCTGATTTCAGTTCAGAAGAGAGCTATTGGTAAGTTTCATTGCTTCTTCTTATTTGTCCTCTATCGGTTTCACCGTAGTGGACTATGGGTTTGATCTCTGTCCGTCTGCAGTCCCCCCTCTATCCGGAAGTAGCTATGAATTTCAAGGGCATTGCTAGGAAATTCATTAGGATGTAACATTTATTACGAGGAAAAGAACCCGATAATTACATTTATTATAAACCTCAAAGTTTTCCGGAGAAAAATACATGGTTTCACGCGGGATAAAATATCGCACAGGACAGAAAAAGGCCGTATCTACACACTGTGAAATACCGTTCCAAATACGGTATGATGACGTCATGATGACGTAACTCACGAGTGGTATAGGTATGTATTCATTTGCAACATAATTGGTCAAAGTTTTACGTTGTACATAATAGTCATCCGCCATTCATAAAAAAGAAAGTAACTGGCTACTTCACCATTATTTGTTTTATTTTGCTTACAGTTTTCGAATAAGATGTCAATAATTGCAATATTTTTTTCGTTGAAAGGTATATAATAAAAGGAATATTATGCTGTAGTAACTTTCTTGGCGCTTGTATTTGCTTCTCGCCGCGCAAGAAAATCTCGCTCGACCTCCGATCTCGCGCGAAATCAATTTTTCTTACTCGGCTCGAATCAAATACATGCACCAGGAAATTCTCTACAGCATAATATTCCGTATGTCATCGCTGATACATGTATTTGAATCAGCGATCTTCCTCAGCCATAGTCCAGCGGCTCTACCAACTGCGCTATCCGTGCAACAGTCAGTGTGTTTAGTAATGAGCCGTGCTCTGTGAAGCTCTGTGAAAAGGGGTTTAAATCGTCTGCAAAAAGTATCTACCCATGTCAGCCTGACGTGAAGAGAATTCTTTTGCTAATGGTCAATATCCTGCATGTCAAAGGACCATTCTATCTCATGGTTCAAACGGTTGTTAAACAACTTGGATTTTATGGACCCTTAATTATGTGATGACTTGCATGGTTTAACGCATACATGAGATGCATTAAACCCCTTTTTCCAGGGCATGGCTCAAATGTATTTATTACTTATATATCGTGTTACGCAATGACATATAGCATTCGGACATTTGCGTAAAGTGTCGTCTCGGATCAGCCTGCGCAGTCCGCGCAGGCTAATCCGAGACGGCACTTTACGACTACATTTGATTGTGTGCTAAGTAGACTTGCGAAAAACAGAAAATTACATAAAAACGGAAAGTATCGTTTCGGATTAGCCTTCGCGGACTGCGCAGGCTGATCCGAGACGACACTTTACGCAAATCTCCGAATGTCCCTTTTCGCGTGTTGCAAGCCATTATTATATAGTTTAACGATCATGGTGTGTTACTAGATATAGTTGCGCATATGGCGCTAGAAAGGTTAAATCCATCTGTGTAAGCGAGTTAGAAATACCAATTTTTGTTGAGACTTTTTCAAGGACTTTGGAAACGAATTCTTGATGTAATCTACTCTGAAGATGGTGAGTGCGACTATGGGATACTTTAGGGACAATAAAGATGTACTAATTGTACATGTTCCATAACTTTAAAGGCCCAGTGGCGGCCCAAGGTAAACAATGCAGGTGATAAAATGCGTTTAAATTTAAATCATACCATTTAAAAACATGGAAATTATTGTGAAGCTGACAACCTGTTATTTTACGCTCGGTGCAAATATTAGTCGCTGGCAGAAAATGAAATTTAAAAGTTGGTCGAAAGTTGCCGGGTCACTCTATCTTTTGTATACTTTTTACCTGGTTTTAAAAAATGTTTGGTGTTTTTTGCCAGCGAATAACAGATGGACACACTGTACAATAACACAATGATCATCTTGTTTACTTTTGGTCGATATCGGGACTTTAAAAAGTACTATTTACCAAAGACGTGTAACAGTTTATATTGTGTCGTAATTGGTTGTTTTGCTGTTCTACTCTAACCTACAAACAAAAAGTCAAGCTCGATTTCCATATTCAGGAGCCTGCAGCCAGAGACTGTCCGAGATTCAAACTTCTCAGGCCAATGGATTGCCATTACTCGGTGTAGAAGAACCTAAATGCGACGCTGACGGCTCATATTCTGCGGTGCAATGCCTAGGCTCTGTGTATGTGTATTTCTGTTTTCAATATCACAGGATTATTATTTTTCGGCGTAGCTGAAAGCACTGGCTTTGACCTACTTCTGGGTATGGAATAATCGAATAAATGAATACTAATTTGCGATGGGTAAATGTGGGCATGCTTATTTTGCGGACCCCTGCTGGCCTGTTTTCGGGTAATTATTGGCGTGGAATTTACTTTTCGCTATTTCCATCCATATTGAGTAACCTAAGCGTTTACATTTTCATATTCCAGAACCTCTTACGCCATCTATCGTTTGTAAAAGATGGTTCATGTTTCGACAACGGAAAATCAACACAAAAACATGTCTGTCGCTAATTTTGTTTGGATTGGGGTTTACATCGCTTTCAAGACTTAGTCATATCACTGTGGAAGTCCGTGTACTCATGTCGTCCCTTAGTTTTACCAGTATTGGGCCAGGATTCTGCAGTGTTCTCACAAGGACGTTCCGATGTAATAAGCCTCACCAGCTGTGATCGAACACGGATATCCAGATCTTCAATCCAACCCTTTAACCTTATCCTGCTATAAATGAGAAGAAACTTTCAAGCCGATGGTAAAAGCCAAAATATTGCTACTTCAAAGCTATATTTTGGGGAAAATATCACCATATCGGACAGTATATATCCAAGATCAGACTGCAATTTCTGTGCAGTCTGATCTTGGATCTACACTATCCGCAAAAGGTCACTGAGTCGTGCTTTGCAGCCTAAGGGTTAATCGAACGATCTCGTCTTTTTAACGGCCATGGCATGTCTGCAGCATTGCCAAGGAAAGGTGACGGTTTTTGTAAATTGCATTTTCTCTTATCCCCACTGCATTCCACCCTTTCTTCAACAAATTTTGTAAGGTCCAGCGTGGCTTAGTGATAAAGCGTAGGACTCGTAGTCTTACCTGGAGCTCCCGGGTTCGAGCCTCGTTGGAAGCCCTGGGCTTTTAGTGGGAGTGTCCATGGGCAAGACACTTCAGAGTCCTTGCTAAGTACTGGTGAAACCTAGGACATACATGAATATGTGACCTGTCGCCGTGATCTGACTGAAAGCGACATAAAACACCAATAAATCAATCAATCAATCAATCAAGCAAGAAAGCAAGCAATTTCGCCTGCCTATGCTATCAATATGATCGAGACTAACATTTTGTCGTCTGGTTAAAAGTGAAGCACCGAGTCAGGGAAGCCTACCGTCTATCCATGTACAATAACTTTCAAATGTTTGTAAACCGTTTTAGTTCGAAAATGCTAAATGCTATTGTTTTGTTTCATGAATATCGGTAAACTTCGAGCTAATAACAATATAATAGGAAATACGAGAAGGAAATGTTGGTTACGAATAAATCTCTATAAATCATAATGTTTTCAATAGTGCTCTGCTGCAGGATGCAAAGATTCAAAGACAGTGTGTCCCAAATGTTTTTCTTTACTTTTCTTTACTTTTAATGTATGCCTATATTCACATGCACAGTTTTTGTTACCCCAAGCAGTTTAGTATTTGGAGTAAAGTACACACATAAGTAAAAGTACGTTTACATTGTGTTCACGTGCTAAAAGATATGAGCCATGCTTTGGCTAAAGGGGGCTTAGTATGATGCATGATACCTAGCATGTCATCACATATTTTTTTTTTTACAACCGATTTTATCACAAGGTAGACTGGTCCTTGGACAAACAGAAAATCGACCAATAGCGAAAAGTTTCGGCCCTGGTCATCCCCCTTTTCACAGTGCATGACCAATATATAAACTGAACGCTATAAATTTGAAATCCACCTGGATCAGTCGATATTAAAAAAGGGGTGGTACATGTGAATTAACGGAGAATTATCGATTAACTCTCGACGGTTTGAAATAATAAATAAATTACACTGCATTCACACTATTATAATTGCACTCATTATGTAAAACCGATTTTTGATTGGTTGAAATCGGGTCATGTGACGAAAAAACCGTCATACCATTTTTCAATGAACGCAATGGGACTACTTTCGTTTTTTCCAAGTTGTTGTGTATTATCTAATTTTAGATTTCATGCAAGCTCTGTTTGTGCTATTTTTAGAGTTCAATCGCTGAATCAGTCATATGCTGATGGTTTCATAGAAATCGACCGCTGACGTATTGAATGATGTAACTGCTGACGTCGACCATTCAATACTTGATTCACTTTTGGCATGGTGTATTTTTAATGAGTTTAGGGTGCAAATAAAGATTAATATTCATCAATTTGTCCAGGTTTATTCGGGAGTTTTCTTTTTCAAGTTTTTTTAAGCAAAAGAAATCAACCTTTCAGCATTTGACTGATTCAGCGATTGAACTCTAAAAATAGCACAGAAAGAGCTTGCATGAAATCTAAAATTAGATAATACACAACAACTTGGAAAAACCGAAAGTAGTCCCATTGCGTTCATTGAAAAATGGTATGACGGTTCTTTCGTCACATGACCCGATTTCGACCAATCAAAAATCGGTTTTACATAATGAGTGCAATTATTGAGAAACAAACACCACACTTCGTTTCGAGTCTCAACCTGTGCACTATCCTGCAAGTCAAGCAAAAAAATAAATTTTATTTTGCAAAATAGTTATGTCGCTCATATTGAGGCTTTGCCTTATTTGTATATTTTCTTTTCAGATGCTACTGTGTAGACAAAGCTGGAAATGAGATATCTGGGTATCAGGTCAACAGGGCAAACTCGGCGGCCATGAACTGCCGTAAGTTTTACACTTATTCATTGGTTACTTGGAGGGCTTGTGATCCAGAGGTCTTGATTTCAAACCTCAGCTCAGCCTAAACCATTTCAATTGATCGAAGATAGTCAGTGCAAGAGGAGTTATTTCAATTTCGCCCCTAAAATAGTTCGGCTTTGTTTTACTGGGAAAGCAGTCAGTGACTTGGCAAGAGAGTTAAAGAAGCCAGTTGAAGAAAATCAAATTAACGCATATATAGGCGTTCTGGCTTCTATGTTATGACTTGAATATCAAAACTTGTGACGTGCTGATCCTTGTTGCAAGGAGATTAACAAAAAGGTTTTTTTGGTTGACTGACTGATCGCTAGATCAATCGATCGGTCCGGCGGTCGGTCGGTCGGTCAGCCAGACTGATTATCAATCAATTAATTAATTCGTTCGGTCGCTCGCTCATTCATTCATTCATTCATTTTATTTATTTAGAATGTGCCAGAGATCTAGCCGACTATATGGCATCAGGACTGATCGGTAAATTGTTTAACTGTGACATGAACGGTAACTACAAGATGACCCAGCCCCCGGCTTCAGTCGTCACGACCCCAAAAGTTCTACTGACAGGCGGACAGCAACTGTCTCTTACTAATTCAAACGGGGGAGTATTTGGTGAAGTAGCAGGTAAAATAGATGTTTTCCTTGGCTGGCAAAGAGACAGGGAAAGAGAGAGAGAGAGAGAGAGAGAGAGAGAGATGTACTCGTTTCCGGTCAAAATATATATGTATTTTTTTCACTGTGTAAACACAGTTTTACAGGAAATAAAGAAGTTTAGCTGTATTAATTTTGTTGGTATCAGGAGACTGGATAAATCCAGTTGCAGACTTTCATCCGTGCAGTTTGAACGTAATCTACTTACTTATGTAAGACAAATATATGTTATATAAAACATGGCCGCGAAAAGGTCGAAATATAATGTAAAACTGTGATGTTGGCCCCCCTTCAAATGTGACTTTGATATGGCTAGGCCTGAAGCCCGATAGTTTAAAATAGCGTTTACTAGCAGCTCTAAAAATCCGGATACAGCAAGTTGGAAGGCTATGTCATTCTGACAGAATTTATTTCTTTTTTCATTGCTCAATATTTTCAATAATGATAAACAGGTAAGTCTTAAAACAAAGTAGCCTTATAATATCTTAACCTCAACTGACCCGAAACTTGACGTGTACGAGTCGAGTCCTACGCTCTACCACCTGAGCTATGCGGACTGGTCAGTGTGTTACTAACATAGCTTTGTTGTGATTAAAGCGAGTCAAAGCGGTGACTAAGTCAATTATACCTCTTCTGTGAAAATATTTTTAAACTATTGAGGTTCAGATAAGTAGATTAAGACCAATTCTACATTTTTATTGCACTTAACCCTAATCATACCGTGTGGGGTCCGTATGGACCCCACATGGTTCTCTGTTTGTCTATGATACAAAAGTTGAAGCTGCAGGGAACTGTCATTTTAGAAGTTTGTTACTAAACCTATTCTTAACCTGAATTTACATAGAAATTTGGTGGCGTCAGAGTGAGTGAAATATGAAACCCAAAATCTGTTGGGGTCCGTGCGGACCCCAGGCAATATCATCATTATTCTATATATCACGCATGTTATACACTCCTCATACTCACATATTTCAGTTGTTTTCTCTTGACAGTAAAGTAAATAAATAATACCAGGAATAGTTGACTTTCAGTTACTGAACTTATACAAATAATATTCTTAACATTTGTACACAAGAAATCGAGAATGATACGAGTTTATGACTGGGGTCCACACGGACCCCACTTGGTATGATTAAGTTGGGAAGTGTGTCGGTAGCATGAAGGTTAATCCTATGCTGTCCGTATTCATCAGTGTTGTCTTGATGTGACAATTCTAAAGAGTACCCACAACGTAGGTTTTAATAAAGAAATAAAGAGGCTTCTTTTTCTTGAAGCCAGATAACCTTCGTATGCCCGTTATCTCTAACTCAGTCAACATATTATTCATTTTTATGCAGCCAAACAAGACTGTGCAATGGCTCTAACATCAGCCCAGTCCAGCTCCCTGCTCGGTGTTTTTGTCCCAGAATGCGATGCCGACGGTAGATACGCCCCGAGACAGTGTCAAGGTTCCGAGTAAGTCATCTTTAACCCTTATCCTGCTTAATAACTAACATGAAACTTTCAAGCCGATAGTAGTAACACATTTTTTTCTCTATTTCAAAAGTATTATTGAGGGAAAAATTATCTTCTTATCGGACAGTGTAGATTCAAGATCAGACTGCACGTTCTGTACAGTCTGATCTTGATCTACGCTGTCCGCAAAAGGTCATCCTCAGGTTTAACCCTTTACCAGTCCTCGACCGCCATATACTGACACTCATAACAACGATAGATTTAGTTGTTGATGTTAAGGTGTGTGGAACAAAACTAGTTATGATTCCGTATGCAACAATCATATTCTTAATCTTATTTTCAAAAATCTCTAAATTTTAAAGTAAGACAACTTCTGATTAGCTTAACGGTTTGGTAAGGCTTATCTGATTTTTGTTACTTTCTAAATCTAGAACGATTCTAAAGATCAAACTAAGAAAGGCTGCCCTGGTGACGGCTTTGGAAAAAAACGCATAAAATATAAAAGTTAAAATTGCTTATACTGACTTAATTCACCTTTCTGCCTTGTGGCCTCTTACAGTTCAAAAGAAACTTCAAAAGCTGTACTTTGTATTGTTTCAAATTCATGTACATTTATTTCGAAATGAGACCACAGTTTTCTACATCCGGTTCTGTTATTCTTTCAGCTAATCATCTTTAAATCTCTACCAGATGTAAAACTTTAAACTCAGTTACTATGAGAGCAATTGCGTATGACGAATTAAATGCTGCTTTTAAGATAAGTTCTGTCTTTGAAATGTTAGAAAACATCATTGGAAACGGAGATTGTGCTGAAACCCGGTTTTTTCTTCATTTCCGGCATTTTTTTCAAAAGTATCATCCACAAGTTCGTACAATAAGAAAGTAGTTGGTGAAGGATTAGAACTTTGGAATACGTAAAAATTGGCCGTAACGTGAGCTTTTTCGTTTGGAACAACAGTTTCACGAATATTATTTCCCACATTACTTTCTATTGTTTAGAAGATAAATCCAATCATTTTAACCAGTTTATGATTGCCGTCTGTGAATGCTTTCAGTTTTGATAAGTCCGAAATATTGTCTTCTAATTAAGCGCTATTAAATTATGTCAGGAGTAATAAGCTAAACGGTGTATCCAAATTATTGACTGTTTAACTCGTTCACAAGACGAGGAAATTTTAGACTCGTCCATAAGAAAAAACAATTGCAAGACGACAAATCAGTTGAACATGAACGACATTATTGAATTCGTCCTTCGAATGGCTTGTAAACATTGCAAGAAAAGGGGAAATTGGTGGTTACCGGTATGCTTCCGTTGTCCCACAATATTTTCAAAAGCTTTCTTCCGAATTGTTGTTAAAACATGGTATCGTTTGGCAAACTGTTTAAATAAAGAACTGTTTGTGTTTAGATGCTACTGTGTCCGAAAGGACGGTACCAAGATTGAAGGATACTCTTCACCAATAGCACTAAAGGACAGGGTAACTTGTCGTAAGTATAATCTATCTCGGGTAAACCAAACATTAAATCGCAGTCTCTCCGACAATCAAAATTAACTCTTCACCAAACGACAAAATTTTGACTGTACCAATTTCATATTATTTGCAGACGACAAAGTGAATGCAGCTCACTTGATGATTTCTGTCTTTGACTGAGTAGAAAAAACATTTTCTCTGTTTCCCACAATGTTTTAAAGGACTTTTCATCGTTTAAACTCGGAATTGTGTGGTCAAAAGTTAAACAGCGTCGTCTGATTTTCCAAATCACCTTACCTGTTCCTCCGGCTCTCACGATAAACTAGGGACGGCCACGTCCGATTTTCTATGGTCAAACTATAGAATAGGAATTCGACACTATCGATGAGGGAGAAGTAACGCTGTCTGCCAGTGTCACTTGTAGTAAATATATTTTATTATACTGCAAAGAAATTTCTCGCGATCTGATTGCATAATATGCCCCGGACATATATTCCTGTACACTCGCAAAATCCACGTAAAAGCAGTTTCCCTTTCGGGAGCCCAGTTACATAACTACACTTTCAACACAACATCCAAAATGGCCGTGTCGATCGATACGACCCGCCAGCAATAGAAACATACTGAGTAACCTGCACCATGTTATTACCTTGATGGTTGTCATTAAAGCAGAAAGAATGGATTATTTTTTAAAATAAATGAATACAGTTACATATGTTATTGTTTGTTGTCTTTCTAAAACAAATACACGGGGTTAAAACGGGCCACCACTTCGTCTGGTTTGCAAATTGTGAAGTGTCAAAACTTACACATTGTAACATTAAAAGGATAACCTAATTGTCATTTGAGGCAACTAATGGTCGTTTACTTCTGCCAACACATCATTAAAATGCCCAGTTACTTACCTTGAAGTTGTTTAAATCCATGTTTAAATAAAGATAAGTCGAATGTCTTCCGCAGAGACATCATCAAGTTCATGCACCAAACTGTGCGTTTCACCACGGTTTAGTGACGTCAGTTCTCAGTGACGTCGATTTTCATTGAATTGGGGCACTCAGAAGGGAAATTCGAAATTGTCAGCGTACTTAATTCTTGAGACCATAAAAGAGAGAAATTTTGCTGAATACGCATTGGAATGGTAAAACTTTGCAGTAAAATAAATTCGTCGTGCGGTCAGATGGCAGGAAACTTGGAAATCCGCTTTCGGGTCGGGGCGACATGATTCGCCACAGCCGTGAACAAGTTTCCAAGTCCCCTGCTACCTGACGGTACAACTAATAATGTAAAACATTAACCAAGTATATAACTCTGATTTGTAAACATCCGCAATTTTCTACGACACGCTCAATAAACTAGGAAAACAAACAGCATTGATCTGTCGCTAATCAATATCCCTGGGAGGCTTTTAAATATTCGTAACGTATTTGAATACCTACTTTATTGTTTTCATTTGGGCTCTCGAGATTTTTCGACTCTACACGATTAATTGTATTGCTGTTTCCTCAATCACTTTACTGTTCTCGTAGACACTCTCGATTATCTATCATGGCAGTACAGTCTGATTTCACATATCAAAAAAGCCAGTAGTCACTGTAAGTATGTGAGCGCGGTATCTCAGTCGGTAAGAGAACCAAGGACCCAGGGACCGCTGCTCCAATTTCCATCTCGCCCAGCTTTCCCTAGACAATTGATAACAGTCATTGCTACCGGAATTATTCTTTTTAAAATCGCCGCTGTGGTTAGGTGGGTAAGCAGCAAATGGGTTTGGAAGAGTGTTGTGCGAGATAAAGGTAACAGAAAATTTAGGCAAGCATGGATAGATTCACTGGCCGTTGCAATGTAAATGAAATGATGTTGAATTTATTGATTGATTGAATGTTGTTTTACGCCGCATTCAACATTTTTTCAGTCATATAACAGGGACAGCTCACACATTCACGTATGTTCTGGTTTTCAACAGTCATTGACTAGGGCTCTAAAGTGTCTCCCCAAAGGACACTCCAACGGAAAGCCCTGTTCTTCCATTGACGCTCCAATCCAAGGCCCCCATGTTACGAGTCCTACACTTTACCCCTGAGCCACGCAGGATCCCTGAAATGAAGTTGAAAACGACGATAAACACCATACAAACATTTAAATATACAAACAAACAATTTTTATTGATTCATTGATTGATTCTTACAGAACTTTTCCATGCTTATTTTCCAGAATGTGCACGTGACAAGGACGCTTTTGCCTCTTCCGGTTTGGTAGGAAGAATTCACACGTGCCGTCATAACGGAAACTATCAACAGTATCAGTGTCTAGGTTCTGTGTGTTATTGTACCGATGATGTCGGAAACAAGGTCCTTGAAAAATCTGCTCCCATTGGAGATCTCGGCAATCTTGTGTGCTGAGGTAATGGTGTCTTTAGCAAGTCTGACTTTGTGTAGAACTGTTTGTATGCCTTCCCACCTCACCCTCCCTCTCTGACTCTGTCTCTGTCTCTCTCTCTCTTTGCCTCTGTCTCTCTCTCTCTCTGTGTCTCATTCTGTCTTTTCTGTCTCTCTGTCTCTGTCTTTCTCTCTCTCTGTCTCTGGGTGTCTGTCTATTTCTGCTCCGACTCTCTGTGTCTCATTCTGTCTTTGTCTCTTTCTGCGTATCACCCTATCTACTTTATATGAGCGATGCTCTGTCAAAAGGGCTCCGACTCTCTGTGTCTCATTCTGTCTTTGTCTCTTTCTGCGTATCACCCTATCTACTTTATATGAGCGATGCTCTGTCAAAAGGTCTTTTGATACATCTCCGTGATGAATTTTATCAAGCAAGCCATGACATAATTATGGATCCATAAAATCCGTTTAGTCTAACAATCAACTGGATCTGAATGGTCCTTTGCCATGCAGAAAATTTACAAAGAGCAAAAAGTTTCGACCCATGTCAGCCTGCGCGGACTGCGCAGGCTGACATGGTCGATACTTTTTGCAAATGCAATAAGCCCTGTTTTCACAGAACATACGTCATATATTTGTGATTACACGGATCGCTGTACGTCCATGCACGACGCAGAGTAATCACTCTCAGAGATGATATTTCAAGTGCCTGGGTTAATTTACTTTATTGTGTCTTGCCTACCTCCTGTGTTTGCGTTGTTTTTGTCCATTTTTCTTTAAAAAAAAACTTTCCATTTCTTCAAATCACTTGAACATCTTACAGGGTTCATAGATAGAAAGGAACTATATGGGCCGAATCCAGGCAATGTCTAGATCTACATGTTTAATCCAGCCGCTTCTATCTTTACATTTATTTTTGAAAATCTCAGGTAAGTTTCATTTGGTGCTCGTTTTTTTTTTTTTTATTATTTGAAATAACAGATATACGTAAGACTTGAAGTGTACTTGCTTTAATTTCAGGAGCAGGAGCACACCACATTCGAAATTGCTATACCGCCATTCGGATACAGTTGTACAGTAGTGTATATTTGTACTGGTTATCTCCCTTCTATATGGTCTAGCGTTGTACATGTATATATTTAATTTTGTATAGAGTTGCCTCCCTTAAATCTAATTCACATTGACAAGCCCATCGAGGATTAAACGTAAAACTTGTTTGCTTTCCATTTCCAAACATTAACTTAATCGTTCTTTACATGGGCTTACATGATGACGTAATCCCCGAGCGGACTGCTTCCAGCTTTGTTTCTAATATGATTGGTCAAAAAGTCGCGTCACGATATTCATCTGCCATCAATCAAAATGTTCTTTACCTTCTCATCCGGTATTTGTTTTTAATTTCTGACTATTTTCGAATAAAATTGTCCAGAGTTGCAATATTTGTTCTCTCTTTCTCTCTCTGCTTCTCTGTCTCTGTCTTTCTCTTGAGATAGAACACTTGATATTCATGTAGATTTTCTATTCTTATATTTCTAAGAACTGTACAATTTTTATAATTTCAAGGCGAAGCACAAACGGCTCAATAGGCTCGACCAAAACTATTTACATAATTATTGTTTGGTTCAAGTCGACACAGGATTCATTTTTATCCACAGCGTAACATTGTTCTACTTAGTTTACGTGAAAAAGACGCAAGTGGCTTGAATAAAATTTTGCACTGTTGCACAAACACCAGGGGTACCTTTCACTAAACTGCGTAGATTTACGCCAATTTTTTGGCATTGAGTATACACAAGTGCGATCCCTGCTTCACCCAAAGATATGCAATTACTTAATCAAATCGTAAAGTTATGCAGTTAAGTGAAACTTTTTTTTCAGACTTAATACTTGCTTACAAAAACTGCTTACGCAATTTCGTGCATATGCAGTTTAGTGAAGGGTACCCCAGGAAAGCTTTGGAGGGTCACTGTGGCCGTCTGGATAAAACTGAAAAACTGCTAAAGAATTGAACGAAACACTCATCAAATAAAGCAAAAAAAAAAAAACCAAAAAACGAACAGAAATGATCATTTTGAACATTACAACCATATAAAAGATATATAAATACTAAGTCGACAAAATAAGGGAAATATATTCATAATACTCGTACATGTACTAATAATACTGTATAATACCAACTAATTCAGGCCATCTAAAACAGCCTTTCTCGGAAAATTCTGGCACGTGTAGTCCCCTGGGGTCATGCACGTGTAATCCTCTGACAACACTTTAACCCTTAAGCTGCTAAGCGCGACTCACTGACCTTTTGCGGTCAGTGTAGATCAAGATCAGACTGCACAGAACGTGCAGTCTGGTCTTAGACCTACCCTGTCCGATAAGGAGATATTTCTCTCCTAGAAATAAGTTTGAAATAGCAAACGTGTGGGTTTTTCCACCGGCTTGAAAGTTTCGTTTAACTAGTTTAGCAGGATAAGGGTTAACACATGACCTCAGCACACTATTTTCGTGATTTAGTAGACCACTTTTGAAAACGCATTGGCAACATGTACAAGTTTCTCCTGGCCAGCAATTTCTCTTTTTGTCACAGTTTACATGTACAGTCAGAACTGTGCAAGTGGTCAGAACTGTGCCAGTGGTTGTTGGTATTAAACAGTCACTTTTATTATGCGATCATAATGCTTAATTCCAAATTCCAGGTGTAAATTAAATAGTCTGTGTATAACTTGTTGAAAGACAACAGTGTTGTTAGTTCGCTCAACAGATACCTGGTCCAATGGAGGGGGTGGGGGTTACGTCACGATGGCAAAAATGTCACCCTCCCGATTTACTACTACGACGGCCTTGGCTGTCTTTACTTTCAGTTACTATTTGGTCCTTTTTTTCTAAGAATGTCTCCAGCTTTTTAACATTCTGTAACTGTAATGAATATCCACTATCAGTTAAAGCACTACTTTTTCTTTTTCTTTCCTGACTTTTTGCCTGACTTCGCACGTTTCCCGCTTTTAGCCCGATTTGATTTCGCCGACCCTTTCGATTTAGCGCTCCGCCCTCTGCTGGAAGACATGCCTTTTTTCTTTGGGTCCTCCTCTTCCTTTGGACGAGGTACATATTCCACTCGGTTACCTTGACACTTTTTCTGAGGAAGAAAAAAAAGACAGGTTTTTTTTTCATACATAATTTACAATAACTTATAAAACTAAACTGGAAACAGCAACGGTATCTTTAGTACCATTACTACTGCTTCGGCCTCGACCTCGTTTATCTTTTTATTCTATAAACAAAACGCTCTAAATGGTCTCTGGTTACAAACACTAGTAAGTTCAAAACACTAGAACGGTATACGTATTTGACGCATCAGTTACTTAGATGTGCATATATTGGTCAATTATCAATTACTACAGAATGTGATACATCTTAAATCCAAAAATTGTCAAAATAGCGAATTCGAGCGATATGTGACACCAGCCAAGCCCCGGTAGCGCAGTCGCTATCGTGCAAGACTTGAGAACAAAGGGTCGCTGGTTCGCATACACAGCTCGGCCAATGTCTTTTCAAGGATGTATGATAGCCTAGTCAATGCGACAGGGTATATTCCTTTTTCACTGCTGCTCATTGTTTCGAGGATGGTTATGTTGAAAAGCAGCCAGTTGCTTGGGAAGAATATTGTACTAGTAACAGAATCTTGGGACAGGAAAGCATAGATAGGTGCACAGACCGCCGCAACAAAACTGAAATCATGTTGGAAATGGCGTTGAAAACCAAACAATCAACTAGTAAATATTGGATCTAGCTGAAAATGGCATAAAACACCAGACTAAATGATATCATCATAATCACCATCATCATGAATGTTCTACAGAAATATCAGCAGCAGCATTATCCTCATTGTTCAAACCATGAAAATTAACACTTTTACTACATAACTAGGCATGATATATACAGTATAGACTATATAGAATAAAGACTTAAATTTTCTCTTTCAGAGATTTGTCATTTTCAACAGTATTCTAGTAATATCATGGCGACAGTTCATTCAAACTGATATTCATGTCTTGTGTATTTTTTTTAAGTAGCAGGCGAGCGCGCTCAAGGACGATCCTAAATGACTTTCGCCTCAATTGAGGATCAAAATAATTCGATGGTCAAGCGATAAATATATCTATGCTTTGCCACGTCTTTTTGTCGATGACATCTAAAATTAACCACGGTAGATTCAGAATATGACTGCGCGTTCTGAATACTTTGAATTTCACCTATACAGTTGTAAAAAGAAAATCAAGCGGTCCCTAGCAAGCTTTTAACTAAAACACATTTCCAGCTCAAGAATTCAATATCATGGCTTCATAAAGTACGGACAACCAACATGAAGTATTTGCTAAAATTTCAGCACCAATGAAAATATTATACGGCCTTCAATACGCGAAAAGGGGTATTCGGAGATTTGCGTAAGATGTTGTCTCGGATCAGCCTGCGCAGTCCGCGTAGGCTAATCCGAGAAGGCACTTGACTACTATATTAGATTTTGTCCTACAATAGATTTGCACAAAACAGAAAATTACATAAGAACGGATAGTGTCGTCTCGCATTAGTCTGCGCGGAAGCGCAGGCTGATCCGGAACGAAACTTTACGCAAAAGCCAGAATGCCCCTTTTCGCGTGTTGCAATCCATTTATGATAGCGAAAAAGGGCTTGTTACAGGATATTTCTCCTTTCACACTAATGTTTTTCACGTGGCTTTTTGCAAGACGAAAACAAAAAACGCCGTCTGCAGGGCAATGAGCTAAAAGTAAGAGAACAAGTTTTACCTGATTACATATCCTACATTGTGTGGGCTCGTTCATTATACCAACAAAATCGCCTTTTAGACATTCTTTACAGTACCTTGTACCGCACCATTTGCACATGTAGGTCTGCAATGATAAAGAATAATCATAATAACAATGATGGTTATGACGATGTTAATGGTGATGATGTTGACGGTGATGATGATGATGATGAGGATGTTGTAGGTCTGCAATGATAAAGAACAATCACAATTAACAATGATGATGATGTACACTAAAACAGCTATATTGTGTCATTGTCATTCCTCTCTCACCGCTGACCTTTGAAAATGGCGTTAAACACCATATAACCGATCAGTATACATGTATATAATTACGTTCGAATGAAATATGTAGTATAAGATTTACTAAGCATAGGTTCACGCCCTATCTACAACTGGTCTAAACCTTATTTACAGGCAACACGTCATTTCCGGTAAACATTACTGAACGCAGTTTACGATGGCATGTCGTTCATTTCGCGGCCAGTGCACACTTTCATGTTTCTCAAGTGTGTCTTGCAAGTAAAATACATATGATCCATGCTCTGGCAAAAGGGGGCTTAATGCATCTCCGTGATCCATGGTACCAAGCAAGATATCAAATAATTATGGATCAATGACAGCCTTTTTCTATTAACAACCGACTTAATCATGAGGTAGGCTGGTTTTTTAACATTCAGAAAACTGACCTATAGCGAAAAGTATCGGCCCAGGTCAGCCTGCGCGGACTGCGCAGGCTGACCTGGGTCGATACTTTTCGCAGATGCATTATGCCCCCTTTTCACACAGCATGGCTGGTATCATTTTCGTTTACTACATTTCATTGTAAAGGGAATCAAAACAAAGCTCAGCTAGAGAAGGAAATGAACGATTCCTGTAGTAATGACTGAAATCAATTCTAGGAGAGAATTTTGAAGACGCGTATATATGAGCCAGCTAACCTCGGAAAAAACTCTTTAACTCTATACCAAATGACAAAAAATTCACACTCGTCCAAACTAAAAGCATGTGCAGACGATAAATTTAATAGGGCTTAAATGTTGGTATTTCTCTTTGAAAGGGTAGAAAACATGGTGGGGTATAGAGAAAATGCTGATTTTCTCCTTTTCCCACAATGTCTTCAAAAGCCTTCTTCCTTGAGGTCATTAAAACTCGGGAATATGTTGCGAAGCGTTAACGCAAGACACAATTTAGACTCTTAAAAATTCAAGGCTATTGCAGACGACAAACCACAAGTGGCTCAAATGATGAAATTTGTCCATGAAGGGCTAGGAAACATTTTGGGGAAAGGTGAAAATGCTGGTTACCAGTATTTTTCCATTTCCATAGTGGTTTCAAAACGACTTTTCTCTAGGGTCGTAAAAACATGGCATTGTTTGGTGAACGGTAAAATTGCTGTTATATTACCGTAGAGCAACAAGGGCTTCGGGATTTCCGTTAAATATGGCTTACGTGATTACAATGCTGTCTATGTAATACAAATTGATCTGCTTCTTTTATAACTTCAACGAGGTGCCATATTGATAAGGCAAACACAGGAGTGGGTTCGTATTTCCCAACTATGCTGATTATGCCAGTCCATTTCTAGATTTCATCATCAGACATGGGATTGACAGAATGCCTCAGCAAATAATATTGCTAGTCTGTTAAAATTAACTCTCACTACCAATGACGACTTAAGTAGCCGAGCCCCGGTAGCTCAGTCGTTAGCGTGCAGGACTTGAGAACAAGGGGGCGTGGGTTCGATCCCCGGCTCGGCCAGTTTCTTTCCGAGGATGGGTGATAATCATTGCGACAGGATTCACCGCTGACCATTGTTTCGACGATGGTTATATGGGACAACAGCCAGTGGCTTGGAAAGAATATTGTGCGGAGTGCTTGTAAGAGAAACTCCAGGAAAGCATGGATAGGTGCACTGGCCGCCGCGATATAACTGAAATAATGTTGAAAACGGCGTTCAACACCATACAATCAATCAATCAATCAATTAATGACTTAAGTAGCTTTTGCGGATGGTGTAGTGAAAATCTATATCTATGAAAGGGTGCTTAATGTATCTCTGTGATATATGATACCAGCCCAATTCATCACATAATTATGAATCCGTATGAGCAACTTTTTTTAAACAACCGACTTAATCATGAGGTAGACTGGTCCTTTGACATACAGAAAATTGAAAATTACCGAAAAGTTTCGGCCCAGGTCAGCCTGCGCGGACTGCGCAGGCTGACCTGGGTCGATATTTTTCGCAGATGCATTAAGCCCCCTTTTCACAGCGCACGGCTCATATACTTTTAGGCCTCATAGATTGTCAAACTTCTTGAGTTAGTACGTAGTGTTTCAGTTCAGAATTGGAAACTTATTCAGGACTTCAGTAGCTTGTACAAATCAGGAACTATCGTAAACTTGGAAAAAGGATAAAAATCTCTCTCTCTCTCCTTAAAGCGCCTTTCACGACTATAACTGCTTTTGCGGCCAGTGTAGATCAAGATCAGACTGCACAAAACATGCAGTCTGATCTTTGATCTACACTGTCCGCTTAGCTTACACACAATAGAAAGAAGCAGTCATCAAAGTGCAACTATCTGGGTCTTATTTCTAGACCGAATATGTCTGTTGGGTTTATACGGCGCTCTATGGTTTAACTCTTATCCTGCTAAATAACTAAAGTAAAATTTTCAATTCGATAGTAAAAACCCAAATATTGCTATTTCAAAGTTATGTTTTGGGGAATGATATCTCCTTATCGGACAGTGTAGATCAAAGACCAGACTGCACGTTCTGTGCAGTCTAATCTTGAGCTACACTGCCCGAAAAAGGTCAGCGAGTCGCGCTTAGCAGCCTAAGGGGTAAAATGAGAATTTTCAGATGACGCAAACAAACATGAGATAGCCGTTTAAAAGTACTTCACCTTTGATGTACAATGTTTATGTCTTATCATGATAATATGACATAAATAACCAACCACTCGTTTTTCGCTTGAACTCTTAGGCTGCTAAATGCGACTTAAGGACCTTTTGCAGATAGTGTAGATCAAAATCAGACTGCACAGAATGTGCAGTCTGATCTTGGATCCACACTGTCCGATACGGTGTATTTTTTCAAAGAGCAAAATTTATATCGTCATGGCAGATCAGGACGTAAGGTAATCTAACTGGTCTGATTTAAATTTTGGGGTATGAGGTAATGAGGTAATTGACATTTTGAGGGTTAGCCCTTACCTTAAGCTGCTAAATCAAACAAACTGAAGATGTTCAGCCAGTAAGGAAAACCGTTTACGATATAAAATTTTGCTCTTCGGAAAATTTACACCGTATCAGACAGTATGGATCCAAGAGTACAGTGAATGGATCGAATAACACGGACCGCTTTAAAACTCGAAGAAGATTACAAGTGAGCCATGCTCCGTGAAAAGGGGGCTCAATGCATCTCCACGATGCATGATACAAACAAGTCATTACGTTATTATAGAACCATAAAATCCATTTTGTCTGGTTTGTATTGGAGTTTAACGCCATTTTAACAACTTAGGTCAGTCACATCATGGCGGCCAGTGACGCAACCATGTGTTTCCTGGCTTTCTCACACCAGCACTGACACAACATTCATTCCAAAGCCATTGACTACTTTTCTCACATGCATCAGAGGGGAGAAGCGAAAAAATCCCCGGAAAGAAAGTTCGCCGTAACCGGGTATCGAACCCGCGACCTCCAGGTCACGAGTCAGATACGCTAACCACTGAGCTACCCGGCGGGGCCCATTTTGTCTAACGACCGACTAAATCATGAGGTACCCAAGTGCTTCGACATGCAGATAACTGACCAAAAGCAAAAAGTTTCGACCCAGGTCAGCCTGCGCGAATTGCGCAGGCTGACCTTGGTCTAAACTTTTTGCAGATGCATTAAGCCCCTATTTCACAGAGCATGACCCAAGTGTTCGAACATGAAACTTTGAGGCAACAAACCCACTTACCGTATTTGTGGTCGTACATCCCCATCTACACATCTCGAACAGATAGCTGAATAAAAACTGACATACACAAAACTGTCTTTGAACAAGATCAATATCTTGAGTTATTTCTCACGAATCATCCATAGATAAATGTCATGTTGATCTGTATATTCATGTAGAAGATCTTAAACATGTAAGTGAAATATACACAAAATGCTATCTACACAAGAAATTTACAATTTCAGAACTCTCTACCCAAAATGCAATAATATAGAAGCATCAAATAAGTCATCACTTTGGGTAAAGGGTACATATACGTGGACAAATCAAATATGAATTCATCTTGGCGAAAATTGGTTGTGAATATTGAAGTGATTGCTCAAGCGAGTTCTTTCTGTTTTCTTGCAGATGTTTTTCAACTGAGTAACACGTGGATACGTCAAAACGTTTCGGGAGCCAACGAAAAGGGTTTGATATCAAATCACTCTTGTTAAGTTCAATTTAATAACGGATTGCTGAGGTTAAATGGAACAAAATATAGATACGGGAAACCTGACATTCTGGCCTTTTAAGTCTATATGTGAATGTATACACTTTTTGTGTCTTTATTCATAACCTTTCTTCATTGAAAAGAGAGTTGAACCCTTTTTAGGCAACCTGTATTGTTTTTGCGGACAGTACTGATAAGGATGAAACTGCAAAGATTGTGCAGTCTTATCTTTAATGTACAATGTCTGATAAAATTTTGTGGATTAGTCTGACTCTTATAACCTCAAGAGTGCAATCAGGTTTGCTGTGCTCACTAGACGTGTCAATTTTGGTTCATGGGGTCCTGCTCAGTGGTAAAGTGTAAGATTCGAAACCTGTAGGCCCTTGGGGTTGAACTTCACTCAAAGCTCTGACTTCTGTTCAATGGGTCCTTGTACGAGGAACTTTAGAGCCCTGGGCTGGGCTGCAAAATCCCATGACATATATATATCCGAGCTGCAGTTGTGGTATGACTGAAATAATGTTTAAACCGATGTAAAACACCATTAATTTTAATCTATTAGTCGATCAAATTGATCAAATTGGGTCAGTTTTCAATCTTCAAACTAAAACACAGAAGCAGCCACGCACTTTTTACACCCCAGCTATTATTTTTTTTACGGATTTCTTCTACAACGTTATATACTTTCAACTGAAATTTTCCGAAAACAATTCATCCTGTTCAATTCCTTTTTCTCTCGATCTACTGTTGCTTATTCTCAGAAAGCACTTTATATTTCGAAATACAATTTTACTACTGTAATTTAAACTTACGTCAGCAGTAAGATTTTAAAATTTCGTGCAAAAGGCAAAGTCAGAATGAGCCACGTTCTGTTAAAAAGGGGCTTAATGTATTTATAAAAAGTATAAATTCAGGTCAGCCTGCGCAATCCGCGCAGGCTGCCTAGGTCGAAACTTTTTGCTACCGGTGAACTCTCTGCATGTCAAAGGACCAGTCTACCTTGTGATTAACTCGGTTGCTATACAAATGGATTTATGGAATTATGGTTATGTGATGACTTGCTTGGTGTATCAAGGAGATACATTAAACCCCCTTTTGCCAAAGCGCCGCTCATATAAATTCATGACCTCTTTACCACCAATTACTTTCTCATCTGTGTTCATTTAACTGTCGTTCGGATATATCCACTTTCAAAAAGGGCACGTAAAGACATTTACGAACCCTAGAATTCTTAACCCTTGGGCTGCTAAGCGCGACTCACTGACCTTTTGCGGACAGTGTAGATCAAGATCAGACTGCACAAAACGTGCAGTCTGATCTTGGATCTACTCTGTCCGATATGAAGTTATTTTCTCTCAAAATACAGCTTTGGAAGAGCCAAATTCATGTTGTTTCTAACGGTTTGAACGTTTCATTTAAATTATTTAGCAGGATAAAGATTAATCCGTAACACAAATGAATATCGTATCAGAGACTCCGTGTAAAGCACTTAAAAGGATTTTTTTGTGACATTGAAAACATATTGGTAAAATCGAGCAATTAGCACAGAGATAAAAATGTCAATGTTTATATAGCGTGGAAACTACTGTGGAAAAAGGAGCAAATGATCATATTTTCAAATGGTTTCCACTACAGGGACGCTATATGAATCTTACTCCAAAAACTTGTAGTCACCGTTTGCTTTTTTTACTCTATCAGCGCCAAATATACAAACTCGACCTCTTTTGACGCCTGAACATACAACCAAATGAAAATGAAAAACATCTGTATCGTAAAGGCTTGACTAAACAAGCGGACGGCATAAATCAAAGATCAGACTGCACGTTCTGTGCAGTCTGATCTTGATCTATGACGTCCGCAAGAGACCCTGTTTTCGCCTATGGCGCTGATAGGGTTTTAAGCACAGTTTGTTTTTGCGGAAACATAGATCAAGATAAGACATCATAGATCAGAAAGTCTGATCTTCAATCCACACCAATATTTTTCGAAATATGCCGACTTCCAACACACTTTTCTGAGAATTGTACGTAGTCGGTATAGATCTTTTCCACTTTCCACATTCAACTTTTCAAATTCCTTAGATTTGCAAGACACAATTTTCGCCGCCTGTCACGGGCATTCTATACCTAGATCAAGATAAGCCTATTGAGATATTACGAAAAATATACGTCACTGTCATATTCCAAATTTTGCCAGTACACGTTCTCTGTTCTACTGTTTAAATCAATAAGATAGCCTAGCACTAATTAAGTTTTGTCTTCTTTTTTTCTTTATCGTTGATCAATATCAGACTGCACAGAACGTTCATTCCGATCTTGAATACACACTGTCCTAGATATACCGAATATTCTTATCAAAACAGCAACAAAATAAGAATATCTGCGTCTTTACTGTACGTTGGAAATGTTCATTGCATTCTCTATGGGTTGAAAAAAAAAAAGAAAAAGTCCCTAGTTCTCACTATAAATTCTCTATAAATAGGAGTGTATTTGTTTTCGTCAATATATAAATGACTGACTGACTGATCTCCAATACTATTGTTTACCCTTTATTCAAAACCCATTACTACACATAAACGACTTTCCACCCCCTCCTGCCACTGACAGCTTTGGGGGAAAAAACTTCCAGTAGATTCTAAAACCAGTCTGTGAGGCCCATGAAAGCTTTTGAAAACAGTGAGAAGAGGAGCCATAGTTTGTAACACACAGTCGCCCATTGCCGTCAATCTATTCGATAATTCATGTTCACTCCTTCATTTTTCTTCCTTTTTGTCATTTGTGCTATTTGTAACAGCGTGTCCGAAGTTTCGTTCGCAATTCGTTTTAGTCAAAACAGCATTGTCATGCCGAGTTTTAAATAAATAAATAAAGTTATTTTGCTGTTTGAAAGTGGGCGACTTTTAAAATCATTGTAGCAAAGAGGGCTGCCAGCGCATATCTCTTTATTTTCACAATAAAATTTTACACTGGACCTGGTTGAAAGCATTTGCACACGAAAAAACTGCATGTAGCTAAAAAAGAAATCTATCCTTGAAATAGTGGAAAACATTGTGGGAAAAGGAGAAAATGCTGGCTACCAGCATTTTCTCCTCTTCCCACATTGTTTTCAACACTCTTCTTCTTTACAGTCATTAAAGCTCGGAACTATGTGGAAAATAGTTAAGACAATAAATAGTCCCTATGAAAATACCCCAGCGTATTTTCTGGCCCGTCCATTGTCATCTGTCTTGTGATTCGTTATATTGTTTGTTACAGTTTAGTCAAAGTCAGAATACGAGGCAAAGGGTAAACCGGCTTAAATAAACTGGCTTAAATAAACTGAAGATATTTTCAATCGATAGACTTCAATATGAGCAAATTACATGGATTGAAAGTCTCGGGTAATATTGTCCGGTCTAGAACCGCAAGATCTGGCTAGACTTTTGGTGCGGTCTGATCTTGACCGCACTGTTTGTGTATCTAATAGAATGCCATTAGTTGATAAAGGACGCTTTTTTGTACTAGGCTTTTCTAGATAGCACTCTTCTGAATAATAAAAGTCCCAGAAGTTTGCATACAATGAAATGAAACGAAAATTGCACCTTATCATTATTGTCATATATTATTACTATCATTATTATTAGTAGTAGTAGTATAAGTAGTAGTAGAGTAGTAGATTACGTGTTAGCTTTATCATTATCGTCATATGGTACATGAGGTAGTAGTAGTAGTACTAGTAGCAGTAAATTAAGTGTTGTAAAACGTTCCATGATCATAAACGATTTAATATCTCTGAAGTTGGGCCTTCGCTGTTCGATGTAAAACTTGTGACCCCGGGGCGGGGTCAATTTTGACCCCAGGTCTATAACTTCAAGATTCTTAGTAGAGGGCTATTAGATGAAGCTACTCGCCAAATTTGGTAGCCCTATGCATTCTTTAAGTTCAATGACATTTGGTATGAACAATACTTGATTAGACCTGCTTGTATTCATTGACATCATCTTTGCATTTGGAAAAAATAAATGACATGGGGAGTAGGCTATTTTCTCTATGAAAGCTTAGTGTCACACATATTTCTCATGATGAATGTCTCTGTCAGTGCCAATTAAGGACATGATACATTGTTTAAAAGCCAGTGGAGCGATACAGGGCCATCTAGGCCCTCTTGTTACCGTGTACGACACTATTCCGAATGGTTCATGGACAAACAGAACTGAAAATTTACTGCTAGTACCGTGGCAAAAGGTGGTACAAGAAGATTCAAACAGTTCTGTCATCAATATGCATAAAGCACCGAATAAACCTCCCCGATTTCTTCTTATCCAACGATCACTGTCATAAAGTCCTTAACAACGCCATGTAAACAATCAGTTGCTATGTAGTTGTTGATATCGGTCTTATCCCTTTAAGTAACACTGAAATCCTTTACGACAAGACAAAATATTGCACTTGCCCAAACTGAAAGCATTTGCTGGGGACAAAATAACTTGAGCCTAATTGATGAGATTTGCCTATAGATATAAAAGAGTAGACAACGTTGTATGGAAAACGGAGAAAATGCTGGTTGCCTAAGATCGTTAAAATTCGTGGTTGTGTGATACAAGGTTAAGAGACCACACAATTTTAGTCTTGTCAATTCTTAAATGATAGGATCCGTATTTCAACAGGTTGACAAAAATTTTGGAAAGGAGAAAACACCGATTATTGACAGTTTATCCTTTTATCATAATATTTTCAGAAGTCCCAATCTTCAGGTCGTCCAAACATGAGATTGTTTGTGCAGAGTTATGAAAGGAGATTAAAGCATTTGACATTAGCTTTTACCTAAATACCTAACTAAATATTGCAGAATGTAGATCCATGACCAAACAATACCTTCCGTAAAGTTTGATCTTCATGTAATTAAAGTGTCTACACTAGCAAATGATGTCCAGCTAAACAAGAGCCATGTTGACATGGCCATACCCCGCCGAATGCTTGCTCAAAGGAAGATGTGTGTCTTCTTGTAGGCTGGTCTAAAGACTAAAACAGCTAGATTTAAGAATTACTTTCTGGCACTGCTAAATACAAAGTCAGCTAAAAATCTTCAACAAGGTACACTTTTCTTGTATAGCTGTCAAATGTAAACACATATGAAATCAGACAGGAAAAAAATCTGAAAAACAACAAAGAGTAACAAATAAAATATTAGGGAAGGTAGAGTTATCATTCTTGCATACTGCACTCCTCCTCAGTGACAACTATCCAGCTGTGAAGTCAATACAGCTCGAGTTATGCTCCAAAGAAACTTCAAGACTCAAAAATTAACAAAGGGACATAACTCCAAAATCATAATACTACAGTCCTCTTCTTATTGAAGAGGACTGCAGTATTGTCTGCAGTATTGAAGATATTGTCTGGTCATGGATCTACATTCTGCAATATTTAGTTAGGTATTTAGGTAAAAGCTAATGTCAAATGCTTTAATCTCCTTTCATAACTCTGCACAAACAATCTGCCTACCTCTGAAGTCTCACATTGATACCTTTTATAATTTTCAAGTTATGCTCAGAACAAAATTTATGAATGAAAAATTACAAAGGGCGATTTCTCCTAAATTTCTCCTAAAAGTTATGGTTCTTGTACACTGCACTTCTCCTCAATTTCATCTATCAACCTGTGAAGTTACATGTTTATATCTCATGTAGTTTTCAAGTCATACTCTGGATAAAATTTAAGTAAGAAAAATAACATAGGGCAATAACTCCTTACCTATGCAACCATGATGTATTGTTCTTTGCACTGCACTTCTGCTGAATGTGATCTATGCACCTGTGAAGTATCATATTTACACCTATAATACTTTTTGAGTTATGCTCTGGACAAAATTGAAGTTTGAAAAATAGCAAAGGGCAATAACTCCTAAATCATGGCACTGAAAGTTATGGTTCTTGTACACTGCACTTCTCCTGAATGTCATCTATCAACCTGTGAAGTTTCATGTTTATATCACATGTAGTTCACAAGTTATGCTCTGGACAGAATTTAAGTAAGAAAAGTAACAAAGGGCAATTAATCCTAAATTATGCAATTATGGTTCTTATGCACTGCACTTCTCCTTGATTAGATCTATCCACCTGTGAAGTATCATGTTTACACCTATAATAATTTTTGACTTATGCTCCTGACAAAATTGAAGTATGAAAAATAGCAAAGGGCAATAACTCCTAAATCATGGCACTGAAAGTTGTGCTTCTTGTACACTTCACTTCTCCTGAATGTCATCTATCATCCTGTGAAGTTTCATGTTTATATCTCATGTAGTTATGCTCTGGACAAAATTCAGGTAAGAAAAGTAACAAAGGGCAATAACTCCTAAATTATGCAATCAAGAGTTATGGTTCTTGTGCACTGCACTTTTCCTTGATAAGATCTATCCACCTGTGAAGTATCATGTTTACACGTATAATACTTCTTGAGTTATTCTCTGGACAAAGTTTAAGTATGAAAAATAACAAAGGGCAGTAACTCCTAAATCATGGCACTGAGAGTAATGGTTCTTGTACACTGCACTTCTCCTTGATGAGATCTATCCACCTGTGAAGTCTTCATGTTTACACCTCTAATAGTTTTTTAGTTATGCTCTGGACAAGAAAGTGGGACGGAAGAACGGAATGACGAAAGGACAGACGGCTACTATTACCATATCCCCCTCTGCCTTTCAGCGGGGGATAACAATCTGAAGGATTACTCTTCAGAGAGCCGAACTCAATTCAATATTCATTTTATTGCAGGTGACAGTGTAGACTGAAACTCAGACAGCACGTTCTATGTAGTATGATCTTGGATGCACACCTAGGGGCCAACACTTTATCGCACAACCTGCTTTCCGACTTGCTAAAAACAAGAGTCATAGTGACACTGTATTGCTTCAATGTCTTTTAGATAAATGTTCCAATGGATACATGTAATTAGCACTGATACAGACATTCAATTGTAAGAAGCCTGTTTAAGATAAGATGTAAAAAAAAACTAGCCTGAAAAAAATCCTTTGCTATTCACAGGCTAAATTATGTCAATTAATGGAAACATATCTAATCATAGAAATCAAGTATTATTCACACTCAATATCAATGAACTCTGACAAACAATATTTTGACGAGAAGATTTCCTAAGCTTGAGTAGCAGAAAAAAAAACCCACCATTTTTTCTATGGCATGAATCATGAATAGTACCTAACAGTCCAGGAAAAAATATTAAATGATACAACGCTCGCTTCATTCAAATACTTGACACATCATAGCATAACCACTGACATAAAAAAGAACCATCATGCATAAAAACTGAAAATTTTCTGTATAGAAAACTTACCACAGAGCCCGAGTTTTAACGATCCTGTGAAGTTAGACTTTTGAACATATTATGGGAATAGGAGAAAATGTTGGTGAATTGCATTTTCTCCTTTTCCCACAAAGTTTTCTAATCTTCCAGAAACAAATCAATCACTTGAGTCACATTTAGTTTGTCGTCTGCAAATGCTTTGGATTTGGACAGGTTTAAAATTTTGTGGTTTGATAAAGAGTTAAACAATTCCAGTAATTTACATTGAAGTACATAATGACAATCAAGGGAGATGAAAGGTAACATACTATCACATGAAAAACAGGAGTTACTTCCCCGAAACAAATTAAAGATCAAATGCTCTTTTTTAAAATCATCTCCAATTTACATAACGTTTTCTCATGACAATGTTATGCCCCATAAATGTGAGTGTCATTATTAGTTAGCACTCTTAATGGAAGCATTTTGGGATCTTTAAAATCGACCTGATTGGTTATTTTTAAGTTTCCATCTTATTTTCATAGCCATTATGTCATCTGCGACTGTTTTGTCTTTGATGCAAATGCAATAGACTGAAAATCTAACCTTGACAATACAGTTACTAATTTAGGAACCTGTTTCCTCTGTATGTGAAATATATTTCTTGTCTTTTGATGTTATGATGGTAAAACTAGCATAAGCACTTATATATGCAGCTGACGTAGTGAATAATACATGCCAGCATACACATAAATGCGATTAAGCTTGCAAATCTTAGTCGTCTCAGTACGAAATTCTCTTGATGTGGATAGTACTTTGATCCGCATTACGTGAATTTCCCCTCGTTTAGCTGCAAATTCGTTTCAGATTGTAATTTTACTTCGCCGATGTTTCAGACTTGTTGTTAACTTCGTATTTAAGCCGCTGTCATTATTGTTTGTGGTTATTATTAGTCGAAATCGTCTTTACTTTCTTCGACAACGTGATTTGTTTACTGAAGGCGGCCATATTGATTGTTGTTGTTGCGGAGCATGACGGGATTAAGTTGCTAAGATACGGTCTCGCGTGAATGCAGCTCAACTGTCGTTCGGAATATTTGTTGTTAGTATTGTTTTTGTAATTCATTGCATAATTTTTCATCTTCTAGCTAGAAAAAGCTTTTAATTTGAATCTTTACCGATAGGTATTGTTGATTAATCATTTTAGTCACCGTATGCAATGTTTCTCGGTAACTTTTCATTCAAGTATAGGGATGGTTGTAGAAATAACATTTGTTTACATTTTGCTTTCCCGAAAAGCGCGTGCAATTTTCCCGACGGTTTTGATGCTGGAATTCTCGCAGAGCGTTCTGCGGGAACAACAGTATAAAAACCGCTGTTTTCTTGAAATTGGAGGACTCCATTCTGAAACTTCACCTGGTAAACATTTGCATTATTTCTGCATTTTTGTTTTCTTTATTTCTATTTATTTTTATTTTTATTTAAATTGTCATTGTTGAAATACGACAAGCAGACATGAATTAGAATGCAAGGATTTGTGAACTAGAAAGCGGAGGTTTAGGATTGAGATTTAAAACTTTATTATTCCAGAAGAACTTTGAGAAGTTTAACATGCATTCTGACTTAGAATTTTCTTAATTTTGATTAGATAATTTTTGTTGATTCAAGAATTCAACTTTATTCTATTTTTGCATTGACTTACCACTGTCAATCATCCCCCCCCCCCCCACTCTACCAAACCCCATGAAAACTTGTAGAAGGCTATACCTGGATTTATCTAACTATGCAATTTGGATTTTATTTTTTTTTGGAGTCGGCTTTAGTTTAATTTTTATTTCGGAGTCCTACTTTGGTCCGTATCGGTAACTGTTGCGAAAGATCTACACACTCGAGCTCGCGACATATTTTATGGTGGCAGAGGTGTGGGATTAAACATCCCTAGAGATAGAAACCCTTAAGCAGAATGTCAGAAACAGATTCAGAGCAAGAAACAGAAGTATTTTTCAAGTCGCCTTCTAGTGTAGATCAAGATCAGGCAGCAGTTAGTAGAGCAATGAACACCAGCCTCTTGAGTAGTTTCCAGCAAGACAGCAGCCCACAAGGTAATGATGAGGCAGCTGGCACCCCAAGTGTTCAAGTACAAGACCACAGACACTCTAATGTGAGTACCTACAACATAGGTGAGGCAGTCCAGCAGATGGTTGACATGCAGTCCAAGATGTCTGGTATACTGAAAGATGTAACAGATGCACTTTCCAGAATAAATGGTAACCATTCTATGAACACAGAACAGTACCAGGTCAACTTTAACCAAAATGAAAACCGTCAAAGAGTAGATGAACAAGTGCAGCCCCAGATCATACCGCGTAGATATTGCCATAATGGTGAAAGAAGAAACCAGAGTGAAACAGACTTACATAGACCAAGATTTTTCAGACAGAGACAGTATGATTTCCCTGAACAACGGCACCTACCTCAAATTGATAATAGTTTTTCTCCACATATGAGAAGTACAGAAAGAAGGGCCACACCAGTCCATTCTAGTTCGATGAAGATACCAGCATTTCACGGCAAAGATGACTGGAAAGTATGGATTAACCGCTTCGAAGCAGTTGCACACCGCCAAGGGTGGGACAATGAAGAGAAGTTAGATGAAATATTGCCAAAATTACAAGGTAATGCTGGGGAATTTGTGTTTACCCAACTTAGACAAGATGTTTTGAATGATTATAATGCTTTAATTTCTGAGCTTGATTGTAGGTTTAGGGTAATTGAGACGCCAAAGACTTTTGCAGCGCAGTTCAGTCACCGAGATCAAAAACAGAATGAGACAGCAGAAGAATATGCAGCAGAACTAAAGCGTCTTTATGATAAAGCTCACAGGGGTAGAGACTACCAAACAAGAAGAGAAGATTTAGTGAGGAGATTCCTTGATGGTCTTAAAGATGAAGAAATTCGCAGTGAAGTTGAATATGTTAAAGACCCAAGTGACATCGACGAGGCTGTCTACCATGTAGTAAACTTGATACAGACTAGACAAAAACACAGGTATAACCCTTTCAATGAAAAGAAAATGAAGAAATTCATAAGAAGTGCCGAAACAGTGCGCGATACTGACAGTGAAGATGAGGAATATGCTTACCAAGTACGATCAAATGGGAAAACCCAGCTCAAACAGGGACACTCTAAAGGTGGAAGCAAGATTAAAGATCAGACACAAGAGAGTAAAGAGCAAGATTCCTCTGAAGTTCTCAAACTTATTTTAGACCAACTCAAGAACTTATCCCACGCTAGACCAGTCAGAAAACAAGGGAGAGAATGCTATAACTGCCACAAGATTGGCCATTTTGCAAGAGAATGCCCAGACAACAAGCAAGCTAATACAGCAAGGGAGACAACTCAAACTTCTGTGGGAAAAGAAGCTTTAAACACCAATGGGCTGAGCCTGAAGGCCAAGGCAAGGCCCCAATAAGTGTAAAAAGTGGCCAAATAAATGACAGTTTCATAAATGGGGTAACGGAGAACATCATCCGCAGACGAAAACCATACAGTGATGGGTTATATGTGAAAGGCTCTATTGAAGGCACAGACCTAGTTTTTACCACAGATACTGGAGCAACCAAAACAATTATTTCTGAGAAAGTTTATAACAGCATTCCAAAGGAGAAGAGGCCAAAGCTTATGAAATCAGCTTGTTTAAAAGGTGCTGGTGGCTATCCTTTAGATGAACATGGTAAAGCAATATTTCAGATGACCATAGGACCTATAGAGCTGGAGAAAGAGCTGATTGTTGCAGATATACAAGATGAAGGGTTATTGGGTATCGATATACTCCGTGATGATGAGAAGGGACCAGCAGATATCCTTCTGAGCAAGTCTCTCCTCATTCTCAGAGGTCAGGAAATCCCATGCATACAAGCTGGAGTTACAAATAAGATTAGGAAAGTAACAGCAGCAGATCATGTCGTCATACCTCCCCAGAGTGAAGCTGTACTAGATGTTTATGTCGAACGCATGGAAGCAGACGATACCAGCTGTGTTTCAGATTTTATCATTGAGCCTACAGAACATTTTAATGAGACATATCCGTTGAAAATGGCCTCTACACTGGTAGATATTAATAGCTGTGTGACAAAGAAAGTAAGGGTACTTAACCCCTTTCCCACTGCAGTGTCCATCAACCAGGATGCTGTAATAGCTCAAGCACAGAAGATAGAGAAAATACATTCTACAATAACAGAAGAAGAAGATAGTGGAAATGAACCTAGCAATGCTTCTGTTAGAAGAGTTGAATTGAAAAGGACAGAAATCAAAGCACCAAAGGTACCGAGACACCAAATAAACAAACCCCGAGAGGTGCCTGAGCATTTACAGGAGCTATATAACAGATCAACCCTTCACTGCAGTGACGATGAAAAGAGAGCTCTTGCTGAACTTTTGAATAATTTTAAAAACACCTTCTCAAAGAATGAGTGGGACTTGGGCCTGACAAACCTGGCTGAACATCCAATCAACACTGGAGATGCCCAACCCATTAAACAGCCCCCTAGAAGAGTTCCTTTAGCCTATGCCAAGGAAGAGAAACAGGCTATTGAAGATCTCTTGTCCAAGGGAGTAATTAGAAAAAGTACATCTCCATGGGCTAGCCCGATAGTCTTGGTAAAGAAGAAAAATGGAAGTATCAGACCTTGTGTAGATTACAGGCGAGTAAATTCACTGGTAAAACCTGATGGTTTCCCACTACCTAGAATTCAAGATTGCCTTGACGCTGTTGCCGGATCCAGATTATTTAGCACATTCGACCTTACAAGTGGTTATTTTCAGATACCACTGAAGGAAAGCGATATTCCAAAGAGCGCTTTTGTATGCAAATTTGGGCATTTCGAGATGTTACGTATGCCTTTTGGTCTCAACAACGCAGCAAGTACGTTCCAGCGCACTATGAAGCTTGCGTTGCAGGGTTTACAGTGGGAGATGTGTCTGATTTACATTGATGACATTATAGTTTTTGGGTCAGACTTTAATGAACATATGAGTAGAGTAAAACAGGTTCTTGCCCGTCTAGAAGCAGCTGGATTAAAGCTGAAACCTGAAAAGTGTGAGATGCTCCAGGAGGAGGTTACCTTTCTGGGCCACGTGGTCTCAAGTTCAGGGGTTAGACCAAATCCGGTTAATATAGCTAAAGTTGCAGCATGGCCTGTTCCAGCTTCCGCAAAGCAAGTCAAACAGTTTGTAGCATTAGGTTCATATTACAGGCGCTTTGTGAAAGATTTCGCCAGAATTGCTCGTCCCATGTTGGAACTAACAAAGAAGGGTAAAGAATTCATATGGAGTAAAGCATGTCAGGACTCCTTTGAACAGTTAAAGAGACATCTCACAGGAACAGAAGTCATGGGCTACCCGCTCGAAAGCGGAGGAAATTTCATCCTAGACGTAGATGCATCAGACGTGGGAATTGGTGGTGTCTTGCATCAAATTCAAAGTGGTAAAGAGAAAGTTATATCTTATGCAAGTAGGGCGTTAAACAAAGCTGAAAAGAACTATTGAATCACAGAAAAAGAACTTTTGGCCATTCGATACTTTATAGAGTATTTCAGGCAGTACTTATTGGGGAGAAGATTTGTAGTCAGAAGTGACCATCAAGCACTGATATGGCTCTTCAAGTTGAAAGAACCCAGAGGCAAAATAGCCAGGTGGATAGAGATTCTATCTCATTATGATTTCGCCATAGAATACCGACCAGGCAAGAGGCAAGGTCACTGTGATGCTCTTTCAAGATGCGAAAATCCGAAAGACTGTGACTGTCCATTGCATGATATGGAAGAGCCACTTAAATGTGGACCATGTAAAAAGTGTGTGAAAAGAGCTCAAGATATGCAACACCCTGACTTTCAGAGCCAAAGGGACTTGCAGCTTATTGCGGCTTGCCCCTCTGCCAACAGTAACCCTGTGTTGCCTGCAATAGACATCCGTGCAGTATCTGATCCCAAGCCAGGACCATCAACTTCTGGCCAAAATGATAAGCAAGAGAAAAAGAGTCACCATGTTATGCCTTCTTGGGCCTGTGGCCGATCTTTGGAGGACATGAAGAAGCTTCAGGAAGATGACCCTGACATATCACCAATACTGAAGGCAAAAGGTGATGACATGAAGCCAAGCTCAACTGACATGGCCAATTCAAGTCCAGCCACTAGACATTACTGGATTCAATGGAATGTACTGGCTGTGAAAGATGGCCTCCTGTTTAAAAACTTTGTCAAGAAAAATGACTGTGGAAGCCATATGCAGTACATTGTACCCCACACTATGAAGAAAGAAATTTTGACTCAATTCCATGACTCAGTGCTATCAGGTCATCTGGGATGCAAGAAGACGTATGGCAAAATTTTGCAACGTTTTTATTGGTTTGAAATGAAAAGTGATGTAAACCTTCACATCAAACGGTGTGATGTATGTGCTGCAAATAAGGTCCCGAACAAGAAACCTAGAGCCCCACTAGGCTCTGTGAAGACTGGAGCACCATGGGATGTAGTGGCTACAGACTACATAGGTCCCTTACCTGTCACAAAAAGGGGTAATAGATATATTCTGGTGTTAACAGATCTCTTCAGCAAATATGTTGAAGTTATAGCTGTCCCAGATCAGACTGCAGAGACATGCGCCACCAGGATTCTAAATGACTTTATTTCGCGGTGGGGATGTCCCTTGTCCATTTTGAGTGATCAAGGAAGAAACTATGAAAGTAACATCTTCAAAGAGCTATGCCGCATGTTGGAAGTTAAAAAGTTGAGAACTAGTCCACGGAATCCAAAATGCAATGGGCAAACAGAGAGGTTCAACCGTACCCTAGTACGTATGATAAAGGCCTATTTGTGCCAAGAGCAAGATGAGTGGGAATTTACATCTTGGTTGTTTGGCAGGTGCATACAGATCGACCCCTAATGAAAGTACAGGGTTAACACCAAATTTACTCACTATGGGAAGAGAAGTGAGGTTGCCTTCAGAACTAGTCTTTGGAAGTACAACCCTCTACAACAATGAAGATGTAGCTTCATATGGCGAATATGTTGATGTCTTGAGGTCAAGAATGCAGCATGCTCACAGTATAGCAAGGACCCATTTAAGTAAAGCAGCCAAAAAGAACAAAGCTATCTATGATACGCGAGTGGCCAACAATAGCTACAAGGCTGGCGATGTGGTTTGGCTACTCTCTGAAAACCGTAAGGTTGGGATAGCAGATAAGCTTAAGAGAACATACGATGGACCTTTTCTAGTGAAACGGAATATGAATAACATCAATTTTGTAATTCAACTAGATAGAACGGGGAAAGATAAGCTAGTCCACCATGACAAGATCAAGCCGTATGTGGGTGTTAATCCACCAAAATGGGTTATTGGTGCAAAGAGAAAAATTTTGAAAAATGATGCATAAATTGCTTAATTCTGAAGCAATTCAATGTTTACAGTTTAAAGTTGTTTTTATTTTTTTAAGTTGTTATTTATCATAATATAGTTTGTAATGCTTATAACGGGAAATAGTTTTCCTTTCTTTATATGTGAAAAATTTTCATGTATGAGGTTGTTTTTCGGAAAGAGAGAAGTTTTCTCTCTATTTGACAAATTTGGTTGTAATTTTGTAAATTGTTGTGTGGCAAATTTGACCAAGAGTGAAAGGGTTATTTCTCAAGGTTAGGGCAACAAGAGAGAAAATGATAGGGAGAAGAAAAAAGGGTTTTTGCAGAGAGACACAAGGCAATATTAACAAAAAGAGAGAGATTCGTGAGACAGGTAGATATTTAGGGTGAACGTTTAAAGTTTGCAAGGGTAATCCGAGACTTAGGTTGACAGAACAGGCTGATGTTAGTGGTGTACGAAGTAAGGTCGAGAGGTCATGGGTTGAGCCTAGGAGTATTTGGTCTAGATGGGTAGTGGCCGGTCTAGGTGTGACCATGGAGGCAAGATACTACCTGAGATGACCATGAGAGAGTAGGGGCCAGACATGACGAGCCTTATGGCAGTGCACAGGTATATGAGGTGAAGAGGAACATGAGAAGTCTTGTTACTGGTGCAAGAGAAGATAGGCAATTGAGAATGTAGACCTGTCGACGGTAGAATGCCAAGTCTCTTAGAGTGGTGAATGTTTGTGAGAAAATCCCTGATTAAGATAGAGATGAGTTTTGAGGGCATAGTCCACAGTAACTGTTGTTTGTAGTATTTATTAAACTGAAGTGTTAAAGAGATGTTCAAATAAACAGATATATGATTTATCAAAGAAGATGGAGTAAATTGTTCTTCTTTTCCACAGCATGTTACACAGATAACTGGCCAGCATAAAAAAAAAAAAAAAAAAGAACGAGTCGAATTGAACGTACGCAAGTAACCCACGAGCATCCAAGTTCAACACAGTAAAATGTTATATATACGCGGACTTGTAAGAAACCCACCCGTGACTTATAGAGAAAAGGTTTTAAGATTGCCCGCAGAAATAATCCGCCCCTTTCCAGTCCCAAACTTTGGTTGGCAGTGGTTTTTTTTTAGAAGCAGCCAGAAATTGTTACTTATGAAGGTTCATTTGTCTATTTGGCAGGAATAACAAACAATGGAAACTTACAGTACTACTGCTACGGTTAGAGGGGACGAGGAGGTGGAGAAGGCAGCGAGGAAGAAAGGGAGAGCATACCTCTGCTTGCGATGCTTACACAGAAGCCAGAAGGAGTACATAGATGTCAAGTACCGTATGGAGGGGCACATTATGAAGGATCACCTTCGCCGTGACGAGGTACCATTTTACTGCTCTTTATGTCAGTTCCGTTGTACGCGACATGAGGACCTTGTACAGCACCTTGGCCACTACAAGAAACACCGAGTGTTGGCCCAGCAGGCAGGAGTGGACCCGCTTGACACTACGTGTTTGAAGGCCAACAGCAACAGTTACAAAATAGGACCACGGGACTACTTGGTGTACGACAAGGAAGAGTCCTACAACTACTGGAAGTCCACCCTCCAGAAGAGGCAGATGCCGCCTGTCTCAGGACCAGACTACCTGGCCCAGATTGTGGAAGAGGCCTTTGGTGACTATGGAACAGGCGAAGCAAATAACAGCATAAGAAACACTCCAAACCAGTCCGTTTCAAGGGAGATTACTCCTTTCTCAACTGTAGGCACCCCGAGTTCTACATGCGTTGAAGATCAGGCTACAGTAGGTGCACATGGGCAGCTCACTACACCTAGGCAACCACCTTTAGCAGAAAGTACCGTGGCATTGACCCAGACAAGTACCATCCAGACACCAGAATTTGTAGCTCTCTCTACAGATGACTTGAGACAAGTGCTGACCCCAGTCTTGTCTCAACTGTCAAGCTTGGTTCAACCCGACGTACTGTGCGACCTACTCAAGGAACATAGAGATTACGACCAGCAACTCAGATCAGGGAATGACTTAGGCAATGATGAAACAACAGACAGATTGGCCAATCGTGAAGCAGCTGAAGAGGAGTTGACAGGAAAAGAAGACAGCATTGACCAGGAAGAACTGTTAGAGCAGCTGCTGCCAAAGGAGAACGAGCATACCAGCAGAAAACGAAAGGCTGATTCACCAGCTCATTCCATCAGAGAGAAAAGGTCCAGGTCAAGATCTCCATCTCCAGTGGAAATAACTACCAAGCAGATAGCTGATGCGGTGAGGTCAGGGGTCGTGGATCTGCAGGAGAGGATAACAGACAACACCAATACCCTGCACAGTTTGAAGGAGAGTGTGAAGGACCTATCTATGGCAGTGAAAGAGCTAACCAGCGCAATAAGACAGAAGACAACAAATGAGAAAGACCAAAAGTCAACTTCGCAAAGTTTAAAAGTGATGAAGGAGAACAGAGATACCGCAAAGGACAGGAAGGAGAGAAGAAAGTCAGAAGAAAGAAGGCCTCACGATCACCGGCACAATTACAAGAGAACCGACAACTACAGTAGAGGAGATAAGAAAGACAGAAGATGAAGACCTAACCGAGATAATGTTAACTTAAACTGCCAGAAATAATATCCTAGAGATGTCAAGACAGGACCAAGACTTACAACCAAGACGCAATAACAGAAGATGCAAGGGTCTCAACCAACTTATTACCACTAGCAGACCCTTACTGAAGTCAAACTAAGTTTTAAACCTGGTAACTGTAGGCCAGATCAACCGAAAGTAAGATGTAACCTTGTACAGTGTAATCTGTTTATATTACACTCCAGAACTTTTATGGAAATTGGGTCGCCTGTCTTTATGGCAGGTCCGCACATTACTTCCAGGGCCAGTTTTGTGCGGAGAAGTCGCTCACTATGAAGGCAGTAGTGAGCCCACATTTGCTTTTTCCACTCAGACGAGCATTTTGTGGGTAGGATATGGTACAACGCAAGACTACGACAGTCGTCACAGATACATGAAAATAGGACTTTATTTATTCTACATTTAGTGATATATATCTAAGTGACTTTAAGTATATGTGAATTATTGCTACTCATGTGTGACAATTTACTAGTGCAATGTGTACAGCGAACACTAATTTCAGTGATAAACATTTTAAGCCTTAGGCAGTGACTGTGTCACTAGTGTCAAAGTGTATTTTAGTAATTTGTTCTAAAATGAACATTAGGTTTTACTTATTTGTGTTGTTGTTGGCAACAGGAGTTTAGCCAACCTAAGAGGGGGGTAATGTTATGCCCCATAAATGTGAGTGTCATTATTAGTTAGCACTCTTAATGGAAGCATTTTGGGATCTTTAAAATCGACCTGATTGGTTATTTTTAAGTTTCCATCTTATTTTCATAGCCATTATGTCATCTGCTACTGTTTTGTCTTTGATGCAAATGCAATAGACTGAAAATCTAACCTTGACAATACAGTTACTAATTTAGGAACCTGTTTCCTCTGTATGTGAAATATATTTCTTGTCTTTTGATGTTATGATGGTAAAACTAGCATAAGCACTTATATATGCAGCTGACGTAGTGAATAATACATGCCAGCATACACATAAATGCGATTAAGCTTGCAAATCTTAGTCGTCTCAGTACGAAATTCTCTTGATGTGGATAGTACTTTGATCCGCATTACGTGAATTTCCCCTCGTTTAGCTGCAAATTCGTTTCAGATTGTAATTTTACTTCGCCGATGTTTCAGACTTGTTGTTAACTTCGTATTTAAGCCGCTGTCATTATTGTTTGTGGTTATTATTAGTCGAAATCGTCTTTACTTTCTTCGACAACGTGATTTGTTTACTGAAGGCGGCCATATTGATTGTTGTTGTTGCGGAGCATGACGGGATTAAGTTGCTAAGATACGGTCTCGCGTGAATGCAGCTCAACTGTCGTTCGGAATATTTGTTGTTAGTATTGTTTTTGTAATTCATTGCATAATTTTTCATCTTCTAGCTAGAAAAAGCTTTTAATTTGAATCTTTACCGATAGGTATTGTTGATTAATCATTTTAGTCACCGTATGCAATGTTTCTCGGTAACTTTTCATTCAAGTATAGGGATGGTTGTAGAAATAACATTTGTTTACATTTTGCTTTCCCGAAAAGCGCGTGCAATTTTCCCGACGGTTTTGATGCTGGAATTCTCGCAGAGCGTTCTGCGGGAACAACAGTATAAAAACCGCTGTTTTCTTGAAATTGGAGGACTCCATTCTGAAACTTCACCTGGTAAACATTTGCATTATTTCTGCATTTTTGTTTTCTTTATTTCTATTTATTTTTATTTTTATTTAAATTGTCATTGTTGAAATACGACAAGCAGACATGAATTAGAATGCAAGGATTTGTGAACTAGAAAGCGGAGGTTTAGGATTGAGATTTAAAACTTTATTATTCCAGAAGAACTTTGAGAAGTTTAACATGCATTCTGACTTAGAATTTTCTTAATTTTGATTAGATAATTTTTGTTGATTCAAGAATTCAACTTTATTCTATTTTTGCATTGACTTACCACTGTCAATCATCCCCCCCCCCCACTCTACCAAACCCCATGAAAACTTGTAGAAGGCTATACCTGGATTTATCTAACTATGCAATTTGGATTTTATTTTTTTTTGGAGTCGGCTTTAGTTTAATTTTTATTTCGGAGTCCTACTTTGGTCCGTATCGGTAACTGTTGCGAAAGATCTACACACTCGAGCTCGCGACAACAATTTCAAGCACATCTTTCGATGTAATAATATCAATTTTTTTTCCTTTTGCTTGGTTGTCTTAACATTTTTGCGACCCAAAACCTTGAACTTTGGAGTACATATTTGCCAATTCGATTTGGGATTTTGTTAGACTAAGAGAGCCAAATCGCATGAGTAATTTAAAACTGTTTATTCTATTGTTCAAAAGTTCGCAAAGTATCTTCACCAACCAATTGCATGCGATGATAAATATTCAAGAGAACAAATATCCCATGATATATGTCGAGAGGTGTGGCATCAATTGCTCAAAGTACTGTGGGTACACGACGTTGGTCTATTATGCTGCATATCGCACCTCTGATGTCCTTCCCAAAGACAGTGCATCAAGATCCGTCTACACATCCCTGCATTATGATCTTGATCTACTCATTTTGAACTCCATTTGATATTCGAGTGTTAAAAATTTTAAGTCAGTAGGCTCTTTAACCCTTAACCAAACAGTCCCAAGTTTTATTCACTTTCAGGTGAAGACTTTTAAAAACTCCAAACAACACGGCGTCCACACTGCACTTGAAAAAGTCACAATCTCCAGTTTAAGTACCCTGAAGAAAAAGGCTTTTGAAAACATTGTGGGGGAAAAGAGAAGAAAATGTGGGCATTCTTTTTGTCCCACAATGTTTTCTATCCTATCAAGGTCGAATTTCGTCATTTGTGCCACCTTTGTCGTCTGCAACTGCTTTTAATTTGAGCCCGTCTAAATTTTGTCTTCTGGTAATGGATTGAGGCCCTCTCGTCAAAAGTAAACATTCAGGAGTGTGACAATATGTTACAGTATAGTCTTTCAAAGTTTAAGTCGCTAGCTGAAAAAAAAAAAAACAAGATCACCGCATGCGCGTGCCAACGCTCGGTTGCAGTTGCTTTTAGTGAGAATTCTGAGTGGAAAGGGGCATAACTGTGTCAAGCATTTTGACGGTTATCTGCCCTTGTTGCGTGGGTTAATTTTGATGTTAAATAACTAGTCTGAGTTTAGTCCGAGAATATCTACATTAATGACAGAGATTTTATAAAATATCACAGTTTTTGCACCACAACAACACAGATGACACGGCTATGAAAACAGCCGGGTTAAAATTAATACTTTGGTTTACATCTATATAGTTTTGGTCTATACCAGGCATCTAAACCAGCTGTTTTGACGTGCAGATATCCACAACAAGGCAAATCTTTCGAAAATAGAGCCTAAGTTTCAACTAGAGCTGCCATCAAACAGAGTACAGCAAATTTATCAAAACCGATAAATTCAGACAGAAAGGTTTGATATTACAAGCACAGATTGTATTGGTCCATATATGCTCGAAGAAATTAAATCTAATGTTTCCATTTCTTTTTGGTGTTATGCATATCCAGTTGTTTTCAGCTTTTATATACATGTTTGTAAATGATCACTGTTGAATCCAATACCATTAGCAACCGTAAGTCTTCTTTATAGCAAACAAAACTTCGTCAAAGCTGCAAATATTTCTTGTGAATACAAGAAGAAATAAAGAGAATAAATTTTGATAGAAACCGTACATTCCTTTGCTTAAAACTATTAACAAAGATATTTTTCATATGAATGGAATTTCAGTTTGGTTGGAAAGTGTGTCTACATTCTAGCTGTTCTCATAAACATTTTCAATTTGTAGCAGAAGCTTCATTAAAGGGTTTGGATTATAACCTATCATATCATTTTCCCATAAACTTTCTAGTTTAAACCTCACCCGGATCAAAGTACTCATCACAGAATCCATCATATGTATCTCTTGGTGATCTAAATCAGAACCATTGCTCACTACACTATCAATGAAATCAGATTCCTCAAGTTTTCCAGTACTTTGTTCAAGATTATCTTGAATTTGACATAGCTGGGTATCACTTTTGTTATTTTTTTGCTTTACATCTATCTCGTTAATATCAATATCATCCCCACAACCATCAGTATCTTCACTGTCACTATAAGCTTCACTAATCATCCCAAGTCCGTGCAAATTTTTGCCAACAGTCACTTCACCTGATATTCCCATTTGTTCATCTGACTTGCCTTTAACTTTAGTTTGTATTTTTGAGTCTGTCACTTTAATTTCGCCACAAAAATCATCAACTTTAAAAAGATACTGAACGCTAACAACTTGATCTTCGTTAGATTCTTCAGGTGGATCCTTAGTCATAGGCTTCGCTTTATGTAACACCCTATCAAAGCAAAAGGTCTTTTCTGTCCATGGTATTGGTGATCTTGTCTTCACCTCAGTACACAAGGTTGAACTATTTATATCTAAAGGCTGTTTCAGGCACACTGTTTTCTCAAATATATCAACTGTGTTTTGAAACTCTGTCCAGGATGATAGAAGATATTTCAAATAACAAGTTAGATATTGCAGAAAATTGGTCTCTGGAGACGTCAAGAAGTCAATAAGAACCAGATGATCAAATACTGTGTAAGACATAAACTGTAAGAAATACCAGTGATTCTTTATCAGCGCTGATTCTGTTACCTTTGACCTGAAATAGTTGAAAAATTTACCCTTTATCCCTATGACACCAATTACCACTTATTTCATCTGGAAACAGTGTAGATTCAGAACAGACTGCACACAGTGTTATTTTGGATCTTTAATGTCTTTTAGGCGTGCCTGCATGCTGCGATCAATACTTTACAAAACAGATTTAGAATAAAAATACTTTACAAAACAGACAAAGAATAAAGAATAAAGATATTGGTAGACCTTAAAATTGACTGCTTATCAAAGTATTTGATTCGAAAATCTCTGTTAGCTCATTATCTGCTGAAACAAATTTGTAGCAGATGACATTTTGAAAAATCTTGTTCACAATATTTTGAGCTTTTGAGTCACATTTATGTTGTTGTCTGCATATATTTTTGATTTGAACAGGTCTATTTTTTTTGTTGTTTCAGAAATTTTGAAACATTTAAGAGATTTTTCTTCTTTTGCTACCCAGAGACCTTTGTCAGGACAACTTTTAAGTAATCACCAACTTTACATTCAACATTAAAAATTGATATTATCAAACCTAAATGAAGACGCCCTATATGGCTGCACAGAGAAAGGTGAAATTTACCTTAAATGATCCGGGAAGTCAGCATTTCTTGATTCATGTTAAAGGGTAGTGCAAGATACAGATCGAAACCTATCCTATGTTATGCCTTCCTTAACTAGCTGGGTGTATAGCACAGTCACATGGAATTTCAGTTTCATGTCTCTGAAAGACTATTAGTAAGTTTTTGGTTAGCCAACCATAGCACTTCAAATTTCATTAATTAACAAAACCCTGATGAAATTCATTTAGAATCAATTGGCATGTTCATGATGATTGAGAAAAACATCCCTGCCACCTTTTATATACTGAGCAATCTATGTCTCACCTCTGTAATGACATGTTCATCAAAACCAGCAGCAACTCTATCCATTTATCATCCTGATCACAGAAAACCTCTGCTATCCAGGATAACAAAATGTTATCCTTAAATCCTAGAGTCTGTTTCACGACAACATCTAGCCTGTTTAATATCTCTGCTGCTACTGACATGTCTAAAACGAGAGAAGAGTACAAGCTAAATTATCATGTATCAGAGAATAAATGAAATGCTTCCTAATCACAGTCTGAACATAAGAGCTTATATTGCATATCAAGTTACCTTCAGCAGAAAAATTTTGAAAAAAATGTGGAAGAAGAACAATGCTCGTAACAAGTAATGTTCCTTTCATCACTATTTTCCACTTCAATTAAGTATTACTGTAAATCTAATGTCATGTAATTATCTATGTTTTACATGGACGCAGTTTTGTATCAAGAATCAATGAGTATGATTGAAATTATAGACTGGAACGCACATGTCTATGAGGAAAGGTAGAGCAGCAGTTCGGATTGCTCCTGAAAGCATGTCAAACTGCAGTTATACTGTAGCATTTACGAAGAATCCCTATTTTCACATCCCTGAAGAGGGTGCCTTTTGAAAACACTGTATAAAAAGCAGAAAATGCTGGAAACCAGTATTTTCACTATGTAAATCCATGTAAAACTTGTGAACCCAGGGGAGCTGACGATTTGACCCCAGGGCTATGATTTGAAGGAACTTGGTAGAAGTACATTAGATGAAGCTACATGCCAAATTTGGTAGCTCTAGTCCTATTTTCCAAGATTTTCAATATTTCTCAGTTTTGTTGCCATGGCAATCAGATTTTTTGAAGGAATCAAATTGTTTTCAGAAATTCTGAAGAGGTCCATGGCAGAATAATTTCTGTGAAGTTTGGTCAAAATTGGATGCGTAGTTTAAGCGAAGATGATTGAAATAAAAGTTAAGGCATGCACACAGGCACACACGGATGCATGCGCAACAGACACAGGGCCATGACATAAGCTTGCTGGCCTTATGCAAGTGGAGCTAAAAAGCATACATCTAAATTTCTTTTCTTAAAACAAGTTTTCTTTGTTTCAGTTCTTTTTATTAAATTTAAAACCTGGCTCAAAGGATGAGCTTATAAACCTAATAACTTTGATCAATAAGTATATATGCACAAATATGTCTCAAGAACAAATAAAAAATGTTTACAAATATGTTCTTGCTGTACCTTGTGAACACTTCAATGCCAGTGATGAAATGATGAAAAACGACCATTCTCTCAGATGAACCATATCCATAGTATGTCCATTAGGGTCAGCACAATTATTTTGTCCAGTGAATACAGAAATATAAGTTTTACAAACAATCTTCTCCAAATCCATGCTGTTAAGAACCTTGATTAACAGATCATTCAACTGTAATATTTCTGGGTACAAATCACCAATCCTTCCCCAATGATCACATCTAAATAAAATGCACAAAAATCTTACTAGTCTTCTGCCAATATATTCAGGTACTTCCTTGTTGAATAAAATGTCAATTAAAGTACTTTTAAAATCATATAAAATTGTCTGTATGAATCTCAATGCATCAGTACACTTACAGAGTTTGATCAGTTTGGTATATTTGTAATAGATTTTTAACAAACAATACAAGGAACTAGTTTTCCAAACAAACACAACTTTATAGTCCTTCTCCTTAAAAAATCCTAGAGAATATCTACTTAATGGTTTTGAAAGATGCTCAGCATAGAACTGACAATGCTTGCAATGTCTTGATAAAAGTTCAGAACATATCTCTAGGCACACTGTGTGATGCTGTACTCGGCTCCAGTCTTGTAAAATGTCTTGAATTACAGATAGATCCTGAAAATATACAATGTAGATAACAATGTAGATGAAAACCTTCCCATGATGCCCAACTCCATAGCCTTATAGTTTCTACTCTTTCCTTACTTATGATGACACCAGAAGCTTTTGTGTTGACAGTGTAAATCAAGATAAGACTGCACAGAATGTGCAGTCTGATCTCTGATCTACACTGTCACGTACATGTACTTTATTTTAGTTAAAGGCCAAACTGTCTTTTCATCTTGCAGTGGACCTATATTTATAGCCAATGAAAAATTGTAAATCATTTATTTTGTAGTAAAGACTTAAATGATATATATACTGAATAGTTTTTAAAATGATCATAAGATTTCACAATGCAAAGGATGTCAACCTTTGAAAATGTGGGAAATAGAGTAAATGCTGGAAACTAGCATTTTCTCCTTTTCCAATGTTGTTTTCTACCCTTTTGCAGATGATCCTGCCATTTGAGCCAACTATAGATGGTTGTTTGCAAATGCCTTAATATAGACAAGTCTCACATTCTGTAGTCTGGTGAAGAGTTACCTCTAAAATGCACTATGAATTTACCGGACATTTAAGTCCATAAACAAGACTCTAACACTGCAATATGGAAGCTTTTTTGACAAAGATAGTTCACAAAATATCAGGTAAGGTAGATTCTACAAAAAACTCCAGTCAACCCTTTACCACAGACCCACAGAGGACAGTTTCTGAATACATAGTGGAAAAAGGAGAAAAAGCTTCTTTTTTCCCAGTTTTCTACCATTTTAAAGGTAGAAATCACCCTTTAAGCCAAATTTAGTTTGTAGTCTGCAAATGCTTTCTGTTTGGCCGAATCGAAATTTTTTTCGTTAGGTTAAGAGTTACTACAAGAAATAAGAACTGCTGCTGTTAACTTTCCATACAGAGATTTTTATAGCAGTTTGCATGAGGACTGCATGACTCTGCACCTTATATAACCTACCTGTCTTAATTCAGTTTCATGTATATTTCTTAACTCCTTTTCATTCCACTTTTAGGAATAGTGACCCTGACTTTGACATTCAAACACGAAGGATCAACATTATTGTCATTTATCATGATGTGAGACTTTGTTGAAGGCCACCTTTATAGTTTTGAAATGACCCCAGGTTCTGGATTTTGCTGGACAGATCAAAAGATGGACGGGAAAACCAGTTGGGGACATTACATACTCCTACTTCCTAGCATCATTTTGGAAATGGAGTTGAAACAACAAAGTCATCATTGCCCTGTATTTGCTACACTGCCTTACAGATCAATGAGCACTTAACTTGCATAGACAGAGACTTTGAGCCTATGAGGTCTGTACTGCAATAAAATTTCATAGAGAAAGTAAGCCTATTCCTTTAAAATTATTTTTCACATGCTAAGATAATGCCACTGAATACAAGGTTTAACCAAGTGTCATTCATTTCAAATATCAATGAAATGTGACAGAGTATTCTGACAAAAAGATTTCCAAAAAATTAGTAGCAGAAAAACATTTTTTCTATGGCATGAATGGTAAAGTTTTGAGTGGAGCTACAATAGCAATAGACTGTCCCAGTAATTGCCCCTTTTTCTACATTGATTTCTTTAAAAGTCAAAGAGACATCCCCATTCCTGTAACTAACATTTTCATCATTAGTTCTGGTTAAAGGTATAAATGAAAATAACCTGCATGGCAGTGACGTCATTAGACCGCTAAACCCAATACTTTCAAAAAAATAAAGTCTGAAAGACAATCTTTTTCAATTTATGCAGGCCTCCTCTGAAGTCATTGTGGCAAAAGTTAAAATTGCAAACAATGAGCAGTGTGTCTGCCATATCACACACATGTATTCATTAACCTCAATAAATTTTGACCATTCCATTTCACAAGGACGTTTTTGTCTTTCAAGTCATCTGGTGCAAATTTGTGTCAGAATACACTGTGCTAACTTACCTGTAACTTGTACGTTTTCAAAATAGCTGCAAATGCTCGCTGACATGCATAGACTACATATCTATCTTCACATTTTAAGTCTGTAGCCTACAAACAAATAAACAAAGACATGTTTTGTCACTGATTTAACCCAGCTAGCAAAGTGAAGAAAAAAACACATCCAAATGAGAGATCTTGATAAGTGTGGGTAATCCTTTTCTACAACTGTTAATTGTTTACCACAAATCTATGCAATGCCAACTCATATAAATTCTTTTTGTCAACAGGTTTTGGTGAAGAATACAAACACCTTTAATGTCACACACCCATACTGCTCCCTCTCTCTGAACAGTGTTTCCAACTTTTCCAGTATTTCTCCCTTTTCCAACAATGTTTTCTATCCTATCAAAGAAAAATTGCACTATTTGAGCCACATTGAAATTTTCGTCAGCAAATGCTATCAATTTGGACAAGGCTAAAATTTTGTCATCTGGTAAAAGGTTAAATCATTGCTACGACACATTCTAGACTCTTCCAAACTGAAAGCTTCTACACACAACAAATAAGGAAGTGATATAAATGAACTTCAGTTCCTTGACAGGGTAGAAAATATTGTGGGAAAAGGAGAAAATGCTGGTTACCAGCATTTTCTCCTTTCCCACAATGTTTCAAAAGCTTTCTCCTTTGGGGTCAATAAAATTCTGGACTGTGTGGTACAGAGTAAAGTAAAATTCAGTCTCCAGCCAAGATTCATTGAAGAGGAAAAAAAGTCACTAGCTTACGAAGTGATACAATTTAGTGCCTGGTTCTCTGTGTGCATTAACCCTTTACCACACAATTTCGACTTTTAATGACCCTGATAAAGAACCCTTTTGAAATTTTAGAAAACATTGTGGGAAAAGGAGAAAATGCTGGTAACCAGCATTTTCTCCTTTTCCCACAATGTTTTCTAGTCTTCCTAAAACAAATTTCAATTTTTCAGATCACACTTATTTTGTCATCCGCAAATGCTTTCAATTTGGACAGGTCTAAAATGTTGTCATTTGGTAAAGGTTAAAGCAGCAGGGATTAAACAAGACTTCCAAAATAAAAGTGTAACACCTAATCACTGAGCCATAAAAGACTTGATGGTTAATAATTCAATAATGGTCAATGAAACTGGTATAGCTTGAGTGTTCTATTGAATCTCAGATAAGCTAATACTATACCATAGTTAATAAGATCTGCTCAACTTCAACACTAGGAATTCTGTATCCCTGCTCAGCTCCCTTCCTTATCGTTGAATAATGCAGCATTTTTTTCTCTGAAAAGGTACTCCAGTCAGTAGACATCTTTCAGTCAAATCTCTGAAATCAATCAAGCAATCAATTAAATAGAAAATCAGGTACATTTAGAAACATTGTCATCTAGCCAACATGCATTTTCAACAGTATTACATATTTGGAATATCATACTATAATCTCCATGCACTTAATTTCCCACTATCTATAACATCATTAATCCAGTGAACATCTCAGACATTGGTTGCCAGCATTTTCTCCTTTTTCCACAATATTTTCTAAAAGGGTACCTTCTCAAAGCAGCTAAAATAAAATTTGGGATTGTTTGGTAAAGAGTTAAAACTATTTCTAAACCAAACACAATCTTACTTTTCCATCTCATGTATGGATCTTGATTGTGGAATTGCCCATTTTCTAGTGAACCCTTGACTTGCAACAATATGTCTAGTACTGGTGAAACACAGGGCAGACATGAATATGACATAGCTGAAATTATGTTGAAAGTGGCATAAAACACCCTTCAATTAATCAATCAATCAATGAATCACAATCAATCAATCAATCCATCAATGAAAATATGACCTCCTGAGTCAACACTAGGGTTCTCTACCAATTCTGTACCTGACTTGATAAATGGATAACCTACATGTATGACTTGACAGATATGCTGTCAGTCAAGTTAGATGTATAGTTATGAAATCAGCCAAGTTGCGACAACTGTTGTATTATGTCGGCCGATAAATTCCCCGGATTGGATCAAATCAAAATGGAATAGACTTTATAAGTGGGTTGGATCTTAAAAACCTTTTGTATTTATAGAGACTCATGTTATTTGATCAAAATTGACATTTTGGTATAATCTTTATGCTTTAGAATCTACATTCGAGGTCTATGGCCCCTAACTCTCATATCAAAAGACTGAATAGCCTTTACGAAAACGCCCATGTTACATGATATTTACCGATGGTTAGTGAGTCTACAGCCCCTAACTCTCATATTAAAAGACAGAGAGATCTGCCTAATAGCTTTTACGAAAACACCAATGTTACATGATATTTAATGATGAAATAGCGGCCGTTATCCTTAACAGAGGTAAATCTAACAGAAATGTTTAGTCCATCATTTTTTTTTTCTTTTTTTAAATTCAAACAATTTTACTAAGCAAAACAATGAGGAAAAAGAGGCAGTTGGTTTCTATTCATTAGTTTTCTTCATAATAAAGCACAACAAATGTTTCAATATTCATATTTTTGTGATGCATTCAAATACTAAAACATACCGGTACCCAAAACATAAGTCAAAATTTACCCACTGGCCAGAAAATAGGTCAAATGCGAATTCAAAACACTCAAAATAAAAAAATATCTGGTACCCATTCTGATTTTAGATAGGATGGTCCTCACTGGTACCATGGTACTTAATTTCGCCAAAAATTTGCGACAGGAGAGAGAACTCGCATGTATTATTTTCTAATACCGTGATAAACTTTTGCATGTACAGTTACCACAAATGTTGCTATCAAAGCTTGAGTTATGTTTTTCAGACAAAAATATCTAGGTCAAGCTACCATGTTGACTACACTGTGCTCCGAAGGGAGTCCGCTTTGGTACCCCTTTAACTGTTGTAATTTGGAAAATCGTGAAAATTATAACTTTTACTATTAGAAAATAATCTAAGTACCATAGTTTTTGTTTCCGGCAATGACTATGATGCCCAACTGACTACCGGTACCTTCACTTGTCAAACATGAATTATCGGTTTTATGAAGAATAGGGGGTAATTATTCTCAAAACATGAAGGAAAACTGTGCTTTATTATTTCAGTTTGTGAATATTGAAAGTTACTTATTATTAATGAAGAAATATGTATTATTTTTAACCGATGCGATGCAAAAACACTTCTGCTTTCTATTTGATAGAGTGAACAGTGGCTAGGTGTCGCTACATAAGCCAATGAGGTATTTTTCGGATTACCGTGGTATCATAGATGACGAGGTACCAGCGAGGACGACTATACAGACTATTATTTTTACCTTTTAGAGGATACTTTAACTTCAAAATTACTGTATATGTTTTTTTATAATTAAGAAGCATGTTTTCAACCCTTTCCATATGTTAACTTAAAACAAAATTTTGAAACATCGTTTTCAGTATTTTTTAATCAGGCCTTATAAAAAGAAATTGAGTATTTTGGTCGAATTTTCTTGGGGACGAAGTATCTCCCATCTTTCTTAGTTTCTGACTCAAAGTTAATTTACCTACCCCAAACAACCAATGTGGCTAAAAAAATCCTTGAACGAGCGCAGACGATCACTAGCAAATTCATAGGCAGGTCCTCTGGTCGGTGATTTTTGTCTTGGATTTCTTTTTTCAGAGGTGGCATAGTATCCATCATTGCTTCTGCGGGCAAAGGAAAAACCAATTCTCACTTATGACCGGATTTCTTCGAATTTCACCGAACTTCACCGCAAACAGACCGAATTTCACCTAAAAATGACCATATACCATATAACAAAGACCTGCATTCCACTGTGTGGACATTTTTGGTGCCTTTCAGGACTGCATTTATCGCAGTAGTCTAGACCCAAGTTCAATGGTGTGCACTTTATTTGGGATCTTTCTAACCTTACTGAAGTAGGTTAAACCTGCATGCAATGGTGGGCACATTATTTTGGGAGTTTTATGTCTTTGCCACAGTAACTTAGACCGGCATTCTATGGTGTGCACATACTTTAGGGCGTTTTCTCTTCGTAGTGCCTGGGTCCTGCGTGGTAAAGTATAGGACTCGTAACCTGGAGCCCCCGTGTTCAAACCTCACTGGATCCACTGGGTCTTTCGTGGGAGTTTCCTTGGGCAAGACACTTCAGAGCCCTAGCCTAATACTCTTGAAACCTAAAAAAACATGAATATGTGAGCTGTCGCCGTGATATGACTGAAATGATGTTGGAAGTGGCGTAAACACCATTCAATCAATCAATCAATCTACTCAATGTTGCCGAGCCACATTAGCTCAGTCTTTCGAACCCCGCCTCAGCCACTTTCTTTTCGAGGACTGATGATAGCCATTGCGACAGGATTTATTTCTCTCTTACTGCTGACTATTTCTTCGACGATAATTATATGGGAAAGCAGCCTGTGGCTTGAATAGAATATTGTGCAGAATACTGGTAAAAGAAATTCCTGGAAAGCATGGATAGGTGCACTGGCCGCCGCGATATAACTGAAATAATGTTGAAAACGGCGTTAAACGAGATACAATCAAACAATCCCCTTAGTGCCTTAACCAAGGACCTGCACATTATTTAGAGTTTTTTCAGTCTCTACTGACTTGACAAGTGACCTGAATTGTATGGTGTGCATATTATTAATGGAGTTTTCTCTCCTTCCTATCAAACCAGGGATCTGCATTATAGGGTGTGCACATTATTCAGAGCGTTCTCTGTCTCTACTGACTTGACTAGTGACTTGCATTATATGGTGTGCACATCATTTAGAGCATTTTCTGTCTCTAATGCAGATGCAAGCGACCTGCATTATATGGTGTGAACATAATTAAAGGGCATCTCTCCTTAGTAGAGCTACCAGGTACCTGCATTATATGATGTGCACATAATTAATGGACATTTTTTTTTTTTTTCCTTAGTTCCACAACCAGGGACCTGCATCACATGGTGTGCAGAGTTGTTTAAATAGCGTTTTCTATCTCTAATGCACTCACAAGCGATCTGCATTATATAGTGTGCACATACATGTAATTATCTAGAGACATTTTCTCTTCTTAGTGCCGCAAACAAGGGCCTGCATTATAATGGTGTTTTCAGTTGTGTGGCGTTTTCTGTGCCAAATGCAGTCACAAGCGACCTGCATTACATGGTGTGCACATAAGGGTATTTTTTTTTAAGTGACGCAACCACGGACCTGCATTATATGGTGTGCACATTTTTTTTTGCGTTTTCTATCCCTATTGTTGTTACAAGTGACCTACATTATATGGTGTTTAGTGCAGCAACCCGGTCTCCGCATTATAATAATATAGTGTGCACATAATTAGGGACAATTTTTCTTCTTAGTGACGCAACCAGGGATCTGCATTATATGGTATGCTCAGTTGCTTGGCGTTATAGATCCTAAAGCAATTACTAACGACCTGTATTATATGGTGTGCACATAATTTAGGGCATTTTCTCTTATTAGAGCAGCAATCAGGGACCTGCATTGTGTGCACAATTGTTTGGCGTTTCCTGTCTCTAATGCAGTAAAAATCGATCTGCATTAAATGGTGTGCACGCGCATAATTTAGGGCGTTTATCTTTCTAGTGCCGTAACCTGGTATCTGCATTATATATGGTGAGCACATGAATTAGATCGCTTTCTGCACCTCTTGATGTAACCAGTGACCTACATTCTTGGGTATGCACATTTATAAGGGCTTTTAATTCCATAACGTTCGATACCCGGAACCTGCATTATATGGTGTGCACATTATTTAGTGTGTTTTCTCTTCCTACTGCCGTAACCGGGACCTGCATTGTGTGGTATGCACATTATTTTTGGCTTTTTCTGTTCCTTCTTCATTTTCATTCAAGGGACCTGCATAGTATGGTGTGCACATTATTTTTTAGGCGTTTCCTGGCCCTACTATTCTTAAAATGGACCTGCATTCTATGGTGTGCAGAGTAGTTGGCGTGTTCTTCCCCTTCTGCAATTACAAAGGATCTGCATTCTATGGCGTGTACTTTATTAGGGATACTTCTGACCCTATTGAAGTAGCTTTGACCTGCTTTCTATGGTGTGCACATTATATTAGGTGTTAAGTGTCTTGTTCACAGTAACCTAGATCTGCATTATATTGCGTGCACATTATTTTGGATGTTTTCTTTCCCTACGTACTTTTGTAACCCAGACCTGCATTCTTCTGTGTGTACATTATCTCGGGTGTTTTCCGCACCTACTTTCGGCATCCAATGGTGTATACACAAACTTTTCACACAATATCAAAGTGTGAAGCAATTAGGAATTTTGATGGCCCTGAAGTTGCTCACCTGAGCCTTTTGGTCATACATGACCCATTTCCAGTCTCTTCCGGGATATAATGACAAACATTCTGTCAAACTTTCAATAGTATTGGACTAAAAATATGGCCTCTAGAGTGTATATAAGGTTTATCTAACATTTGACCTAGTGACCTAGTTTTGGACCCGACATGACCTTCGAGATATCAAAGACAAACGTTCTATGTTTCACGAGAATCGAATTGAAAATGCCTCTAGAGCGTCCACATGGATTTTTTAAAGATTTGATCTAGTGACCTAGTATTTTACCAAATATGACCCATTTTTAACACTCATCCAAGATATCATCAAGACAAATATTCTGACAAATTTTCAAAAGATTTGGACAGAAAATGTGGCCTCTAGAGTGTACATAAGTTTTTTGTTTTTTGTTGTTGGTTTTTTTTTTTTCCCTGTAAGATTTGACCTTGTGACCTAGTTTTTGACCAAACATGACCCATTTTCAAACTGGTCTCATCAAGACAAACATTCTGACCAAGTTTCATTAATATCGGACAGAAAAAGTGGCATCTATGGTGTACATCAGCTTTTTAAAAAATTTGACCTATTGACCTATTTTTTGACCTAACATGATCCATTTCTAAACTTATCCGAGATATAATGAAGAATTCTGACCACGTTTCTTGAGTATAGGACTAAAATGTGGCCTCTTGAGCACACGATAAGGTTTATCTAAGATTTGACCTATTGACCTAGGTTTTGAATGATGTAACCCATTTTTCAACTCGTCCAAGATATTATCAAGACAAGTAGTCTGACCAACTTTCAAGAGTATTGGACAGTAAATGTGGCCTCTAGAGTGTACACAAGTTTCTTTATTTATTTATTCATTATTACTTTTTTTTCCTTTAAAGATTCGACTCAGTGACCTGGTTTTTGACCAGACATGACCTATTTTTAACTTGTCCGAGATATCATCAAGACAAACATCCTGACCAAGTTTCATGAGTTTGGGACTGAAAATGTGTCCTCTAGAGCGTACACAAGGTAAAAGTTGACGACGGCAGACGGATGATGCACAGCGGACAACAGACACAGCACGATCATAAAAGCTCACCTTGAGCACTTTGTGTTTAGGTGAACTTAAAGCAAGAGGGCCATGATAGCCCTTAAGTCGCTCAACTCTGCCTTTTCACCATACATGACCCATTTTCAATCTCTAGATTTTATGACAAACATTCTGACAAGCTTTCATAAGTATTGGACTGAAAATATGGCCTCTAGCGTGTTCAAACACTTTTTCTAGATTATGCCCAGTGGCCTACATTTTAGCTTAACATAGCCCATTTTCCCATCATTGAAATTATCAAAGCAAAGATGCTGGCCACTTGCATGAGTATTGGACAGAAAATGTGGTCTCTAGAGTGTACACAAGCCTTTTCCAAGAATTGACATGGCGACCTAGTTTTTACCTAGTGTGACCCATTTTCAATTTTATCTTACTGATCATCAAGAAAACCATTCTGCTTTTTTTTGGTATTGGACAGAAAAGGTCGCCTCTAGAGCTTACACAAGTTAATTTAAGATTTGACCTGGTTACCTTGTTTTTGACCCCATTTTGAATTCCATATTTGATATCATCAAGACAAACATTTTGACCAACTTTCATGAGTATTGGACTGAGAATATGGACTCTAGGTTATACACAAGGGTTTTCTTAGATTTTTATCTGCTGACCTAGTTTTTCTACCAACCTGACCCATTTTCATACTCATCTAACATGTCATCAAGACCAACATTCTGACCAAGTTTCATGTGTATTGGACTGAAAATGTGCATACTCAAGGTTTTACAAAAATTTGACCTACTAACCTAGTTTTTGACCCGCTGTAACCCGTTTTCAAAATCATTTGAGATATCATCAAGACAAATATCTAACAAACTTTCATGAGTATTGGACTGAAAATGTTGACTCTGTACTGTACACAAGGTTTTTCCTGAGATTTGACCTAGTGACCTAGTTTTTCTACCGACGTGACCCATTTTCAAACTCGTCTAACATGTCATCAAGACCAACATTCTGACCAAGTTTCATGTGTATTGGACTGAAAATGTGCATACTCAAGGTTTTACAAAAATTTGACCTACTAACCCAGTTTTTGACCCGCTGTAACCCGTTTTCAAAATCATTTGAGATATCATCAAGACAAATATCTAACAAACTTTCATGAGTATTGGACTGAAAATGTTGACTCTGTACTGTACACAAGGTTTTTCCTGAGATTTGACCTAGTGACCTAGTTTTTCTACCGACGTGACCCATTTTCAAACTCGTCTAACATGTCATCAAGACAAACATTCTGACCAAGTTTCATGTGTATTGGACTGAAAATGTGACCTCTAGAACGTACATAAGGTTTGTCAAAGATTCAACCTAGTGACCTAGTTTTTGACCCGAGGTGACCCATTTTAAAACTCGTCTAAGATATCATCAGGACAAACATTCTCACAATATTTCAAGAGTATAGGTCAGAAAGTGTGACCTCTGCTGCAAACGTGAAGTATTTCTTAGATCTGACCTAGTTATCAACCTGACATAAGCTATTTTCAATTTCATATTTGATATCATCAAGACAAACATTTGACCAATTTTCATGAGTATTGGACTAAAAATGTGGACTTTTGGATATACACAAGGTTTTTCTAAGATTTGACACAAGGTTTTTCTAAGATTTGACATAGTGACCTAGCTTTTCACTTGATGTGACCCATTATCAAACTCGCCTAAATATCATCAAGAGAAATATTCTGACAATTTTTCAAGAGTATTGGACTGAAAATGAGGCCGTTTGAGTGTACATGAGGCTTTTCTAAGTTTTGACCTAGTTACCTAGTTTATGACCCGACGTGACCCATTTTTTAACTCATCCGAGATATTATTAAGACAAACATTCTGACAAACTTTAAAGAGTTTTGGACTGAAAATGTGATCTCTAGGGTGTACACAAGGTTTTTCTAGGATTTGACCTTATGTCATGTGTCATCAACTTCTACCTAGTGTGCGCTCTAGAGGCCACATTTTCAAGCAGATAGTCATGAAACTTGGTCAAAATGTTTGTCTTGATGATATCTCGGACGTTTTTAAAATTGGGTCATGTCGGGTCAAAAAGTAGGTCACAAGCACAAATCTAAGGACAAACTAGGGTGCCCTTTAGAGGCCATATTTTTAGTCTTATACTCATGAAACATGATCAGAATGTTTGTCTTGATGATATCTTAGACAAGTTTGAAATTTGGCCATGTAGGGTTAAAAAGTACTGTAGGTTACTGGGAGAAATCATAGAAAAAACCGTTTGTGCATTCTAGAGGCCATATCTTCATTCTAATTCTTAGTAACCTGGTCAGAATGTTTGTCTTCATATTATGTCAGACATGTCTGAAATTGGGTCACACTAGGTCAAAAAGTAGGTCACTTGGGTAAAACTTAGAAAAATCTTGTGTGCACTCTAGAGGTCATATTTTCATTCTGATACTCATGAAACATGGTCAGAGTGTTTGTCTTGATATCTTACACAAAGTCAAAAATAGGTAACGTAGGTCAAAATGTAGGTCACTTACACTCCTGTGTTTTAGATCTATATTATTACAACTAAGACCACTTATCAATCCAAAGATGACTTTCCTCAGCCTCAGCATGTCCGAAAAAGTATCTTAGCTACAATTCTTGTTTTTTTGTATTGACTTGAGGATAAGCAACAGCAATATTTAAACACACCTACAGACTGAACTATGCAGCCTTACCATTATTAAACATATTCATCCACCATTCATAAACATTATACATGTGCATACAATAAACTGTAGTTAGCCCAGTTTTTTGTTATTCTTAATTAATTTTATGATGTCTCTTTACAGTTATACTGGGAAGGTTTAAAATAAAGGGAATATTGCATTTCAGGGTGGTCGGATCATGCCTTATTGCATGCGTATAGAGATGCAAAATCAGATTCATCCTTCCATCTTATTCCATATGCATCACTTTATATACACATCTTGACATGATCCAACCACGCAAAAATGCAGACACTTGTTATATTCCATATATCAATGAACCTGTTTTGTATGGAATCAAAATCTATGAAGAAATTCTCAAGATTTTAAATCTAGCTTTAATGTAGACAATGACTAAAATTCAACACAACAACTTAATTCATACATGACAATGACTGCAATGAAAATTTAGGTTTTATTCAGAATACCTTAGTCATATTTAACTTTTTCTTACAACTACAGTTGTGTATCCCTTTTCCAGACAAGAAAGTGTTTACTTCAATGTTGACAGTAACTGCAGACTACAAATTTAAACTTACTGCAAATTAACTGTGGTTCCCCATTAGGCTAGAAAACATTTGCGAAAAGGAGAAAATGCTGGTTTTCCCATAATGTTTTCAAAAGCTTTCTTCCTTAGGGTCATTAAACTAAGGATCATGTGGCAAAGATTTTAAGCCTAAGCAGTTTACCAGATTTTGATAACATGATAGAGAAAGGAGTTATTTCTATCGAGCTATTGTTCCTTTTCTCATACCTGTTTCACGTCTCTGGAAAAAAAAAAACACATTTTCAAAATTCTTATTTACATTTATTTGTTTTTGTAAATGTCATGTCCTAGTTGTCAAAATGCAACATCTGTGGTAATAGATAAACACATGATTGACTGTTTTTTTTTTAGTTCAAATATAAGATAATTAGTTTTGTTTTGAAAAAGTGAAGCTTATTGCATTAAGTTCACAAATTATTACAAGTAATTCTAGTTTTACCAACAACACTTCAAATTATACACAATAATTCATTTAGGTATTTCACAAAGAGGTCTCTTAACTTCTGTCTGTTTCACTGTGTTCCATGTAAATCATGATCCGCTGGAAATATAAAAAGAAAAAATTACATTATCTTCTATATACAATACAAACCCTCTTTTGTATGAGTGTTATCAAGACAGACCTTCTGACAAACTTCAATGAGCATTGGACTGAAAGTGCGGCTTCAACAGTATGCACAAGGTTTTTCAAAGATTTTACCAAATGAATTTGTTTTGGATCTGTTGTGAATCATTCTTTAAATGTAGCCTCTAGAGCTTACATAGTGTAAAGTTGATGCAAGAGGGAAACAGCACGATCACAAAAGCTCACCCAAGAACTGTGAGCTCAAATGAGCTAAATAACATTGACATCAAAACTACAAGCATTACAAGCCAAACAATACCACAAACCTGTTTCTAGTTACTGAATATGGAAAACAAGAAGGCTATGATGGCTCATAATCATACTCTTGATAAAAACTGCATGAATGAAATCTTAGGAAACATACAATGTTTTCCGCTGTTCTTGTTTATTTTATGTAAACAGCATGAGCAGTTTTGGCACAGAACCACCAAAAAAACAATCACTATTGCGTAAAATTTCACCAATGGAAAATTCCTGAAATAAATTTGACATCTTTTCCCTGCTCTAGAAGTTTTTCAGCAGACAAGGATAGCAAATTTTCTAACTCCATAACTTTAAGTGTAGCCATTATTGCATAACAAGTGAAAAACATTTTAATAGATCAGTTGATAGAGTTGCTGACCAAAGTTTTTAAGGTCATAGAAGAGAGTTCCACCGTTGGAAGGTTTTTTTGTTTTCTACACTTTTCTGGAGTTTTTCACTTGGGGTAACCAGTCACATCCAAATGAATTTTCCATGCAAAATAGCACCCCACTTCCCCTTCCCTCAAAAGGTTTGCATCAAATCTGGTAAAATGCACCTTTTATGAACAAACTTCAATGACATTTATAACAAAAACAACTAAGAGTAACACAAAACTGAAAATGATAGGAAAAGATGAAACAAACTTAGAAAGCTACAAGATGACAGTTTCTGTGAAATTATTTCAAATATGAATATTTGGAATATATAATTATCTTTTTAATGATATTATCAAGAAAAACATTCTGACCAACTTTCATGAGTATTGGACTGAAAATGTTGCTTCTAGAGTGTACAAAAGGTTTTTCAAAGATTTGACTCAGTGACCTAGATTTTGACCTGACATGTGCCATTTTCAAACTCGTCTGAGATATCATCAAGACAAGTTTATATTCTGACCAAGTTTCATGAGTATCGGACTAAAAATGTGGCCTCTAGAGCTTACACAAGGTAAAAGTTGACAAAGGATGCTGCATGACCGACGCCACATAACGGACGGCGGACACAGTACGATCACAAAAGCTCGTCTTGAGGACTTTGTGCTCAGGTAAGCTGATAAAACTATAGTAAAATCCTTAATTGTTGCATTAAACTCACTTTGAGGCATATTGCTTCTTTGACATGCATAAGGATCTTCAAAATATTAAGTTTTGTCTCTTATCAAATCTGAATTTTCCTAAATTATTTTCATAAATGAAATTAAAAGTAACAGTAAAAGACATTTTAGGCCAATGATACAGATACGCATTCCAAAGCTGCACAAAAAAAGGTGTTTGAATGATGTTCAAAAAACTTCAGATTTGATCTTAGTTCTGATATTATCCTTTGTAATACTTTTGATAGTAGATTGAATCAGATGTTATTTGTGCCTGTTCGTGATATGCAAATGCACCCACTTATTGAAATTGTAATATCTATTTTTTCAAAAGAGGACAATAAGATAATTATCTACATGAAATTACTTTTAATTTGAGGCACTGCCTTCAGAGATGTTTTTTGCCTCTGGCGTCCATCTTGTCCAGAGGAGTAAACAAAAATAGTATTTTTTGAAAAAAGCAAGAAGACTAACATTGCTGTGATTTATGCATCAGTTTGATTGATTGTACGGCATTTAATGCCGTTTTCAACACTATTTTAATATTATTTCAGTTAAATTGTGACAGCCAGTTCATCTGACAAAATTTCATTGGTTTCCGACTGAAAATGTAACATCTACAGCTTACACAAGGTTTTTCAAAGATACGACCTGGTGGCCTAGTTTTCGATCCAACATGACCCATTTTCAATTTCATCTAAGATATCATCAAGACAAACATTCTGACAAACTTTCATTGCTGTTGGACTGAAAATATGGCCTCAAGAGCTTACATAAAGTTTTTTAAAAGATTTGACCTCTTGATCTAGTTTTTGACCCCATGTGACACATTTCAGGGCATCAAAGATGTCTTCAAGACAAGCATTCCGACCAACTTTTAAAAGAATTGTACAAAAAATGTGGCTTCTGCATGAACATAAGGTTTTTCTAAGATTTAGCCAAGTCACTTGGTTTTAGACCTGAAATGACCAGTTTTCAAACTCATCCGAGATTCATCAGGATAAACATTCTGACCAACTTTCATAAGTACATGTATCATACTGAAAATGTGGCATCTACAGCTAACACAAGGTTTTTCAACAATGTGACCTAGTGACCTAGTTTTTGACCCGATGTTACACATTTTCAAACTCGACCAAGTTATCATCAAGACAAACATTCTGACCATGTTTCATGAGTATAAGATTAAAATGTGGCATCTAGAGCGTACATTAGGTTTTTCAAAGATATGACTAGTGACATAGTTTTTGAACCTGTGTAACCTATTTTCACGCTTGTCCAAGATATCATCAAGACAAATATTCTAACCATATTTCCAGAGTATTGGACTGTAAATGTGGCCTTTAGAGTGTACACAAGTTTTCTTGAAGTTTCAAGAATATTGGACTGAACCAAATGACAAATTATGTTAATTTGACATTGTCAATCAGAGGCACTTCAGATGGTCTTTTTCGGCTTTAATAGTTACTTGGAGCAGTAAATTTAAATAAATATCAGTTTAAAACAAAAAATGGGTGCTTAAATTTCTGTCTGTCTAATTTGAGGAGAAAAAAAAAAAAAGGGTGATTTTAGGAAATGAAAATATCAAACATCCTACAAATTGGAAGGGAGGGGAAGGGTTAGGCCTTTTGTCTTACAATGATAGCACTTGAACAAACGTTGAAGGAAAAGGTATAAGACATTCATAAAAAAAAAAAAGAAGCCTGAAATATAAGGGCCTTTGATAGATGTGACCTTCACTGTTTTTCCTAAGACGAAAACAAATCAGTTAACCCTTTACCACACAATAACAACTTTGTATGACCCTGTGAAGGAGACTTTTGAAATAATTGTAGAGAAAAGAGAAAACTGTGGTAATCAGCATTTCTCCTTTTCCCACAATGTTCTAACTTATGAATGACAATCCAATGATTCAAGCAACTTCTGAATTGTGACATGCAAATGGTTTCAATATGAATGAGTCTACAATTTTGTAGTTTGGTAAACAGTTAAAAGGTTGTTTAATATGCTCATTTATTCATAATTATGAATAGCATTCTAAAGTTGCAGTTTAAAGTCTGTAGGTAAAATAAGGTATCTTCTGGTTTTATTTTGGCCAAATTTCTCTCTAAGATTGTGATTACAGCCAACTTTGCATTCTGGGAGGCCATTGTTTTATTTGGGCCAGAGCTAGCACTGCCACACTTTGACAAACCTTTACTTATCTGCAGTTGTTTCATTTTGAAGACAAAAATTTTGTCACTTGGCTAAAATTAAAATACACCATAATGCATTTAAAATTTGCATAGCAAAAGGAGAAACTGCTTGCAATGAACGATATTTCCTTCAGATGCCTGCATTGATCTGTGATTTCTGGTTATTACGTTTCTTGTGGTATATTTTGACTGTCATCTTCTGTAAATTTCAGGCCAACATGAGCCAAGCAAAAAAGTCATACTTACACAATTATGTTGTTGATAGGAATGTGTATTAACTTGACAAAAAATCCAATGAATCCCATAATGGCAAAACCTATTGCTGTGGCCATGGCAATCTTCTGAAACTCTGTAGATGACAAAGCAGAAAATGAATGGTTACTTTTGCTGTTTTCAACAGTCTGACTAAGGTTTTTGTTTGTTTAGTGCCATTTTCAATGGTATTTCAGTTATGTTACTGAAATGACTGCCACCTCTTATCCTTTATTACCTTGGTCATTAAGACAAGATAGCAGCATGTTATGATATCTACCTGTCACTTAACAACTCCTACTAACCTACAATATCTATCACTTTCTCCGATGAAACCCATAATGTATGTGTCGCTAATTTGCCTGTATGGCGTTCCCTTGAATTTAACAAACACTGATACATATTCATTTCATCATGGTTCAAAAGAACATTAATTAACAATTTTTTGGCAGTAGATCGAGTTCAAACAAATGTTCAATGGAAGAATCTGAACATCCGCAGGAAAGTCAAAAGTTCAGGAGAAAATTTCGTCAAAAATTAATACAAAAATTAAAAAAAAAATCATTGCCAGTTGCCTGTTCCATACCGATTAAAGAGTACTGAGATATTCTGTGACTTTTGTGTAATTGCTAAGATACTGCTTCTCTCCCTATGGAGTAGTGTGTCATGTGAGCGTGGTTTTTCCTTGTCAAAATAGACTTAAGACATTGGTATGATCCAGGTCTGATTACTAGAAAGTTTCAAAGCTGATGAGAATTGTAGAGGATGGGCCATCGGTGAGTGAACTTGATCCCATCAATGCACCATACATGTATATCTTTGAAAACACGCTTTTGAGAAGGAAAAAGCCTGCATCAAAAGGCCAATCATCTGGATGACTGGAAACTTTCTGATGATCAAGTGCTAGGATTATTTACTGAAGAGTTATCAATGTTTGAAAATGCTCTCAAAAATGTAAAAATAACATAATAATGGCAAAACTGCAATTATTTCACCCTTATCTCTCCATAATAACCAAGTAATTTTGACCCTTGGACATTTCTATTTGACTCACAAAAATTCCATTTTGATTCTTGAAAATTTGGGCCCAAGAGTCAATTACTTCTGATTCATAACTACTAAGAAGCCCACATTACTGAATAAATTGTTGTGATGGATGGTAAACTAGAGGCGCTTGAGTGCCTGTATCGCTCCACAGGCCTGATATTTCTATAATGGCGAAAGGAAGTTTTAACAATTATCATTCAATCCTGCATTTTAGCACACTGAAGAAACAATTTGGTAGACAACCACCATAGGAACTTACCTGCAAAACAACAATGAAATCCAATGAATAGTTTTAGAGAAGAAATTTTTCAAAGATTTTACTTTATACCATAAAAGGAAAATGAGTCTCCCATAAAAGCCATGTTTTTTGACAGATCTTTTTTTTTTTTTAGGAATTCTGTAAACCTGTATCTAAGGAACATTCCTGCAAAATAATAATGCTATCCAAATAGTGGTTTGGGAGGAGAAGACTTTTAAAGGTTTTTTACTTTGGTTGCCATGGCAACCAGAATTCATGGAACACAATTATTTGAAGGAATTTGAAAGAGGACCACCAAAGGAACATTCCTGTGAAATTTGGTAAAAATCCAGTCAATAGTTTCTGAGGAGAAGTTTTTTAAAGAAAAAGTTTACGGACGCACGCACGGACGGACGACGGACACAACGCCATGACAATAGCTCTCTGGCCTTCGGCCAGTGGAGCTAAAAAGGAGACAGTCTTGAAAAATGTCACTTGCCTTTCTTTTATCTGCAAGTCCTTGAAAAAATCTAACAAATCTGTGTTACTATTTCATGATATCAATATATAGTACACCTTTCACACTCTAGTTACTTCAGACAATGTGTATGCTTCTCATTAAGTTCTCCTGGAATAAATCCTATTGCAATGACAATCACCAATCTTACGAGAGAAATTTGCCAGGTCATAGATTTGAACCAGCAACCCCCTGGTCTAAGTCCTTTATGCCACTGGCTGTGCTACCAGGCTTTCCAAGAATTAGACAGAAAATGTCGCCTCCAGAGTGTACTCAAGGTTTTCCTAAGACTTGGCCCAGTGACCTACTTTTTGACAAAACTTGACCTGTTTTCAAACTCGTCCATGATATCATCAAGACAATTATTCTGACCAACTTTCACGAGTTTAGGACTGAAAAGGTTTTCCTTAAATTTGTCCCAGTGACCTACTTTAAGACCAGATGTGACCTATTTTCAATCTGCTACACAATATCATATACACACATATTTTCACGAGTACTGGACTGAAAATGTGGCCTCAAGAGTGCATACAAGATTTTTTCTTTAACTGATTTGTTCTTGTGACATACTTTTTGACCTCATGTGTCTCAAGTTCGAACTCGTCCCCGATATCATCATTCAAGACATTTATTTTGATCAACATTCATGAGTATTAGACTGAAAATTTGGTTTCCAGAAAGCACACAAGGCAACTGTCCAGACAACTGTTTATACAATAACAACTGCCATTTTCTTCTTTTCCAAGAATGTGTTCTACCCTATGAAGAACAGATTTCATGTTTGTAGTTTCATTTGTTTCCTACAAATGCTTTCAATTAGGACAAGGCTAAAATTTTGTCATCTGGTTAAAGCTTAATTGAAAACAAGTAAGTTACCAATTAGGTTGACTGATTGATTGAAAGAAGTTCAGGGCTGTTTTCAACATTTTTTCAGTTATGTCTCGGCAGCCAGAGCATCTATCCATGCTTTCCTGGAGTCACTTTGACCAATTTTCTTTCCAAGCCACTGGCTGCTTTCCCACATAACCATCGTCCAAACAATGGTCAACGGTGGGATAGAAATGAATCCTGTCGCAATGGTTATCATCAATCCTCATAAAGAAATTGGCCGAGCCAGGGATCAAACCCACAACCTCCTGTTCTCAAGTCCTGCACGCTACCGACTGAGCTACCCAGGATCGGCAGTAACCAATTAGGTGTTCAGATCTTACTCCCTCCCTTCACAATACTAGATCATGAATCAACCCAAAAATATTTCATTTGGAGAAGACAATGGTATGTTTAGTTGGTAGGCCTATTTGAAAGCTAAACAAAAAAAAAATGGCATACCTTTCCTATCTGGTTTTGTGCATCTTTTAACTAATCTGATCGAGTCTTTGGTAAACTGCTTGGCAGGTTCAACAACTTGCATAACCTGATCCATCTTAAACTGAAAAAAGTTAGATATAATATGCTTAGATATATTGTACAAAATAGTGATAAGTCTAAAGTCTGCTGCTGCTCGCATGTGTTAGAGCTCTTACCTAGCTACTTGTCCATCCAACCAGAAAGAAATGGAAAAAGTGTGGAAAATTATCTAAAAGTGAACTCTCAAGAAAGTATCCATATGCCAAATTGTCAGACTGACATGTTTCACATTTGCGTTTTTTAATGCAAGATCAGCACAACAGATTTTTATCTCTGTATTTCATATGGTGACAAGCTAAATGGCTATGAGTGGTTGGTAAAGTCACGTGATCGAGCTTAGTAACCAATTTGAAGTGAGCTTAACTCTTTGCCACACAATCCCGACTTTTAACAACCCTGCGAAAGAAAGCTTTTGAAAACATTGTAGGAAAAGGAAAAAATGCTGGTAACCTGCATTTTCTCCTTTTCCCACAATGTTTTCTACCCTTCCCAAATCAAATTTCAATTTTTGACTTACATTTATTTTGTCGTCTGCAACTCCTTTCAATCTGGACTAGTCCAAAATTTTGTCGTTTGGTAAAAGAGTTAATAAATGGGTTGGACTGAATTAAACTAAATCGACAGATTACACCATTTTTCCTCGATCTTGTTTAGACAAACCAAGGTTTATCTTTGCAAAAGCCTGTCATTCCAAATTTGTTAGTCTGTCGATACTTTCAGTACTTTGGTTACTACAGAGTTTATCCATTTCCACTTTATTTACCCTTTACCATATAATTAAATATCTAGTTTTGTGACCCTAAAGAATACTTTTGAAAAGACTGTGGAAAAAGGAAAAAAAGCAGGTAACATGCATTTTCTTCTTCTCCCACAATGTTTTCTACCTGTCCAAAAAACGAAAATTTTAATCTGTGTGTCATATCTTTTCTGAAAGTGCTCTCACTTTGGACAAATCTAATATTCTGTCATCTGGCAAAGAGTTAAGCATTGAAAAACTGTAACAGTCAGATACCATACTGATAAACCATTTATATTGTAGAGTACTAATTTTCAGTCATTTCATGGGCAGGTAAGTCTATGCAGATCTATGCATTTAGGTGTTTCCACTTGACATGATCTCAAACTTAAGATACTGCAGGATTTCTATTCACCTCCAGCTGCCCAGTAGCTTGGAACTATATAACTGAGCCAACAACGCTACTTAAGAGCTTCCTTTTTGTTTTTCAAGCACTAACATACTATTTTATTTCCTTTTCATAAATTTTTGTACTTTCATCGACTGCTGAAGTTAAACTTGGAAGATTTTGCTGGGCTAAATTTTCTTCTTTCTTACTTTTGCATAACAGTTTTTCATTCCAAATTGTTACCATTTTGTCAGTTTTCAAATATTTTTTGGTAGGACAGGGCTGTAGTACAGATTACTGTCCCAAAAGGCAATGTTACTTTTTGACTGTTCGCCTCTGGGTACATAGATGATCAAGACAAAAACAGGTGAAATCAAATTTGACCCGTCTAAAATATTGCCGTTTGGGAAAGAGAGTAAAGTGAAAGAGTTACACGCTGAATACAAGAATAAGCAGTTCATTTCATCTGTTACTCGAGTTGTTTACTTAACTGAAAACACACAAATTTTGCCAGTTTTTTTTTCACCCCTGAGATGGACATTTTGTAACCGAATTCTACAAGCTCTTTAGGTGATGAAAGGTTTAATAATTTGATCATGTTTGTTACTAAAAGCTGATTGCATTTCGCTGCAATACAGATTAAACCAACAAAACAGGAAGTCAATATTGCGCTCTATCTTAGCTACTGAAAAATTTACGATGGACTCGAGACTGTACAGCACACAATAATGTCGAAATATGGAAAAATCACCAAAGAGACTAGACAGGGCTCATCCTAGAGGGCAATTCTGGCAAAAAAGCCACATTAATCCTGTCCACTTCGTTCCTCTAAAAAATAAAGGTGAAATCCATTTTGCCAAAATTTTATGCAACAGCTTGCACCCAAATCATTAGTGAAGAAGTAAAATACAAATGATAAAAAGTAGAAAAACATCAGCACACAGCAATTCTTTCTATCTACGTGAATGAGAATCTTACTTCTTAGACAGTGCTGGCAGCAAAAAAATGAAAACAAATCTGTCCATGCCTTTGCACTATTTTATCAATGGACAAACTCGTAGACAGACAAAACCTCCAACACCAAACAAAAACCATATGGCTTGTAAGCATACCCCGAGTAATTAACAGCTAAAACACAATAAAGATGACTGGATCTAAGTCCAAGTCTAGATATATCAATATATCATAAGAGTTTCAACGCATACCTGTTAGAAGAAAAACTGATTCAACTCAATTAGCTCTCAACGCTAAACTTACAAAGCGAATATTCCCCGAGTATGGGTTGGTCAAAGTGATGAATGCAACTGCGTGTCACTGAACTTCGAAGCTGTGTTTTGAGCAGTTAGGATATTCCACGTCATACTATCAGATGAATTCTGAAATATTATTCTGATGTGGTGAACTGAAGTTAACAATTTCACCAAAAAGATAGCAAGAGAAGTTAATTAACAATAAATTTAAAACACTGCTAAATACTCACAACAGCTGACTTTCCACGGCGATAACTAAGTAATTTTGTTCGAGCTACAAGCTTCCGGTATGGCCACGTATTAACAGACTGGTTGTTTTTCTGACTGAACGTTTCGGCCCATTACAATGTCGACCCGTAACAAATTCGACCTATAGTTATTTCGGTGTATCACAGCTATTTCGTCATCTAACGAATCACAAAACGGCTTTGTTGACTTTTATTTCCGCCTTCTTGAGTATTTTTTTCTATGATGTATCATTGTGGATTTTTGTGCTATCCTCCGGTCATGTTTTTTGACTAGTTATGACGGCCCCCTTTTTGATCCAATAGATCTAGTTCGTGTAGGCGTCCTCTTGTGAGGCATACTTTGCTCAGCTGCACTCGTTACACACTACTATCCATCCTCTACCAAACCATGGGGAAATAAGAGATCTTTCGATCAGATTTTTCATACTTTGTCTTCTTTTGTCATATTTTGTCCCAGTCATTAATCAACGTATACCTCAAACATTTCAATATTTGCACTTGTAGTCTAAACTTTGCATTTAAAACCATGGTGAAAATTGCTCTAACGAAGTATTAGATTTATCTGTGTCTATTTTCAAAAGTTTAGCTACAGTCAAACAAAGACTATTGACTTCAATGACCTTTCACAGGTCTGCTAAATAAGTGAAGTGAAAATTTCAATTCGATAGTAATCAAAGCGTTGAAAATGCTGGAGTGATATTTGTCAAGGAAGCCATTGTGTGGAATTAATAATTTGAAAGAAAAAGAGAAATACTATTCAAATATTAGCTTGAAATTCAACCTACTAAGCAAATGAACAGCTTTTTGGTTGAAGGAAGAGTACTCATGACAAAGTTAGGATTATTTGAGTATTGGTGATCTCCCTTTGATCATTCAGAAGGAGTCAGGAGTAACGTCCCTTGACAGTGGGATACATGATGGATAGAGAGAGAAACCATGTAAATATATCGAATAAAATTAAGTTTGTACCTGAAAACTATGATTTTGAGATATCTTTGGCCGTAAAGATTTCATTCCCAACATCCAATCAATTATTTCGATCTATTAATATTTATGCACAAATAAATGTAGTAGCGCGTAATCATGGGACGAACAAGCCAAGGGACGAACTGGTTTTGGAACGAAAAAGCCCAGGACCAAGCGATCAGTAGACAAATTTTGTGTATATCATTGCGCCAATAGAAGGCTATGAGCGGGTGAAACTATTTTAAATAAAAAATTAGTATATCCACGATCGATGGCCTCACCCAGTGTATTTTAACATGCCATTTCCAATTACATATCTGAGTGCTAACGAAAAACTCATTTGTCCGAGAAAAATTGAGTTAAATTCGGTTTATTTCCTTCGGCTTTGCACAAAATACGATACATGGTCTTCAAAATTCAATATTGAACTCATAGTGGCATTGCCTTCGACAAATTTAATTTTGCCTAGCCAGGCTGTGGCTCCAAATATATGCCAAATAGACATTATGAGCCTTTGTGCCCATAATGACATATGGTTGAATCTCTAAAAGGCAGATGACATCTGATACATAGACTTGAGTCCGAAATCGGTTTCCACGGCACGGTCACCCACTTACATGTATATGCATGCAAAAAAGTTCTTTTACAACGGCTTTACACATTTGCTAGTGAAGATAAAATCCCAAAATCTGAATACAATGTACTTACTTAGCGCTAAGAAGCGATCGCTTGAACGATGTGTCGGCCATCAAAAAAAAAAAAAAAAAAAAAAATAAAAAATCAGGGGTCTTTTTCAATAAAAAACTTAAGTCTCTTATTTAACTCCAATCCGCCGACAAACGTATTTTCCGACTTGAGTTTGTTATTCCAGACGCATCTCACTGACATTAACAGACTTATGTACAACGTTTTTTAATACAAATTTGGAAAACGTTTCAAACTCAACTCAGCAAAATAATGGACTTAAGTCTGTTAATTAACTTAAGTCCTTTTATTTTGCTTAGTTTAGTCTGATACACAGTGTCAACTCAGGATTTGAGAACGTTACTACAGTCTATTAATGTTAATCTTAAATAATGAACTCAACTGAAATCAGAACCTGGGACCTTTCGTGGACCTGAGTAAAATAAGAGACTTAAGTTTTTTTTCATGAAACCGGGCCCTGGTCTCTTTCTGTAAGTTTGATAAAAGCCGACCATGGCCGGAAAACTAATATCGAATTTCACCGGTGCTATAGGTGACACTCACAAGGGGCAGACAAAGCAGTAAAATAGCATTATAGAGAGGTTACCTAGAGAGTGAATATATTGGTATTTATGTAGAAGAAGGTAGATATCAGATCAATGATATCGCTGATGTGATTTATGTCTCCAACGAAATGTCTGTGTGATTGAGGACAAATTTCATTTCCTTTTGAGTTGACCGGATCCAAGCGTTCTTTATTTCCAAGAAACTTGGAAGAAGGCATTTTCAACACAACAAGTTATTCTACAATATGTAGTCGCAGATTCAAGAGAAACACACGCCAAGTCTTTGTAAAAAGTTTTATTGGAAACTTTTTAAAAGATAGCACAGCTTCTATTAGAATTAGAAATTCAATGTAACTATACTTGTTACCTTCGTTTTCTTTGCTCATTATTTTCACGTTAATCTTAAGTTTATAACACATGAATAGTCTGTATAATTGTATGATGGATCGGTGGCCTATATTACGAAATAAGTTTACATGTCTATGTCTATTTCAAGGCATTTAATGTGGTTAACATACCAAGGTCATGGGAAAAGTACCTCTCTAGTTTTGTTGTTGTGTACATCTATGAAATACCTCAACCTTTCAGGTAAGACAACGCTGCCCACTACACGAACACATGCCACTGAACTAACTTTTATCGTAAATTCTACCAATGTTATTCTATTATTTTTTAATACAAATGACGATTAGAGGAACTAAAGCTTTCGTTGCGATCATCTCATTTTGTTAGATTTTTCAAACCCTATCGGATACTTTAGGATGTTTTAGAGTCCTGTTTAGTTTGTCTACTACTTGCAAATGCTTTTAGTTTAGTTAAGTTTAAAATGATATCGTTGGTTGATTTTCTATCGGACAACAAATTTCCTTACCCCAACTTTGGTATCCACAGTTGTGAGACAGGAAGTCGGCCTCGTAATCATGAGGTCCCGAGTTCTATACCCGTGATCGGGTATCAATTTTGGGACTGCATTGGCCAACAAATTCGGCGCGACTCGTGTAATTTCCAGGAAGCAGAATCGAGAGAGATTAATATAAATTGTAAAAACTTGTTTCTCAACCGGTGTAAAATAAGTATGTTTAAATTAAACTAATTAAAGTAAATTTCTATACGCTTCCATAAAACGAGCAATTGCAGATGACAATTTTGTCGACGTTTAATTGATATGACTTGTCTCTGAAAGAGTAGAAATTAACGTGGGGAAAGGTGGGAATGCTGATTTACGATGTATTTTCTCCTTTTCCCACAAGGTTTTCCTAAGCTTTCTTACTCGGAATCGATTGTTAAAGAGTTAGAAGAGTTTGTGAACGTGTAAAAAAATCCCAATTCATGTTTATTCGGATGGCACCCTTTCCGTCGAGTGACATTCATGACGAACAAAGATTTTCACGTCTCTAGCAATTCAGTTGTCCCTGAAAGGATCGAGCCTCCCAAACTTTGGTCGCAAAAAATGAAATGTACGTATTTTTTGGGGGGAGGGGGTGTTAAGGATGGGGTGGGAATGGGGTTGCACATTTGGTTTGCCTTCTATTAAATCATAGAACCAGCAGACATAGGTAATTGGAAAAATTATATAGATATACATGTATATTTGAGTTTTTTCACCAGCAGAAGCCGAACCAAAAACTGCTTGTAAAATGGCGCCTTGCGGCAAAGCGCGACCAACCCTTTCCCGAACAATCCCGTGTTTTAATGACCGTTTTAAAGAGGGATTTTGCAAACATTGTGTAGAATGTAGAAATCGCTGGCATTCTCTGCTTTTCATACTGTTTTCTTCTATTTGTTAATCGAAATTCTTCATTTGAGCTACCCTTGACAAACACGTTTAACAATTACGCAACTAAATATGATTTTGCGGGCTTTTAGCAGGCAATGAAAATCAAGATCAAACTGCACACAACGTGCAGTTTTGATCTTGAATCTACACTGTCCGATACGGTGAGATGTCTCTTGCGAGCAAAAGTTTTCAGTCGTAAACTATGGTTTTTCACTGCTAACTAGAAATCTTGCGATTAATTTATTTAGCACCTTAGGTGTTTTTTTTTCACGTCTCAAACTTTGCCGACTGGTAAGGAGTTCAACAGAATGAAGAAACAAAAACAAGAAAGTTTCTTTGGCCTGTATTCTAGCTGATGCAACAATAAATGTATCTTTCGAAGTGTGTAGATCAACCCCTGTATCATGTGTATTGCCGAACCAGAGTATATTGTATATGCGGGAAGTGTAAATCATGATCAGGCTGCCTAGAACGTGTAGTCTTACCTTGGATATACACTATTCGCTTTTTCTAGACAATGTGACAAAAAAGAGAGAGTGGAAAAAAAAACTTAAGTTGCAACACCTCCATGTTTTTTACTTGTTGGAAATGCCCATTTCATTTGTTTAGCACTTTTAGGATCAAAGCTACATGTAGCATGCTCATACCTGTATGAGCAGCCTTATCTCAGTCTAACCTCTCCGTTTTTGTATTCAGGTTTCTATCATAAAGTCTCTAAAAAAGCCAAATTAAATACAATTGTGCTGATAGTTAATAGGATAAATTCGACAGAAAGAGACCAATAATTTGTCTTATATTTCATTTTTATACCTGCGGATGTTGTACAAAGTTATGACATGCTGTGTTTAATTCTATCATAATAATGGGTAAGGTAGTATCATGAAAATGTACATAGCACATACCCACTTTTGACACATTTTGTGTTTATATAATATCCCTATCGTGTACTTAAGATCGGCAACCAACTTAAGTCATTCACATCCAATAGCAAGTTAAACAGCTTTTACGTACAAGGAAGATTAACCTTTAGGCTGCTAAGAGTGACTCAAGGACCTTTTGCGGGCAGTGTAGATCAAGATCAGACTGCACAGAACGTGCAGTCTGATCTTGTATCTACACTGCCCGATAAGGAGATATCTTTAAAAAAAAAAATATCTTTGAAATGGCAAAAATTGGGTTTTTCCCATCGGTTTGAAAGTTTCATTTCACTTATTTAGCAGGATAAGGGTTAATACTTTTCTGTACACTCCAGTCTTGGATGTCGATCGTGCGCAACCAGATAAAAAAAATGTTTGTTTCGTTTAGTTGGCAGCGTTCTTTTGGAGTTCGGATGGATGGAAAATATGCCCACAACATCCAGCCACTCTTTTAACACTCTTATGCACACCTATTGAGTACGAGAGATAACAGTCACTGGATTCACTGGTAATAGCAGAGGCTGACAGTGTTGGGTCGCTTTGCTGAAAAATAGCAACGAAAATTCCTATTGCCCAAAACAAGGAAAAGATAATTATATTTGTAACATAAAACCTCCTCCAGCGGTGTGTTAAACCGATGACTTATCTTTGATAATACCTTATTGTTAATTACGGTTCTTTGGGTCCCGGATCTAGTTACTTTTGTAGTTATGAGCGTGTGAAACCTGCCTCTGCACGTGCCGGAATTTTGTACTACTCCGCCATTTCGCGGGAAAATGACGCCGTTGATGCTAAGGTGTATAAATGCGGCAGATCTTATGACAAAAAATGTATCATAAGTTATTAATGTCAAGAAAATTGTGGAAAAAAATTGATTTACTCCCTCTATAAATTGTTCACCGTCTACTTTCGCTGTATATGTCACCTGTCTATCTTCTTGTGTGTTTACACATTTTAAACCGAACTACATCCTTAAACATGGACCAGTTTGAAGGCTGAAGGTGATGACGTAGGATTGTCTGTCATTTGTTTTTAATGTGATGAATAGAATCTCACATTCGTGGTTATGAATGTACTATCGTTTTTCTCAAACTCGTTGACTAAAGTGTACATGACGCTCGCGAAGGCTCGCGTCATATAGTAATCGTCAACTCGTTTGATAAAAATGATAATACATAAACACTCATACAAGATGCTCTATGTATAGAATGTGCATGTCTCGCCTAAAGATGAATGTTAAGTTTGTAAAACAATCAACTGTAAATTCAGCTGAGCACTGGTTGGTTTGCTGGATGTGTGTGTTTAACTACAATATTAAGCTGAACATCAGGTCAGGCTTCACGTTCTAGCTATTTGCCACAATCTTTTTACGCGTCCTCGTCTTAGGCGTGAAAACGGGCCGTTTAGGCGAAAATGAATTATCAATGAAATCAGTCTTTGTTATTTTTTATTCTAAAAAAAAAAAAGTCATGAAGAATCAGGGGCAGCATGAAGGTCTGGGTATATAATCTGACATACAGGGTATAACCTAGCAGTTGAGAGCGCCCAAGTCTCCAATGCTGACCCTAGCTGTCCCTATTGGTTTACCATTCTTGTCCTGACAGTAGCAGACGGATCCCGAGCAGGCAGTGGTTGCATAGTTACCATTTTGCTTGCAGCTGAAGGATTTTCCAACGAGACCGGACTGTTGGTAAGCATATTCGTCACGTGCACATTCTTAAAATAAAAATAAAAAAAAAAAAAAAAAAATGGACTCTTTGTTATTTGCTTTTTAGTTAATGTGGACTCTGATAAATCTGCTTCGAGAGACTTGGAAAACATAAAGACCAATGTATTTTTCTTTTTTCTTTTTTTTAAATGACGATTGCATTCATTACTATGCTGGCTGTCGGGAGGACGTTTCGGGACCCACTTTTGTGTTAATGAGACTTTTGCGCTGAGCGCCAAAGTGCGCTACGACCTGTTATATTAAGAGATAAGTCAACTTCTGCCTTATCAAAAGCCAAAATGTATTACACACTTGGAGTTCAAAAGTTGCTCAGGGTAGTAATTATCTAACTACTTTTATGTTTAACACCAAAGCGCTTTGCACACTTTGGTGTTCAACGTCGGACTAAACTTGGCCACAAACCAACTTCGGTGTTAAACTCAAAAACACCTCACACAATGCTAAATGTTGGTCAGCTTTAGCTTTTACCATAGTTTTACTTTACACGCCTATGTGCCTTTTACATGGCAAAGATAATTCCTGTTGAGCTAAAGTTTGCTTTCCCCCGTAAACTCTTCTCAGGTACATGAATCTAGAAATAACAGGGATTCTGATTTTCATTCTTAAAGATCCATGTCGTACTATGGAGAATCTGTGTACCGAACAGTATTACTGGTGTTATTTCTAATGATTCTACAGCTTTTTTTTTTTTTTAATCAAACGCGTTTAATTTACTCATAACCTTCGTTGCGTGATCTTAAGTGTGACGAGTTCCGGAAGCTCAGTGGCAGCTGGCATAACTTGTATTACAGAGAATGCGGGTTCGAACCTAGGCTTAATCAATTTTTTTTCCGAAGAATGATTAGACTCATGCAGGCAACGCTGAATATATAGTTACGACGGTGTAATTACGAAACACAACCCCCCCCCCCCCATACACACACCCACCCACACACCGACACACCGACACACGCAGAGTAAAGGACTGGCAAAGGAATTCCAGGAAGGCAAGAGTATGCACACAGGACGTCCCGAACATGATGATAATAATGATGTTTATGATAATAATAATAAAATGCCTGAACTACTGTTGAAACTACTTTTTGACTGAAACAATCATATAAAAGCGATCTGTAACAACAGTAAAGTACAGAGCAGGTTTTTCATTATTACTGGTGAAAAATCTTTGAAACTTTGACAGACATTCTTCTTTATGTGAATAGAGGCTCATAATATTTCCGAAAAAAAAACCACAGCAACATAACACCCTTCAATTCCTAAAAGATAGCATCGATGAAAGAAGCAGTTGTCGGACCTGTCATTGCATTTTTTTTCTTTCAACATAACAGAAGAGCAGAAGTCAATGAGAAATGCTGTATCAAATTACTACGTTTACTCTATGCGCCCCGTAATGTTTCACCCCGGTCTATCTGCTGTGACACGGAGGCCTTCCATGTCAGTTTTACACGTCCCGAACACTTTATCAATGAGTTAGGATCTACTATCAATACTTCCCACTCTTTTACTCTTAAAGTCTCATTGGTGTGCTATATTCCTCTCTGTGCAACTCAACTATGAAAGATGTATAAGTATACTGACAAGAAATTATTGATGCATAACACCAATGGGGCCGCAAATCAGTTGTTTCTGAAATAGGGCACATTAATCACGTGATCCTTTCACTAGCTCATTAGTTAAAAATCTTTTATGGAAATCACATGGCTGATCACGTGACTCATTTTGCCATATCAAACACCCCACTTATTTGCATATGGGGACAAAATCGTCGCCGTAGTAAGATGTTAGTTGACAAACGAACAATTGTCATGTAGTACATTTAAGTAATAACATTAGAAGAGTAAAATTTATGTATACAAACGCAAAAAATCTTTGTTGACCTACTGCGATTGACCTATTTACCGATTGCTGATCTTAAGAACACGATCGTGAGAGGAAAACAATATTTCTGCAATCCCTACACTACTAGAACAAAAATATACATGCGGTTATACCACATAGAGTGCTGTCGAGGCGAAGAGCATGAAAATTCCAATGAAAGTACCGTATTTTTACATGTATGTTAAAAAAAAAAACCGAACCAGTCTATATAGTAAACAATATGGCTACCTCCACGGGCACTTTTCAAAAGCGAATAAAAATATAGTGCCGCCGCTCATGCGGCTTCACAGTAATGACTATTGTCAATTCCAAATAATTGCTTTAATCTTGAACTTACGACAGTCCATATCATCCGCCAACCATCTGTAGACCATGTAGCCGGATATAAGTGTGCCGTTTACTGTGACACACACTGCTCTGAAATACATAACCTTTCAAAGTCGCAGGCAATGTACGGCGGACGGCGTAGATCAAGATCAGACTGCACACTAGTACAATCTGACTCTGCATCTACACCGTCCGCTACTCGGGTCTAATGTATAGACAAATACTCTCTTCATTTGCAAAGTTATTATGATATTAGCCTTCAAACAAGAAAAAAATATATATATTTATTTGGCAAGAAAAGTCTTGAATAATGAAGAGGTGTTGTACGGGGCTATTCAGGTTTTATAAATTTATCAAACTTCAAAAATAGTCAACCAAATTGAAAAAGTGAGGGAATAGCTGGAAACCATCAGTAAAAAAGAAGAGACCAAACACACAAATGTAAGGAATTATTGCTTTCAGTGGTATTTCGCTAATGGACTACGTAACCTCTTCAGGTATTTTTAGAATTCAAGGCAGATATTGCAAAAGTTGATGATAATATCACGTATAGTATCAATAACACGCTGCGAGTAGCTGTGAGAGTATTTAAAATAAGTGCAATGACGTCATATTTAATTTCATAAAAAAAGACGGAGAACATTGTAAAAACTATACCGATTGCAAAGCGACCAACCCGTTGTTTGAACGCATGTAACTCGCTCCTTTCCTTACGTTTGCAGATAAAAAAAGTTATGTTGTATTATTCATGGCTGTTATACAAAATAATCTTTATACGCTTAAAAGTCTTTAGAGTGAACTTACAACATAAAGATTTATTAATTGATTAATAAGCTTATGTTTGACGAAGTCCATACATTGGTCGGAAAGCGCAAACCAGGAATCACCGTCACGAATATGTTTAGCCTTAAAGAGGACTACTTTCCAAAAGTTTCATAAACTCTTACGGGGCTCACATTTGTATGTTAAAAACGTAACACCAGTTAAAGACAAATAATATAGGGCTATATGCAAAGTAGGGGTTCTGTGTCTTACAAAAAACAAGCAAAAATTAAAACCTCTCCTTTACATGAATTTATGCAAAACTCCCTCTACTCAAAAGAAAAAAAAAAAACGCATTTCGTTATGTTTCACTACCTGATTAAAATTTATCTCGGTTTTTCTTTTTTTACTGCTGTGAAACTTACACATAGAATATCTAAAACCAAATACATTCAAATTTCCTTAAAAACATAATTGACCTTTAAAAGGATAATCAACTGCATGCTTTGAAACTCTGGAATTCTATGATTTATGCTGAAATGCAATCTATTAGTTCAGTTTACCGCCACTCTCCCCAACGACTCAGATGGTGTTTATCTTTCACAAATTGAACTTATAATTTCAACCGTCTGGGATAACAGGTCTGTTAGCAAAACCTTTAAATATACATCTGTACAATCAGAGAGTTTATAAACAGATAGATATAAGGTTATGGCATTAGAAACTCGAGGGATTTGTCGTCGATTTAAGACCGGAACCAAAGACAGTGACGTCTTTGATAGCCTCGAGAGAATGAAATGCATTTTCTATCCGCCGTAATCTGTGCAACTTTGCAACTGTCAGCGGCATCATTAAGCACGAAGATAAAGAATGATTATATAGCTTCATAAAACAAAGATGAAATTGGTTAAAAAGGGGGCAATGATGGCCCTGAAATCGCTCACTTAAGCCTTTTGACCATACATGACCCATTTCCAATCCCTTCTGCAATATGACAAACATTCTAGAAATTGTCTCAGTGACCTACTTTTAACCTCAATATTGCCTATTTTCAAACTTGTAGAAATTATCCAGACAAACATTCTAACCATTTTTCATGAATATTTTCGAGAAAATGTGGCCTGTAAATTGTACATAAGGTTTTTCCGAGATTTGACCTAGTGACCTAGTTTTTTATCTAATTCGTCTAAGATATTATCAAGACAAACATTCTTACCAAGTTTCAAGATTATCGGACTGAAAATGTGGCCTCCAGAGTGTACACAAGATTTTTCGAAGATTAAAGCTGATGACCTAGTTGTTGACCCGACACGATCCATTTTCAAACTCGTCCATGATATCATCAAGAGAAACACCCTTACCAGTTTTCACGAGTTTTGTACAGAAATAGTGGCTATTAAAGTGTACATGTTTTCCTAAGATTTGTCCTGATGACCCAGTTTTGACCCTACATGACCCATTTTCAAACTTGTCGAAGATATAATCAAGATAAACATCCTGACAAACTTTCTTTGGTATTAGACTGAATATGTTGCCTCTAGAGCGTAAACTCGTCTGAGGTATCAGCAAGATCATTTTGACCAACTTTCATGAGTATTGTACTGAAAGTGTAGCATCTAGAGCGTACACAAGGTTTTTTAAGATTTGACATAGTGACCTAGTTTTTGACTCGATGTGACCTATTTTCAAAGTCACCCAACATACCATCAAGACAAAGATTCTGACCAAGTTTCATGAGTATTTGAATGAAAATGTGGCCTCTAAAGTGTACACAAGGTTTTTTAAGATTTTACCTAGTGGCCTAGTTTTTGACCTGACATGACCCATTTCGAAATCGTCCGAGGTATCATCAAGACAAACATTCTGATCAAGTTTCATGAGAAAATATTGCCGCCAGAGCGGACACAAGGTAAAAGTTGACGACGGGCGCCAGACACAGAACGATCGCGAAAGCTCACCCTGAGTACTTCGTGCTCAGGTAAGCTAAAAACTGGATGAAACGAGTAAATGTGTATCTTTAAAATTTCCATTCACAATATGCTTGGCAGTTAATCTATAATATTAACTACATCATTTTGCAATGCCGTCAGTAAAAATGGTTTAATACTACCACTATTCGCGGTAACCCTACGTTTACACCAGCCACGGCAGCCCCATTTCTGACAAACGTGGACAAAATGGGATTGACGTAATATAATGCAGAGGAACGGGATAAGCAAACTTGATCGCATCAGAAATTACCAGCACGTAACAAGCCGTAACAAGACTCAGAGACGATCCGTGTTTGGACGTGGAAGCCCTTTTTAGCTCCACTGGCCGAAGGCCAGGGGGCTTATGTCATGGCCTGGTGCCCGTAGTGCGTGCGTCCGTGCGTCCGTGCGTGAGTGCGTTAACTTTTATTTCAAACATCTGCTTCTCTGAAACTACCCATCCGAATTTGATGAAACTTCACAGAAATAATCCTGCCATGGTCCTCTTCAGAATTTCTTGAAAGAATTTGATTCCTTAAATAACTCTGGTCGCCATGGCAAACAAAACCGAAAAATATTGAAAGTCTTTGAAAATCTTCTTATCTAAAACCATAAGGCCCAGAACTACCAAATCTGGCATGTAGCTTTATCTAATGGGCCTCCAACAAGTTTCTTCATATTATTGGCCTTATCCCGGGAATCACAAGTTTAACATGGGCTTATATCGTAGTGACTTCTATTGAAACATTAATCAAGGGAAATAACTCCTGTTATTAGAGATAATGTTTGTTACTTTTTACCTCCCTTGATTATCAAACTGCTGTAATACATGATTGGATTTAGGTATTCAAGGCTTTTGGATAGAAAATGTTCTGTTTCCGGGGAGACTGATTTGTTTTGATGCTAATAGTTATGCTCATATGAGTGGAATATTTAATTTAAAGTAAGGTTTCTATCATTCAGCGCTTTTTTTTCAGAACTTTACCTTTCATGCCAATGAATAAACCTGCTTGTATTCACTGACATTATCTGAGGACTTAAAAAGATAATTTTTTTAGTTGGGCAGGGGGAGGTTATGTTTTCCAAGTAGTTTATTACCATACAGACTTTTCATGCTGTATGTCTCTGTCAATACCAATTAAGTGCATGATACGTTAATTTTTACTCTTTAAGAAACGACAAATTTTTTGACTGGACCAAGTTAAAAGCCATTGCAAAAGACAAGTTGAATGTCGCTTAATTGATTATTCTGTCTGTGATAGGGTAGGAAACATTGTGGAAGAAGGAGAAAATACTGGCTTACAACATGTTGTCCTTTGCGCTCAATCTTGTCAAAAGCCTTCTCTTTCAGGGTCATTAACCCTTCGATTTGTGTGGTAAAGGGTTAAAAAGCCAGTGGAGCGATACAGGGCCATCATGGCCCTCTTGTTTCACCGGTATCGATCAGGCCGTAGTAAAATGCAACGATCAACCCGTTCCGCTACGGTCTGTTAGGTTTTCTAATCAGCACCGGTACTGCCGTGGCAAATTTTTTGACAGACACAAAAACTGCCACGGCAACCCCGGCGATCACGGTGTGACAAGTTTGCTTATCCCGTTCCTTTGCGTTGTATTACGACAATCCCGTTTTGTCCACGGATGTCAGAAACAGGGCTGCCGTGGCTGCCGGGAACATGGTGTAAACGTAGGGTTCCCTCCACTGCTTGTCACGGATACCGTGAGATACCGTAAAGAGACTTAACAAAACTTGGTACAGGGAGAAAAAATGAACACAATCTCAGGGCACACCACGTGTCGGACAAACGGGGCTGCCGTGGCTGGGACATGGTGTAAATGTAGGGTTAGGATATTGTAAGTTCCAAATCCCACCTTATATATTTTGTTGATGGGTCATTTATAATCAGTATCGTCTTGAATAAAATAACCAGCTCTTTGTTCTTTTTTTGTTTTGTTTTGTTTTTGTAAATCTGCATTTAGTGCTTGTACTATCAACTTCCTCCTTTCTGTCTCACTCGCGCCTAACTATTTTAAGTCTTATCTTTGAGAATGTCATATCTTTCTATTTCATCCCAAACCATCCTACATTCTTGCAGTGGTATTTTTCTGCGCTGTGATAAGTTATCAGTAATATCTTTTCTGTTTTTCGTAGCGTAAACCTGTTGCCAGAAGGCACAAATAGACTTATAGACTCTATTCTCGTACCGGCTTGACAATGCTTATATGACGGTACAAGACCGAAAAATGTCAGTGTTAAAGTATCAGAATTATTCAAGGTGCCTGAAACAAGACTTACTCATCGGGTTCCAGAAAAAAGTGATGAGTAGACGGCTTTTTCTGGAAATAGCCAATGACTACATTTATTTGGGAGGCAAATTCAGTAAAGCACTTGAAAACCGTGGCATCGTACGGGTATGGTTACACTAAACAAAAAAGTATTAATATTTGCTCAGATGATGCTGTGCATGAAGGTAAGAGAAGGTGTGATAAAGTCGCCACCATGAAATAGATGAATGTTTTTCTTGAACAGTGGTCTGAAGTAAGAGTTTTTAAACCAATGGACTTGAACATGCGAGAGCGAAAACAGCATCATCAGAAATAGTGAGTACTTCAAACCCTTGTCTATTCAAAATATAATCTACTAGTATTAGAACAGCCACCTCTTCACAATAATTAATTTCTCTGGATCACAGTCCACCTCGTGCCGCTGCTGATGCTTCTGCCCACAAACTGTAACTTCTAGCCATAGTTAAACTGTAACTATTTTTTGGGGGGGGAGGTAGTGCAAGTTGATCTCCATTTCCCTTTCGTTGTTTCCCCAGGAAAACGGTTGAGACAAGAGCTGCATGTATTTGAAGGGGTTATTAGGTGTTTGGGCTTCCGTAAGAGGGACTGGGTAGTCTAACTATCTGATTCTTCGCAAGAATTTGGAAACAAATTTTCTTACATTCATACCTAATCGAGATGGTCAGAAAGTGCCACTTCTTCCAAATGGTCACCGCTCCCACATTTTTGTAAATTTTGTACAATGGGCCAGAGAGAAAGGTATTGCAATTTTCATTTTACCGGCTCATTTTTGCTTTGTGTTACAGCCCATTGATATCTCCTGTTATGGACCCTTAAAAAAGGTATATACAGAATTCTTTGCCAAAAACACATGGGAGAATCTGCAGAATCTATATACAGACGCACTATTTATGCCATGGCAGAAAAAGCTTACCCCAAATCCTTGTCCCAGAAGAACACGTGTAATCTGGTTTCACACGTACAGGCACCAGATGAATACCTCAAACCAGCTGAAGTTTTTACCTAAATGGCTGACCTTTATTCAAAGGACAGCCATGCAATTACTGATGAAGGTCAGTTCATAGAGGCTGAAAATGTTGGTGAAGCTAATGTCACATTCATCGGTGTTTGTTACACTTAAAGTCATATGTCATTGGAGTAGAACATTCAGGATGATGTAGTTGGATTTTTCACTGAGGAAGAGAAGAGTCTGAAAATAGCAAAACGTGACAAAGGAGAACTATCAATAGAATTGTTTCAGCAAAGGGATCGTCGAAAACTGTTCAGAACTTGATGGAGAGTCATGCAAGCAACAAAAAAAAAAAAACCAAGAAAAGATCTGTACTACTGGAAATGAAAGAAAAGAAAATTGAAAGAAAAGTCAAAACGAGCAGTTACATAAGAACCTCAACCGAGCTCCCAGGCAATTAGCCTTCTGTTCTCTGAACCTGAGCGTATTTAAGAATCTGACAGAATCTGCTGAGTTTTCTGTCGAATTTAACATGTTTCAACCCCTAGAAATCAGATAATGAACGCCTCTTCTCTTCACCAAGTGGGCTGTATGTGACAACCGTTGGGCACAATGGATTCATTTGATCTGTTGCACACCAGTCAGGGTAGTAAGAAGGGGTAACAGTTTCCTTTGACACCACTGTGAGCTTGAACAGTAATAAATTTGAAAATATATAAAAGACTTTCAGATAAAAGTTTTACAATAGATAATTTACAATTTACAGTGATGCCTACATATCATTTTTTTTTTTTTTTTTTTAAGTATTAGAAACTTAAATCATTAGAAACTTATCACCATAATTATGAGAAACGTATAATACCATTTTGTTTTTGCCCTGTTTGAGCTCGTTGTAGTGACGACTCCAGGATGGCGTCTGCCATTACATTTGATTATAGACCTAAATAAAATTGTAACTGTATGAAATGGTCACACAGAAAGGTAGAAAATGGAATACCTTTAAAGGTAAAAACACTTTTCAGCGTAAATTTAGCATTACAGAATTTCCGATTACTTAAACTGTTTGACCTCCGATGATATAGTAGATAAGTTAGTAACAATTTTCTTTCCCGTTTTCTTTTTGCGTAGATGTTTTGAGAGCTAAGTTAGGCCATATTGTAAAACTAAGTAGATAGTTTACTACAGAAAACTTACTGGCAGGAAAAAGAATAATAACGATATCAATTTTTAGGTTGCTGATGGAAACTTAACATGCTTTCGCGGACGGTGTAGATCAACGTATGATTGCTTGGAATGAGAGCCCTTGCTGAGAATCGCAGACAAACACTGTAGTAGATAACAATCTGACCAAAACAAGGCCTGAAACCGATTTACATGTAGTTGGCCTATTTCATCCATTAGAAAGTCCATTTAAATAAGTGCGATAATATTTCCTTCGAAAAACACTAGTAATTTGCAAATGACAAAATTCAAAGTACTATTGCCAAGTTGTTTCCAAAGGCACACAAATAAGTCGTCTGCAGGTAGTCATTTGTAAAAAAAAAATTTGTTTACTGGGATCCGGAATACTGCATGCCAAGAAAGTCGCCGGTCACTGGGTCACAATGGGGTTCTTCTAGACCATACACAATGTGCTGTGCCTGCTCGGCTCTGACAGCAGCTAGCTTTATGGCACACGGTCCTGTGTTCGACAAACGAACAACATGAAAATAAGTAAATAAATAAATAAATGAATAAATTAATAAATAAAAGTGCTGTGAGCACTGTAATCGGTCGACAATGAATAACCACAGATTTGAAAATCACTCAACAAAATGGTAGTTGTTTGAACTATTTATGGGACAAAAAGAAGCCCATGTAATAATGCCTTTTCCTGGGTATGAGCCTTGATATTTGATTGTAGGTACTAGGCTGGGTCTCTGATTTGTCTTGCCCTAGGATAATCCCATCGAAAGCCTAATGTTTTGAGTGAGGATCAAACCCTGGAATTTCAGGTTTCGAGTCCTACACATTAAAACTGAGCTGTGTAGGACCCCCTTTTTTCATTGTCTTTTACAAATTGATGTTTCATGGAATGGTTATAAATACATAAGATCAGCATTTACACTAACAGATTAAAAGAATGAGGTAGGGGAGAATATCGCTTCAGGATGATTTGGCCAGAGGACGATTAGGCCCGGACGATTTTACCAACCAAAATTTGTGTCGATGAGATATTAGACGAGTCCGAAGCCTCCAAAGGCTCCTTTCTGAACTAAGTTTGCACTTGTTCTTGTTTATAAAGGAATAAGCTAGAATGAGAAATCAAATCAGTTAGAGAGCCATTGGTATGCCGAATCATGTGGTCGAAGCCAAAATGTATGAAGGTTTGCACATTTTTTTACATAAGAATCTACCTTATGGCTATGATCACAAGATTAGTCCCTTCGCTTGCTGTCGGATGATAGCTTTTTTTTTTCCTAAGAAAAATATGACTTTCTATTAATGTGGACATCAGTATTGAAAGAAAGATAAACAGTAAAACTCAGTAAGTTTGAATCATAACTTTAAGATACATACCGTGGTCGTAGCTTCTGGCTGAAAGTAGAGATTCGATTCGTGCAATAAAAAGTCTTGACAGTCCCTCCGTTTTAGCAATAATGATTCTAGTACTTACAGTCTTTTACTCACAAAAGTTCAGCTCAGTTTAAAGAGTATCTCGCTATCAGGGCCGATTTTCCAAAACCATTTATTTTCACAGAAGCACGTTTGTCAATATTGAATCATTATTTCTTCTGTTTAAAGCCATCCTCAGGACGACTACTTTTGATTTTGAATTCCCAAAGTGGTTTCAAATTTACATATTTGACCGTTTATTATCATAAAAAATGAACTGCGAAGTTAGGGTAACCTTGGCTGTTCTACTCACACAGTTGATGCATTCTTTTCAATAATGATTACTACTCTTAAAAATGTCGAACCATGCCATTAGCTTTGGCAGGTTTTTATTTTCCTTTTGTTTTTGTTTCACATTTCTAGGTCAATGAATCTTTTATTGGCAAAATTCTTGCATTTACCCGTAAAGCCAACGAATTCAGTTCATTTGTGTAAACATTCACTCTGAAATATACTTCATTTGTTGAATCATCAGAAGGTTCAGTTTCTCATTTGTAATACATACATCTACAAATGTAACGTAGTTCTTAAATCACTTGTTTACTAAATTTACACTGTATCTAAGATAGCTGTTTCAAAGAATATCGTTACGTAGATGAGAAAAGTTTGACATTTACAATAGTGTCAAACGGTTATACATCTTTTCAGTCTTTTACGCGGAGGGGAAAAAAAATGTTATTTTTCATGTACCTTGTTTCATTATATTCGGTTTGCACATGTTCGTTTTCGGGTCGCAGTACAAATTGTCTCCACAATGACTGATATTAGTCACACCAAACTCGTAGTCTGGTACACATGAGTCGCCTTCATCTGTGGGCATAACAGAGAGTATCAAATACCACGATACTTTTTCAACAATAAAATAGCGATTGAACGAACATGTTATAATTCAAATAATATTGATAAGTTGTATGTTTCCGGACAAATTATAAAAGTAAAAGATGTATTACAGCAAAGAATTTTGGTTTCTTTGAAAATAGACCGAAATTTACAATCGTTGACACTCTTGCTGCTCTTTTACTACCAATAAAAAAAAGTTGCTTTACTATTTCTTTCTATAATATAGCAGTGTCCACTGCCCATATCAGTTGTATAGAAAATTACATAAGTAGGCCGACTTATCTAATTCCTTCTCAACAACGACTACCCTTGAAAATCGCAGCTAAAGATGCCTTAACCTACCGTTTATAATTTCTCTTTATTTAGTCACAGGCACCAATTTGCGCTCAGTTTATAAACACATCTGCAAATTAACATCAGAAACGAAACATAGACATGTTATTCCATCTTTTCAGACAAAACAGAAGTGGTCGGTTTCAAATTTTCGAATTCAATTACTTTTAACTACAACGAGCTAGAGACAGAACATAATGGTGTGCGACCGCGAGTCAAGTCTTTTCCTTGATTACAAAGCAAGAGAATAATATATACTCCGTTCCATAAATAATGTGCACTTAATTTCTTTTATTTCTCGTCGCATGTTTTACTGAAGACCAACAAATTTGGTATCATACTTTAGTTCCGAGTCTGTAGAAAATGCCAGGCTAATCAGATTTTGACTAACAGAAAGTTTAAGTTAGGTTTTTGCAGTTTAAATGAAGGTGGTACTAAAATCAAAGTTGCAAAAGTACTCAAAGACTAAGGTAACATTAAAGTAAGGTTTTGGTCACCGCTCTCGTTCAGGAATGGAATAACATTCCTGATGCAATGATTTTACGTTATGTAAGGTCTATGCGACCTCGAATAATTGCCTGTATCGACAGCAGAGGTGGCCATACAAGATATTGATTGAAAAATTACAAGAACTTTAAGAAAAACCTAACTTTAATGTTACCTTAGTCTTTGAGTACTTTTGCAACTTTGGTTTTAGTACCACCTTCATTAAAACTGCAAAAACCTAACTTAAACTTTCTGTTAGTCAAAATCTGATTAGCCTGGCATTTTCTACAGACTCGGAACTAAAGTATGATACCAAATTTGTTGGTCTTCAGTAAAACATGCGACGAGAAATAAAAGAAAATTAAGTGCACACTTATATATGGAACTGAGTATATTTAGCGTGTGGGATATATCCTACCTAGGATTGTAATGCAAGCATCGCAACAACCGCAGTAACCTCCTCCAGTCTTTACTATTCCTGGGCAGTTCTTCTTGGTAACAGGGGCGCAAACCACAGTCTGGCAAGTCTTGATACAACAAGAAACAGCGTTCGTGTACACGACAAAACTAATCACAAGAACCGTCCTGAACATATTGGTTTGTACGTATACATGTATATGTGTATTGCGATTTTAGGTCACTGGAGCAGAGATAAAAGTATTAGTTGGTCGAAATATGCCATAAGAGTTGAAAAGTTCGATAATGGTAATAAATTATAAGACAGATAAAAGGCCATCAGTTTGATAGTGGAAATTTCAAAATGCGTATCATATCAGGCTTTAAACACGCCTCTCTTAAGCATCTAGAAAGAAGTTTGTCAATCCATCCCTGCACAGGCAAAACAACAAAAAGATTACAAATGGGTCTACTTCACACACAAAAGAAGTGATTGCTTTGCAAATCGAACACCAAATACTAAGGATTAGTTTTCTCTGAGTGTTAGAAAAACTGACAGAAATTCTATAATAATGTTAAAGATGTAAAGATATGAACCTCGTGGGTTGCTTCCGTTATCTCTTCAGGTCATGTTCTGTCCTTGGCTTCATCTCGGTGGTGTTCTTAGCTCTTTCTAAATGAATGGTGCAAAGACGGTGTTGCCTGACCGTGAATTTTTAAAAGGGGATTTAATTGAAGGGTTTTTTTTTTATAAAAGGGTCAGAGATAAAGTTCGAAATTATCTGCCACATTAGCTGTAACTGAAAGCAGCAACAAATATCGTCCCAAACGGGAAACTGTTTTTGGTAAGAAATTACGAAGATGCAGAAAGAAAGGAAGATTAAAAACTCGTTTCAAACTTGCATGGATCATTTATATCATCAATAGCTTGAGCCCAATTTATTTTAAAACAGATCCATTGAAAAGTCGCCATTTAAAGTTGAATATTTGCATCTCTTGTTTATGGGATTTAGTCGGTAATTGTTCTGAAACTTGCACGGATCATTTATTTCAAGGAAATGAACCCTGTTGAGAAAATGAAGAAAATCCAGCCATCATTTTAGGAAAGCAGCCATTTGATGACTAAGTCTTGTTTACTCAACAAAGTCCACATTATGGGTTCTATATTTTTAAAACTTGTAGGGATTGTTTGATTTAATGAATACCAAAACCTTATCAAGTTCGACTGGATTCCAAACAAGTGGTCTTGAGAAATTTTACTTTGATTATTTCACTTTTTGTTCATTCACCAGGCCTACTTATTATGCTGTCTTAGTGGGTTCAAGTCCAATTACAACAACTCCTCCTCCATTTTTCTTGTGTGTGTTTGTCATTTTCCTTTTTCCATCATCAATTAATGATGTATGCCAGAAAATAAGCAAAATTACTGCCAGTAGAGCAATTCGGGCCTCTGGTTTTCAAATTGTTAGCACGAGCATTTCCATACAAAGGCAGTAAATTCGTCTACCTTCTCCATTCGCAACCTTTACGTGCGCAAAATGGGAGTTCTAACCAGGAAGTCAACACACGCAGACTGTGGTACTAAAAGGTGATATGGTAGTATGACTCGAAATTTTATAATTACAATTTATTCATTAAATGATAAATACCCGAAACAAGGGTTTAATGTTAGAAATGAACTTTGCAAATAAAATCCCTTAACTTAACTGATCTGTGTACAGCGAAATGGAAAACAAGGGAAGTAACTACAGAATTTACAGTTATTGCATTATTTATCAATTTTCTCCCTATGTATGAGAATAATCGTAGAGCTATTCGTAGAGACATAGTTGTGGCCCAACAGCGTTCAAATGTAAAATATTCTGTGAGCGAAATATATGTAAATTTCGTTGATCCCGTTTAAAACTGTGAAAGTTTGGCGACCCGTGCGGTTGGTCAAAATTCTAGGAAAGTAACTTTCGCCGCTATCGGCAGTTTTACAATGATTTCACGACAGCAGTTTTTTTTTTTTTTTCAACTTTATCTGTAATAAACTTGGGCTTTCCTGTGCCAAAGGATGCTCCAACATTGCCCTCGCCAGTAGGTTTAACAGCGGTTCGTTTGGTAAAGCAATACACAGGTTATCAAAGCTCATCAAGTGGTCCTTTTCGAGTTGGAATCTTCGAGATTCTTCTTCAGTCATATTGCAGAGCCCAGGTAAAGTATTGTTGAAACACATGCCAATACAGGGGACTGTCGCAAGGATGTAAAATGCTGTATTATTTCATGCTTTTCGGTAATTTATGGGTAAATAAATGTGGATTATAAGGTTTTTTTTTCGGTGAATGGTCGAAATTTATTTAATCTCTTGAACATCATCGATAGTAGTTTCACGAGTGGCGCACTCGTGAAAATATTACCGATGGTGTTCACACAAAATAAATTTCGACCTTCACTCAAAAAAAAAAAATCCTCTATGTAAAGGTGATAAATTCAACCCAAAAGTTTCCAGATCTAACTAGATTTAGCTCTACATAGAGTAGTAGTCTACTTCAAATTTTGAACCAGTTGATTTTAAGTTGCTTATATGTAGCAATGAAAATACAGAAAGAAAGTCAACGTACCATGAAAATAGTAAGGTTTAAAATCTGAGTAAGTATTTGACGTCGCACAATTTATAGCCTGGGTTCCAGTTCGTTCATTTTTACATTTTCTATCATTCGGTTGTTACTTTGTCAATACTGACGACCAAGGAAAATTCGAAAACCGATCGCAGCGACATGTACTTTCCGACATCTCACCGTAGGGTAATGAAGATGTCGCTGCGATCGGTTTTCGAATAGTTTGGCAAACCTCGGGTGATTTGTTGATCAAGTCCCTCGGCTGTATCGCGTTGCTGATATATACTTACACGGCACATTTCTTCGGTTGGAATACACAGATTTACCGTTCTTATAATAGCAACAATCCACTTATAAAACAGAACAATAGTCACAATTTTCTATGGAAATCTTTCGAAATACATTTTGGATGACGAACAGTTTGTACATTTATTTTCTAACCCAGTTTATCAATTGCATAGGCATTTTTCAGCGGCAGGTTTTTTATCACCGTGGCTGTTGTGGCTGTTGCTTATCGATTTACTTGGGCGCCCCAATGTTTAAGATTATATCACTGGCAGTATTTCAAAATTGAAACCCCTTTGAGTTGTGACTAGTGTTTTCGAATGTAAATGACTAGAAATAGATACCGAAATTACAGAAGCCTTGTTTTCATCACTTCCGGTTTGTGCGCCATCTTTGAAAATATTGACAACAAAATTTCGAACGGGTTATTTTTTTTAATGACTTTGGAGGCTACTTTAATGATGTGTGCTTATCGTTTTGGCTGTTTGACTCTGACGCTTTTTGCTAGCATTGTTGTTGAAGGTCGCGATGTATTTTTGAAGGCACCGACCTGTCTCTGGGTGTTTTTTTTTCGTCGGTCGCTGGCCGGCATCCATTTTTCCTGTGACATAAGATGTCGTGTGTTATGACGTCACGCGTTTAAGAAGTCTATAATTAGATTATCACATTGATAACCATGGGTAGACCCTCGAATTTCCATAGTCGGTTGTAATAGCATTTTAACTTATACTCGTTTGAGATAACACATTGTGACGTCATAGGAGCGTAATGTGACGTCTGTCACGTTCTGTAAGTTTGCATTACATTTTACTGCTAAGTTCTCGGTATTTTTTCGTCATAATAAACATCGGCGCCGTCTGGAGCCTTGTACGACCCTTTTTCAGTGTAAATTTATATCTTCACTCAGTAATCACTTTACGAGTATTTTTGTTTCTCACGGGAAAAAAAGAAACATTTCCGAAAGTGAAAACGATGTAATCGCCACCTAGAGCTACGGAAACTTCAGCAGGAATTTACAGTCATGATGAATTGTAATTTTTTTAGATACAGGTATGTGAACCAAAGGTCTTTAAGTTTGCCTTTTCAGGAGATATATACATCTTTTAAATGAATCTAGACAACATGATAGTAAGGTGGATTTGGTGAACTTGAAATAACACCTTTTCTTTAATACATGAACCGTGAGTTTAATAAAATTTGATCTTGAAAGCCAACGAATGTAAGATTCTTTTAATCACATTGCAGTATCTTATGAATTATAAAATAGATATATGAGATAAGATCTATATGCGAAACCGATATATTCATGGATAAGGCCATAGAAAAAGTACGAAAGTAGTTTAGAAGTAACTAGATCTACCTTATCTTAGGTCTGAAAATAAAAGAAAGCTAGTGGCTTTACAACAAGCACATTTTTTTTTTGTGTGTGTGTATTTGACGTGTTTTAGAAAATCCATACACACTAGAAATTCGAGTCAATATTTTTTTACCCTTTTGAATTTGTAATATGGATATTTTAGTGAAATATGGCTGTTTTACATCTCATTTTACTTTTTGCTACGAATTAAGATATCAGATCAAAGCATATTTTGCCCAAAAGTACTTCAAAATGTACAGTGTCGTAATGCTGAGTGTGTAATAGATCTAAAATAAAATTTTGATAACACATATTCATTGTGCAAAAGGTTGAAAATATCGACTAATTTCCCAGCGCTAGGTTAGGATTCTGCAGTGGCTTTCCCATTTTATAATCATCACAACGCAGCAGATTCCGTAACTACATCCGACCTCGTCTGCATCAAGGAGGTTTCCATTAGATTTACTTTCAGTGACTTGATCATGAAATTCTTTGAACCAGTGCAGCAATTATCAGACTGAAGTTTATTATATTTATATGTTCGTTTATTATACTGCAAAGAAATTTCTCGCGATCTGATTGGATAATGTACCCCGTACATACAAATCATGTACACTGGCAAAATCCACGTAGAAGCAGTTTCCCTTTTGGGAGCCCCGTATACATGACTACACTTTCAACACAACATCCAAAATGGCGGCGTCGACCGATACGAGTCGCCCACAAAACAAACATACTGAATAGCCTGCGCCATATTATTTCTAGTTTCCCTTGATGGTTGTCATTAAGGCGGAAAGAATGGATTATTTTTGAAAATAAATGAATATAGTTACATATATTATCGTTTGTTGTCATTCTAAGACAAAAACACGGGGTTAAAACTAGTAATCCCTTCGTCGGGTAAGCGAATTGTGAAGCGTCGAAACTCGTTCATTGTAACGTTAAAAGGATAACCAAATTGTCGTTCGTGGTAAACTAATGGTCTTTTACTTTTTGACAACAAATCAATAAAATGCATAGACTTTACTTACCTTGAAGTTGTTTAAATCCGTATTTAAATAAAAATATGACGATTGTCTATCGCAGTGACATCATCAAGTTCATCCACCAAACTGCACGTTTTACCAAGTTTTCAATGACGTCAGTTCTCAGTGACGTCATTTTTCATTGAATTGGGGCGCTGAGAAAGGAAATTCTATGTCGTCAGCGTACTCAATTCGTGAGTTCATAAAACGGGGAAATTTCGCAGAATACACATTGGAATGGTTAACTTTGCAGTATAATAAAATCTTTGTACGGTCAGGTGGCCAGGGACTTGGAAACTTGTTCACGGCTGTGGCGAATCATGTGGCAACCTCGCCTTAGGCTCGGGCCGACATGATTTGCCACAGCCGTAAACAAGTTTCCAAGTCCCCGGCTACCTGACCGTACAACTAATAAAGTGACAACTGCAATCGAAATTTAACTCATGTAAAAATGTATCAACAGACTATTTATCAACTGAATCGCATTTAGCACGACCTCGATTGAAATTGTGACATGAGTCACTTGTATCGGGCCAAAACACCTACCGGACACTCAAAGCAAGCTCGCTTAAGACAGGTGCTTACTTAACTAATTACAATTTAATGTATTGGCCATCTCTTGGAACTATTCATTATTTTTGCTAATTACATTTCGCTTGCTAAATAGAGGCAACCACTAAGATAGGGTCTATGTGGCTCAGTGATAAAATGTAGGACTGGTAACGTGGAAACTTCGGACTGCATTTGGTTTTTTCATGGGACTCTCCTTGGCCAAGTTCCCCCACTTTTTTAAAAGCGGTGGGGGAGTTCAGCCGTTGTTTTCAATTCTAGATTCAACTTGCATGATAAGCGGGACTCCAAATGCATTATAACGAATTGTGTATGTCTCTGCATGTTGAATGTATCGCCCTCGTAGCAAGTGTCTCCAAAAGTTGGATTTAATGAGTCGTCGGGAATACAGTCAGGGAAGTTTTTCCATCTGGCGTTAAAGGCGCCTGCAATAAACAGGGCACATTCGGATAGTATGAATGTTCACTGTTTATTGAAGTCTGTATTTTAATTAGATCTTTTTCATAGTCTCTATAAATGGAAAAACATTCCGAGATCCGTATGCGAAACAAAGAATTACACCTCCAACATCTGAGAAACAAGACATATTACAGTGTAAAATTACACAGTCGTCAAGATACTTGTTCATGCGTGAAATATCAAATTGGTTGACAGGTGCTTTTCTTCAAGTTCTGCCATATCACCACTATTGCAGATGCTATCATTTTTGGCTCTTTTTGACATTCAAGGTATTGGTGTAAAAAGTCAACGAACTATTGCCATGTGCATGATCGTTATAAATTTTCAGAAAGCTCAATGATGATAACCTGTTGGCTCTATATTGTACGGGTTGACACCGTACAGTATAGAGAAGTGATGTGGGGCTGTACTAGCTAAAACTGAGACTAGAATGAGTAGAGCACAAGCGTGTATGACAGTACGTGGTTCCGGTCAGACCGATCACAGTAAACGGACTTTCTTTACAAATCCGCTATAAAAGGAAGACCGAGAACAGAGTAAAAGAAATTCATGTTTCAACAGAACAATTTCCATTTCGTATTAGTTATACACCTCATTTTGATAGAAATGTCTTGAAAAGTGTGCAGGACCTGTAAAGATAAAATATAAAAAAGTTAACCCATAGGCTGCTAAGCGCGATTTACTGACCTTTTGCGGACTGTGTAGATCAAGATCAGACTGAACAGAACGTGCAGTCTGATCTTGGATCTGCACTGTCCGATAAGGAGATGTCTTTTCCGAAAAGAATACTTTTGAAATAGCAAAATTTGGATTTTTACAATCGGCTTGAAAGTTTCATTTCATTTATTTAGCAGGATAAGGGTTCAAAGTAGGCCTAGAAAATTTTAGACTGGACTACAATTCTACTCCTGAGAAAGGAGTTTTGACGAGGTAATCCTGGTTAACCCTTTACCACACAACCCCGACTTTTAACGACCCTGAGAAAAGGACTTTTGAAAATATTGTGGAAAAAGGAGAAAATGCTGGTAACCAGCATTTTCTCCTTTTCCCACAATGTTTTCTTCCCTTCCCAAAACCAATGTCAATTTTTGATTCACACTTACTTTGTCATCTGCAGATGCTTTCAATTTGGACAAGTCTAAAACTGTGTTGTTTGGTAAAGAGTTAAGTAACATTACCTCTTTACCAGACAACATAATGTTACACAGGTAAAAAGTAGAAGCATGTCCTTTCCCTTAGATGTTCCCTATCTTTTCAAATCGCGTCATTTGTGCAACATTTGTAGTGTCTTCTGCAAATTACTTTTATTTTTTACATGTGTAACATTATGCATCTGCCCACTTTTACCAGAGCATGGCTATATATATTATTATATATAAATATATTATATTTTGCTTTGAAGGTGGCAAAGCGGTAATTATTTAAAAATCCTGAAGAAGGGGTTTTTTGAAAATATTGAAGGAAAAGGTGAAAGAGTATGGCTTAAGACACCTCCGTGATTAATTATACGTGTATCAAGCAAGTCATGACATAGTTATGGAGCCATAAAACCTGAAGTGGAATGGTCCTTTGATATGCAGAAAATTGATCAGAAGCAAGAAGGTCCGACCAAGGCCAGCCTGCGAGGACTTTTGCATTTGCATTCAATCCCCTTGTCACAGAGCTTTGCTCAATCTCGCACTTGGAGGCCACCAAGGGGAAGTTTAAGAAAAATGGTCTCTTACAGCTGGTGGTCTTCTAATAGAGGTTCAGTTTAATAGATTCAATGATTAGCGTAAAATCACCAGTGGGTTGCCGACTATATGCGCTGTCTTAGAACACAGTTTCAAAAGTATATCTATTGGAAAAAAATATTAATGCATTAGAATGGTCTAAGGGAGAGAGAATATTTTAATTTAATGAGCAAATCTGGTACAATACAATCCTCGCAGAAACAATCCATCTCTAGAAAGGAATTTAAAAACTAAACAGGGAACAAATATTCTTTCATTTAATTATTAGTTTTTAGTAGTAGCCAGAAATCATTTGGCCTGCAACACGCGAAAAGGGGCATTCGGACATTTGCGTAAAGTGTCGTCTCGGATCAGCCTGCGCAGTCCGCGCAGGCTAATCCGAGACGGCACTTTACGACAACATTAGATTTTGTTCTACAGTAGACTTGCGCAAAACAGAAAATAACCTAACAACGGAAAGTGTCGTCTCGGATCAGCCTGCGCGGACTGCGCAGGCTGATCCGTGACGAAGCTTTACGCTTCGAATGCCCCTTTTTGCATGTTGCAGGCCAAATGATTTCTGGTTATTACTCGAACAAATTGACATGAAATGAATGACCTCTATTACCATATATTACACGCTTGAATTATTGTCCAAGCCTGGCTTCGGCTAATGTCGACTGCATGCGGAACTATGTCAACATTTTCAAACTCTTTATGCGGCTTATAGGTTCATCGTGTTTTTAATAAATACTTAAAATACTCGAAATAAACATGAATTTGTTGGTTTGAATTGGTAATACGTGGCGGGTGACATAGATCTTAGATGCACTTTCTGTACTGTCTGATCTTGATTTATGTCATCCGCAAACGCTTCTTATTTTGACTATGGCACAGTAAGCCTTGGGTCAAACCCGACATTTACCGTTAACAGAATTTGCGTATCGTCCGATTACACCCGATCATATAAATATTCACTCTTTAATTATTCTTTGCATAAAGGTCAATTTCAAGTCAATTTATTCGAGTAATACTAATAAAAACTCACATATTGTTATTTCATTTTCTTTTTACTGCCAAAATTCTCCCCGTATCCGACAGAGTAGATCTAAGATCTTAATGCACATTTTGTCTGCAAAAAGCGCTTTAAGTTGCGCTTTGCACCGTTACTGTTATCTAAGTCCACTAGGACTCGATACAAACCTAGCAGTTTAGGGAATCCATGGCGCCGATGGTAACTGTAGAAGTCCCAAGTTGTTTGCCATACTGGTCTTGGCAGTAACAAACGGAGCCGGTACATCCAATGCTGGCGTAATTTCCGTTCGCTTCGCACGAGAACATTCGACCAATCAATCCAGTCTGCATGTAGGTGTATTGGTCACGTGCACACTCTAAAATTTAACAGGGGAATTTTTCAAATCCTTACCAGACAACAAAATTTTAGATCTTTTTAAATTCAAAGCATTTGCAGAAGACAAACTAAATAAATCTTCCCCAAATGATCTTTACAGCTGTTCAAAACATTTTGGGAAAAGCAAAAAACAAGGTGGTTACCACCCTTTTTTTTTAAAGTTTTCCTGCAATTTTTTGTTAGTCTTTTTCTTCCGGACAGTCAAAACGATACATCGTTTGGTAAAGGGATTCATGTGGTTTATTTCTGTCATTTGCATATATATACATGTATATACTGCACTTGGTTCACTCGCAGTATGAAAACAAGTCCGCGAGAATGTAATTTTGTAGCATTTACTTCACGCTACAGGTTGCATTAAAATCTTACATAATTTTAAATCTTTACTATAGGACAAAATTTTGTGATCAATCAAACTGAAAAAAAAAACCCACGCACAAAATTGATAAATAATTAAATAAATAATAATAAAAAAAAAAAAAATTTGTGGGCCAGCATTTTCTCCTTTTTCTACAATGTTTTTAAAAGCCTTCTTCTCCTTAGATTGTGTGGAACAGAGTTAATCTTAGTGAGTCATGCCGTAACTAATGGATTTTGAAAGGGTTGCTTTTCAAGAAATTTTTCCAGAATGACAACTATCTGGATGAATTGTGTGTCCGTGATTTACATACACTGAAGCTGAATAAATGTGATTTTTATTGATACTTAACTAATATCCAATCATTATTTTGGATGCAATGACGATTTCCTATTTCTTTGCAACGGACAGTGTACACTAAGACTAGATTACTGAGCTTAAAATTTTACTATATGAAAAACTTGCCTAAGAACACTTTATATCTTTAATCTTTCACATCTCGAATGATCCGTATACCTAACAACTCGAACTCTAGTCAAATTTGGAACAAGCAAGCTCATAAGGACAACTGAAATGTACTTGCTTATTCCTTATAAAAACGTTTTTCAGGACCATATTTGATTTTGCAGAAAGTGTAGATCAAGATCAGAATGCACAGAACGGGGCTCTAGAAAGGGATAACACATCGTCAAGTGCTTGCCAAGTGTAGGAACAGTGCAGGATCAGCACATTTACCAAACAGAGGACCTCTGGCAGCTCACTTTATACAGATTTCTTGCTTAAGAGAGAGGGCCATTAAAACTGTTTTACTGTATTTCCTCAATTTTCTAACTAACTTGTTTTTGATCTTTTAAGTCTTAGGCTGCTAAGCGCGACTTACTGACCTTTTGCAGACAGTGTAGATCAAGATCAGAGTAAACAGAACGTGCAGTCTGATCTTGGATCTACACTGTCCGATAAGGAGATAACTTTCTCTAAAAACACCTTTTAACCCTTTACCAAATAATCCCTGGTTTTTAACGACCTCGAGGAAGAAGCCTTCTGAAAACACTGTGGGAAAAGGAGAAAATGCTGGTAACCAGCATTTTCTCCTTTTGCCACAATGTTTTCTACTCTTCCAAAGTCAAGTTTCAAGTTTTGAGTCATATTTATTTTGTGGTCTGCAAATGCTTTCAATTTGGACATGTCTAAAATTTTGTCGTTTGGTAAAGAAGAGTTAAATAGCACAATTTGGGTTTTCACTATCGGCTTGAAAGTTTCATATTAGTTATTTAGGAGGATAAGGTTAAGAGACTTAGCTGTGTGTACTTACGGCAGTTCATGTTTCCGGTTTCCCATCTGTTCACCATGTAGCCGGAAATGGGTTTACCATCAGCAGTCACGCAATAAGCCCTGCAATTATATTCCATTGTACGCTGTACGTATCTATACTCAACAGCAAAAGAAACGCATATATTTTCTCGAGTTAATTTTATTGATCATTCTAAGAAAATTCAGTAGTTTGGAAGAACCATTTCAAACTTCAGTTCATTTCACTCAGAACTTCAGAAAAACTATTTCATTAAAGTCTGTACAATTTTGTTCATGACGTGTCCAAAATAAGGCACTATCACAACTGACTTTTTTTAGAGCATGCCCCTACTCCTCCATGCGTTTCTTTTACTGTTGAGTATATGTATTTGTAAATACTGTACATAACTTAAAACACTAATTTTCAATATAATGAAAATAATGTAATGGGAAATGTAATAAAAAAAAGTTTGTTTTAAGTTCAAAAAAATTGCGTTTTATTCTTCATGGAAAGGCTGATGGCCGGAATATTGATAAAGAGCCGAAAATATGTTTGATATTTAAAGTTAAATTTCCTGTCAGAGGTTTACTGCGTTAATTAATTATTAATTTTTTCAACTGATTCACTGATCTGAAACCCGCATCTGCATATAATTGACATTTCGGTTACAGAGTAAGAAAGACCAATCCGATCCAACTTTAATATTACTACAAAATGTATATCGTGTGACGTTGAACGTTTACTAGCGGAAACATCATCGTATCCGTATTCACCCACTATTCTTAGAACTTCTTTAGTCTTATTCTTTAAGATTTTGTAAATTTGAAAGAAATACAAGTTCTCATTGGCTAAGCCATTTGGCTTTGCCAGTCAGAAGTTGTGTTCGTTTTAAATTTAGAAAAATATGGAGAAAAGGGCTAGGATTTTTATTTAGAAATGGAATTAAATGGATAACATTTTTTTTCGTATGGAGACACAAATATCAAAATCTAACATACAGAAAGAAAAGAAGTCTGTCGTAGCAAGACTTTAAAAAAAAAAAAAGAAAAAACGGCCAAAATAAATCTAAAATCAGACTCCACGTCCTATGCAGTCTGAATCAGATTTACATTCGGATCCTCGCCATCGTAAGAGTGAAGTAAATTCTCGCTGCTCATTCTTTTACCAGCCCCAACACTGTCGATACATGTGGTAAGTTTTTCGTGCATCTCGATCCGTTTGGTTCACCCAAAAAAACATAACGACAGGAAATTTTTTTTATGTTAAGGTAATGATGGGTCAGCAAGACTGGGGGATGGGAGGGGGTGGAAAGGGAGGGTCTCCAAATCTAAGTAGTCATTGGACTGAATTGAAAAAAAACCTAGTTCGATAACCACTGACTGCACTAATCATAAGGGAGTGCCATAGGAAGTAGAGGAGCCCCAGCCTAGTACAGCGAGTACTCGGTATCACGTAAATAGGTTAAATGTCCATGTGACATTACAGACGTATTGTTGAAAGCGATGTAAAACGAATTTAAAGACTTATATGTAAAAGCGGGTCAATGAGTTTATCAATCGATACGCACTGGGATTCTGCGAAACGCATTTGTTAAATAAAGAAATGTTTTGGGGAGCAATGTAAGGCCATTCCAAGATATAAATGTCAAAAAAAAAAAAGAATATCCTCGAATCCAATCCATGAATTAACTGATAAAGTGATACGTACTGGGATCCTGCGAATTGCATTCCGAGGAAGTCGCCAGAGGCTGGATCACACCTTGGTTTCTCGAGGCCAAGAAGCATGTTGTTGGAGGCAGCGAGCTTTGCGTTCACTTCGGCGAGTTTCTGAGCGCAAGGACCTATAAACAAGACTCAAAGTTAAAGACGATCGCTAAAGTTTCATCGCATTTGGCATGGTGATTGCTCAAGATCTGATCTGCGAGAAAAAAGTAGAAGAAATAAAAAGGGTCACGTCCCTTTAAGAATATTTCAAGCACTTAAAGTAGTGTACCCTAAATGAGCCAAGAATGAAATTCAACCAAACTAAAAACCTTTTCTAGATAAAAATTGATTGATTATTATTTCATTTCATTGGTAAAACATCAAACTTAATAAGACGAATCATATTTTTCAGAGTTTAGTATGTCATTTTTTCTTAAATATTATCTCTATATCTGTCTAAAATGCATCTTTACTTGGGGAAAAAGAGAGGGGGAATAACCAGTTATACTTTTTCAAAGAGAAAACTCTTTGGTTTTAGTGAGGCCCGAACCTGGGGTCTACAGGTTACGAATCCTACACTTTACCATAGAGCCATGCAGGACGCCATCAATTCCAGTTGTTCTATTATGAACAACAAATCAGTATATCTTATAACGAGTAAAATGCCCTACTGGCCAAGCAATGTCCAGTGCTGAGCTTGCTAAATTAAACACGAATACTGATGATCAAATGATCTTTTCAATCAGGAAAAAGACATAAGAATTAATGAATGGACTTTTCCCGATTTCGAGAAACAGCCTAAAGGTTGCTATTTCCAGGTTTTTTCGGCCAGAACAATTATCAATGTAGCGGACGGTGAGGTCAAGATCAGACTGCACATTCTGTGGGGTCTGATTTTAATCTGCACCCTTCCATTCAGTGGCTTAAGCCAGTTGCAGCGATTTCGGATAAAATCAATCCGATTCACTAAAATAGACTAGAGTTCAGCCTCGACAATGCAGTTAAAAATGCTCAAACTGAACTTTTTTCATCTTGTGCTTCTTTTCAAATATAGAAACAGATGTATAGGATCTGACATAGCTTGGAATATGAGATAAAGTTTTATGATAGGAGTCTAGAAAATATTACCAAGCGAGTCTTTTGCGAGCTTAATAACATTTGATAGATGAGTTTGATAAAATTTCATCTCAAAAGTCGACGAATATCACATTCTTTTTATCGCATAACGATATCTTGCGATTTATCGGTCAGCATATGCAAAATCTTACATGCACACATGTAATCACGAAAAATAAAACCCGATTCATTTCTCTGAACAAAGTGATTCAATGACGTAATAAATGACGTCATACTTTACTTGTCTCAAATGTGTGTAAGATAAGAAAATTCATAATGGTTGTATTATACACATAAGTTCGATTAATTAAAGGAATCAAGAAAACCATAGTTTTAGGTCTTCAAGATAGGCCTATCTTGTTTTTCCTGTGTCTTCGAAAGCTTTTTTCAAAACTATCTAGAGGAAAGCAGCATTTTTACCCTTACACTGCTAAGTACGACTCAATACGCATTTGCGCACAGTTTAGATCAAGAGTAGACTCCGCATAACGTGCAGCCCTATCTTTGACTACACTGTCTGCAGTGAGTTGCTTTTCGAAACGACAAGGACTGTCAACTCGTAATACTTGGGTTTTACCATTGGATCAAAGGTTTTGTATAACTTTTAAATAGTTTACCTCTTTATCACACGAGTAAATTTCACACTTTTCCAAATTGATAACATTTGCAGACAAAGATTTAAATATCGCTCACATGGGGACAACTGTCTGTAAAGGACAGAAAGTATTGTGGGAAAATAAAAAGGCTGGCTTAGCAGCATATTTTCCTTGTCGCACAATATTTTCAGAAATTTACTTCTTCCGTATTGTTAAAACTCGGGATTGTGTAGTAAAGGGTTAGGAACTGACTTTTTCCCCTTACAGGTATATTTTAGAAGATATCGTAACAATTTGGGTGAAAGGGTATTTGTGTGTTCCATGAGGAATACACTGTACATCGTAGGAAAAGGAGCAATTACTTAATTGTTTCTACAATTGCTCTTCAATAATAATGCTCCAGCGTTGTCTACTGAAGTGGCTTGAACATTAAATTTGCATGGTCACATTCGTAAACAATGATAAATACTTACCAGACGAGCTGTCTCTAGCTGGAAGTAAAAACAAAAACATAAAGAACTTATCATAGCTAAAAACCAGAACCATTCGCTATTTACATTATCTCTGTCAAGTTTTCGATAAAGGTAAAGTGTCGGGGTTTTTTTTACATCTCTCTCTCTCTCTTCTTCTTCTCCTTCTTCTTCTTACGATTCCAAACCTGCATTATTGTCTGTCTTCGTGCATGCCTAATGTTTGCCTGACTTTCAATTTCTAGTTGTCTTGCCAGAGCTACCCTTATGCCTGCTCCTATAACATTATCTGTAATACTCGACCCGAAAGGCGAAGATCACAAAAAATGGTAGAAGTAATGTACTGATTCAAAAAAGAAATGCTGGAAAAACTAGATAACTGCAACAGTATTGATATGAATAGCAAAATTACCTTGTACAGAGGGAAAGTTCGTGCATGTATATGTCTTGGGATCACAGTACATGTTGGCACCACACTGGTTTGTCGGCGGGATTCCGAGAAGGAAATCTGGCATGCATTTATCACCCACGCCTGAAATTGTTCAACATCAGATATCGGGTAATCTTATAAAATTGAAACCTAGATTGATTGATTGGATGAAATTTTACGCCGCTTTCAACATTATTTCAGTCATATCACGGCGACAGTTCACATATGCATGTATTTCCTTGGGTTTCATCGGTGCTAGGCTGGAGCTCTAAGGTGTCTTACCTAAGGACACTATAGAGCCCGATGGAGCCAGTGGGCCTCCAGGTCACGAGTCTGACACTTTACAACTGAGTTACGCAGGACCCCTGAAACCTAGATTACACAAACATGCAATGATTGAAATCGTCTGTAATTCGAGTATGCATTTGACCAAGAAACTAGATCTAGAAAGATATATCAGTCCGGTTGGATTATCAACATTTCAGTGAAAATCTAGTCTAATCCATGTTTTGATTATAAATGCACGAGCCATGTTCTGGCAAAAGGGGAGGGGGACTTAATGCATCTTCGTGATGTATTATAACAAGCAAGTCAGATGGATCCATAAAATCCATTTAGTCTAACGAGTGACTGGATCTTGAGGAACTGTTGTCGTTGGACATCCAGAAAATTCACCACTAGCAAAAAGCTTCGACTGAATTCAGCATTCGAAGACTGCACCGGCTGACGGGGATCGACACTTTTGCAGATGTACTGAGCCCCCATTTTCACAGTGCTTGGCTCAGTCACCACTTATATAGAAGGTTAAGAGTTGTCATTCATATTAATTACATGTATTTTTTTTATTTTATTTTTTTTGGGGGGGGGGGGAGGGGTTAACTCTTCCAGTGCCAAACAATATAAACCCGATCTCTTTTAGCGGCTTAAGATATAATCTTTTGAAACTCAGAAGGTTTTTAATCTTACAGGCCGTATGCATGACTTAAATAGTGGACAATATAGATCCAAGATCGTAATTTATCCTGTCACTTCCGGGTTTACCTGACGGATAACAGGGTGCCGTATATTTTTTTTGTTATCCGTCAGTTGGTCACATGACCGCTAAGTGCGCACCTGCTGACTGGGACTATTTTCAACCAAGCGTCTTACTGCCGTAATGAATGAATCAATCGCTAGCGAATACTTTTGCTCGTTTAATTAATAGTCTGTTATGTTAAAACACATTGTCTTCTTCGCCACAATATTTTTCTGCGGAGATACGTCACGTTTGATAATTATGACGTAGCCAATATCATTCATGACGTCATTATTACAGCTACATATCCAGAGGGTTATGTAAACACGGTTCTTCATTTCAAGTTTCTCATAGATCTAGTGAGAAAGATGTCAATATGTGCCTTATTTCGAGCGAAATGTTCAATTTAGTCGGATTTTTGGATTATAATTCAGAAAAAGGATAAATAAAATAGATGGTTGGTGTCTTGGATTAAGAAAGTCGATCAGGCTCGGCTCCGGAAATTTATTGAAGGTACGGTCTTTATCAATGTTTTTTTTCCGTTTGTTTGTTTTGTTTTGTTCCGTTACAGTGAGTGACAGGATAAATAGAATAGATGGTTGGTGTCTTGGATGGGTTAAGTTTATCGGGCTCGGCTCCGAAATTTATCCGGTTCGCCTTCGGCTCACCAGATAAATTCCTCCGCCTTGCCCGATAAACTTAACCCATCCAAGACACCAACCATCTATTCTCTATATATACCACCCGCGAAAGCCTATGTTTTCGCCTATGTGTATCCATCGTATTTAACTTTTTATTTAAATGTGTTGTGTGCTATAGTTAACGCCATGTTACATGTATGTATATTCAGTGCTAAAATGAATGATAAATAAACAGGTCATTAACGGATCCTAGGACTAAAATGAGCATACGGCCGTTGATAAAACGCATCTCTGTATTCTTGGAACTGATATTCTACTTGGCTGAAACAAAAGGCTGGAGTCAAATAAAACATTATCTTGAAATTGAAAGATACTGTACAATGTATTTGCCATTTGACAGCAAGACATGCGACTTAGTGACCTTTATTGATGTCATTATACACCTTATCTCAGTGGCATACTTAGAAGTGAAAAAGACAATTTGGGAGACATTTACACATCTTGTCTGTCTGTCATACGTCGCAAGCGTGCTCAACTTCTTCGCTACCAAAGAGCTTTTGTCAACAGCATAGGTCAAGATCAGATGCACAGAACGTGCAGGCTAATCTTGCACCAACACAATGCGCTATTTAAACTATGTCTAAATAACTTTAACATTGCAGGTGAAATCTTCTTTTAGACATAAGAAAAAACTAGAGTTTATAATACTTTCAGCTTCATAGACGAAAAACAGGGGCTTTTGAACGACATAGGTCAAGATCAGATTGTATAGTAAAATGCTGTCTCATCTTGTATCTCTGCTGTAGTGTAGTTCAGTCTCGCCTACAAATAGCAATCTTTCTGTCTTTCAGTGGATTTGTTGTTACAGCCGTCAAAAGATGAAAAGTTAAAACATTTGGAGCTTAAAAGGTTAAATCCACAAATATTACCATACAATAGAACAGAGGGTCAGCTTTCCAATTTCAGAGACAACAACAGAATTAATGTATTTAACATGGGATCTGATATAGCCTGACTCTCAAGGTAAAATGGTATCAAACTAGTCTGGAAGAGCGTTGTTAAGTAAGTCATTGGCCATTTTTGAAAATGTTTCAAAACAGAATATCTACGCTGCTCGCTTTTTAGTCCAGCCCATTGCTTAACCCTTAGGCTGCTAAGTGCGACTCACTGATTTTTTGCAGACAGTGTAGGTCAAGACCTGACTGCAAAACGTTCAGTCTGATCTTTGATCTACACTGTCCGATGAGGGCTTATTTTCCCCCAAAAAAATACCTTTGACGTAGCAAATGTTGATTTTTTACGATTGGCTTAAATGTTTCAGTTCACTTATACAGCTAGTTAGGGGTTTCATTTTACTGTATTTCGATTGTCGAAACAGACCTAATTGACATATTTGGCGATGAAAGAGTTGGTTTTGAGAGAAAAGACCGGGATGTGTGTTATCAACGATCCTACAACCATGAAAATCCTATTTGAAATTTCACATTGCTCTTATCGTATGACAAAACTAACAGATGTCGCAGGACAAGTGGAAAATAAACGATCTCTCTAAGGGTATAGTTCTTACAAATGCGAAACATGCTCGATAACTTTCCCATCATAAGAGCAGTCCATTTATAATCACACGGATAAGCGTACGGCCATTGATAAGACGTTTTCTCGGCATATTCTGGCAGAAGATCACCACTTTATTTCATGCTTTCCGGTAGGTTATCGAGAAATATCGTTGAAATATTTTTCGATATTTCATGGTTACGACCAGTGAAAATACTGATTTTTATATTCTAACTCTTCAGTTGAAGGCGGAAACAGTTGTCCCCGCGTACTAGTTACCTAGGTAAAATGCGCGTGCCTCACAACCAGATGGAAACATGACGTAATTTACCTTACATTTCTCGCGCTTGACGTAATATTGTGATGCATTGCCATGCGGAGGGGGGTACGCAACGGGGAATAACCGAGAAGAACTGTACTGGATTTTGATTAAGTTCCCCCAGAAAGAGTTAAAAACATGAAATAAATATATTTTTTTTCACGGTGAAAGATCAAAATTTACAATTATCCTCTATTTATTATATGTATAATGTACCGTACATGTACTGTTTCATATTACGGCTACTGGATCTTTAGTCAATAAAGCCTGCGTTGATCCTCAGTAGACGCACTGGTAATGTTGGTATCCTGTGGCAAGATAATGAAGATCATCAGCCATGTGCTGATGAAACAAGAGAAAGGCACGCTCATTTAATCAATGAAACAACAACCAAATAATCAAAAAATAAAACAATCCAACAACAAACAAATCATTGTTAATATATTATACCTAGTTCATTGATGCAAGCATCGCAGCAGCCACAGAATCCGGCATTCTGTTTGACAGTACCGGCACAGTTGTCCGAGTTTACGGCCGCACACCTCACGGTGGCGCACATATCAGGCGTACACACAATGGCGCTGGCATACGCCACGAACCCCAGGAAAACAGCGATCTTAAGCATATTCTTCTTTTTGTATGTTGTTGAAGTGGAATTCTTGTTATAAAATCGTTTTAGAAATGGGAACAGTGGCGCGGACCGACAGTTTTATACGTGTCCCAAATGAGAACAATAGATAAGTATTTCGAAATTTTATCCCTTTGCCTTAAACATTTACCTGGTTGACTACCAGCAAAATACTCAACTCGTAGAGCTTAATTGCATTAAATTGGCTTACAGTATATAGCTAAAAGCATTAAACAATCCTTGTTAGAGTTTGTTTTTGTTTTGGGGGAAATTGTTATTATTATTAGTATTATTATATTTGGGGTAAACTACTGATAAGTACCACGAAAGACTTTTCTCTGCAAACGAAAAGAAGCCGTACGGTTACATGCAGTGAAAAGATGTAAATTTGAGTTCAAATTACGGTTGGCCTATAAAGGTTTCCAGCCTACCTACAGTAAACATCCACACTATTGCATTTTCGAAGCTTCTTTCTCCAGAAAAATCACTGTAGTTGCAAGCGTAGATGCCGGACCACACTGCACGTTCTGTTCAGTCTGATTTTGAAATACACCGTCAGAAAAAGATCCCTGCGTTCAGACAGGCAGTCTTATAGGGGCTGAATTCTTTTCTTAGTGTTCATCCTTTTCAATGCTAGTTTAAAACTCCCTCAAGGCTGTTTGTAAAAACCCTGAAATTCTTTGTAAAATAAGTGTTGCTTCAATTTACATTGTTCTTACAGCGAGCTTTGGTGACATAGGTCCTGATTCACCAGCCATCTTAACTCCATTTTTTTAATAATTCTAGATTTATAAAGTGACGTCATAACTTATAGGCTTAACCCTTTCCCAAACAAACCCGTGTTTTATCGACTCTGAAAGAATGTCTTTTGAAACATTGTGGGATAATGAGAAAATGCTGAATATCGCAAATTTCTCTTTTTCTTCGCCAAAGGGTAGTTCAAACATGGGATTGTTTTGATGAAAGATTATAAGAATTGTGCAATCTTTCCATTTAAACGAGACTCTCCCAGCCCACTCAGACATACCTGATAAGAACTCTAAATGTACATGTAGAAATTATGTTCACGATGTAGTAAAATTGCGTTATTAAAATTGAAGCGTTTTCTCCAAACAACGTACGTGGGGTGATCAGAAAGAACGTGGACCAGTGCCGGTATCGGAATATCATTATAAAAAACAACTTGGAGTGTTTACTATTTTTGAAAGTAACCTCCTTTGAGTTCTATGCACTTACTAATTCTTGATTTCCACGTGCGAAACACGTGTGCGAGCGCGTCACGTGACATTACTCTCAAGGACCCGGTCATAGCGAGGGTTAGCTCCTCTCTACTCTTGTAGTGCGTGCCACATAGAGAATCTTTCAAAACAGGAACTAGTAAGATGTCACATGGAGTCAGGACTAAATTTTAAGGGGCATTGGTTGGTGTTTCTATGTTTAGTTTTTGCAACGTTTCTTGTCCAAGCGTGGCTTTGTGAGCTAGGGCGTTATCTTAGTGTAAAGTGACGTCACCCCGCAGGACTTCAGGCTGTTTTTTCCGTATGGTGTTTGTGAAATTTATTTGAATAATGTTGGCATAAAACTCAGTATTGACTGCAGTATGTATAGATACAACATGATGTAGAGGAAAAAAAGGAGAACAGAAATACATGATGTATAGCTTTACCAAGTGACTTAGAGAGGTTGGCTTTACCAGCGGAAGGCGATGTTGGATGTTTCCATACAGTGCTTTATTGTTTAGATTCAGTCTCGTTAAAGTGTGCCTATGTTTCATCGCTTGTTCCAATACGATGGGTAAAGTTTGACCCGTCTATCCTAATGCGTTCTGAAGTTTCTTAACAGATTTCGACCCTAACCCCCATTTTCTCGGGCGTCAGTTGCCGAGGTACCCACCTTAAGCAAACACACGGCATTCCAAGATTCTCAATCAAAATCTTCTGAGCACTTTTATATGAAATGTTGTATGTGTCAACTATTTTCCTGACAGTATCTCGATGATTTTGTTTTGCACGCTACTCTACACACGTTATGATTTTGTCTGTGATTGATGTTGATGGACAGCCAGATTTAGGGCCATCTTTAACAGTATCGCACCCTTGTCTAAATTGGTCCGATCCATGTACGAATATCAGAATTCTTTAGTACAGAGTCCCCTTAAACTGTTTCTCAATCGGTTTTGATTTCCGATAAATATTTTCCGAGTTTGACGTAAAACTTTATGATTACTCTCGGCTCAAATAAAACGTCGTCCGACATTTTGGACCACTAATGCAGTATATGACATCATGAGAATGACGTCACACTTTACCTACTTGAATAAGACGACATTTGAAAGCTTTAGTCAGTTACCAGATAATTAATGCTCATCTATACAAATTTTTGTAATCCTACGTGTAGTAGTTTTCAAAAAAACGATGTGGTCCGCGATCTTTTTGATCACCCCTCGTACATGTAAACCACTATACGTTCTTTCCACTGTCTGTCTGTCTGTCTGTCTGTCTGTCTGTCTGTCTCTCTCTCTCTCTCTCTCTCTCTGTCATGTCTCTCGCAGTCTCTCTCTCTCTCTCTCTCTCTCTCTCTCTCTCTCTCTTATGATATAGTTTTTGATCTTCGCCTGAAAAAGAAAATGGACATTTTATTCTAGATTTGATTGACGACCTTAACAATGTTGATGACCACGGTCAGATAATGGTCACCATGGTGACAAGCATCGTGAAATTGGTAACCGTGAAGACGATCACCAGCAGATGATAAGTCTTTTGTAGCGGACCTCTATACCTGTTAGTTCTGTTTGTCCGTCCGTCCGTCCGTCCGTCCATCTGTCTGTTAGTCATTCCATGTCTGTCTCTGTCTCTCTCTTTCTATAACAGCATTTGGACTTTATGTTAACATTTAAGAATTAAGTCAAGAAAACTTCAGGTTTCCCGTTTAGATTAAAAAATTCATCTTTAAAAAAGTACATGTATAGGCTCTCCATTAGTTATTTTTTTCAAACTATTTCAAAAGCAAGGGCATCATGAAGTGCCCTCAAAGAGAGAGTCACGCCAAATACTGTAATACAAAAAACAAATGATATATTTGTATGCTTTTATCAATAATACTACATATCATAGACAGACTACACAGATCAAACCGTTTTATTTTGCATTTACGTCAATATAGGTCATGCTCTGAGTAAAGGGTGCTTAAAAAGCATCCGCAAAAATTATCGACCAATGTCAGCCTGCCCAGTACGGGCTGGCTGACATGGGTGGAAACTTTTTGCTGTTTCTAAATCATCTGCATATCCAAGGACCATTCTATCTCAGGGTGCTGTCAATTTCTAGACAAACTGGATCAAGTTGTAATAATTTTCTGTAACAAAATATCAACTTTCTCCACATAAATGTTTTTTTTTTGTCAAAATATAGTTTCATGCAGCTGTATGTTTGTTAAGCTGACAGCAAAACGGATGGCACAGTCCATGCAGTCTGAATTTGGATCTAGATCATCTACGACTGGAATATTAACTGCTTGAAGATTGATTTATTGGTTGTATGGTGTTAAACGTCGTTTTCAACATTATTTTAGTTGCACATATCGAGGCGGCCAGTGCACCTATCTGTGCTTTCCTGGAGTTTCTTTTACCAGTACTCCACACAATATTTTTTCCAAGCCACTGGCTGCTTTCCGACATAACCATCGTCGAAACAATGGTCAGCGGTGAGAGAGGAATGAATCCTGTCACAATGACCATCATCAATCCTCGGAAAGAAATTGGCCGAGCCGGGGATCGAACCAGCAACCCCTTGTTCTCAAGTCCTGCATGCTACCGACCGAGCTACCGGGGTTCAGCAACTGTATGAAAAAATGTTCTGTCATTTCTAACGTTTTCACAAAAGAAGAGTTCATGTAATTATGTTTCTCGATAAAGGAGTTATCACCTTACCAGACAAAAATGGGGTTTAACCCATTACCACACAATCCCGACTTTTAACTACCCTGTGAAAGAAGCCTTTTGAAAACATCGTGGGAAAAGGAGAAAATGCTGGTAACCAGCATTTTCTCCTTTTCCCACAATGTTTTTTACCCTTCCCAAAATAATTTTTTGATTTTTCAGCCACCTTTGTGTTGTCGTCTGCAAATGCTTTCAATTTGGACCAGTCTAAAATTTTGTCGTTTGGTAAAGAGTTAATGCATCTCCGTGATGCATTATACTAAGCTAACCATCATATGATGGTAAATCCTTAAAATCCACCCTGTATAACAACCGAATGAATCATTAGGTAGACCGGTCGTTTGACATGCAGAAACTTGACTAATAGTAAAAAGTTTCGACCCATATCAGCCTGCGCAGTCCGAACAGGCTGACATGGGTCGATATTTTTTGCAGGTACATGACTCATTTCAAGGGGACAAATAGTTGTTGCTCGTTTGCCCTTGCTATGATAAAAATTCCATTGTTGGAGAAGAAGAAAACAATGGTAACAAACAAATATCCTTTTCTCACACTTATTTTCAAAAGTCTTCCTTATTACGGCCGCAAAAAAGCACGGGGTTGTTTGGTCTTTGACTGCAATAAACCGACTTTATTATTGTGAAACGGGCGGACTGACACATCCATCATGCTTGTCCAATTCTATTGCTTGTACGCGAACGTGATTCGTCCATGGAGTACACACTTTGTGACGTCATAGGAGAGCAAGCGGTGACTCACGACGTCGATATGACAGCTAGTCAAATAGAAAACGACATCGTGAAATAAGCGCTACGTAATGTTTATAAACCGTAACATCGGTGCGTGTGTATAACTGTCCGTTTAAAGGAGTTTACATCAATTGTATATTGTCTTTTTATTACAGAAAAGGAACGTGTTAACATTCTGTTGTATATTCATGAACGGAACTTTAACTTTTTTTCGAAGAGTTACTTTATGTGTTAATGCTTTTGCCATTATATGCCACATAGATATTTCTGACGCGTGTACACAATTCAAAACGTTTTAAACACTTAATCAATTTGTGGTACATTTTAAGTTGGATGAAAACGACCCAAAATGGCGAATATCATTCTCGTTTTGTTCGTGTTAGTCTGTCTTCAATACACAAAATGTCAGTCTGATCTCGTTGGTGACACACTCGATAATACCAAAGATGCTGTGCAAAACGCGGCAGATCTTACTTTAGAACCAGTCCTAGATACGGCAAAAGATATTGTGGATAACGTTAAAGATGCTACAGATAACGCGAAAGATAAAATTGAAGATATTCGTGAAGGTCTGTTAAATCCATACAAGAAAGTAATGGAGATGTTTAAAATCGATAAGGTGGATGATTTTACAGAAGGCGTTCTGGAGAAAATGGTGGACAAATATGTCAGCCGTTTTCATTGCAGTCTGGGCCTTATGAAAAGGTCACAGATGTGCCCTTCAGCACTGGTAAGTGTTCAATTTGATCCTTTTCGGGGAAACGCTTTTATAACAATTCGTCATCGATCAAATGACCTAACCGTTCAACAAAGGGTCCCGCGTCTTTACAGTCTTAGGGAAATAAGCTGTTGAAAATATTATGTTCAAAAGAGCAAACGCAAGTAATGAAATTTTTCTGCTTTAAGACAGTGCTTGCTACACTTCCAAAGACAAACTCCGTAATTCCAGCACATTTGATTAATCGACAGTGTTAGCATTCACGTATCCTGCAAATCTCTTGATTTGTGCTTCTATAATCAGATTTCAAACTATGCTCAAGGGTGTTTTTTCTTAAAGATTAAGTTTCAGAACTTATTTACATAGATATAAAAATCAAAGGCAAAAATCTATCTGACCTTTGGTTGACTGTATTGTCAGCCGTCGAAAAGGGTCGAAATTATACATTTGGCTCTGAAAAAAAAAAATAAGATCCTAATTTAGAAATGCAACATCGCTAAGATTATTTCGTGAATATGGTCCGTACCTCTATGTCTAAATAGAGCCAAACCAAAGTGGCAACGGTTAACGCAAGAAAATAACCACATCGAAATGCTATTTAAAACTCCCTAACTTTTGTAAAAGGTTACATTTAGGGGTTTTGATTGCATAAAGCGCACACTAAGGCTGCTCAGAGCGACTCAAGAACCTTTTCGGACAGTGTGGATCAAGATCAGATTACACAGAAAGTGCAGTCTGGTCTTGGATCTACACTGTCCGATAAGGAAACCCCCCCCCCCCCAAAAAAAAGAAAAGAGAAAATCCTTCGAAATCACCATTTTTTTTATTCTATCGGCTGAAAAGCTTTATTACACTTAATTAGCAGGTTAAGGGTCAAAAGAGGATGATGCTTCATTTCCAGTTTTGTGAACTAACCAAGTACCCGCTTTTTTTTTTTTGTCACTTTTGTGTTGAATTCAAGTGACTGTGAATATCGAAGCTGTCAAACTGTCAAAGCTAACAACTCGTAAGGTTGGGGATCGCACGACGTTCTTATCTCGTTTTCGACTATATTCAAAACCCTTTTGGAACTACCCGCATTAAAGTGCTGATACTGATTCGGTTTCTAGAAGGAGAATGATCAAAGTTTCAAAGCCTTGCTTCACTGTCGAAGCTTACAATTAAATTAAACCTAGTGTAAAGGGAAAACAAGACCTGCAGATTCATCTACCAGCCAGTAAAAAAATGGGCCCGGCCGGGTAGCTCAGTGGTAAGCGCATCTGACTCGTGACCTGGAGGTTGCGGGTTCGATACCCGGTTGCGGCGAACCTTCTTTCCGGCCATTTTTTTGCCTCTCACCTCTGATGCATGTGAGAAAAGTATTTGGTGGCTTTGGAAAGAAAGTTGTGTCGGCACTGGTGTTAGAACGCCAGGAAACATACGGGTGCGTCACTGACCGCCATGATGTGACCTAAGCTGTTAAAATGGTGTTAAACTCCAATACAAACCAAACCAAGTAAAAGGTTGGGCATTTTGAATTGTTTATAGAAAAAAAAATATTGGACATATTGCTAAATGGTTTATCTACTTTGTATTGGAATCTATTATCTATTGCATTTGTCGCAGTTGCTGAAAAGTGGAGGGTAAATGAAAACCACAAGCCTAGCGGCTACATCTAGTCGGAATCACGTGGTTATGTTGTTCATTTTTAACTTTACAACAAACAACACATGGTTGCGTAGATCAGCATGACAGTTCATTTGACAGGCCCGCTGTCATTGGGACGAGTGTTAATGTCGTGGATAGTCCTAAACGAGACCAGGCAGTCATTCTGTTTGTCTACGCATGATTCATTAGCTCTACCAGACGACAAAATTTCAGATTTGTCCAAAATGAAAGCATCTACGGACGACAAATTATTTGTAGCTCAAAAGTTGATTTCCGTCTCTAAAATGTTAGAAATTATTGTGGGAGAAAGAGAAAATGCTGGTTACCACCATTTTTTCTTTTTCCACAAACTGTTTTCAAATACCTTCTTCGTTGATTTCGTCAAAACATGGGGTTGTTTGGTAACAGGTTAACCTGTTTCGGTATTCCCAGTTTTATAGAAAACTCAAGTATATAACTTTTGAAGTGCTCATCGCAGCTTTAGCTGTGTTTGCGTAGATCAAGGTCAGACCGCACAAAACATGCACGTTGTCGTTGTCACGGGAGACTGACATTCTATATCACTGCATGCTGTATCGATAGCTTCGATATAGAAAAAGACATCATGCATTATGCGGGAGAAATGCATTATGCTGGTGATGTAATATCACCAATGCATGAACAGATGCACTAGCTGATAGTTATGGTGTGCATGTGTATGTGTATTAAATAACTCAGAAATGATGTGGTAACAAATAACGGCTGGATACTTCAATTGGTGATGTTGTAATACTTTACTTAGTCTACAGAGATTAAAAAAAAAAAAGAAACTTGTAGTTACATTAGCGATAAAGAAAATAACTGTTACGGTTTAAGACCATTCATTTCAGAGCGGAGAACAAAATTGATATTTTCATAAGTAGCGGAGCCACGAGTAAGCACATTTCACGTAGCCCGTAGGAAAAGGGAGATTAATGCACCTTTGTTTAGCACTTTACCAAATCGTCGTCGCAAAATGAAAATGTGCCATGCTCTGGCAAAAGGGGGCTTAATGCATCTCCGTAATCCATCACACCGAGCAAACCATTACATACTTATGGATCCATAACAGCCACCTTTTTGAATAATCGACTAAATCATGAGGTAGACTGGTCCTTAGACATACAGTAAATTGATCAATAGCGAAAAGTGTCGGCCCAGGTCAGCCTGCGCGGACTGCGCAGGCTGACCTGGGTCGATACTTTTCGCAAATGCATTAAGCCCCCTTTTCACAGAGCAAGGCTCAAATGTTTTGTCCAAAAACAGATTGAATCATGAGAAAGAGTAAGCATTTGACATGCAGAAAATTTTACGATGGCAAAAAGTTTAGACCTATGTCAGCCTGCGCGGACTGTGAAGGCTGACATAAGTCGAGATTTTTTGCAGATGCATTAAACCCCTTTTCACAGAGCATGACTCATCTACTTTAGGTGTTCACGGATGAATTTATATCTTAATCTCCCATCAAAGCACTTTTTTTTTTTTTGTTGGTGGTAAAATCCGCTAAAAGGGCTTTGCTACCAAATTTGGTAAACAATGTTACCTGCGTTACGCGTTCATTCCATACAGTTAAACCACTATCGAGACATAGGCATCGTATCTAAGCATAGTCAAAAGCATATAAACAAGTGTATTATCTGGCAACCAGTAAACAAGACGCCCAGATGGCATAGGGCTAGTAACTTACTACAGAACCGATTGGTATAGCGTCGATTTTTTTTTTACCCTCTCCCCAAACAAACACACACAAACTTTCCAAGAGGCTCATCGATACATGTACATAGCACCAAAAGCCATTAATCGGGGGCTACTTGCCATGGTAAGACATGGTCGGATTTCGAGATGTCCACCTACAGGTCTTGAGGCAAGCTTTTAGCCATCAATGCATGTTGTAAAACATAACAAGAAATTTCTAATCATCCGTAAGCATTCGTGTATTTTCATAGCGCATTTGTGATAGAGATATACTTTGTAATTTTCAAGTGAGAAACAGTTTCATTTTTGTCTTGCCTGGGGCATTGGACTGATTTATTACGTCGACAGAGCTGATTTGCAATGTACGATAAACACACGAATTTTTATACCAATGTATTAGGTAGCATTTGAAAACACCGTCGGAAAAAGAACGATTGGTTGAACTGGTTCATAACTGGCAAACCCTACATAGATAAGAGAAGAAACGTAATTAAAAATATAAATTCTAACAATATGCCTTAATGGGATACGTGGCCTCTAAAGCTGTTTTAGATTTTGCACCAGAATTGTGCAATGACTTTTGAAACTGCCATATGATCTGTAACAATGACGTCATATCTCCTCTCATAAAAACAGGCGGAGTTCCTATTTGCAAAATTACCTTCCCATCAGTAACGCCAAAACTACATCTTATTTCACGAAACGTAACCATGCAGTTCCTTTAAGCTCACTAAAATAACATGTTTAGAAGTATCTTTTTGTGTTTTACACATGATTTTGATACACGACCAAACAGGAAATTCTAAGTATGCCCCTATAAGCTCATTTCTCGTTAAATAGAAATTAAGTGCTTAAAAGATGGATGAACTTGTGATTAAAGGATCATTTTTGATGACACATTTTTGTGTGTGAGAGGAGAAAGGACGCAGCACTGGATAGCACATAGAATAACCTATGACATCACCATGATATATTTAATAATTTACGAACATTTATATATAGGTAAATAGTTCTTTTCTGATCTAGTTATGTAAATATGTGCCTTTTTTAGTGAAAGAGGCTCATATAATAACAGATAAAACTGCCAAAGAGTGCATCAATTAGTCTATGAGTTGAAATGACCACTGAATTCGAAATAATCAATACCTGCATTGGCTTAAAAGTACCAATCTCATCTGTCGTTTTCAGATACAGTGCAGGTCAGATCAGACTGCTCAGAACGTATTTTTACAAAATTTTGTATCTCTACTGTTGATGCTTTTTGTTTTTTAGGGTGCCCTGATCTAAAAATTTGAAACTGCATTACTTTGGAAGGGCATTACAAAATATATATATATATTTTTTTGTTGTTGTTTACTATCAGAAAGATTAAAATAATATACGGAGCTTTTTAGTTGTTGTTGTTGTTGTTGTTTTTCATTCTAAAGTTGTGTCTGTTTCTTTGTCATGCATTTAACCTGGATTGATATAAGCAGAGGAAACTAAAATATAAATTCCATTTCATGAATCTTCACAAGTTGTGCATAATAATAATTCAAACTAAAAGTTGACCATTAGGATGTTGAATATACGAAATGGTTATTTTCAGTCAGTAAAAATCAGAAGAGTTCCAAGACTATTACGGTACACTAAATATCAAAAAGTGCAGATCAAAGGTCCTAATACATGTTCTGCATATCTTGATCCACATTGTCTTCAGAACTAAAATTGTTATTGACACCCAGGGTAAAAACTTCACAGAGGTATTTGTTGTGACTTTCAGAAGTTATCTCCTGTTTTTATTTCCCAAATGAATGTCAAAAGTGTCCACAACCTATTCTTAAATTAATCGCCAAAAAGATATTTTTTGATAATTGAATATCAGAATATAAAAATATGAACAGACATAAAAATCAATTCTAATAATTTACTTTACGAATCAATGACATATTAGAATCTGATAATGAATTCTATTACCGAAATAGGTCGATTAGCAATAATTTAGGAAGACATCTATTGTAAAATAAAGTCCTATCCATGTATACTGGATAAAAAAGAAAGGATAGGTTTAAAACTTATACACCTGCTAAAATACAATAATCACCTTCTTTTTGTAAATATGCCGTTACAAATTTCGTTAACTGCTGCTTGGTTGGAGATGTTGACGGAATTTTGATTTAGAAAGTGGTCAATTGAGCTTGATTCAGAATACCTATTTATCGAGAGAGTTCTTAAATGATATGGATTTCAATACAGAAAGATACTCACCTGATACCGATGATCAATGGGCTGACTATCGCCATTGAATTTTGATTAATGTTTCAAGCCATTATGGATTGTAATCACTTACATCTGCTTTCGGTGATTATTGGATTGAAGAGAACTTTTTAAGATTTCAACAAGGATTTTTTTTTTTTTTTTTTGAGCCCATTGAATTTTGAAATTCAGTAAATTCTCCTATGTAGCTAATTTTGAAAAATACTCTTCTCTTGAACATTTCTATCCAATAAACTATCGGCATTAGATATTTTTACCTTACATTTAACAAAGAAGACGGATAAACTGTATAGGAAAAAAAAGTTCAAATTGAAGCATTATCATCTCCCTTAATTTATGCGTTCAAGCATTTGGTGTTTATTCTGCCACTGCTTACGTTCGGAATCGTCCCCTCAGTGCTGTCAGTGTTTTGACTGATAATGTTTTTCAAAACCTGTGCAGTGTGGACACATCAATAATTTTGTTATGTACTGTTTTGGTGTTATCTCTTTATCGGACAACAACATCTTCGACCAGTACAAATTGAAGTTGGGGACGACATATAGGATGCCACTGTATTAATGAAATTTACGTTCGAAATGTAACCAGCATTTTCTACTTGGCCCACAATGCTCGGTAAAGCCTTCTATCTCAGGACATTAAAACATGGGACTGTTTGGTAAATGTGAAGACGCAAGTAAAATGAGGTCATAACGACACAGTTGATACATCTCAATCCATCACTTTTTCATACAAGTTTGACCTGTCAAAGTCCAGGCCGTCGGGCTGAGTGATGGGGTAGAGAAAACTAATTATAAATAACGTGCTTTAGGCTTAAGACAGAGCAGAAAAACAGGTGGAAAACGTAGAACTCAAAGCAGCCAACACATAGTTCGTCTTAAAATTTTCTCAACCTGCTACTGACAAAGTCTTAAAAAAGCAACTGTCGTTGGAAGACGCGCAAAGGTCGATACGAGATCGGTACCGTGAGCTCTATTAGTCTCAGATAGCTTTCTAGAGTCAGACTTGCACTTGCATGAATTTTGTCCCTGCAATGCCTCGCATATGCTGTGCATCGAGGGCGTACCGGTGATTTAACTCGTAGAGAGAAAGTGTGATGGGTGCGGAAAATATGCGTGACTACATGAAATATCGTAGAGAGAATTTTGAAATATTCAAAATTTAGGCACGCATCATATTTGGTGCCATGATCGTGAACTATGCTTTAAATAACACTACCTAAACGCTCGGTGGACTGCGTGCCACGGAAATCCATTATATATACGGCAACTTGACACGCATTTTTTACAGTGTCAAAATTTGTATCCAAACATATGCTTTTACATAAATCATGCCGCGATGCCTGGCAACTGGTCACCAAATCTTACCCCGATAACTGCATGTAAGCGCGAAGTCAAGTGATTACTACGAGTCGTACGTTAAGATGCGGGACGACACCAGAACTACGCGTGTAGTACGTAACACTGCCCACACTACACTACGGACACTAGTGTAGACCTGAAAAATGCGCAAATAATACGTAACCGAGACGTGAACAAGCAGTTCTACTGCGTGCGAGTGGATATTTTTGTCACGATTTTGCGTAGAAATTGCATAATTAACGTTACACGCGCACTGTACGCGACACAATGCTTCACGATCGCGCTGAGTGCCAGCAAAATGAAACGTGACGCGAAGATAAAATTCGTGCAAATAATACGCTTCCTTAATCTTGCATACAAAGGAATGACTGGGGATACTTTTAGTGGCTGGACCTTTTACACGATGTTTTCGCTGTCGCAGGAAAAAAATGACAAGAGTACAAAATCATCATATCAAAAGAAATTTTTTGAACGAAATTTATCGAACCAACAAGTCACGTGCTCTGGATTTCTAAATATAGATATAGCCAAGAAAAAAAGTGTCCTTTATTATATTACTATATGTCGACTTAGAGAGCACCTGATATTCCAGGTCGATTTGACTGAGCGCTGAATTTCTATAATAAATTATTCCAGTGTAAACCTTAGTCTGCCACAACTGGCAAAAATGCAATTTCCAAAGTTAAGGTTTTTTTTTTTTTTTTTTTGGGGGGGGGATATCTCCCATTGCAGATCTTGATCTGCAATGGCCGCAAATAGAAACTAAGCAATTTCTTAAATCCTACATACTGAAACAGCACACGTAAAGATTGGTTGTTTGAATACACCCTCAACACTTGTTCGTGTCTGTATACACTAGGCTTGGCCATTCCATTGCCATACCAACGGACATTCCCAACTGAGCAGAGTCGCTTTCTGGAATCAAATTTTTACTGTCTAAATGACCTTAACCACTGAGCCAAGGAGCTATTTCCATAAAGTGGTGACTCATGGAGTTCATCATATTTGAAGTCGTCATTTATCTGTCATTATATTCTGTGAGAAAAGGACAATGGACAATGAGCGGAGAAATAAACTTGAAAAAGGGGAGGTTAAAAAAAAGAGAAGAACGACCAAATTAATAGGACAACACTAAACGTGAGCAAGACCGTAACGCAAAAGCGTTTGTTGAGCGACAGGTCCGTGTATTTGAGCATACCACAGGAGACAGAGAGAGCACTGACCAGACAATGCTAAAAACGCACTAAACAAGCCAGACATAAACCCTATCAAGCTAGAAATGCCTTGAAGAAACTAGAAAAAATACGCTTATCGACACAGAGCTGGCTTAGGCCTTTAAAAGCTTGACAAACGCTCCAATCGGAACTATGAGTACACAGATATGACAAAACAGACAAACAGATCAAAGCTACACAACTAGATTGGATATAGACCTCATAAAGCTAGAATGTCCTTAATAATCTAAAAAACAGACGCTCGTTGGTACTAAGGGGACATAAACCTTAAAAAAGTAGACGGACAGATATAACAAGACTTGAAAAAGCAACATAATTAGGTCTTGAAAAATAGGATAAATGGATGAAAGATACATGGAAAAGGTAGAAGAGCAACGGAGAAGCTTAAAAAGAAACAACAAGAAAGTGGCATCATTGGTAGAGACAAATTCAGGCATGACAGAAAAAAGAGACGGACAAGCGTAATTATTTCAGTTTCACCTTTTTAGATCTTTGGAATCAATTACGTTTGAAACATTTGTTTCTGTGTGGCCATTCTAACTTAGAATTTCACGAGACTCTGATCAAAATGAGAACTTACGGACTTATTTTTTTTTTCCAAAATTACTATCAACATCGTTCCTAATGGTATTATAAATATTATATTTGTATATAGATGTATACCGGTATATCTTAGGTCACTCGATGCAAACCGACCAATGTCTCCATGAATAAAATATTCGGAAATGATGTTTGTCTACTCCGGGGCAATATATCAAAAAGAAAACGAAACATAACATTTAGCTAAATATCAGGACGACAGACATGAGAAGAAGTTATATGTCTTAATTTTGTCTTAGTAATTGATATTTGGCAGAAGCAGATGCAGTACAGAGGTAATAGACAAGCCATAGTCCTTCAAAGGCCAGACATACATGCCAGGTGGGATAGAGAATACACAGACCTACTCAAGAACTGTTCAGCATTTCCGAACTTCTTACAATACTATGTCATAATTGTTCGATGATAAAAATTTGATGGGAGTGGAAAAATATGATATAATTGTAAAGAACTTTAACTTTTACGGAAAACATGATTTCAAACATTTACTTTTAAGACAAAAAACTTACAGTGAACTGTATTAGTAAGAGTTTATATCACATATCGTCTTAGTAAGAGTTTATATTATATATCTTTTTGAAAAATAAACTCTTGAAATGAAATTCAAAATGATCAAACATGTACCTAAATGCATTTATGATGATTTACGTGTTTGTGAGAATCCTGAAGCAATGCTTTTAGTATTGTTTATTTGTTTATGGACATGAAGACATTAGAAGTTTCTGATAGTATTAGTTTATAATTAGTTTGGAATATTTAGCGTTTTGCTGTAGCATCTCGTTGAAAAGTGGTATAAAGAGTGAACTCAAAATGCACTCAAAACAAAAAGACAAAATTCACTCTCAACATTCAGCCTTATTCTCCAAGATTTTCTAAATTTGAAAGTGACACAACTTCTGACTGGCGAAACCAAATGGTGTAGCCAATCAGAAGTCGCGTTACTTTGACAGGTAGAAAGTTCTGGAGAATAAGGTTACCAACATTCTTAGGAATAGTTGGTGAATGTGGACCAAGGTTTCCTTATTACCAATATCGGCTGAATATACCTGTCAATCATTTATAAAAGCGACAAGGGAAACAAGGAAAACATGATTTACACCTGATCAAAACAAGCTTCTATTTGGCCTGCAATACGCGAAAAGGGGCATTCGGACATTTGCGTAAAGTGTCGTCTCGGATCAGCCTGCGCAGTGCGCGCAGGCTAATCCAAAACGACCTTTTCCGTTTTTATGTAATTTTCTGTTTTGCGCAAGTCTACTGTAACACAAAATCTAATGTAGTCGTAAAGTGTCGTCTCGGATTAGCCTGCGCGGACTGCGCAGGCTGATCCGAGACGACACTTTACGCAAATGTCCGAATGCCCTTTTTCGCGTATTGCGACCCATTTGAGAGACCACAGTTTTATGCATCTCATTTATAAATTTTCCTACCAGACGTAAATCCTTTCTTTAAGATACTGATCGGTTGTGTTAAAAAACCAGCTTATGGACAAATCCTTGCAAGCGTGTATTTATAATGTACGTAAAATACAGTGCTTCTTCTTTTACCAGTCTTGGACTAGGCTTTTTCAGGCAACATGGACAATTTTGCCTTTTTCTCCAATATTTCAAAAGTCAAGATGCCTCGAAAGCGTGGGCACTTAAATGAAAGAATCCATGTTCGAAAAGTCTTCTCACGAAGCGCTAGTACTGATGAAACCCAGGATATTCATGAAAAACGTGAGCTATCGCCGTGATATGACTGAAATAATCTTGAAAGCGGCGTAAAACACTATTCAATCAATCAATCTTACGAAGCGGCTCTTGCCTAAATATATCTATAATGTTATAATTCGCACATGACCTTTTTTGTTCATGCAGCAGACTCGTGCAGTCTGATCCTGAATCTACATTGTCTGCAAAAGATCTTTTAGTCGCGCTAAGTAGCCTTAGGGTTAATATAGGAGAGACATTGTCTGAACCCTTTCTTTACCCTTAGGCTGCTAAGCGCGGCTCAAAGACCTTTGGCGGACAGCGTAGATCAAGATCAGACTGCACAGAACGTGCAGTCTGATCTTGTATCTACACTGTCCGATAAGGAAATACTTTTCACAAAAGATAACTTTGAAATAGCAAGATTTGGGTTTTTATTATCGGCTTAAAGGTTTGTATTTAAGTAATTTAGCAGGATAAGGGTTAATACGTATTAATATATCAAACCTTACTAAATGATGAGAGACTTCACTAGTCCAAATTGAAAGCATTTGAGACGAAAAAACAAATGTGGATAATTTAATCTGTCTGTAAAGGAATGTTCTCTTCCCACCATGTTTTCAAAAGCCTCTTTCCTCAAGGTCGTCAAACACGACAGTTTGGTTTTGAAGTAAATAATCTTTTTTCATTTTAACTCCTTCTGCAATTATGTATAACCCTTTGCCGAACAATTCCGTGTTCAGCGACCTTGAGAAAGAAGGCTTTTGAAGAAGGAGAAAATGTGGGTTACCAGCGTTTTCTCCTATTCCAACAATGCTTTTTATCTAATCGAAAACAAATCTTATCATTTTAGCCACATTAATATCTCGTCTGCAAATGTTTTCAATGTAGACGAGTCTAAAATTTTGTCGTCTTATAAAGATTTAAGAAGTAGTCTACTGCAAACGTGTTTCAATACCGCAAATTCTCGGCATATCATCTCTAGTAGGATAAGAATGATATTTTTTCTAGAATAATTTATAGTCAGAACGTGACGTCCCTGGAGGCAATCGTCTGTTTTTAGGTGACAGGTTTTTCGTGTCGCAACCCACGTGATTGGCGGCCATTTTGTCAAGATAATGAGCTCTTAATTTGACATTGTCTATTTTTAGAAGAGGTAAACAGGATGTCTATCTGTTTTCATTTTTGATGTTTATATCACTTTGCGTTATTGTTTTTAAACGTGTACTGGTGGGCAACGATGCACGTATTTGCTTGTAGTGTATGACATTCAGTCCTATGAATAAGTAAAATTAATTTCATGTTTGACATATGCCATTAATCCTGGGGCAAGATTAATATATTAATTTCCTCAGACGTACATCATATAGCTTTTCGATTGTTATTGATCCGAAGAAAAAAAAAGTTTTTTTTTTTTATCATTGTCATGTAAAGAATGACATACAGATTTTAGATGATAGGTGTTTTACAAAAGAAAAAGATAGCACCTTCTTCATTTCTTTTTTTTTTTACTTTTCTTATTTTTATAAAGACAATCAGCTTAGAGCGATGTGCCTATCGCTATCATTGATTAATTACTTACCCCTTTAAAATTGTTTTGCGAACTGTTTATGGCCAACTGCAAGACAGTTTCAGCAGTGTGGCAAGATCCATCGCTGGGCGTTTTGGGATATGTCGCAATCATTGCAAAGTCGCAAGCTGTCGCAAACGATCTCGTTAGACTGAACATGTTTGAAATTCTGACACAATTGCATGCGATTAAAATAGTTGAATTCTAGTTTTTTCACACCAACAGCCGTATGAGTGTTGCAGAACATTGCACGACATTAAGACGCACTAGCTTGTGTGACTTAGGTATGCTTAGACGTGTTGCAACACTCGGACATGTATTAAACACCTTTAGTAACAGTAGTGCGTTAGGTTGCGTTTTGAACGACACACGTGAAACGGTTAGGTAACTTTTTTTCTATTAATTCTTGCAACACTGCACCACCGTTATACAACTGTAAGAGACTGTGCGACTATTCCTTTACACTGAAATGGTCTCCAGCCCTTTTTTTTTTTTTTTTTAAGGAAAGCTAGAAGCTGCTGTTCCTAAATTAATGTATTTGCTTTACATTCGTTGCCTCTTTTGGTGACATTTCCTTCGTCTTTTTCAATTCTGCGGTGATCTGACGAGATCCAAATTTAGACGGATATATATCCTCGGCTTTTTGCACTACAACTGTCGTGATCGTGCAACTTACCTCATCCAAACATTCGACCAGTTGCATGGTATTACGTAAAATTGTGTGACAATACTGTTACCATGGTATATGGTTGACGTGACACCAATTGCAGTTTACTCTTATTTTGCCCATAATTAAACATACATGTACAATCGCTCGTATGAGCATGTGCGCCTATATCTTGGACAGTCCCTTCCGCTTGCACTTCAAGTGTTTGACGCCTGATATTACCTGTGGCAAAGCACATTGACATCAATTGCGAGAGTAGGTCTTTTTTTCTAATTTCACGTAGATTGTATGACAAATAGTTGAAATTAGCCGAACTCTAGTTGTGAAAAGGGCTTAAATGAAGTGGTCTTTATGAAGATGAAAACAGTATTAAAACGACAGAGATAACGTTTAAAACTCACTGTATACATATCGGCCTATCACGAACAGCAGAAAAACTTGAAAGTCGTCTTGGGTCCGTATTTACCAACCATCATTAAGAATATTCTTGGTCTGATAACGGATTTTGAAAGTAACACAACTTATGACTGATTACTTTTAAATAAAGAAAATTCTTGAGAATAAGACTAATAATAATCTTAAGAATGGTTGGTGAATTGGGAGCCTTACTGTACACAGTAAATGAACATCGAACAAGATGACCCCATTTTATTCTCTTAACCCTTTCCCAAACAATCCCTGGTTTTTACGGGTCAGGAATAGAAGCCTTTTGAAAACATTGTGGGAAAAGGAGAAAATGCTGGTAACCAGCATTTTCTCCTTTTCCCACAATGTTTTCTACCCTATCATATAGAAAAATCATCTTTTTAGCAACTGTTAATATGTCATCTGCAAAATGCTTTCAATTTGGTCTGGTCCAAAATTTGCCGTTTGGGAAAGGGTTAACGGGAGTGGTTGCATTCAACCAGAGATTAACGGACAACAGTCAGATGTTAGTAATACGTGTCACATTCCACAATATTTACCAGCCATTGACGTAGACATTCTACTCCCTCAACCCTTAGCTGATATCTACATCTAAAATTGCTTTGGCTGACAGTGTACATCAAGAGATCTACCAAGGATCCTGCTTGGAGCTAAACCGTTGGATAATTTATGATATATCTTGGCCGAATAACCCAGAAATACAATACTTGAGCTATACTCTAGCAAAAGGGTGCTTAATGCATCTCCGTAATTCATAACACCAGGCAAGTCATCACATAATTATGGATCCATAAAATTTGTTTTGTATAACAACCGACTCAATCATGAGGTACACTGGTCCTTTGACATGCAGAAAATTGACGGATAGCAAGAGTTTCGGCCCACGTCAGCCTGCGCGGACTGGGCAGGCTGACCTATGTCGATACTTTTTGCATGGGTATTAAGCCCCCATTTCACATAGCATGGCTCATTTATACACTTTTGCCATGATTTGAAAGACAAACAACATTCAGCACAGTAAGGGTCCTCTGTTAGACTTGTCCAAACTGAAAGCATTCGCAGACCACTATGTAAATGTGTCGTAGAGACTCGAATTATATAGTCTTTCTGCTTGAAGAAAACATTGTTGGCAAAAGAGAATATGCTGATTATAAGCTTTTTTTTTTTCCTTTTTCCTCAATGTTTTGAGGACAACTTCTTAAGCGTCGTTTAGGCTCCGGATTATTCGGTAAAGAGCTACGGACTTGTCCAAAAACTCATTAATAACGACTATCCATTAACACCTACGCTGCTAAGCGCGACTCACTGACCTTTTGCGGACAGTGTAGATAAAGATCAGACTGCACAGAACGTGCAGTCTGATCTTGGATCTACACTGTCCGATAAGGAGACATTACTCCAGAAAACACAACTTTGAAATAGCAGTATTGGGGATTTTACAATCGAATTGAAAATTTCATTTTAGTTATTCAGCAGGATAAAGATTAGGAATGTTTATGAGCTTAGTGTCCGGGTCACGATTTAATGCGTGTATTCATTTATTTGGTTAAAGGTAACAAGAAGCTGTGGTATCATTTTCGTGTCGGCGAGAATGTATTTTTTTCTGATTCCTTTTATCAAAAAAGAAGGTCAAGATCGGACTTTTCGCAAAGATATGTGAGAATATAACACGATCAATCACTTGCGTCTATCACGAGGATTCTTAATCAAACCAGTTATTTCGTTGGAATGATATCCCCCACCGAAAAAGACCTTCTTTGATAGAAACATATATGAGGTATTGTGTTTTGCATGTACACCTGGCCTCTTTGTTTTTGGTCCATAATGAAATTTTACATTAAGCCTCTTTTTCCATAACATTGGATGTCATTAACTAAAAACAATAACGATTGTCTGTGGTTTATGATTAATAATATTGATCTAGATATGACGTATCATAAAATTTTGTCCAATAGTTAAAGAGATATTAGTCCATAATGGAAATATACATCAAGCTCCCTTTTTCCATGACACCACATTAAAGGGGAAAAAAAATATCGGGAAACTATCATAGGGAACATATGAAGTTTTATCAATTTCAGTCAAGGATTTCAGAAGATATTTGTCCTGGCGGACAAAAGGACGTACGTACGGACGGACGGACAAACGGAAAGACAACGCAAAAACTATATTCCCCGCCTTTGGCCAGGAATAAAAGTTTGATGACGTCAATTCTGATGTAATAAAAATAGACAGCGTTGCTTATTACAGAACGACTATCCCCGTATGTCAACGCCCAAAACTGCACCTGACTGTAACGGAACAGTTTTTCGATTGCAAAGATAAGTATATTTTCTAGATGTGTTTTACAAGAAATCGTGATTTACGGAATAAAACTTAATAGGCTCCTATAACGGGGCCTCAGTAGGTTTTTTCCAGTAAATAATAATTTCTTGTAAAATACTGATAAATACAAGTAGAAAGATATTTTTCTTCGCAATCTTATAGCTGTGTGCTTATATTCAATAAAAAGGTGCAATTGTTGACGTTTAATGACCGGGATGGTTGTTTTGCAACCGGTAAAGTTCTCCGTCTATTTTCATTGCATCAGATATGACGTCATCGTGCTAATTTGAATATGAATCCTCGTAATTGACGCGTCTTACTGTTCATGTGACATTTCGGTGCGGTCTCATCTAATTCGGCAAATTAAGAGTGATCTGTTGATCAAGTCCTTCGGCTGTATCACGTGGCTTGATATGCACCTACACCTCCCGTTACAAGTCGGCCGATTCCGTAACTACACCTATCCTCGTCCATATCAAGGAGGTTTCCATTTTTAAACATGAAGACGCCCATGAAAATCGATTAGCAACGAAATTTACAACCACGGTGAATTTATCTACATCTATCAATCTGTCGGTGAAAATTTCCAACGGAATTTATCTACCACGTTAAAAATTCAATGTACAAACTGTTTGTCAACGGAAATGTATTTTGAAAGATATCACGGTGAATTTATCCACATCTATCGATCTGTCGGTGAAAATTTCCAACGGAATTTATCTACCACGTTAAAAATTCAATGTACAAACTGTTTGTCAACGGAAATGTATTTTGAAAGATTTTGAAGCATGTTTTCTTTTCTAAGTGAGTCCTTAAAGTTCTACAAGTGTTAAAAAGGCGTATTTCCAGCGAAGAAATGTACCGTGTAGGTACATATCAAGCTACGTGATACAGCCGAGGGACTTGATCAACACATCACCCGAGGTTTGCCGAATCGCTACTACATCGCTACTAAGATTGATATTAGTCCTCAAATTAGCGTCTGTCAAATTTCTTTTCTCTACTTAGAATGCCCATATTTTCATCCATACCATATATTTGGCCTCTTAACTCTTCAGTGAATTTTTCGATTTCTCTTTTTACCCCTTCATCTATTTCCCATGAAAGCGGAAATCATCACGATTAACAAATTCTCGAATCATACCTAGAGTCGATAGTAATACATACATAATATTGACCTTCAGACAGTTTTGTGTAGTATACTCGTATAATTGTCAATTACTGTTTGGTCTCCGTGCACAGAGTAATACATGAATATGCAAAGTAGATTAGTTAAAAATGCCAAGTGCTTAGATTCTTTATTGAAGCCATTCACTGTTATGACAACACGCGTTTATTTTGTCACATAATGCATTATAATAACGTTAAGACTCGCATTCATGTTCTTTTTTAATGTTTAAAATTCAGTTTTACTAGAAATCTAACAGAGTCTTTAATGGCAGTTTTATGCAAAGTAGTAGACGGTGTATCTCCAAGATCAGACTGCACCTTCATTGGAGTTTGATCTTGATCTATGCCGTACTCAAAATCCCTTGTGTGACTTGGTGACAAGGTAAAGCTATTGGAGTCTCCATTTTCTCCTTTTCGCACAATGTTTTCTACTCTTTCAAACACAAATTGTCATGTCATTTTTATTTTTACCTTTTCGTCTACAATTGCCTTTAGTATGGAAAAGTCTGGTAAAAACTTAATCCTTTGACAAGCAATCCTGACTGCTAATGACTCTGAGAAAGGAAGTTTTGAAAACATTGTGGAAAAAGGATAAAATGCTGGTAACCAGCATTATCTCCTATTCGTATAAGAGTCTAATAATTTCTAACCCATACACACTAAATCTTTTGGGTAACATTCAGTTTGTAAACCATATTGAACAATTCATTCAATATGGTCGAGTCAAAAATTTTCGTCCAATAACTATTCAACCAGGGTCCGTATTCATCAACAATTCTAAAGAACATTCTTAGACTTCTTCTCAAGAATTTTCTAAATTTGAAAGTTGCACAACTTCTGATTGGCTAAACCAAATGGTTTAGCTACTCAGAAATTGTGTTGCTTTCTTAACCCTTAGGCTGCTAAGCGCGACTCACTGACCTTTGGCGGACAGAGTAGATCAAGATCAGACTGCACAGAACGTGCAGTCTGATCTTGGATCTACACTGTCCGATAAGGAGATATTATTCCCCAAAACATAACTTTGAAATAACGGTATTTGGGTTTTTACTTTCGAATTGAAAATTCATTTTAGTTATTTATAAGGATAAGGGTTAAATCTAAAATTAGCCCAAGAAAGTTTTTAAAACTGGTCGGTAAATACGGACCACGCAGGTTATCCTGTCGTCATACGATCGTAAATGTCATTTTATTTCTCAGAAAAAAAATATATTGCAATGTCGGGCTGAGTAGAAGGGAGTAGTCACATCCTCATGAACCTAACCAGTTTTTATGACTTATCTATCATCATTATCATGAAGACAAATGACAGGTTTTCCCCTACTTTAATTGTCATTTAACCACACATTCTCTTTATCTGCAGTAAAATTTGGACAAGTCAAGCTTTCAGTATTACTTAGCTCGTCAAACTGGGGCCCCTATTCATAACCATTCTTCATAACATTCGTACAATTATCAAAAATTTGCAACATTTCAAAGTTACGGACTTTCTCATGGGCTAACCCATATGGTTCAGCCAATCAAAAAATGCTTTACTTTCTATATCTAGAGTAAAACTAAGAATTTGATTTAGAATGGATCTTGAACACGGGAGTTGTATCTAGAGACCTCCAAAGGGAAGTAATAAAAGTGGCCTCTTACTGCAGACTTGTGGGAATGTTAAGAGATCAACAATACAGGTCGAATAAAAGGGATTGTACGTATTTATGTAGTACGATGACGTTATATCTGATATCATGAAGATAGTCAGAGCTACCGATTGTACAGTGACCAATCTTCTGTATAAAATGTTTCCTAGCCGAATTTTTATATACTAGAGATTTCAAAGGAGACGGATAGGAAAAGGGCACATTTGAATCAACAACAGTGCAGTATGCAAAAACTTGAAGAAAACTCCTAAAGATAAAATATGATTAATTGTTAAAATCAAAACACTTTCACTATTTAATTAACCAAAAGGGACTTTGTAACGAATGGGTAAAGGTCAGAGCGATTTTATTTATCTTTTACCCATCGGACAAATCTCACATCATCGGAAAGTTCAGATTTCAGTCAAATTCTGATCTTTAATTCACACTGCCCGCAATCTTTAAGCGCATTGAGTTCCGCCTAAAGGTTAAAAATTGTCACTATTTTGCTGAAAAAGACATCCATTTTGGTGACAATATAAATCTGTCAGAAAATTTCACCAGTTCTTTTAACTTAATACAATATTAATTATAGTAATATTAGCGCAACATTTCGTAGACCTTTTGCTGACAATGTACATCCAAGATCACACTGCACGTTCTGTGCACTCTGATCTTGGATCTACGCTGTCCGATATGGTGAATTCCCTAAGGTGTTAACCGCTTTGAGATCGCAGTACTTTGATCTGAACTAATGGCTAGAAATATTCATTGAATTCATTTACCATCCTATAGAGTTAACAAAATTGTAACATTAGGAATTAGAGACATGTTTCTTTTGGTCCTGTAAGAACAAATAGCTCGTTAAAAGAAAATATAACCACATTTATTATCACACTTTATTAAGACATTTCAGATGAGAAAAGATAAAATTCATAACAAACTTCACCACTAGGTGGCTAAATGCAGCTCAGTATATCGTACCTCAAGATCAGACTGCACAGAACTCGTGGTCTCATCTTGAATCTACTCTCCCCATTACAGTCTGAAATCGAGAGATTTTTTACCCAATAAAAGTAATGAATTTTGAAATTGCGACATCCATGTTTCTACTGCTGTCCAGAAATTTTCATTTTAGCCTATTTTACAATCTGGGGGTAAATTGCCCTTAAGTTCTGGTTTTTCCATCTTATTTTCAAAATTATGAGAATAACCCTTACTTCCATTTCTCTAATATAACATTGGTCTGGATGTTTGCTCGTTTTCAAAATGCCACTGAATAGTTAGTACGAATAACTAGAATTTGTTTATTAATATGTTTTTGTTTACATCTGTTATTTCCCCGCAAGCACTGTTCTTTTAACAGCACGTTCTCTTTTTCTCCAAGATGTGGACAAAAGAGTCTGAAAAAAAACTTTTTATTGTTACATGTTAAACGATCTAAAAAATGAAATTTCAAATTAAGCGAAATACCAGTAAACTATGCAATATATAAGTAGGCCTTCTAAAAAGTTGATTCCGTTATTAATGGTATTTTTCATGTCATTCCACGTTTTAAAGCTACCATCTTCATTTAACATGTCCTTAACATACCTTATTCCACCATTGTACAGGACGTGATTAAAAAAGTGCTTACAGCCAATCATTAAGTTTTCATTATAGAATAGAGGCATATTGATTAGTTCTATCCAATTTGTAAAGTTACATTTTTTACATATACGTCATAAGTGAGTTTAAAACGTTTTTCCAGAATTAATTTTTATTATTTTGCAGGGCTGTTCACAATACTTTCTGCCAGAATTGAATAGTTTATTAATATCGAAAATATTGTTGGTAAACTCGAAGCAGTCCTTGTTACCATCGGAAATGAGTTTTTTTATCCATTTAATTTTCATATTCAGGTTGTGATTAAATAAGTCAATCATCTTTAAGCCGCCTTCTTCATAATCTTTAATTAGCACTTTTTGTTTAATTTTATTACACGTTCCGTCCCATACAAAGTTATATAACATGCCACTTAATTTTTTAAATAGTCATTTGATAGAGACGGAATACTTATGAGTAAGTGAGTTAAGATGGGTACTAGAATGCTTTTTACTACAGCTATTTTTTCAAAAGGTGTTAATTTTCTTTTTTTCCAATATCGTATATAGTTACTCGTGCATTGTACTTTTGATTCAAAGTTTAATTTTACCATTTCTGTTAGATCAACGTGAAATAAAATACCGAGTAACTTGAACTGGGTTTCTCCCCATGATAATTTCCATTTAGTTTTTATTGAGCGAGTACTATACTTCATAGTACTATTCCAGATCAGTTTTGTTTTGTCAAAGTCAATTTTAAGGCCTGAAATGTGTGAAAAATTTTGTAATAAATCTAAAGTACTGTTCAGCGTCTTTTGTGAGCCGTCTAGGAAGAGTGTCGTATCGTCAGCGAATTGTGAGATTAAGTATTCTTTATTTTGTATTTGTATACCTTTGATATTTTCATTATTTTTTAATTTGATATTTAGAATTTCCGTGCATAGAATAAATAGATCCGCGGAAATTGGATACCTTGACGACAGCCTTTCTTTACGGTGAAATATTCTGACAAAAAGCCATTTAATTGTACACAAACGTCGGTATTATATAAAAATAATTTAATCCATCTTTTAAAAATTTCGCCGAAGTTAAAAAACTCTAGTGTCTTTTCTATGAACTTGAAAGAAATTGAATCAAAGGCTTTTTCAAAATCTATCAACATTAAAAGACCAGGTTTATTTCTTTCATCACAGTATTGCATAATATCGTACACTAATCTAGTATTCTCGCCTATAAATCTATCTTTCAGAAAGCCAGTTTGTTCTTTTGATATGATATGATTTAAAACTGACTTTAATCTATTAGCAATACTGCCTGAAGCAAGTTTGTATAATACGTTTAAGAGAGTAATGGGTCTCAGATTTTTTTAAAAACCGTTTTGGTTTATTTTCTTTAGGTATACATATGATTGTTCCTAATTTTATATTTTTAGAAAAAGAGTTATAAAAAAAAGCATGATTTAAAGCTCTTGCAACAAATTTTCCTATTTTACCCCAAAATACCTTATAAAAATTTGTCGTAAAACCATCAATGCCAGGGCTTTTATCATTTTTCATATTTTTCATAGTATGTGCTACTTCGTGATATTGTAATAAGCCTTCAATGCTATCTTTTTTAGCTTCGTTTAGTTTAATTGTGTTACAATTCACTAAGTCATTTTGTAGATTAAAATCATTATCACAAGCTTGTTCAGTGTATAAATGTTAGTAATATGCTTTTAATTCTTTAAGTATTTCACTTTGGTCAAAAATGTGGGAACCGACTTCTTTTTCTAAGAGAGGGATTGACTTCGATGTAATACGTTGTTTTTCTAAGTTGAAAAATATTTGGTAATATTAAAGCCTTACAACTTAATTTGGGAATACAGAAGGAAGCCCATAAGTTTTTCTGTATTTTTATTGTTATTTGGGAATGAACTTATATTGCAAGAAAACCAGACTTGATTTTCATGTAGGTCTGATTGAATATTTAAGAAAGAGTCATGTCGAGTAAATTTATAACACTAACTCAGTATTGTTAGAAAATTTCCAAAAATAATATCCAATCTAATAATTACTGATCATCTTCATGGTAAATAGTTTAGATACGTTCTAACTTGAAGCCGCTTTCGAGCGGCTTCCAATGAAAGAATAACAAGTTGTCAAATAATATTATTTTCTCTAAGAAAGGTTTTAATCGCTACCTTTATTGAAGGCCGTGTTTTGATAACTAAGTTTCGTGTCATATTTTTGATTGACTTGAAAAGCTTTCAACCAACTTTCAGAATATCGCCGACATAATGGATTCCAGCTGGAAACCTTCTTTAACTAAGTGACCCTTCGATCCGATTAAAATTTGATGCTTGTGAAATATTGGATATTTCGAATTATTCTCCTATGGCAAAACATGTTTAAGGACTACTTTTCAAAGAGCTACCAGCTTATTTTTTCAAAATTTAATGACAATGCTTCTTGACATCAGCTGTAAATAACCGTTTTCACAACATTTTACTCTCTGAACATCTATTATTATGTGTGTTTTCGGCCTAATGATGCAACGCTAATTGACTGTAGCGACGTGGATTTTTTACCTTATTATGTAACCCTTTTGAGCATGTTTTTCCTTCTTTGAACCTATGACAGCGTGGCTGTCGGAGTTCCATTGCTGCAGCCTCCAATGTTAGAGGCATTTCGGTCCAAGCCCAGCATTCTTTTCAAACTCATACGGAATGCATTAGACACGAATGCATACATCACTGGGTTTATACTGTGATTGAAAAGCACCAGTATACGAGAAATAGGTCTCATGTGAAGAGCTATGGCGGGGGATCCGTAAACGTTGATTCCTAGACTCTGCAGAAATCCATCAAGAACGAATGGAAATGGCAAAAATGTCGCGATGAATATCACCAGTAATACCATTCTGGACATCGCTTGAACTCGTCGCTTTGCTTGCTCGTTCATGGTTACAGTAATCGTCTGTCCAATTTTGTAGATCTTGACTAGGTGGAGCGTAGTAGTTGTCACGACTGGTATCAGATACACTGTCGTCCATAGTACAAGATGGAACTCTTGAGATGATTGTCGTGGAATGTCGATAAGTAAACCAAGGAGACCGATGGCAAAGGAACTTAGAAAGGCAAGCACCCAGACCAGTCCCGACAGTAGGAGTACCCTTCGTGTGCTCAAGTAAACACTAGCCTTCAAGGGATATATAAGAATAACATAACGCACAACTGCCAACAAGGTCACGTGACCATTGGCTGTAAACCAGACAACTACTTTCATAGCCATGTAGGTTTTTTGGCGTAATCTACTTGGATAGTTACACGTAATTGTCAAAATCACTGCCTCAAACGACAAAACAAGGTCGACGATCAGAAAGCATATGTCGGCTGCGGCACATACGGCGATGGACACAAAGGTTGGGTTTCTAAGCTTCCTGTCCCGGGCAACACGAAATATAACGATGGCATTGGCTATGATTCCAATCGTAAAAATGCATTGAATAGCGTGGTAGATGCAACTTTTGTCGCAATAGCCGCAGGGGTAAGACATTCGTGCGGCTCCCTCCGGTAACCCCGATTTGTTCAAGCTGCAAGCTTCTTGAGAGCAAGATCCGTTGTTTGAGACTGTGGTTGAATCGTTCAATGACAATGACTGATTCATTGACATTTTTATTTTTCTGCTGTTGTTGGGTTTTTCAATCACACTGGTTACTGATATCCAAAAAAGTCAAGAAAAAAAAATATATATAATGGAATCGAATCCTTATCAGTTTTCTTCAGTTGTAAACGTATTATATCAATATTTCAACATTATCTTAGCTAAAGCCAGCTTCACTTAGTTGAAAACGTTTCTACGGCTTATGTGCACGAAAAATGCTGCAGAAGGTTTAAGAAATGTGTGGTTTGAAACCTTCGCATTCAATGTGCTCTGTAATGAATGGTGTGCCTGTAATGTAAAATACAGCGATTTGATAGGCTATCAAACAGACGATAAGAACCTTATTTTACGTAAACAAGGGTAGTGATTATTTTCTGAAAAATCCGTTTGTCTATTTCCTTTGATAATAGACAGAGACTAATCAAAACAACATCAAAGACTCACCTTTATATTCTAACTCGTTCAAATGATCCAAGCTCTGTGAAAAGGATATCATTAACGCAATGTGCACAATTTACTTGTTTTATTTTGAACAATAGAGATCAAGATCAGACATTAAACAACGTGCAGTCTGATCTTGATCTACAATATTCTTGTAAACTTGTATAGTACTTTGTGTACTATTCAAACGGCCTGAATAATCTTACAAAATTAAATATTATTCACTTAGAGTTCAAAAGGTTATCTGCGTATGGTTTTTACTGTTTTGGCTAATTTTGGTTATAATGTTAACTTTCGCAAGACTCAAAAAAATGGGAAACCATAATAAAACATGATAAATCAAAATACCATTTTGACAATAAGTTAAATAACACGAGAAAGAAACAATTGCTTTGAACGAGAACTGCTCCTCCCCAAAATCATTTTCAAACGTCGTCTACCTTTGGGGTGTATAAGAATGAATCTCTATGGAGTTCATTTTATAATATAATAATTGAGCGACTGGACTTTTTCCATAAATGAACCATCCTTATGGCCTCAAATTAGTGTCTGTTGTGGAATTGATGGCTATGTGTTCTTTTTTATTATTTTAATTAGTGCTTACGCCACTAAGCGCTAGTCATGGCGCATGGGCAAACAGCGGAGATAAAATATCTGACTGCATAAGACGCGCTGTCTGATGTTCGATATACCCCGTTAAAAATTAAAGGATGGCTATTCAGATTTTTATAATCTTATTATACACTTAAAGTGATTATTTCTTTTCCGCGGTACGCAGTATAGCGGAAAAGTTTTGTCTTCTTGATATGCACCTGCAACAAAGTTTGTTCTGACACGTTTACGAAGGATTGACCAATCAAATGAGAGCACAAATAAAGTATGGGTAGATAGATCGAGAAGAAGTCAGTTCTAGCGAGTACGCCGTTACGACAGGGTTACTTCGTTCAGCTATGTAATAATATTATTTCTATTATGGTAGTTCTTACGAAATCCCACGTACGCCACGGAGCCAACCGTTTGACTGTTCTGGGATACAGCTTTTTCAGAGTAACTTCTCTGTTTTTTGGCTGGACGTCGCGGTTTTGGCCATGACGTGGATGATATCTTTTTGTTTTAATAGATTTAAATTCATGTTTCTGTTAGATTGTAAGGTTGAGTCAACAATTAAATCCATAGCATATGCGTCTCGCTATCGGAGCAGTTCTAGCTTATGCGTCTCGCTATCGGCCAAAGAAATAGAGTCTTTTGCTCTTTATTTATGGTGAAATGTGTGAGTGAGTAAAGAGAAGACTCATCATTTTATCCCCCCCCCCAAAAAAACACTTTTTTTTTTTGGGGGGGGGGGGGGTTATATAGGTATATAGGAGTCACCATGTCGGCCTCTTGTTCTATCGGTCGGTCGGTCTGTGGCATTTTTGTCCGAGATATTTCTGAGTGATTACAGGACGGATTTCAGTCAAACTTCAAAGCAAGTTTAAATACAAAGCAAAAATGTGCATTTCATAATTTGGTTATGGTTGAATGATTTTCCAATGAGTTATGGCTCTTTGATGAATTGTTTGTCCGAGTTATTTCTCAACAACTACTACATGGATTTCAATCAAACCTAATAGGCAAACAGGAAACACATATGTGCTCATTATACTATCATTATAGTTGGATGGCTTTCTCCTCAGTTATGGCCCATTGTTGTATTTATCGATTTATAGATCTCCTTACTATTTCTCAAATTTTCCTGGAAAGATTTCGGTCAAATTTTAAACAGCGAACACAGATTTGCTCATCGTAATGTCACTATGTTTGAATGATTTTCTACTGAGTCATGGAATATTTTTTTACTTAGCCATGTTTCTTGCAGAATTTCTCAATAGTTCATTCTTTAAATACATATAAGGCCATATAAATGTATGTTGTTGCTATCTAATTTTTATTTGTTTACGATGCTGTTGCTGAATTGATGAACATAAATAATTAACGCCTTATTAATTATTTGACCATTTTGGTATCTTGCAGACGAAAACTTTGAAAAACTTTTTTTTTTCTTCTTCTTCTTCTTTTTAAAAATATGCATTTGTTTTTTTTTTCTGTACTGGTAAAGTAAGTATCGTTTCAAAAGGGTTAATAGAATTTATCAAGAGTGCACTGCGTCATGAGGGGAATGGAAGAGGAGCCCATGCCAGGTTGCTTTTCCAAGTTCCCTTTTTTCAGTATTGATTAAACTTTTGTGTGGAATCTCATTAACTATGAACCAATCAATTTCACTTTTTCGGTCACATGGGTTGGTCAAACTAATAAGAACTTTCTTTTGTCCGTTCTTTGTCTACAGTTCGTAGAAAGCGGACTCAGAAATTTTTTCACCTATCTCCTATACCCCTCCATCACACCTTTTTATTGTTATTTGTTACATTGGCCTATTTACTTTTGTATTTTCTGGCCAACACAATTTTACACATTTTCATGTTAAATTGTTAAAATCTTTCCAACTAGCTATGTACATGTACCTTTTATCTATGTTGAATATTTACTTGATGTATACTGGTCAGTCACGTTTTGATGATAGTATAACATGCCTTCTTCTATGGTCACATTTTACGTATGTTAAGCGGCGGCTTTATCTGTTGCCCAGATAACCATGTCAGTATTTGATGTCTACCTAGTCATATTACTATTATGTGATTATTAATGGCATATACCTAATCATATTTTTATATTTTTTAGTATTGATCTCTGGCACTGAATAAAATGTCCTTTTTCAGTACAATGGTGCATTGTGTTTCTCATTTACTGCCATACAAGTCTGCCTGTCTTTGGATCTATATTCAGTTATTCACAGTATGTACCTGAACGATCCATAAATATTTTTAGCATCTGTACCAAGAAATTGTTGTACACTTCGATGTAGAAAAGATACCCTCGAAACTAAGCAAAAGAGATCATTACCTTGGAACAATGGAAATGTCTAAGGGTGCAATTTTTTTTAAGTATGAAAACGTACAGTGTATAATAAAGATCAAACCTTCAACAGACATTGAAAGTGGTATCTGATCTACGATCTTCACGGCTATACTATAGGCTTATCCTCTATGAAAAAGCTTGGTACATGCAATATCTTGGTCTCTTTAAGTGAATGAAATTGTTGTTCGCCGGTGGTGAAAGGGTTAGGTTTAATTACAAGCCTAAAAGTTGCAAAATGTTCAAGTTTGCTAAACATTCAGTTTAATATTTTTTTAATCATGAGCTGAAAAGTTTCCATCATTTTACAAATATATCTCTATGATAGAATAGAGCAAATCAAGCATATAGATACATGTAGAGTGCTTACCTCCCCTAATAAGGGTGTATGCCCAATACTGCCAAGACCATGTTATCAGCAAAGATAGAAAATTGCGTCTGTTGATAAGTAATTACAATTCCTTTGCTTTTCATTGATGAATCATGTGAGCACTTGGTTTCTTACAATTCCTTTGTTTTTCATTGATTAACTAAGTCATGTGACCGCTTGATTTCCCGTGCTAAGTTAAAAGAGGAAATCACTTGACTTACTGCAAACAAATCTATTCTTTATTTTAGACCGTGCAAGTATCACAATGGACTAATACAGAGCTGAGACGATAATAGGGATATTGTTAATGTTTGCCGCTGTCGTTTGCATTCTAATTCCACTGTGTCGTCAAAATCTACTAAACAGCAGTAGTAAACCTTTTATAGTTTTACTTATCAGAAAATGTCACATATATTTTAGATTCTATTGCTGTCGACTGGCAAACATTTTTTAACCATTCCGTCAAACTACTAATTTGTAAAGGACATTTGAAAAAAGCGAGGTCCTACGTGGCTCAGTTGTAAGGTGTAGGGTTTTTATCCTATAAATAATTCAAACAACTACGATTTGATTTGTGATTTCAAACCAGTGTAGTTATTCAATATCGACTGATTACAGTGCTGACGGCACTTTGATTTTTTTTCGCAATCGATAGCGTGACGACTTGCTGTTTTATTACTGATAAGCCCGTTACTATCTGAAACAAATATGTAGGAGCCAACTCGAAGAATACCCTTAAAAGATACAAATTATGAAAGTGGATTAATGTCAAATACTCGATAGAATACAATAGAAAACATTTTGAAATTGGATAAAATTCTCATCGCAAACAACATCTCCCTGAGTCATGATGCTTTTAGAAGCGTTCTGCTGCAAGAACGAAAACGGGAATTTGAATTATTTAAAAGATTATGCAAACAAAAGTTTTCTCGGTCAAATTATTTTCAAACTCAATGTAATTGTTTGTTTTACCTTGATTTATAATTTACCAAAATTTACAATGATGTTTTTCAAAGTCGGCGGCTGCAAATTTGCTTCATGAGATAATGAACGTAAAGAATATGACAAAGTGGATCCTATTTTGCGGTTATGTAACCCTTCACCACACTATACACCACACTATCCCACACTATATACCACACTATACACCACACTATACACCACACTGTCCCACACTATACACCACACTATACACCACACTATCCCACACTATCTCGCACTATACACCACACTATACACCACACTATCCCACACTATCTCAAGTTTTAACGACCTCGAGGTAGAAGCCTGTAACTCTTTACCAAACGACAAAATTTTAGACTGGTTCAAATTGAAATGAATTGCAGAGGACAAATTAAAGATTGCTCAAATGGCAGAATTTGTCCTTGATAGAGTAGAAAACATTGTGGGAAAAGGAGAAAAAGCTGGTTACCAGCATTTTCTCCTTTTCCCACAATGTTTCAAAAAGCTTCTCTCCAAGGGTCGTTAAAACCTGGGATTGTTTGGTAAAGGTTAAAAGACAATGTGAAAAAAAAAGAAGAAAATGCTGTTAACCAGCATTTTCTTGTTTTTCCACAATGTTTTCTACCCTTTCAATCGCAAATTCCAACATTAAACGCCACACGAGATTTTCAGTCTGCAAATACTTCCAAATCGGACAAGTCCGAAATTTTGTCTTCTGGTAAAGAGTCAAATGGACGATATATTACCAGAAAAACAATCAATCAACCGCAAAAACTTTAATTGTGAAATACCGCTGTAATAGGTCTCATAGGTTAGTTTTCGTTTAACAGTGTTTACTTTTCATCTGGATGTCGCGTCATGAGGGGTCTACTTGATTCGCCTCATTACGATAAGCCCTTTTAGCGCCATAGGTGAAAAAGGGGCTTTTTGCGAACAGCACAAATATAGGTCAGACTCCACGGTCTATTCTCTGACCCTGGTCCGTATTCACCATCTATTCTTTATTTCTTTCTACGTCTAGTTCTAGATATAGAAAGTAAAACAACTTTTGATCGAACCAAATAGAAGTTGTGATACTTTCAAATTAAATAAAGAAGTCTTGAGAATAAGACAAAGAATGTTTTTTTCAGAATGGTTGGTGAATACGGACTCTGTATTGCTTAAATTAGACTTTGATCAATGGCCTCACCACTTGAAAGTGGATTGGTAATGCTTTTGATTTTAAGGAACTTAAAAAGCCTCTATCATTGAAGACTCTGAAGTATTTTTAAAGATACACCTATACTCATTTTTCAGCAGGTTTTGAGCCAGTTTTTAACCCATTTCATCCTTATTTTATGAAATTAAAATTCTTCTTGTGTCTTCATCCCAAATGTTGCCCCTGACAGGACAGATCATTAAGTTACGCCGGATAGAAAATGCATTTCATGGTTTGGAGGCCTTCCAAGTTATAGCTGTTGTCGTTTCCAGTTTTAAATGAGGTCAAATACCTCGAGTTTCTTTCTCCCGTACCCATATTTATCGATTATTTACCGATGTTTTCACAGCTGACCAACATCTGAAGAACTATACACACAAGTTTTAACTGCATTATTTCTCCCTGGCAGTAGGGATGTATCTTTAAAAGAGAAGATGAACTATAGCCATATGAATTCATAACTTATTTGATGCATGCATCTATCAGATTGTGCCGTCTGACCTTAGTTCTACAAAGTCCAATATTTTGTTATCCTTTTTTTTTATTCTGTTCTGGCCAACACCACAAAAAAACCGGAAATGCTTGTAACTCAAGTTGTCTACAGTTGTATACCGTTATGTAAACGACTTGTAGGCTACGGATGAAAGTGACCTATTTCAGAGTTGACCTTTTTATTGAAACTTATTCTTGACATATATTTCATTATATATTTCATTCTGGTAGGAACTCTGTGTCTGTCTATCTGTCTGTCTGTCTGTATCTCTCTGAATAATTTGCATTTGAGTGCGGCTAGACTTACAAAATACGTAAGGTCGAAGCCAATATAGATGGTAAAACAGAATCCGGTACCTTTGGTACCTCAACCAACAAACGAGTGGCTGATAAAACAATGACCCATACTCTGTGAAAAGGGGGCTTAACGTATCTGCGAAACGTATTGGCCCAGGTCAGCCTACGCACTCTGCGCAGGCTGACCTGGGCAAAACTTTTCGATATTGGTCAATTTTCTGTATGTCCAAGGACCAGTGTATCCCATGATTATGTAAAAAAAAAAGTGGCTATTATGGATCCATAATTATGTGATGACTTGCTTGATATCATGTATCACGAAGATGCATTAAGCCCGCTGTAGCCAGAGCATAGTTCGTTAATGAATTAGATGGTGATGCTACTTTGAGCCTCTTCTCTCCGTCTCGTGTCCACAAACCGAATAACCAGTAATCTCGGAAAGTGAGAAGTTTAAGAAATTAAATCGTTGTCAGATGAGGATATTTACTTATAATTCAATATTAGTTGTTTTCATAAATATTGGCGAGTTCTGATTGGCTGAAAAAACAATCATAGCGCGTTAAAAAAAAATCATGCAGTGACGGAACTACTTTTGCTATCATTTTTGACGTCATTTACGAGCCGTTGTCCTGCGCTATTAGAGAGTAGAAACAGTTACTGCAATATTGAATTTATAAGAAAAAAAAGCAATCAGTACCATAATTATTTATGTGCGTATTTATTGTCTGTGAGATTAAATTATACGGAACGAAGAGAATTTTTTTGTGTTTATGGAGGTATGAAAAGAAAAAAACCTCTCGTAACAAAAAAAATCTCTTCATTCTTGAAGAATTTTTCTTTTCTTTCTGACCTAAACGACGTGATCTAAATCCTGCCTCAGCGTTACAGTTTATAACCGCTGTACGAGTAAAAGCTGTAATTAATTGTATCTCTTAATTACATAAGTTATGGACATGTAATTTCTGACCTAACATTTCATGTTTCAGTCGGTGACAAAACAAGTTCCTTTACCTCTCATAACCAAACTTAATTGATATGCTAACTCAAGCGTTCTTATATTTATTTACGGTTATTCTACGATTAAGATGTAGATAGAAATCAGACTACATGTAATATTTGCCGTTAATATAAAACAAATAACCTCCCTCGATTATTCAGTTAGAATTCTAAAGGCATTCAAAATGCTCGACCATCGTTTTAATTTGAACAAAGTTGTACAAATACAGCCATTCTGAACAACTCTAGTGAACTTTTATTGAATATATAATTTAGTTATTTATTTTTTAAGGAATAAATTTGCCATATCTTTTGCTCCAGAGCATGAAAAGAATTTCAGAGAATTGCCGATGGTTGATTGCATTGAAGTTTATCGCCCTTTTGACAGCTTAGGTCATATCACGGCGGTCAGTGCACATATGCATGTGTTTACTGGCTTCCTCACACCAGTCCTGACACAACTCTCTTACCAAGTCACCGACTACTTTTCTCACATACATCCGAGGTGAGAAGCGAAAAACCGCAGGAAAGAAAGTTTGCCTCAACCGGGTATCGAACTCACAACCACCACCTCACGAGTCGGATACATTGCCGTTGGAAAAGAATCTTGGTAAGAAGCAAACTGCGTCAGGGACGAAAGTGTAAAGTCACGAAAATTAATTAACACTTGTTATCGCCCCGAGCGTTGTCTGCGCATGTCATATTCTTCGAAGATTCGACCTGTCTGCTATGATGCATCACCGACCCAATATACTAGTAAAAAGTAGGGCTTAAACCGAAGCTAGTACCCAAGCCTGTAGGGGCTGTTTTAATAAATGGTCGGCGCATAGGTTACATGCTAGCTGATCATAGCTGAATGAATCGCACCAGGTAGCGTTTTATTGAGTAAATGTTTATTTTATTTTGAAATTCAGAGTAACGGTTGTCGTTTTGAAAAGTAGTCCGGTTCTGTACCCAGAATGCCCAAATTAGATAGATGTGTATTTGTAGAATGCCATCTAGCGGGATAATGTGCCCCGAGTCATAGGCAACCCCGCCCCCATCTAAATATAGTATTCTACATACGATTACAACAGGAACAAGAAATATCAGCTATGCTCTGACAAAAGAGGGTTTATTGCATCTCCATGATGCATTGTACAAGGCAAGTCATCCATAGCAGTATGGATCCATAAAATATATTTGTTCTAAAAACTGACTAGATCTGGAGGTAAATTGATCCTTCGACATGCAGAAAATTTACAAATAGCAATCTAGCAGCAAATTACAAATAGCAGACTGCGCAGGCTGACATTGGTTAATACTTTTTGAAGATGCGTCAACCCTTAGGCTGCTAAGCGCGACTCTATGACCTCTTGCGGATAGCGTAGATCAAGATCAGACTGCACGGAACGTGCAGTCTGATCTTTTATCTACACTATCCGATAAAGAGATATCTTTCCCCCAAAATTACCTTTGAACTAGCAAAACTTGGATTTTTACTATCGATGTGAATGCTTCCTTTCACTTATTAATTAACCCTTTACCAAACAATCCCTGGTTTTCACGACCCGGAGAAAGAAGCCTTCTGAAAACATTGTGGGAAAAGGAGAAAATGCTGGTAACCAGCATTTTCTCCTTTTCCCACAATGTTTTCTTCCCTTCCCTTTTTTGAGTCACATTTATTTTGTCGTCTGCAAATGCTTCCAATTTGGATTGGTCTAGAATGATGTCGTTTGCTAAAGAGTTAAGCAGGCTAAGGGTAGAGTTTCCTTTTCAGAAAGCATGGCTCATGTCTTTACACAAATGGCTGACGGTATAAAAGTTACTGGAATATAATTACTGAAATTATTGACTAAGACCGAAACTTTTCGCTATAGGTAGCCTGATTTTTTTTGCATGACAAGGGACGATTCTGACGTATGATTCAGCCGATTTTCAGACAAAAATGGATCAACGGTGTGGTGTGACGGCTGGTTTGGTGTATTACATTACGAAGATGCGTTAAACCTTAGTATCCTTCAGAGATCTAGATGAAGGGATTTTTTTTTTTTCGGTTTTGATGAGTGATGTTTTTTTTTTTTAAATTCTCTAATCAAATTTAGTTGTGGTTACTAATTAGATTTGCCCTGTTGAAAAATTCGTCAGCCCACCGCCAATAAACAGGTATTACATTTCATACTAATTCCTAAACATCCGGTTCTTATAATAATAATTATATATAATAATAATAATAATAACTTAATTTAGAGAAGGTAACATGTTTAGACATAGTCTTATTTTCTACATGGCCTTCTTTCACACACACACACACACACACACACACACACACACACACGTATACGTACTTATACAAAGGTAAATGCAATGACGGGAAAAATTAGAAAAAAAAGTCCATTATCTAAATAGTTCGTTTACCTGACAGATACTCACAAGCTACCGATTAAATACAGAACAACTGAGGGAAAATGAGAGGGAAAAAACGTTATAATTGTTGATAATTTAGAAAACACTGCTTTACTTTCTTCTTAAATGTTATTAGTCTAGGTTCACTCCTAATTTCAAGTGGAACATCATTCCAGACGCTCACACTGTAATAACTAAGACTGTCTGTATATATTTTCGTTTTCGGGGTTTTACTTAAAAGTTGATCATTGTTTGTCTCGTAATGAATAATACAAATTTCTGGATACGTTAATTATGTCTAACACATAAGCAGGTGCATTATCATGGAGTGTTTTGCAGATAAGTACTGCAGCACGGTATTTGCATCTTGGAATCGGGCTAGCCAGTCAGTTTTTGTACCAGATTTCTCTTCTTCTAGTGCGTGACAAAGGAAGCATTGCTAATACCACTTTCGTAATAAAACGGCTTTTTGTAATAAAAGCCGTTTTATTACAAAAGTGGTTCTAACAAAGCATGTGTAAGTGAAACACTTATTAAAAAGGGCGTAGAAACAAAAGCTCAGTCAATTTAGATTGTTTATGAGGTAGAGCCACACTTTGATAGATAACTTCTTAACCCATATGCTGCCAAGGGCGACCCAATACACTTTTTTGGATTGTGTAGATCAAGATTATATTGTATAAAATGTGCAGTCTGATCTTGATATACACTATTCGATACTGGGAGATTTTCCAGGCGAGAAGAGCCTTAAAATCTCAATGCTTGAGGGTGTTACTTTTGGCTAGAAATGTTGGACTTAGTTTTTTTTGGCGGTGAAGGGGTAAACAACGGAATGTTAGAAAAAGATTAATCATTAAATGCTGTTAATCATTAAAGCACAAAAAAGTCATACGCTTAATGGCGTACTTACGATTTACGTGCGTTGTTGAAACCCTAGTTTGTGCGAATTATTCTTATTTTACGGTGATGTTTTCATCCATCCATAATATTTTTAACATACATGTATTTTCGTTTCAGTGCTTCAACACAACCAACCTACTGAGCGCTGTAAACGCCGTTCAGCCAATCATCACTGAAGACGTTTTCGACCGTCTCTCGACCGTTCTTCTGTACTATTCGAGTAATCTCAACACCTACTGCCATGATGACGTGTATGTACAAGATTTCATGACAGCACAATCCTCTCTTATCCGTAAATTTTCGAGCGGGACAGCGTCTGCGATCGATCTGGGTGTTTTACAAGAATCGCTGGAAGAGCTAGAGGAAATCTATGACGATTACAACGATGAACATAAAGATACAAACGACGATATGAAGGACTTTCTAGAGAACCTTGGTCTTTTTTCACCAACCGATCACCATGACGACGACGGGCATGATCATCACCACGGCAAGTTTGCCCTTTACCAAACGATAAAATTTTAGACTTGTCCAAATAGAAAGCATTTGCAGACGACATATTCAATTTGGCTGAAATGATGGTAATTGTCTGTGAAACTGTAGAAAACCTTGTGGCAAAAGGAGAAAATGCTGTTTATCACACACAAGGTTTTCAAAAGGCTATTTCTTTAGGGTCGTTTAAACTCGGATCTCCATTTCTGCTTTAAAAAAAAAATTTTTTTTTTTTAATTTAGTCCGACGAATACATATGAGCCATGCCCTGTGAAAAGGGGGCTCAATGCATCTGCCGAAAGTGTCGAAATTATTAACCAGTCCATGCAGTCCATGCAGGCTGACCTGGGCCGCAACATTTTGCTACTGGTCAATTTTCTGCATGTCGAAGGACCAATTTACGTCATGATTCAGTCGGTTCTTAGACAAAATGAACTTTATGGATCCATGATCATGTGGTGACTTGCATAGTATCATGCATGATGGAAATGCATTAAGCCCCTCTCCGCCAGCCAGAGCATGACTCATATGAATTGTACTACATGCAGTTTGTAGCCAAACTTATAACTGTTTCGGTATTTGAAATTTCGCAATCTTAATCTACACTGCCAACAAAAACACCTTGGTTTTCTCACGGTATGTTAACAGATAATTTTCGCCTTACATTCCAGGTGACGATGACGGCCATCCACATTTTGCCAAACTAACAGGATCGGAGGATCGCACAGATGATATGGCCGGTGGTAATACAATTTTGTTTTTTTTTTCTGGCCTGCAACACGCGAAAAGGGGCATTCGGACATTTGCGTAAAGTGTTGTTGCGGATCTGCCTGCGCAGTCCGCGCAGGCTAATCCGAAACGACACTTTCCGTTTTTATGTAATTTTCTGTTTTGCGCAAGTCTACTGTAGCACAAAATATAATGTAGTCGTAAAGTGCTGTTTCGGATTAGCCTGCGCGGAATGCGCAAGCTGATCCGAGACGACACTTTACACAAATGTCCGAATGCCCCTTTTCGCGTGTTGCAAGCCAATTATTATAGCCTTGTGATACATGAGTTCACGCTACTAAAGGTGCGATAAGAAAAACAAATTAGTGTCAACAACATATTCAAACAAAATCAATACTATTTCTTAGCTTCATCTTTCAATAAGCATCAGAGTAAATATCGTTCCATTTAACCCAGATGTTTCAAAGAAACCCCAACATGACCTCTGGCACTATCCAGCAGCCATTATGAAACTGATTCATGTGACTTCACTGGAATTCATCAAAAAATCATTGTAACTTGATACAAATGGCGCAAGTTAGAAGTTACATGACTTAAAAATATTACCATATGATCTAGCAGATGATCTAAATACGCAATCATGTCTGTTTAATAGTAAAACTGCTTGTAGTGAACGGTTTAAAGGGGTTGCTTAATTAGTGTTAAGCGAGCAGGTGCTGATCACATGATTTTCACTTCCGGAATATTTCTTTCCATTTAAAACTTGTGTTTTAGAGATAAAAGTTGATCTAGAAAAGGTGATGTCTAAGTCAAGGTATTTGCATTGAAAATAGATGCCAGACAAGCCGCTAGTTTGTGCATGCGTTTGTAATGACCGAAATATACCGATTACCGTGAACCAAAATGAACAGTGAAGCTACATGTCGGGAATCTTTTAAAGAATAGTGGTCCATTGGCCACTTAATAAATAATTTTGCTTTTAACTCTTTACCACACAATCCCGACTTTTAACGACCCTGAGAAAGAAGCCTTTTGAAAACATTGTTGGAAAAGGAGAAAATGCTGGTAACCAGCATTTTCTCCTTTTCCCACAATGTTTTCTACCCTTCCCAAAACAAGTTTCAATTTTTGAGCCACATTTATTTTGTCGTCTGCTAATGCTTTCAATTTGGCCAAGCCCACAATTTTGTCGTTTGGTAAAGAGTTAAACGATCAAAAATGTTTACACACTGAATTTAGGAAGGCACCAGCTGACAAACGATCTACGAATAAGACAGAGAAGTGCAAGAAACTTTAATGAGATTTCCTCCATTGGAAACTTAGCCTACCAGGCATTTTTCAGATTACTTGCCAGAATTTCTCAAAGGCTTTCGGAAATGTCACAAGAATGATAACGCGCGTTAATTGTGATGAGTTCAAATGTATGTGAAAACTTTGTTTCAGAGAGAAAGAAATGCTGGTCACGATTGATTTCTCCATTTCCATAATCTTTACAAAAGCGGTTTCTGCAAGGTTTAATAAGTTGTCTGCTGTAGGTAAATTATATAGTTAAGCGTCTTTACCAGACGGCATTTTAGATATTAATATCTTAAAAACACTGGCAGACCAAATTTTAAATTTGTCTCAAATTATTAGATGAGTGTTTGAAAAATGAAAATGCCGTTTACCGACATTTTCTCATTTTTTACCACGAGTTTTCTAAAGCCATCCTCCTCAGGGTCATTAAACACGTGACTGTTTGGTAAAGGGTGAAGTAATAAACACATGGACAGATTAATGACCGCTGTAAGTGTTTTTTCAGGGCGGATTAGTTTCACTGATTTGCATATTTTGTAACTTATTACGTTATGTTAAATTCTGACAGATCATGGAATTTTTGTACGGGCTTTATGTTGCCTTGTTTCCAGCATTCAACAAGGAACAGCAGCTCATTTCTCTCTCCTCGATCTTTTTCCTTGTTTATGGTCTTCTCCTTCTTTTTCTTCTTCTTCTTTACCTTTATCATCATCATAATCTCTTCTTCTTCTTCTTCGTCTGTGTGTGTCTGTGTGTGTGTGTCTGTCTCTCTCTCTCTCTCTCTCTCTCTCTCTCTCTCTCTCTCTCTCTCTCTCTCTCTCTCTCTCTCTCTCTCTCTCTCTCTCATTTTGAAATAGTTTTTGGCCTTTGTCTAAAAAAATGGACATTTTGTTCTAGATTTGATTGACGACCTTCACCATGCGGATGATCACGGTCATGGTCACGGAGATGATGATCACCATGGTGACAAGGATCGTGAAATGGGTAACCGTGACGACGATCACCATGACGACAATGATGATGATCATGATGATCACGAAGATGATCATAATGACGATGATGATGAAGATGACGATGAACCCATAAAAGATAAGGTAAATCTCTCATATAAATTTATCCATTTTAGACGTAATATATGTAGTACTTAGCCTGGTAGATCAGAGCTAAAGGAAATTAAAAAACCATTTTCAGAAAACACTTTTCTACACCTGTATGACTTTCTTGACTTGCAACATTTATCTGTTTAAAACGTTGTGATAATCAGAAAAGTCTGCAAATCGTTTTTGTTTCCAACATTTTTTCTACTTATCCCACAATATTTTTATAAGCTGTCCCTCTCAGGGACGTTAGAAGTCGGGATTGTGTAGTAGAGTGTTAAGCAATTCAAAGGTTATGAAGAGGCGGTTGAATATATGGGCACTTTGCCATGTTCCATGTTCGAACTCAGTACTGAATGAGGTCAACCTTTTGAAACTACCCGCATTACGGTTCGAGTACAGTTTAAGCCTCCATAAAGCAATAATTAAGTGTTTAATAGTTGGGCTATGCTCTGTGAAAAGGGCATCTGCAAAATTATCGACCCAGATCAGTCCGCGTAGATTGATCTAAGTCGAAACTTTGCTTTTCATAAGAATTCTGCTTTTAAGAGGACCAGTCTTCCTCAGGATTCAGTCAGGTGTTTTACGAAATAGATGTTATGGATCAATAATTCTGTGTTGACTTTCTTGGTATCATGTATCAAGGAGATGTATTAAATCATTACCAAACGACAATATTTTAGGCTTGTCCAAATCGAAAGCATTTGCAGACGACAAAATAAAAGTGACGGAAAATTTGAAATTTGTTTTGTGAAGGGTAGAAAACATTGCGGGAAAAGGAGAAGATGCTGGTAACCAGCATTTTCTCCTTTTCCCACAATGTTTTCTAAAGGCTTCTTTCTCAGGGTCGTCAAAAGTAGGGATTGTGTGGTAATGGGTTAAGCCCCCTTTTCTCAGAGCATGACTCATCTGTAAGTTGCAGAAACTTTTTCACAATCGATGTAAAATATACAGGTTTAGACTGAACTTCTATCACGATAAAAGAGTATGGTTTTATTTACATGTATGTTTCAGTGTTTGAGCGCTGACATCCTATATGACCAGATGGGCGTGGACGTTGAAGAACCACTGGACAGTGACAATATTGATCGATTGTCATCCCTGATTGTCTATCATATCTTAATGGGCAAGTATCGATAATGTCAACGCTAACTTCTGTTTAACACTTTACCAAACATTTCTACAATTATATATGTTTGAATGATCCTGTGGAAGAAGCCTTTTGATTACATTGTAGGATAAGGAGACAATAGTGGTCACCAGCATTTCTCCTTTTTTTTTTTGATAGACAGTTTCCATTACTAGAGCCACATTATATTGATGGTCTGCAAATGCTTTAATGTAGATAAGTGCAGAAAAATGTCTTTTGGTAAAGAGTTAGCTCTTTCGTCGCCAAATGAATAATTTCGTTATGTTTATCGAAGACTAGAAAAAACTTAAAAAAGAAATCCACTTCGAATAAGGAATATTTTGGTCGTGTCTCAGAATGATGTTGAAAACAGCTTAAATTAAGATCAGACTGCACATTCTGTGATCTACGCTGTTTGTAGGGATGCTTTTGTCACCTCTAACTATGAGAGAGTTAACTTTTTTGAAGCTAGATAAATAGGTTCATCTTTTTCTCCGCAACAGGTTATGCAATCCCACTTCGAATGAGGTCATTATATAGGCCAAGTAGATCCAAGATCAGACTCTACGTTATGGGCAGTCTGTTCTTTATTTTTGCCGTTCAAAAAAGCTTCTAATAACACATCTAATACTGAAAGGGTCAATATCTGTTTTTGATCACTCCCCCGCGTAATTGAGGGCGTAACGCCATGATCGTCAAACCGGAAGTACATTATGTATAAAAAGTTGGATGGGTCAAAAGATGTTTTTTTGTCCCTCTGAAGAATATGAGTAATGTTATTCTTATTGTTAATGAGTCCCACTTTGGGCTGTGCAATGGTTTAAAAGAAACTGTTTACATTCCGCCCATGAGTATAAATTAACCCTTATCCTGCTAAGTAAGTGGACTGATACTTTCAAGCCGATAGTAAGAAACCCAAATTTTGCTGTTTCAGAGGTATTTTTTTGGGAAAGATATCTCCTTATCGGACTGTGTAGATCCAAGATCAGACTGCACTTTCTCCAAAATATTCCTCTGAAATAGCAGAATAATTTGGGTTTTTACTGTCGGATTGAAAGTTTTATGTCACTTGTTTTACAGGATAAGGGTTAAGTGCACTGATTTTACTTATTTCTATTTTTTTTTTTCTGTTTCGCAGGCTCACAAATATCTCGCCGATGTCGTGTATTACCAAGACAAAATTTCTTCACTAAATCCGTGTTTCAACAACTTAAAGCAGATAATGACGTCATGGATAAACAAGGTAAGAGCTACTTATTTATACACAATTTAAAAATGTTTACTCTGTCTTAAAATATTTCGGCTAATGCCTTTTTCAAGAAATTCAACATGAAATTGATGCCTTCTACATTTTGTGCCAATTTTCACACCACCATATTTATATATATATTTTTTTTATGAAAAATAAATATAAATATAGGTAAATATATAAATATAAAATGAAACAGTTTGTGTTTTATTCCGTTATGAATATCAAGTGGATTTAACATAAAATAATACTTACCTATGAATTTTCTTATCATCGATAATCTATTTGAAATAGAGTCAGAATTCATAAGTAATTTGGTGTAAGATATGAGCCATGCTTTGGCAAAGAGAGGTTTGATGCAGCTCTATGATGCATAAATACCAAGGAATTTATCACATAATTATGGATCCATAAATCAGTTTTGTCTCACAACCGGCTCGAATATGAGGTAGAGTATTTTTTGTGGACATGCAGAAAATTGTCCAATACCAAAAGGTTTCGATACAGGTCAGCCTGCGCGGACTGCGCAGGCTGACCTGGGTTGATATCTTTTGCAGATACAATTAACATCCGACTAGAACATAGTTCATTTAATCAGTGATCAATCAGTAGCTGAAACTCTAGCTGTCATGAATATCCAGAATGACGTCAGAGGCGTATCAGTTCTTCTTCGTTTAAAACCATATACACATTATATCATCAGGCGTTTCATCGTAGAAAAGTTTCAAAGAGTGATATTGATCAAGACAAGCGATTACATTTTTACCACAATGGTTTCAAAACCGAAATCTTTACATTTAATGGTAATTTAGAAAAACTCCATTGTTTCAGAAAACCTTCTGACCGATGTTCAATACACGTTATGTTTTCATCATTCATTTTCGAAAACATCATTGAAAAAGAAAATCAGTTTAGAATTGTTAGAACTAGAATTTTAGTTTGCAAACGGAAAATGTTCTGTTTCATCTATTTAAGAATCTGGCATCCTGAAGTCTAAGAACGCTTTCCAATGTCTGCACATCTCAGTTTTTGTGTTTCAGATTTCTTTGAACTGATGGCCAAGTTGGAGATTGGTAAAGCTTTGTCCAACACGATGACCGGCATGGACCAAGGTCATGGTCACGGACACGCCCATAAACGTAAACGTCGAGCTGTCGACCCGGCAACATTGTTGGATCAACAAACTTGGGTATGTTTTACATTGTATTCAGATTGTAGTTACATCTTTTTAGACCTTTTACCTTTAATTTCTTTTGCAAAGATTGACCCTTAATGAAACTTTCAAGCCGACAGTAAAATTCCAAGTATTTCCATTTCAAACGTTTTTTGTGGGAAAGACATCTCCTTATCAGACGGTGTAGTTCCAAGATCAGACTGCACGTTCTGTGCAGTCTGATCTTGATCTACACTGTCTGCAAAAGGTCGGTGAGTCGCGCTTAGCAGCCTAAAGGTTGAGACGACCATTCTCCCGAAGTAACTCTCTTAAAGATGTTATGATAAAACCCCGTTAAGGCCTTACTTTTATACATTTGCTGCCTGTATAGAAACGACTACTTTACGCCTTTTCACTTGCCAGCCTTGGAAAACATTTTCGGTAAAACAAAGAATACTTTAATACGCAGTTTTTAGTTAAATCCCATATATTTTACTTCAGTCGTGAAAGAAACGTTTTTGACTTGGACCTATTACAATCGATGATTGCTTTCTGGAAAATAAACCACAATCTGTATTCACCAACCATTCTTAAGAATAGTCTTAGACTAATTCTCAAGAAAGTAACACAACTTCTGATTGGCTAAAACAAATGTTTTGGCCAATCAGAAGTTGCGTAACTTTCTAAATCTTAAGAATGTTTCGTGAATACGGGTCCAGTACTCATGCAATGGTGTGGGTAGTTCGAAAATGTGACCACTGGAACTAAAAGTTTATCTAATTTATGAGGTTGAAGGTCTGCACCTAAACTACTGTCATCTGTCAATGATTGTCCCTTTCCAACAACCTTTTTTGTACTATATCAGAAAAGGCAATATCCGTCAAATATTCATTCCTCGTGTAACAATTATTGTTGTTCTTCTTCCTCAGAACAACCGATGTTATACCGGGGACCAGCTATTAAACATTTACACAGTACCACCTTCCGGAATATCTTTGAACAAGTTCAAGGACATTTGTCCGTCACTAATACAACAGAAGTTATCCGAATCATGTAAACAAGAAGGTGCAATGAAAGGCAAGAAGGACGACAAAAAACCTACAGATTTAGAACGTAAGTAAATTTAGAAATGTGTGTGTGTTGAGTCACTCTGATTTCTTTTTTCAGCTTTATCTATTTAATACCAAACACTCTTACTTTCTACAATTTACATGTATTCACCAAAGCATGTCATGACAACACTGCACATTTTACATTTTACAGTATGAGAGTTAGTCGCTAACTTAATTGCCTGTTGTCGTGATTACGTTTTTTTTTTTTTTATTATGTTTAAAATGTTATATTCACATGTATGAGTGCCTGTCACGATTTGGCCTTCAATGTATTTATCCTATTTTATCAATGTCATCAACATGGTTTGAAGCTAAAATAATCGAAATGTAAGTGGTGAGGTATTATTCCAAGACAGATGATGCATTCAATACTCACATTGTTTCTGTGTAAAGCTAGGTAGGACAACTTCTGCTTTTGTCTGACTTGCCTAGTGAGACTGCTTTGTCGTCATAACACTTTTGTTGGAACTATGGGTTCTTTCATGAGCTTATTATGGGACTTTTGTTTCCTTATAACTCTTCTTTGGGGGATTTCTTCTACTTTACAAAGTTTTCAGAAACGTCTGCTTCCTTGCTATGCTTTTTTGCGGACTTCGGACTACTGGTAGGGAGGACTTCTTATAACTCTGTGAATGCCATAGGCAAAAACCAGGGGCTGTTGAAGTCGGCATAGATCGAGATCAGTCCACACAATACATGTAGCCTAATATTGAAACTCTACTGTCTGGTTGTTTAGTTAGAGTTATAGGACAAGAAACTTTCTGAGTTTTAGTTGAGTGTACCTTTAGTCGTCGAAAAAGGTTGTGTTTATATATTTGGCTCTGAAAGTTTTAAAGCCATCAAAACTAATCCTTTATTACGATGAAAACATTCTATGATCTATAATTACAGGTTACGGGTACGGAACGATAGCTAACATTCTGTGCTGTCTCTGTTCCGTTAGCGGGGCCCTCATACTTCCATGTGTCAGTAGATCAGTCTATAGAGTACTCATGGCAGCATTTGTGGGTCTTGCGGCATCAACATTGTCAACTGATGCATTGTTACACCTTATACCAATGGTAAGTTGTTAAAGATAATATTTATTATATTTATGCCTTGTGCTGCAATAACAGCTATACCGTTACTTACTGAACAGAAAACTTCACAGTAAAATACAAAAAAAAAAAAACCCCTTGGTAAGTGCTCCTGTTTTATACATATATTTCTATCTATGATTTAATTCTAAAGCCATAATTGATGAAAATGAGCAGTCCCTCGTTAAGATTTCCTTAAAAAAACTTGGGAAACGAAATCTGGTTTAATGCCCCTTTTAATGTTTGATTTATCTCTTAGAATGTCTGAGGCAGCGCACGTGCACTGTGTTTTACGAACCGTGTAGATCAAGATCACACTAAAAAGAACGGCTTGTCTACGCGCTCCGATACTTTTGTAAGGCATTGCCTCCCTTACAGCCATGTTTTCTCCATTTTTTGGTCTTAAGTATATTTGTTGACTAAGTCCTTTATTCTAGCTTCATTGCGATTTAACTGACCGATGGCGATTTATATCAGTCCTCATTTCCATATCAGAGCTGAATAAAATATTTTTGCAGAAATAACTGCAAATAAACTTGCATTTACAGAGAACCTAATATTGCATCATTACAATGAACAAACCAGATAGAGAATATTTTTTTCTTAAGTTTCCATTTTGAATTAAAGTAGTATTAAACAAATAAATATCTTCGTTTACAGACAATTTCCTTAAATCTATACTGTACTTCATCTACTTTGCAAATTACTAAGATCTACTGAGCTACGTAACAAGAAATACTTTGCAGAAATTGAGCGTCCTTTAGTAGCTGCTGATTTTCAATAATTTCATTATTACATGTATTCATTTCATGTTTTAGTAACTTGTTCATTATTTGTTTATGATAAAGTAACCCATTTATATATTTTAATCACACAGGCCCTCGGAGCGCATGCACATGAAGAAACCGACGGTCACAGCCACGCAACTGAAGTTGAATTCCCGCAATATCTTGGATATTCCCTAGCAATATGTGCAGGAATTTACATCTTTTATTTATTTGAAAAAATGATGTCTATTTACTCAGATAGGGTAAGTTTCTATCTTGCTTGGTTTCTTTCCTTTTTAAGTTTAAACGCAACTATTTTGTTCAGATAGGAAACATTCGCGCATAGATTAATTTTAGCGAACGATGAAAAAGCCAACCAAGTGAGACCGCCATTGGTCAAAATACATGAAACAGTTTGTATTTCAGTAAATATAACTTACCTAACAGTATAAAAATTTGGATCATGCTCTGGCAAAAGGGATTTAATGTATCTCTATGATGCATTATAACAAGTAAGTCATCACAAACTTATGGTTCCATAAAACCTATTTTATGTAACAACCGACTGAATCATTGGTACACGGGTCCTTGGAAATTCAGAAAATTTAACAGTAACAAAAAGTTTCGACTTATGTCAGCCAGCGCAGGCATTGCTGCCAAAAAACGAGCCGTCTTGTAAAATGCTGCCCATGGTAGAGAGGTAAAAACCTGTATTTGCTTAGAAATGAGCCATGCTCTGTGAAAAGGGGTTTTAATGCATCTACTAAAAGTATCGATCCAGGTCAGCCTACGTAATGGGCGCAGGCTGACCTTGATTTAAAGTTTTTGACGTTGGTCAATTTTCCATATGTCAAAGGACTATTTTACCTCAGTATTCAGCCAGTTGTTATACAGTATGAATTTTGTAGATCCGAAATATGTATTGACTTACTTGGTATAATACATCAAGAAGATGTATTAAGCCCCCTTTCGCCAGAGCGCCAGTGAAAGATTGTAGATGGTCATTCGAGTAGATAATTCGAAAAATGTTTTCCTTTTGCACAAAGCAGACTGTCACCAAGTATTTACAATGGTGTTATGACATGATTTAACTCTCCACTAGACAAAAAATAATGTCCAAATTAAAGCCAATTGCAGACGAAAAATTATAATTATTATGTGGGTCAAAAAGGTAGAAAATAGTGTAGAAAAGGAGAAAATGCTTCTTTACTACCATTTCCTACAATGTGTTCAGAGGCCATTTCCTCGGGGTCGTTCAAAAACTGGGTTGTGTTGTTAATTTATATAAATAATACTTCCACATGAGCCCATACAATACGAAAATGTACTCTAATCCGTATTGAAAGCTAAGCAGACGATAAATTAAATGTTGCTAAAATGATGAAGTTTTCATTTGAAAAGAGTAGAAAACGTCGTGGAAAAAGGAGAAAATGCTGGTCAACATTTGCTCCTCTTCAGAAAATCATCTCACAGACCTGTTAAATCGCGGTTGTAAGATCACAGGATTATTTGGAAAACAAGTTAACCCTTTACCGAACGATAAAACTTTGGACTGGACCAAATTGAAAGTTTTTGCAGACGACAAATTAAATGTAGCTCAAATGATGATTTCTGTCTTTGATAGGGCAGAAGACATTGTCCGTGATGGAGAAAATGCTGGTTACCATCATTTTCTCCTTTTCCCACAATGTTTTCAAGAGTCTAATTTCGCAGGGTCGTTTAAACTCTGGATTTTGTGGAACAGGGTAAATCTGTTACCATTTGAATACCTGTATAGTCATAATTCGATATTGTCTTATTCTTCAGAACAGTACGCCAGCTGAAGAAGACCCTGTGGAGATGGTGATGGGATATGACACAAATTGTTCTACAAACAAAACAAACAATGTGAGATATACCTTTTGTTTCTGTTCACAAATTAAAAACTAAATAACAGTAGTTAAAGGCCCAACAGTGGCGAAATGTAAACATAGCGGTATAAGAATGGATGTGAATTTAAATCATACTTTTAAAAGTATAAAAATTATTGTGAACACGAAATCTGTTACTGTACCGTCGGTCGAAGTGTTGTTAATCGCCAGCAGAGAAATGAATTTTTAAACCAGGTCAAAAAGAAAACGAAAATAGAGCAAACCTACAACTTTTTACCTAGTTATTAAAATTCATTTTTTTCCTGTCAGCGACTAACACTTTGACAATGTAAATATACTTTGTTTTTAAACATTTTTCAGTATCAGTGGCTTTGAGCAGAAGTGCTTCGAAAACCGTGACTGTTCGAAATTGGTTATCAGCATTTTTCTCATATTCCCACAATACTCCTTTTTGAAGACAAGGCCTATAATTTCAGACAAATTTTATTCTATAGTTCGCAATGACTTTCAATTAAGACAAGGGTAAAAAAATCGGTTTGGTATAGACTTACGTAAGTATACCACTTACAGAAATCATAAGTTAAAGAAATAGAGGATAATCAGCTGCTTGTCTGTGATATTAAAAATCTGTCACAGGAGAGGGATCTGATGCAGTTGAAAAAGCGAGTCCGAAGGACAAGTTTTTTTAACCGCACCAAACCCCATTCGAGTGACAGATTTTTAATGTCACACAACCAGTTGATTATCCTATTTATTATATTCCTAATGCACCATTTTTGTCTAAAAATTATCAAGAATGGTACAATATGAGCAATATAGGAAAAAAGTAGTTCCGTCAAACATTCTAAAACTATATCGACACCAGTGATGGTACCATAATTATCATCACTAGTGGTGTTATTTACTGTGAAATCCCAGGAATATAATGAGAGTATGTAGTTCAGTTTTAATTCATTTATCCCGCTTCTCATTCAACATGTTTCTTTTTCCAGTACACAAATGGCTCGAGTTACGGGTCCAATAGCAACTTGCCACATTATGAAGGGAGCCAGTCGGAACTTGCATCAAAGAAAAGTAAGTCGGGTAAAAGGGGCGGAAGTACATGTACTGTGGTTATTATGCGGTAATTTGGCCAATCGGTGATGCATGGTATAACCCTTAGGCTGCTATGCGCAACTCGCTGACTTTTTGCGGACAGTATAGATCAAGATCAGACTGCAAAGAACGTGCAGTCTGGTCTTGGATCTACACTGTCTGTATATGAGATATTTTTTACCCAAAAAATAACTCTGAAATAGCAGCATTCGGAATTTTACTATCTGTCAGAAAGTTTCAGTTTACTTATTTAGCAGGATAAGGGTCAAAGTTAACCAGGCTTTTTCCCTGGTCAAGATTTCCTTTGTGTATGTCCGTGTTTCATTCATTTTGTGACAGGATAGTAGATGATCAAACTCTGATCAAATGACAGGTTAAAGATGCACCCTTACAGCCAGATAGTAAACAAACGCTGTTAAAACTTTACAGTGTGTAGAATCAAGTTAGCTGTGTAAACGTAGATAAAAAATCGATATAAGGTGTATGGGATAGACAGACGCCAGGGATTTGTCTTCGATTTAAACCGGAAACTGTGGTTGTAATGTCTAGGGATAGCCTCCATAGAACGAATTGCAATTTGTATCCATTGTAATCTGTGCAACCTTGCAACCGTCAGGGGCAACATTTGGCACGAAGGTACAAGAATGATTATAATTTCATAAAATAAAGATAAAATTGGTTACAAAACTGGATGAAAACGAGTAAAGATGCATCTTTAAGGCTTGTTTTTTTCCACATTTGTTGGGCAGTAAAAACACTTATCATTTTCATGTTAATTTCTATTTAGCGTTGAGATACTTGCAAAGAGAGGTTTAATGCATCTCCGTAATGTTTTGTACCAAGCACGACATAATATGATTATTGACCGGTAGAATCCATTTTGTCTAACAAACAACTGAATCGTAGGGTAGGTTGGTCCTTTGGCATCCAGAGAATTCATCAATAGCAAAAAGTTTCGACCCTTGTCAGCCTGCGCGGACTGCGCAGGCTGACAAGGGTCGATACTTTTTGCAGATGCTTTGAAACCCCCCTTTCACAGAGCATGACTCAAAAGTTTTTAAGTGAGATAAATGTACTTACGCATAATAACGCACGACATTTGTATGAATGTAATATATGTTTGTACATTATAATCCAGTATGTATAACATGTTTTGAGCAAGCTGAAAATTCATGTTAACTCGTTACCTCCTGCAGACTGCAATTTTCATCTTGCAGCAGACCGCTTTTAAAACATTGTGGCAAAAGAAGGTATTGTATTTGTCTCCTCTGTACACAATGTTTTCACTTTTATTCATGTATCAATTTCTTATTCATGTAAATCAGCCATATTTGTTTTCAATATGTTTTCAAAGTGGATCGCTGCCGAATTCTGGAAGTTGGTAATGTATTAAGTCTTTCACTGCCAATAGAGACTTAAATAGCTTTGGCGGGTGGCGTAGATAAAGATCAGACTGTACAGAACGTGCTGTCTGATCTTAGACCAATTCCCTCCGCTACCTGATACAGAATTCTTGACCACAACTATGTTCAAGTGCGGTCGAAATCTAATCCATGACCACAAAAGAAAATTGGAACCAATAAAGTCGGTAGCGAAAGAGTTGTTAGATGCTGTCTGTCTGTCTTTCTGTCTGTGTGTTGATCAAGTGGTGATTGATGTTCACTAATGTTTTAGACGTCTTTAAAAGTTTGCAGCACATTTACGGAGGATGGTCTAAGGGAGAAATGTTTGCCTTTTTTCGTTCTATCTACGCAGGTCTTTTTCCAAATCGCATCACGGCTTTAAACATGACCCATTTCCATCCCACCTCTCTCTTTTTTCTCTCTGTCTCTGTCTCTCTCCACCCTCCTTGTCTCAAATATGTAGGCCACGGCTAAAGCGCTGTATTGTACGATTGCCATCTATAAGCGCAATAACCTTCATCGTAATAATGGTCTGTAACATGCGAAAAGGGGCTTTCGGACATTTGCGTAAAGTGTCGTCTCGGATCAGCCTGCGCAGTCCGCGCAGGCTAATCCGACACGGCACTTTACGTCAACATTAGATTTTGTCCTACAATAGACTTGCGTGAAACAGAAAATCACACAAGATCGGAAAATGTCGTCTCGGATCAGCCTGCGCGGACTGCGCAGACTGATCCGGGACGACGCTTTACGCAAATGTCCGAATGCCCTTTTTCGCGTGTTGTAGGACAATTATAATAAAGCCATGCTCTTACAAAAAGGGTTTTAGTGTACCTCTGACAAGCATTGTAATCGAGCAAGTTATCACGTTATTATGGATCCATAAAACCCGTTTCCAGTCTAACAATTGATTAAATATGTAGGTAGAATAGTCCTTGGACATGCAGTAAAATTACAATAGCAATAAGTTTCGACTCATGTCAGCCAGAGCGGACTGTGTATGCTGATATAGGTCGATACTTTTTACTAATGCCTTGAGCCTCCTTTTGCAAGAGCATGGCCCACATCTATTGTTATAAACTTTTATTATTTTAGATAACATTACATTACGAGGTAAGGTGAAGGTCAACTCTTATAGCATACTGGTAGTTGTGGGCTTTTTTTCTCTTGTTGTTTTAACTATAAATATGTTGACATTGACTTATTTATTCAGTTCAATTCAAAATACTTTATCAAGCTCAAGTATTTAAAACAAAAAATAGTAAGAGCAAATAACAACATAACAATTTCAATACGGGATGAGGAGTGGTTAAATTTTTACCGGTAGGGAAAGCAAACGCACAACTCTTCAATAGACACCATAAATGCACTTTAAATTTTTATTCCGTGTCTTTAAAAATTAAAGGGCCAATGGCTGCCAAATTAGGTTGAGCTAGGTTAAATTTGTCGTCTGTAAAAGCTTTATATGTATCTGAAAGTGCCTGAAGGTTTGTCGGCGGGTATAAAGATTAATCCTTTATCACAGATGAAAAAATAAAATTTTTAACTGCTTCACAATGAAAACATTTGCAGATGGCATATTAAATGTAGCCTAGATTATATTTGACAGAGTAGAAAAAAATTGTAGAAAAGAAGAAAATGCTGTTGACCACCATTTTATTCTTTTCCCGTGATGTTTTCAAAAGCCTTTTGCCCCCTGGCTCTTGAAACATTTGTTTGGTAAAGGATTATTTTTATTTTACTTTAGCACTGAATGTACATAATACGGTTTTAACAGTAGCACACAACATATTCAAATAAAATGCATAGAACCATATCAGGCACATCAGCACCAAGGATATCAAAAAAAAAAAAGGAAGGAATCCCTTATTTCCTGTGTGGTCCTTAAGTGTTGACGGTCTGACGTGGAGAGACATGAGAACGACATATTTCTAAAGACAAACATTTTGATTTACATTGTATGCTAAACGCTTAAGTAAATCACAGGAAGGCTGAATACTATTGTAGAAAATTGACAGCGCTGAAGATTGCACTTTTGGCTTTGATGAAAGAAGGAAAGCTTAAAGGGAAGAGAAATGCTTTTAGATGAAATTTATTCTAATTTATGGCAACATCTTATCTATTTAAAAAAAAAAAAAAAAAAAACAGCAATCACGCTCTAGCAAAAAGGGGTTCATTGCATCTATGTATATATAAACTAATTCACTAATAATTTACTAATCGACTTAGATAGCAATTAATGGATTTGGGCAATTGTATAGACATAACAAAAACTCTATTGAATCATCTTTTGAACCTGATGAATGATGGCACATTTAAACGTTTACCAGAAGACAAGATTTGACCCTTGTCCTGCTAAATAAGTGCTATGCAACTTTTAAGGCGATAGAAAAGCCCCAAGTTTTGCTGTTTCAAAGTTAATTTTTTGGGGGAAAAATATGTCTTTATCGGACAGTGTAGATCAAAGATCAGACTGCACATTCTGTGCAGTCTGATCTTGATCTACATCGTCCGCAAAAGGTCAGTGAGTCGCGCTTAGCAGTCTAAAGGTGAAGACCATTTCATATCAAAAGCAAGTACAGACGGTCAATGAAATGTGGCACAAAAGATTAGATTTTCTCCAAGAAGGTTGGAAATACTTGGGGAAAAGGAGATAATACTAGTTAGTTATGGGGTAAAAAATATTTTGGGAAAATAAGAAGATGCTGAATATTCTGATATGCAGAAAATTCACAAGTAGCAAAGAGTTTTGACCCATGTCAGCCTGCGTGAATTTCGCGGTTTCCACAGAGATTGGCCTAAATCTTTTCTTACTTTGAAACTGTGATTGAAAGAAATGATGAACTGAAAAGGGTGGTTGTGCCAAGCTATGTAATTGTCTAAAATATGATTAGTATAAAATTCTTGAGGTTGCCATTATATCAGGAAAAATATCCAACAGTTCTCTTTTACCTTAATTTTATTAGAGGAAAGAATTAAGAATTAGGAAAGAATTAAGAATTAGAGGAAAGAATTAAGAATTAGAGGAAAGACAGAAAGCACAAAATGATTCACTTGAAATAGTCACTGTGTCAAGGTGTATTTAAATACGCATGCTTATACATATATAGCTTAAAGTTAGTATCTTAGTTGAGAATTGGCGCTGGCAATGGCATTATGGTGAACTTTCTATTTTTTAATGCAATTCGAAAAAAAGGGAGAAAATGGTTAAACTGTACTTACACTCTGTTTGTTTTGAATAATAAATTTCTCATTGAGAACATTTAGTTTTGAAAAAGGGAATGCTTTTCATGTCAGCCAGCTAGCTAAACTGTATGAATGTTATGCACTTGCCTATTTTCTTCAATGGCATATTTATCAGTCCCTAAGCCAGATGTAAAACTTTCAGACAGGTCCAGATTGGAAGCAGTGGCAGACGGCAAATTGAAAATGATACTTAACCCGAAATTTGTCTTTTGGAGTGCAGAAAACATTGTGGGAAATGGAGAAAATGCTGGTTACCAGCAATTTCTCCTCTTGCCATATTGTTTTCAAATGCCTTTTTCTTCAGGGTCGATAAAACTCGAGATTGTCTGGTGAAGTGTTAGATATGCCCTCATGTTTTATATAAAGATGGTCACAGGGGACGAAGCCGTCTACCATTCTAAATTTGTTTCTTTTTGTAAATTTATAGAATTTTCTAAATGTCCATGTGACGGAATTTCTAAATTCAGATAAAGACTAAAATTGCTTTTCGGTTGGTGATTACAGGTTGGAATTGCAGTTCAACGTTGTATTTTTTTTAACCCATTTAAGGACTGAAAGTTGAACGGTCTTCGGAGAGAATGTTACTTATCCTTTCCGTTGTGCTTGGAATGGGTGACGTGTTTTACCCCCTCCAGTTTTCACAATGTTTTCAAATGACCAGGACCACAGAGGAATCTGAAAGCTTTTGCATGAGAAAAACTTCGGTCTCCTAATTTGGTTCTTTACCAAAGAATCTCGTGGTTTACAGACCCAAATGAAAATATAAAGCCCTTAAAAAACTTGTGGGTGAAGGAGAAAACGCTTGTAACCAGCCTTTTCTACTTTTTCCACCTGGTTTTATACCCTTTCAAATTAAAGTTCTTCCGTTCATTGCCCATTTAATTTTTCCTCTGCAAATACTTTCATTTCGGATGAATCTAGGCTTATGTCGTTTAGTTGTGAGTTAAGTCTTTAACAAAAGACAAAATTTTGGTCTTGTCCAGATCCAAAGCATTTGCAGACGACAAATTAAATGGTGCTCAAATTGGGCGATTTTTTCTTTGAAAAGGTTTTCTACCATTGTGTGAAATTTTCTCTTTTTCCCCCCAAAACATCCGATCATGGGGTCGTTAAAACTCGGGGGCTATTCTTTTTTTAATACAGAATTACCCACTCTTGCCGTGATGGTGGTTATTGGTGACGCTATACACAACTTTGCCGATGGGCTTGCTATTGGAGCTGCGTTCACAGAGAGCATAAACCTCGGCGTCTCAACGAGTATCGCAATCTTTTGCCATGAGTTTCCCCATGAGCTGGGTAATATATTATTGTTATTTTTGTTCTTGTTGTTGTAGGTTGTGGTGTTTTTACTGTTGATGCTGTTGTTTCTTTTATCTATTACGCCGCAAACTGAGCCCTATAGCTCAGTCGGTAACGTACAGGGCCTTTAAGAACCCGGGGGTCTCGGGTTCGATTTCCAGGTCGGCCAACTTCATTTCGGGGTTAATGATAGTTATGGCGTCCGTGGATTCTATAACCTTCTTACCGCTGAGCATTGCTATAACGATCTTCATATGGAAAAGCAGCCAATGGCCTGGAGAGAATATTGTGCGAAGTACTGGTAAGAGAAACTCCCGGGATGGGGGTGCGTATTCAACAGCCATTCTCAAGAAATTTCTCGGTCCTATTCTCCAGGATTTTCTAAATTTGAAAGCAACACAACGTGTGATTGGTTTAGCCAATCAGAAGCTGTGTTACTTTTAAATTTAGAAAGGTTTGGAGAATAAGACCAAGAACATTTTTAAGAATGGTTGGTGAATACCAACCCAGGACAGTATTGAAAGTTACATTCACCATCGCGATGAAACACAAATCAGCCACGCTCTGGCAAAAGGGGGCTTAATGCATCAACGTGATTCCTGATACCGGTCAAAGTCATCACATAATTATGGATCCATAATAGTCACTTTTTAAATAACTGACTTAATCATGTGTAGACTGGTCCTTTGACAAACAGAAAAAAGACCGATATCGAAAAGTTTCGGCCCAGGTCAGCCTGCGCGGACTGCGCAGGCTGACCTGGGTCGATACTTTTCGCAGATGCATTAAGCTCCCTTTTCACAGAGCACGACTCAAATAAAGTTGTTAACGGCCTTTAAAACTATACAAACAAATTAAAGAAACTATTCTGCCCATCTAGCTTGGAGATGAGGCTAGTAATTAAAAGGTTGCGCGTTCGAATCCATCCTCGGCCAGCAGTCATTGAAACTCGCAACGAATGAAGCAGTAAACGAACTCGGCTCTATATTAGTTGGTCTGGCACCTTACTACTGGGCTACCAGCGATACAGTGGCAACGAAAATAGCTTTTGCAGACGTTTAGATCATGACTAGATTGCACAGAACGTGCAATCAGATCTTGGATTTACCACTGTCTCCTACATGATGCTAAATAGTGATTAAAATTTTGTCTAATAGCAGTGAGACTGTTGTTTTCAGATTTTGAAAAAAAGGTCAAATGTATTCAATTGGCAGAGTAAATAATTAATGGTGATATTAAGATTTCTTTTTACAATCAAAATCAAAACTTAAAATTGCAATATTTGAATTTTTTCTATCATGTTTCATGCATAAAGTCCATAAAGGAAACGCTACAGCCAGATAACATTTCGGGTTAAAAATAACGTGTCTTTATTACTGCACTGTGTGTATAGAAAGTGATAACGTTACATAGACTGTCCGAATGTTTTCCATCGAAAACTGATACATTAAATATGTATAACAACTAACTTATACTAAATACTCTAAAGCATTTATCACACAATTCTGAGGTTTAACGACAACGATAAGAAAGGCTTTTGAAAACAATGTGGGAAAAGGAGAAAATTCTAGTTACGTGTGGGAAAAGGAGAAAATGCTGATAACTAGCATTTTCTCCATTTCTCACCCTGTTTCAAAACTTTATAAAGAAAATCCCAATGTTTTGGCAATATCTAATGTATATATAATCTGCATGTGCTTTCTAACATGGACAAGTCTAAAATCTTTTTGTCTGGTAAAACAACGTATAACGTGTGTGTGTTAGAGTGTGTATGTTTATTTCTTTAACTTTTTAGAGATCACAAAACAGGACAAAACAGGAAATGTATCACTCTGACCAAAAAATCTTAATTTTCAACGTGTATTCAGTATTTTGGTCTTCTTCCGTCATACAGCAGACCACTTTCGAGAATAATGGGGTAAAGAGGAAAATTGGTCGTAATAACTTTTTTTTTTCTCTTTTTGCTTCATGCTTTTAGCTTGTATTCATTTATTTAATGTACAAAGGGACAACCGTTTAAATCCACATGTTTCTGTCGACAGGTGATTTTGCCATCTTACTGACAAGCGGGCTCAGTTTTGGTCGAGCCTTGTGCTTTAACTTCCTCTCCTCGCTGACTGCCATGGTTGGGCTATACGTAGGCCTGGCCGTGTCCACTGACGATACAGTGAGAAACTGGATCTTTGCCATTACTGCTGGGCTGTTCTTGTACATCTCGCTTGTTGATCTGGTATGTAGTAATTACTGTCTGTCTGTCTGACTGTCTGTCTGTCTCTCTCTCTCTCTCTCTCTCTCTCTCTCTCTCTCTCTCTCTCTGTCTCACCTAGTTTCAATTCTGTTGTTTCTGTTGTGCATCCATGCAATTGATTTACTCCAAGAAGATATCTGTTTTCTCCTTGGTTACTGCCTTTCTGTATCTCAAAACACCGTGATTGGAGAAGAAGTTGCACGATTTAACAACTTAACTCTCAAAACTACTTAACGACGCCATCTTGAATAACAAGTGACGTCAATTGACCCAAATTGCTCTTAAATGATATCAAATATTCTTCTGAAATATTAGCCGCTAGTTGAAATTTGCCAAAAAATGATATGTAACATCTTTTTGAAGTCGCAACATATATTCCGGAACAACCTGTACACAAGTCACTGTATATTGTTGATATAATGCTTTAAATATGGAAATAACTTCATAATAAAACCGGAAACAAGGGACGTAACCTACTTGATTTTGTATTGGCACTCTTATAGATTTGTTTCCCTTACTATTTCGTGAATTGATGAGCGTCACTGGTCATAGTTATGGACCACACTTTTAATCTTATCTCTTCTCTACATGTCACATTCCGTTTTCCTTCCCTTTTCTACGTTCTTCATGAAGACTAGTCTTCTTTTTCTTCAAATGTTTGTCTCGTTTCAAATGTTTCTTCGTGTTCAATTTTTCCCCGTTTTTATTTCCTGATGATTTAAACATAGAAATATAAATTGTTCCAACTTCTTTTATTTTCATTTTTTCACAGTTCCCTCAGCTTTTGAAGAAGAGAGAAAAAGCAAAACAGAATTTTATTTTCAACAATGTTGGAATCTGGATTGGAGCTGGCATAATGTTTTTACTGTCCATCTTTGAGGAACTGATCCACATATAGAGCCTGGAAATATACATAACAACACTCATAGAACCACATAATTCTTTTATTTATTGTATAGCAAGATGGTTCATTACCTAGAATCGTTATACTTAAACTTGAAACTTGAAAAATCGGTTATTGTTGATCAGGTATCAGACTACTCTTTTCTATGCAGTCTGATCTTGATCAACAATTACAACACAGGGACGATAATATCATGAAGCTACCAGGGCATAGAAATACCGCCATTTTACAAAAACGATGTTTCAAATGATATATGTTGTAGTAAATTTTTTTACGAGTCTATCACTGCAATGAAACTATTTGCTTGAGCTTTTTGGATAGTAAATAGTGTAGATCCAAGATCAGAGTACATGGTCAAAGTTGTCTGATCTCGATCTACACAGTCTGTGAAGCACATCAAATTGCCTTGGTTATGCTAGTTTCAATGCCCGAGGAAATTTATGTAGAACTTTACAATCGAATCCTTGGACAGCCACCTAAACATGCAAAAATAGAATCTAGCCCTATCCTAGATCCACGAAGTCCGATCTTAATTTGGATTGTGGAATAAAAGATCCAATACACATAAAGTTCCGAACTACATGTATTTCTTACGGGGTGGACAAATTATAGGTCCCATACAATTTGCCAGGCTAGACAAGAAGGCCCCACTTTGATTTGCCACCCTAGACAAAAGACCTCATGGTTATTTTTCAATCTTGACCAAAAGTTCTATTTTGTTAAAATGTCTGAGTTCTTAACCCTTAACCTGCTGATGAAATGAAACTTTCAAGCCGACAGTGAAAACCCAACTTTTGCTATTTCTGTACAGTCTGATCTTGATCTGCACTGTCCGCAAAGGGTCCTTGAGTCACGCTTAGCAGCCAAGGGGTTAATGTAACCAGCTTTTGCACTGTTTAACACAAATCAATTCATTACTATTTAGACTGATTTTTTAGAATTAAGATTTATGCTATTTTCAACGTGTTTGTAAACCAGTGACAACAGGGGCTTTGTATTTCTATTTTCACTAGCTTTTTTTACACACATTATTTTCCACTGCGACTTCCTAGTTGTATCTGTATTGTTACGTGTAATGCCAATTAACAGTATGGAAAACATTGAGAGAAAAAGAGCTATTTCTTGCAACTAGCAATTGCTTCTTTTTCCACAATATTTTCCAGACGGGATTCAAAAGTAGAAATGATGGTACATGTATATATGCTGTTACATGTACATGTATGTTCATAGTTTATTCAACAGTAAGGAAAGTAGTAAAGAAAAGAGGCCTGTTTTCCTTAAAAGCATTAGCTACCTTTTCCACATTGTGTTTCAACATTATTGAAAATATTTTAGGAATAATTTTGTCTCTCTTCCACTTTTTTTCCCCAAAGACAGATCAACAGATTGTCGGGACATAAGTTTTCAAAGTTTTTGCAGTGTTGTTCATTAATAGTAGTAGTTTCTGATAAATTTTGTTGATTGATTGAATTTGCGCTTATTTATCGTCGCCAGCGGTTGCCCATATGGGCGACGCCCCCTGAAGCCTGTTAGTTTTGTTACGGGGGTTAGTGCAGAAACAGGACGAAACCCATCCTAAGTTACGCCTGGTTCTTTAACTTGCTCGGTGTATAGCACGGTCATACGGGACCTCGGTTTAACGTCTCATCCGAAAGACTATTAGTAATTGTCGATGGCCAACCGTGGGAGTCGGACCCACACCATCAAGTGACCTGAAACATCACGTTCACGAGTCCTACGCTCTACCAACTAAGCTATGCGGGCTGGTCGATTTAAATTTTGTTTCCAAAGAAACGGGATATCATGATATAGAGTAAGACCCATCAAAAATGTCGTGAGAGCATGCGACCTTGTCCATCCCGCAAAATATGACGTGAGAACCTTTATCCGTGAGATGCTTTGTCCGGCTCCCTTTTTTTTGTTTTTGAAAATGCTATCCTCAACAAACATGGATTTTGAATCAACCAACATTTGATAACCAGTAATTTCTCTTCCTGACGATGTTTTCAGTAGCTTTGTTCCATGTTTAAGTATTTTGCAAAGGGTTGAAGGTTTCGTATGCACTTGACTAAGCTTTCTTATCCTTGTAAAATGTACACACATTATGTCTAACCTGTAAGAAAAGGTTGCTTCAGACGAATAAAACAAAATCAGAAATAGTTAAACATGGAGGCAAACAGAATTAAGGGTAAATGCAATGAATATTATGGGAAGCTGTTTTGTATAAGAAAAAAATGCTATATAAACAATACTTGTGTTTGATAAACAAATACTGCATGGGATTATCAAAAGACAGTTTATCTTTAAAAGATGTTGTCATGGGGTTTTCTCGAAACTTGTTTCGCTTATCTGTACATAATGTAGGCGAAAGGCGCCCTCCGAATAAACTCCTTATCAAAATGATCCCTTGATATTCCAACCCTTGAAGACTGATTTTTAAAAACGTTGTGGAAAAATCAAAACTGGGGCTGCTAAGCGCGACTTGGGCGCTTTTGCGGACAGTGCAGATCAAGATCAAACTGCACAAAACGTGCAGTTTGATCTTGGATCTACACTGTCCGATACTGTATTTTTTTCTCTCGGAGAGATACACTTTGAAATCGCAATATTTTAGTTTTTATTTTTGAGTGGAAATTTTCATTTATTTAGTAGCTTAAGGGTATAAGGGTAAAAAATGCAGCTAACCAACACTTTCACTTTTTCGTACAATGTTTTATTTCTCTCTGTTTTTTTGAGCCACATTTGTCGTCTGCAAATGCTTTCAATTTTCATAAGTTTGAAATTTTTGTCATCTCATTACTATTCGGGGTCTAGGAACCTACCACAAATTTTACAAGTTAAACAAATAATAAAGCCTGGAAGAAAAGGGAAAAAAATCGCGTTTTAAAACTACGGAAAAATATGAGAAAAGTGAGAAATAAATTGCAGGTTGCAGGCATTTTTTCCTTTTTCCTTATTATTTCAGGCGCTGTCAAATTAGGGGGACGTAATAAGTCTTCTTTTTAAAGTTACAGGTCAACAAGGTAGATACACCTATTACTCCACTTGCAGTCGTATTGTAAAAAATTAAATTCGCAATTTATGAGAGGAAAAATAAATTTACAAGAGCTTTAAATGGTAAATTTTGATATTATTCAGCCAAAAACAGCCACTTAATTTGTTTCTCTGTCTGTAAGGTCCTCGACGCCGCTTTTAGCAATTTAGACATACATGTATTACGGCGACAGCTCTATTTTTCATGCGTTTACTTGATCTCAGCTGGTACATTGCAAGTATTTGCAGTGTCTTGCCATTGCCACGGGGAATTTTGACGAAACCAGCAGGGATCAAACCTAGATTTTCTACAAACAACTTAACCGGGCTTTTATAGCGAAACTATTTACGGCTTAGTACTCTGTCTGTCTGTCTGGCTGGCTGGCTGGCTAGCTGTCTGTCTAGCAGTCTGTCCGTCCGTCTCTCTCTCTCTCTCTCTCTCTCTCTCTCTCTCTCTCTCTCTCTGTCTCTCTCTCTTGTTTTCTCAAGCATTCAGATATTTTGCCCAAATGAATATCTACAATACTATGTAAGGATACAGAATTAACCACATTCTTTTTTTTCAAAACTTAAGCAAGTGCCTGACACAAGCAGGTCTTTTTCACAATGCATCTATACCAAAGACTTACTGCTAAAAAGAGAAAGATACATAAAGAAAAAAGGGACCTATATGTCTTTGCTGCACTAGCCCTATGATTTTGTAGGATATATTTACTTTTTGCGTTTAAATCCAATAAAATGTAAAATAGGGAGTGTCTCTGTCAATAAGGTATAAACCGTTTTAATTCTTTACACGACAACCACGTTTTAGACTCGACCTCACTGAAAACGTTTGCAGACGCCAAACGGCATGTGCTTCAAATAATGAAATCAGTTTTTGAAAAGGGTAGAATGCAATCTAGGCAGTGTAGATAATGCTGGTAACCAGCATTTTCTCCTTTTTCCACTTTGCTTTCAAAAACTTTGGTTTCTCATGGTTGTGAAATCATGTGATTATTTAAGGGTTAACTCTTTCCCAAACAATCCCAAGTTTTAACGACTCTGAGAAAGAAAGCTTTTGAAAACATTATGGGAAAAGGAGAAAATGCTGGTAACCAGCATTTTCTCCTTTTCCCATCATGTTTTCTACTTTTTCACAGTCAAATTTCATAATTTCAGTCACATTTGAATTGTCGTCTGCAAATGCTTTCAATTTGGACCACTCAAAATATTTGTCGTTTGGTATAAAGAGTTAAGCAAATAAAGATAAGTTTCAGTATTACAGATAAAGCAGTTTTTGCACTTTGTCGCCTACGCTAAAAATATAGCAGACGATCTTGAAAACACCCTTTCAAATGATGTATAAACAAAATGGATCAGTTTTTAGTTGAATGCTTTGGAATAATGTTTTACGCAGCTTTCAACATTATCACAGTCATATCACGACGACAGATAACTTACTCATTTCGTAGATCTACATCCTTGGTTTCGCTGTTGCTAGGCCAGGCCTCTAAAATGTCTCGAAAACGGACACTCCCGCGAAAACCCCAGCGCCTCTGGTGAGAATCGAACTCTAGGCCTCCAGGTTACGAAACATATATCTTCAACTCTAACCCTGTTAGGTCCCCAAACGGTCGAATATACAGAAGAGCGGCGCACTGGAAAAGGGCGAACTCAATTCCTGACACCAAAAAACAGGGAAATTCTTCTCCGTGATGTTTATACCAAGCACGTCATTTAAAAACAATACTCCATTATGTGTGACACTAACTGAATCATGAGATAGGATGGTCCGTGGAAATGCAGAAAACTTACAATTACCAAAATGTTTCGGCCTATGTTAGCCTGCGCAGTCCGCGCAGGCTAACATGAATCGATACTTTTTGCAGATGTATAAATCACCCTTTTGTCACAGTGCACGACTCAAATATATGTGCTATCATTGTGGCCAAAGGGAATATTTCTCCTTACGATGTTGTCTGGAGCATGTACAGTGATGCAATTCTATTGTCAAATAAACATGAGAAACGAAGTATTACTAGTATTTTAGAATCCACTCGCTGATCCTATGTATATTTGTATAGATCCAGTATATTGAGGAAAAAATGACAAGGCATCGATTGATATCGAAGCATACAACCATAAATCGGACAAAAATGTTTATCAAAGAGAAATACTGAGTATCATTGTACTTCATTCCATGTGTGGCTCATACCCAAACCGTTTTATTTGTAACAACGCTCGCCACAATTCGTATATTTTGTAAGGTTGTACATGTATAGGTTATTTTTGGCCCACAAAAAGCCTTTTTTTAATACCTAAAGGAGGAAAAAGTAACTCTTTCCTAGACCATAGATTTTAGACTTCTCCAAATTAAAAGCATTTCCAGATGACTGATCGAATGTGCCTCAAACGATTGGATATGGCTTATAAAGGATGGAAAACAGTGTTGGGAGAAATTGTTGCTTTTCCTGCTGTTCCCACGATGTTTTCAAAAGTCCTTTAACTAAGGGTCTTTAAAGTAAGGATTTTTTTTGTTAAATAGTTAGAGAACTGAAATCTATATTAACCATGCTCTGTGAAAAGGGCACTTAATACATTTGAAACGTATCAATCAATGTCAGCCTGCGCAGTCCGCGCAGGCTGACATGGGCCGGAACTTTTCGCTATCTTTAAATTTTCTGCATGTCGAATGATAATTCTACATCATGATTTAGTCGGCTGTTAGACAGAGTGGATTTATGGATCTCTAATTTTGAGATTTCTTGCTTGGTACAATACATTACGGAGACGCATTATGACCCCTTTTGCCTGAGCATGGATCAATTATTTATTCACCATTAATACAATTGCTGTAACTATTGCTATTTCTTGCTGTAATTATTTTTGTTTTTTCACTTTATTTTTATGAGCCTTTAAAAAAATGGCGTAAAAATTGGTTTTGGTACGGCAAAGGACTTAACAGCTCTAAGTCTTTACCTAACGACAACATTATGGATTTGACCAAATTGAAAGCATTTGCAGACAACAAGTTAAATGTAGCAACACAAATGATGATTTCTGTCTAACATAGGGTGAAAGCATTTTTGGAAAGGGAGAACATGCTGGCTATCAGCATTTTCTCCTTTTCCCTCAAAGTTTTCAAAACCTTTTTCTTCAGGTTCGTTAAAATTCGAGATTAGGTTAAAACATGTACAAATGCTATGCACAGGCACAGTAGTTTACGCAATCTTTTCCAAGAAACCCGCTGAGATAAACATGAACACGATTGGACATGACAAGTTGTACCTTTAACGCTTTCACTACTGAATAAATAAATTGCATTTTCTCAAAGGCTAAAAATATATACATTTCCTCTGCAAAATCTACGGGCTGTACGGTCATAATCTAGAATATAGCAATGGACAGTGTAGATCTGAGATCAGACTGCACGTTCTGTGCAGTCTGATCTTGATCTGCACTGTCCACAAAAGCTTCTGGTGTCGTCTATGGTAAGGAAAGAGTTAACTCTTTACCAATCCACAAAATTATGGACGTGTCCCAAATTGAAAGCATTTGCAGACAACAATTTGAACACAGCTGAACTCATAGACCTTTTGTATAAAAGGGTAAAATCATTGTTGGAAAAGGAGAAACTGCTACTTACCAGCATTTTCTCCTATCCTCACTACATTTTCCAAAACCTTCCTCAAGGTCGGGATTTTTAAGTAAAGGGTTAAGACTTTGTTGATAACGTTAAGTGATATTTAGAACAGTGTCGACCAATGTACACAATCAACAGAAAGTGTAGTCTGATCTTGATCTGCACATAATGTTTTATCCCCATCTGTTCGGGAGAAAAGGAAGTAGTCTCAAATTTAAAGTAAAAAGCTATTTTTTTCGTACTGACTATAAATATTCATTATAATATGAGCCATGCTCTGTGAGAAGGGGGCTTAATGTATCTTCGTAAAGCATGATACCAAGCAAGTCATCACAGTACTATACGAGGGCTGTCCCAAAATGTCGTAGACAACACCATTTTTTATGGAACCCGACGTCTGATTTCAGTAAAATTTGCATGTTTTTTTTCCGTTAGTCATTTGTGCATATTCCCGCATAAAATAAAAAATCAAGATCGCAAATACATGTAGTACAGCGGAATGTTACCGAATATTGTGTACAATTAGATATGACTCCTACGCAAACACTACGCAAACTGCACGCTACAGAAAAATACAAATCTGTGTCAAGATCTCTTGTATTTAAATGGCACAAGAGATTTGTCGACGGATGGATAGAGGAGCAGCGCCCTACAGTCCAGACTTAGCACCCCTAGACTTTGTTTTGTTTCCTTATTTAAAGTCTCAGTTGCGAGGACATAGATTTGAAAACTTCAATGAACTGCGACAAGAAACTGCGAGTGTTGAGCACTTTGAAAAGCAAGTGGTTTGAAGACGTATACTATAAGTGGGTCAAACGCCACCGTAAATGCATCGAGCACCACGGAGAGTACTTTGAAAAAGAATAAATTGTTTTCTAGGGACGTCATGACGTTGGCGTTAGTGTGCGCCGGGAATGTATGGGTAGCTTATTTTGAATCGTGATAGACTGAGCAGTTCGTAGGGTAGTTAGTAAATATTTCACACACTTATGCACAAAGCTCTTTACAAGAATTCTGAAACTTGCTGAATCTGTTGTGTTAACACTGATTATATCATAGCCTTTGTCTACGCTATTTTCGGACAACCCTCGTACATTCCTAAAATCAGTTTGGTATAACAACCTACTGAATCTTGAGGTACACTGGTCCTTTGGCATGTAGAAAATTGACCGAAAGCAAAAAATTTCGGCTCGGGTCAGCCTGCGCGGACTGCGCAGGCTGACCTGGGTCGATACTTTTTGCAAACGCTTTAAGCCCCCCTTTTCACAGAGCATGGCTCATATATAAAATGAACAAATTAAGAGATACTGTACTTTAAACTGATTATCTTGCAGCAATCTGAAGCAAATTATACACATCACTTAATCCTTTTACCACACAATTCCGAGTTTTAACGACCATAAGGGGTGAAGGTATCTGAAAACACTGAGAGAAAATGAGGAAGTCCTGGTAACCAGCATTTTCTTCTTTTTCTCTCAATGTTTTATACCTTTTCAAACACAATTTCTCCCATTTGAGCAACGTTTAATTCGTCCTCTGCAAATGTTTGGAATTTGAACTAGTCCAAACTTTTTGCTTTTGTTTACTCACTGACCTTTTGCGGACAGTGTAGATCAAGATCAGACTGCACAGAACGTGCAGTCTGATCTTGGATCTACACTGTCCGATAAGGAGATGTTTTTCTCGGAACAAAAAAGTTTGAAATAGAATTATTCGGGTTTTTACTATCGGCTAGAAAATTTCATTTATTTAGCAGGATAAAAGTCAAAGAGTTAGCCCTCAAGCTGCTAAGCGCGACTTACTGACCTTTTGCGAACAGTGTAGATCAAGATCAGACTGCAAAGAACGCGCAGTCTGATCTTGGATCTAAACTGTCCGATACGGAGATATTTTCCTTAAAATATATCTTTGAAAATAACAGCATTTGGGGTTTTACTAGCGGTTTGAAAATTTCATTTCAGTTATTTAACAAGATAAGGGTTAAGTAACCAGCACTCAGACAATAATGTTGATACACTCAGAAGTTGACCATGCTTTTGACTGCATCGAAATCAAGAATCTGTGATGTGAAAGGCCGACACCCTACCATTACATTTGTTTCTGTGATATTAGGGTGTTTGTTAAGATGCAGCTACAGTTTGATTTGTTTATCAATAGCTGACACTGCAACTTCAAATGGGACTTTATTATCAAGATAATAATTATCATGTGATAACAGAATAAGTTAACTCCTTCCCTGCTAAATAAGTTAAATGAAACTTTCAAGCCAATAGTAAAAACACAATCGTTGTTATTTCGAAGTTATTTCTCTCTCTCTCTCTCTCTCTCTCTCTTTCTTTTTGGGTGGGGGGGGAGTATCTCCCGAACGGACAGTATGGATTCAAGATCAGACTGCAAGTTCGGTGCAGTCTGATCGTGACCAACACTGTCCGCTAAAGGTCCTTGAGTCATTCTTAGCAGCCTAATGGTTAAAAGATTGTGTAATCACTAAAATTTTCTCTATGAGACCAGTCTAATGAGAACCCACGATATAGGTTTTGTTTGTGACATATAATAACGAACTCAAACTCCTTAGTATCCATACCCCATTAATATCATCCATAACTTTTCACGAAAAAAGTTTATTTGGTTCATTCACTAACCATTTTTAAGAACATTCGGAATCTTATTCTCAAAGATTTTCTAAATTTGAGATAAAAAATATTCTGATTGGCCCAACCAAATAATATAACCAATCAGAATATGTTTTATTTCCAAATTACAAAATTCTGGAGAATATGACAAAGAATGTCCTTACGAATGGTTGATGAATACGGACCCTGTTTCTACATGTTTCCAATGATAAGCAATTCAATAACAGTGAATTTTCTCTTTGTTCTGCGTCTTCTGTGTCGAATAGTGGTTCGAACTCTTTACCTGCGAGTGAAAGACACAAGACTAAGCCTCGTGTACGTCTCGAGCCACTCACAGAGTACCGAATTGTGATCTGATAGCTTTCAACTGGCAAATAGGACACACTGATGCAATGCCAGAGTCCTTTTAACAGTTCAGACCCATGGCCGAAAATATGGACTTTTGCGGACGGCATAGATAAAATATCAGACTGCACGTAACGTGCAGTCTGATCTTTCATCTATACCGTCCGTTTGTTTAGCCAAGCCTTGTTTAATAAAGATGAAAATATTTCTGATTTTAAGTGGATTTCATTTTAAGCCGATGAAAAAAATCGAGTTTATGTCTTTGGCGCTGACAGAGTTAAAACTCTTTACTGAACCAAGGATACCGGACAGTGTTGATCCCAGACCAAGCTGTCTATACTTTGCAGTCTGATCTTGATCGAAAGCAACTGAAAACGCTTTTTTTTTTTCCAGCAGAAGGAGGTTAATGGAATAACTACAGTCACATGACTTTTTAGGATAGTATTCTCACAATATTATACTAAACCTATTCCACACAATCCCGGCTTTTAATGTCCTTTAGAATGAAAGCTTTTTTGAGAACATGGTTGAACAAAGAGAAAAATCTGTTATAAACCAGAATTTTCTTTTTCCAAAATATTTTCTACTCTTTTAAAAATACATATCCAATCATTTGAGTTGCATATATTTTCTTGTCTACAAACCCTTTGGACGTAGACAAGTCCAAAGTTTTGTTGTTTGGTTAAGAGTTAACTCATTACCAAACGACAGAATTTTACGCTTGTCCAAATCGAAAGCATTTGCAGACGACAAAATAAAAGTGACTGAAAATTTGAAAGTTGTTTTGTGAAGAGTAGAAAACATAGTGGGAAAAGGAGAAAATGCTGGTTACCAGCATTTTCTCCTTTTCCCACAATGTTTTCTAAAGGCTTCTTTTCTCAGGGTCGTCAAAAGTAGGGATTGAGTGGTAATGGGTTAAATCTATACCTTTTACACTACTAAAAAAAGAAGAATTCTAAAAAAAAATAAATGAACCTTTGCAGAAAAAAAAAAAGGCATTATTTTCTTCCTTTTCTAAATTATTCTCTACCCTTTCAAAGGTTAACACATTTCATATGAATCCCGTTTTTGTCGTCTCTAACTTTCTCAATAATAACGAGACTTTATCTTTTGTCGTCTGGTAAAGAGTTAACCCTTTACCACACGGTCCCCAGTTTTAATGACCCCAAGGAAGAAGCCTTTTGAAAACATTCTGGGAAAACGAAAAAATGCTGATGACCAGTAATTTCTCCTTTTCCAACAATGTTTCCTACCTTTCAAGGATAAATTCCATTATCTTACCAAAATTTAATAATGTCGTCTGCGAATACTTGAAATTTTGATTAAGCATGAAATTTGGTCGTTTTGTACACAGGTAAATACCACGTTATGAATTTCTGTGTAATTGACATCCCAAGGTCATCGTCAAAAATAAACAGACGCGTTTAGTCTTGCATGCGTGCACGTTTCATGTCAAAACTTTTCGGTTTCCCCTCCCCCCCCCCCCCCCCTCCGCAATTGGATCGTTGGGTTGGTTGGTTTGCTGGTGTTTAACGCAGATTTCAACATTATTTCAGAAGTATGGCTGCGGTCAGTGCACCTTTACACGCTTTCCTTTATATTCTTTTACCAGTGCATCGCATAATATTATTTTATAGACACTGGCTGCTTTTCAACATTTATACACCGTTGAGACTATATTCGGCTGTGACAAAGGAATGAATCCTGTTGCAATGATTGTCATCAATCAACGTAGAGAATGTGGCCAAGTTGCAAATTGGAACAAGGGACCATTATAAAACTGCAAAGAAATTTTCTCGTGATCTAATTGGATAATATGCCCCGTACATATATCGTCGGTTTACTTCAAAAACCTCGTAACTACAGCTTGTTTCAAGCTGTAGTTACGAGGTTTTTGAAGTAAACCGATGATATTCATGTTCACTGGCAAAATCCACGTAAAAGCAGTTTTTCTTTCGGGGGCCCCGTATACAAAACTACACTTTCAACAGAACATCCAAAATGGCGGAGTCGATCGATACGAGCCGCCTACAAGACAAACATTTTGAGTAGCCTGCACCATATTACTAGTGTCCCTTGATGGTTGTCATTAAAGCGGAAAGAATGAATTATGGTTCTGAAATAGAAAAGTATAGTTACATACATTATCGTTTGCTGTCATTCTAAAACAAATGCACAGGTTACCTTCGTCAGGCAAGCACATACACATGTGAAGTGTCAGAACTGATACATTGTAACATTAAAAGGATAGGCTAATGGTCGTTTGAGGCAACTAATTAATAGGCGTTTACGTTGCCAACAAATCATTAAAAGCATAGTCACTTACTTTGAAGTTGTTTAAATCTATGTTTCAATAAAAATACGTAGAATGTCTATCGCAGTGACATCATCAAGTTCATCCATCAAACTACAAGTTTTACCAAGGTTTCAGTGACGTCAGTTCTCATTGACGTCAGTTTTCATTGCATTGGGGCACTCAGAAAGGAAATTCTATTTTATCAGCGTACTCAATTCGGGAGACAATAAAACAGGGAAATTTTGCTGAATACACGTTGGAATAGTAAAACTTTGCAGTTTTATAAATTCGTTTTACGGTCAGATGGCAGGGGACTTGGAAACTTGTTCACGGCTGTGGCAAATCATGTCGCCACCTCGGGGCGACATGATTCGCTACAGCTGTGAACAAGTTTCCAAGTCTCCTGCCATCTGACCATACAGCTAGTTCTGTATTTCAAGCCCTGCAATGTACCAACTGAGCTACAGGTCTAAGCTCCCTGCATTCATCCGACATGATCAACGAAACAAAAACTAACGATCAGCATCCGTGCACACTAAACCTTGAGAAAAAGATCAGCTCGAACGGAATGGTAAACTGATCTCGGTGTAGTCTCTTCACATATACATCAAACGATGTGTATATCTGTTGAAAGAGGTGAAATAAACATGCACAACATGATTTATGTGACGTCGGTGCAGGTGGACGCAAGCTCATCAATATTCATCGGCGAGGTGGTAACCTATAGGCTGGTGAACTCGACTAAATGCGCCTTTGTGATCTGTGTAGATCAAGATCAGACTGCACGAAAAGTGCAGTCTGATCTTTGATCTACACTGTCCAACACGGAGAAAATAATTTTGAAAGAGCTATATATTCCTGGATTTAAACTATTGGCTGAAAGGAGGGGTGTTCTTAAGGCTGTTTTCATGGCCACAACCGGTTTTCCTTAAACTTTGTATATTAAAATTTATAAAAACTTATATTACGTATGTTGGCTGTAATATCATGCGATGTTAAATCAATTGGTTTCTGTTAGTATGTTTAGTGTGTATTCAAAGTGGGTGGGGTAATTCTGACCCGAAGACTGGTTTGTCAGGAAATTGGGGATATTTTATTGTTACTCAGAACTAAAAGCTACAACGTCATTTTACACGTGAAGCTATTTCAATGATATTTTGCACTTGTATAGTACTTATGTAGTCACTGACATTGCTTACATGTACAAAGACGTTGTGGTTTTTCGTAGAGTTGGAAAATTACAAAAAAAAAAGCTAAAATTTAGGCATGTCATACAATTGAATAATTCTTAACAAATTGCATATGGGAATTTTACTAAAGTCTATCATAAGCTGTTATAATGTAGTATGTCTTAAGAAAGTATGAAATTTCTCGCAGTCTTTTCCAACGTTTTAAAAAAAAGAAATCCAAACATCTGAGATGCATTTAAATTGTTATTTGCAAATTTATTCAAGTTGACAAGTATAAAACGTTGTCGTCTGGTACAGAGTCTACCAATTGAAGGAATTGGCAGACGTGTCTCAATTGACTGGATTTGCCTATGGTAGGTTATTAGTATTTTCTCTTTCCCACATTTCTTTTTCTCAAAAGCCTTTCTCTTCAATGACGTTAAAATTATGAATCGTGTGGTAAAGGATTAAACCCGGAAACTTTCACCAGAAGAAGGCTTTACTTTTGCACCATATACAGGGTGTTTCATATTATCTGTCCTTATTCTAAGAGTCAATATTTTCTACTAACTTAATTTAAACTGATTTGAAAGCTTCCAACTTTTTGCAGGCATAACCAAATTCCATTTGGTATGTAGTACATACACATTACTCTAGTAATAACGTTAGTTAATACACAACACTTTTTCTGACAAGTCCATGTTACAACAATGAGGCCTACTCTGAGCAATTCTGATGTCGAGTTTATTGTGAGAGTTCCTCAGTTCCTCAGTTTCTCATTACATGTCTTCGACACCCCCCCCCCCCTTTTCGCTATTTCCATGCATTTGTTTCTTGATTGTAGCTTTAAAAGTTTAAGTATCTCCTTACATTAGGCTATACACCTTTAAAATGCACCTTACAAGTAAAAGTCTGGAGGGCCAGAATGTGTAACCATTCTTGAAAAGAAATCAACTTTTGCCTGGATGCTTTTGAAAGTCATCAAGTTATGCTTCCGGTCATGTGTTGTGTGGCTCCTCCTTGCTAAAATACAATGCATGTACTAGTACCCGAGTCTTCAATGTTAATACTTTTTTCTTTTGGCATCGGAATGATATTTTTCCTCAGAATGTTTAGATAGCCCTCCTTATTTACTGTATCGGCATTGTCCTCGCCATCTGCCAAAAACATGGAAACCACAATACTATCTGCGCTTAAAACAGCCCATGAGGTAACAGTCTCAATGTGTAGCAGTTTTTCAAAATGAAAGCCCGATTTCTCTGTAGCTCTAAACTCATTTTACTGCTTGTAAACCTGTACGCTTCTAGGATAATCTTTAAACAAAAAGTTGACGTTATTAAAAGTACCAGAGTTGACGTTATGCAGGACATATGTTGTAAAATGAACCTTGAAAAAGTGTCGTGTATCAAAGAATGTTTAGATAATGCCTGTGTATCATATATCAAATGAAATTTTATTGTGTCTGCAAACCGGTAGTAGCTTTCCTCTTATTTTAAAGTTACATGTGTAGACAATATTCATGTTTAGAATAAGGACATGTATTATGAAACACCCTGTACTTATGGCGTCTATTTCGGTGATGTTTCTTTATCTATGCAAATCGGCTCAACGTTGCCATGGCTTATTGAAGAAAAAGAATATCAAAAAAAGAATGAGACATTTATTTCATAATCAAAATTTATAGAACAAAATTCATATTCTTAATCTATGAAATGATATGTTAAGACTTTAAAAGTCACTCATGACATGAAATAACATAAGTATCTTTATATTAGCATTAAGGTGTCTAGGGGCAGAATTAAATCGGCAAACCCGACACTCTTCGTGACCCCAGTTTTCTTTTTATATTTGAGCTTCATGCCGAATTTCTCTCATCTTTTTCCGTACATAATCACCAGCAAAGGTAGTGACAAACGTAATTTAGCGAAAGAACTCGGCGAGCAAAGTAAAAGTAAGTAAATTTAGTCAGTTTAATCATACTGTAGATACCTTGAACTCTTTACCCATTTACAACCAGCTGATTTAATTCGATAGTTTCCTAAGTGTAAAATTTCAAAAGCAATTGGAATGGTTTTGGTAGTACTTTCGTGTCAGACAGAGAATGTGTAGATCCGAAATTATAGATCATGTTCTATGCCGTCTGAAACCAGCATTTCCTGCTTTTCCCACAATGTTTGCTAAAGCTTTCTTTCTCAGGGTAGTTAAAAGTCTGGATTTTGTGGTAATAAGTTAAGCTTTTTTTGCACACAAAAAAATAAAAAGGATGTACTAATATATGCTATAAATCAGAATTGAACAGTTTACCCCACAAAACAAATCAGCAGAATACGATTTTGAAAATATGTTTTACAATACTGATAATATACTTGAATTAAGATTTGATCGTTGAATACGTATGAACCATTTAAAGCAACATGGGGAACAGTTTTGATTGCGGTATATTGTTTTCCCAAAATCTATTTATTCAAAACTCCATTTCTGAAAATTCTTTTTATATAAATAGTGAAAATCTGGGTCCGTGTTAACTTTTATCCTGCTCAGTAAATGAAATGAAATTTTCAAACTGACGGTAAGAACTCAAATTTTGCCATTTCAAAGGCATTTTTGGAGAAAAAAATATCTTCTCATCGGACAGTGTAGTTTCAAGATCAGACTGCACGTTCTGTGCAGTCTGATCTTGACCTACACTGTCCGCAAAAGGTCCTTGAGTCGCGCTTAGCAGCGTAAGGGTTAACAAACCATTCTTAAGAACATTCTTGGTCTGAATTTAGATTCCGAAAGTATCACAACTTCCGATTGGCTAAACCATTTGGTTTAGCCAATCAGAAGTTGTGTTACTTTCAAATTTAGAAAATTTTGGAGAATAAGACTAAGAATGTTCAGCGAATATGGACCATGCTGACTATTTTTCAAAAGATACATCTTCGAGACAGATTAATAGTGAATACATGTACATTTACAGAAAAATAAAACAACATCCCTACTCTTTTTCTGCCAATTTTCAGGTGTGCTTTTTGGAGGCGGTGAAGATTCAGATCGGTCTGCGAATTGCATGCTTCCGATCTTGTATCTATACTTTCACGTGCCTTATAAAATATTCTGACCAAAAAGTCTTAAAATCGAAAATACATTCACTAAAATTTAGATTTCATATGCTAACAGAGGGTCAACCCGTTACCAGACCACCACATTTTAGACTCGTCCATAATCAAAGCATTTGTAGACGATAAATGTGATATGGTTTAAATAAATGCAATGAGGGCCATTCCTGTAAATTAAATTATCTCCCTTGCCAGATAAAGCCTAAAGCTAACCAAATAACAGATTGGTCCTCTCACCTGTATTCCATTGTTTTTATCCTTGGTTCCGTCTAGGATGTTGCGATAAATATAACAATGATTTATGATGTATGTGTAAGGTTCGCATATAATTCAAATCAAATTCTATTCTTAATCATCAGGAACTACGTATATATCGATTTGTAAAACAATCTAACCAGATTTACATGAAATATTTTCTCAAGAACATAGCTCTTCGGTGCAAGAAAATAAGGATAAAATCCAAGTAATCCCCTTATCAGGACCAATGTAGTACTGTGGAAGAATCAAGGGAAATAACTGAGGAATGGCCCTCATTGTTTTTTAATGGGTAGAAAACATTGTTGGAACAGGAGAAAATGCTGGTTTTCATCATTTTCTCTTTTTACAACAGCTTTCTTCCTCAGGAAATTGATTGATTGATTGGTATTTTCTGCCACTTTCAACAGTTTTCCAATCATAATATGGCGACAGCTCACATATTCACGTATGTCCTGGGTTTCATCAGTACTAGGCTAGGGCTCTGAAGTGTCTTACCTACGGACGATCCCATGAATAAATCGTGCTTCCAGCGAGATTAGTGTGTGGGGCCTTCAGGTTACGTGTCTTACAGTTTACCACTGAGCCACGTGTAAGACCTCTATTTGTTCAGGGACTTTGAAACACAGGGTATGTCCCATAAATGTTAAAGAGATGCCACAGCCTACATAATATTTTTACACGGAGTACGCTGCACAAAAAAAAACATTTTCTCTTTCTCGTTATGTTGAAAAATAAAATTTGCTGTAAACAGAAATGCATCAAAGACTATAACATGGAAATCTGCGATTTTCCTCAGTGCGTTCCAAAGCAATCTACAACTGAAGAGTTAAAAATAGTGTTCTTTGTAGAGTAGTAGGCTCGAAAATGGAACTGTTTTGAAGCCATGATTTTGTTACTTTCATTTAATCGGTCAGAAGCATGGGGAGGATGCCCTTCCTGTATATTGCTTTGTAAGTGTTTTACATTGCCGTATTTTAACCATAATGTTAAATATATGACGGTGACAGCTCACCTAGTTGATATTTTTCCCAGCTTTAATAAATACTACGCTTGTATTCCTCATTTCTTTACCAATCGACAATATTAAAGGCTTGTCAAAATTCAAAGCTGTTGCAGACGACAAATGAAATATGGCTCTGTTGATGAAATTTGTCTCTGAAAGGTTAGAAAACCTTGTTGGAAAAGAAGAAAATGTTGTTTATCAGCATTTTTCCCCTTTCTTACTATTATTTTGAAAAGCCTACTTCCTCAAGGTCGTCAAAACTCGGGATTGAGAGGTAAAGAGTTAACTGTAAACGGCCTGTAACACGCGAAAAGGGACATTCGGACATTTGCGTAAAGTGTCGTCTCGGATCAGCCTGCGCAATCCGCGCAGGCTAATCCGAGACGGCACTTTACGACTACATTAGATTTTGTGCTACAATAGACTAGCGCAAAACAGAAAATGACATAAAAACGGAAAGTGTCGTTTCGGATTAGCCTGCGCGGACTGCGCAGGCTAATCCGAGACGATACTTTACGCAAATGTTCGAATGCCCCTTTTTGCGTGTTGCAGGCGAATTATCAGACCACAAAAGTGTACGCTGGTCAAAATTTAAAGTAGATTCTATTTGCAGGCAATATTTCCTTTTTTTTTTAGACATTGGACTGTTCCCAAATATATAAAAGACGTATTAAAAAGATTTCCCAATGTCAAAGCGAAGTTACAAAAGGAAAGAAAAAATATCGGACAGTGTAGAACAAAGATCAGAATGCAGCCTCTATGCAGTCAGATCTTGTTCTATACTGTTCGAAAGAAGCAAAAGAAACCGCCATTGGCGTAGGACAGGATAAATCTGTTTTTAAAACATAAGTTTGTACACATAGGTCTAAAATCTACATAGATTAAAATAATAAATTCAACAACTCTAAATAAATTCTTGTATACATAGCCTACGACTATTCACTCATACCATAACAAATGAAATTTGTTTCCATGTATACCGGCGTATCTTCTAGTAACAGACAGAGGTTCTTTTTTTTCAAAGGGGTTTTTTACTGCATTCCGGGGCGTGCAAAGGGCCGTATTTTACAATTCAATGCTTTGTAATACGTATATCATACAGTGTGTGTTTATGAGATGCGCCGGTATACGAAGAAGTACATTCTATCTCGGTGGTCACTTATAACACATCTGATATGTAAAACGATCACAGCTCTAACTACAATATGTTATTTAACCCTCTACCACACAATCCCGAGTTTTAAAGGTTGTGAAGAAGCCTTTTGAAAACATTGTCGAAAAAGGAGAAAAGGAAAGCATTCGCAGATAAAAAATTAAATGAACCGTGTTCTGTGAAAAGGGGGCTTAATGCATCTGCGAAAAGTATCGACCCAGGTCAGCCGTTCGCAGTTCGCGCAGGCTGACCTGGACAGAAACTTTTCGCCTTCGATCAACTTTCTGTATGTCAAAGGACCAGTCTATCTCATGATTCAGTCGGTTGTGATACAAAACTGATTTTTATGGATCTATAATTAAGTGATCTTGCTAGGTATAATACATCAAGGAGATGCAAGAAGCCCCCTGTTTTGCCAGAGCATACCTCAAATGTATCTCGAATGGTGGGATTTCGTTGTTAAAAAATGGAATACCTTGTGGGACAAGGACAAAATACCGGTTACCAGCATTTTCTCCTATTCCCAATTTTTTCTTTTTTTTTTTAATTATCTCTTTCTCAAGGTAGTTGAAACCCGGGATATTTGGTAAAGGGTACAACATAAATCTGATTTTGTAAAACAATAAAATTCACAAACACGTCCACGTTACATTCATACTACTACCATATTCGGACAGTCTTCTCTCGGACACAACACAAACACTTTCCTATTTCTAGTCTTTGCAGAACTTATATACACATACGACAGTTTGGAATGTAACAGTATAGCGATTAACCCCTAGCATGCTTGCTATAAAAAGTTTGATGTCATCCTGTCAACGGTGTAAAAAAAAAATAAATAAATAAAATCGAAGAACATTCTTGATAACTTTCAAAAGAGACTGTCTAAAAAATTTCCATGAACTTTTGACCCTTTAGGCATTGCGAGTTGCACTGGTCGCATTCTATTGAATTTGAAATATTTACAATTTATGGTTTTATGTTTCAAGCTGAAACGTTCAAATTATTTGGGTCGTGCTCTGGCATAAGACAGTTCATTGCGTCTCCGTGATGCATAATACCAAGAAAGACATCAGATGATTAGGCATCCATATAATCCAGTTTGTCTAACAATCGAGTGAATCATGGGGTGAAACGGTCCTTTGACATGTAGAAAATTGACTAATAGAGAAAAATTGCGACCCATGTCGGCCTGCGCGCAATGCGTAGGCTGACCGTGATGGGTCGATACTTTTTGCAGAGCACGGCTCATTTAATAGTCTAAGCATCACAATATAGATCAATGTACGGCATTCCTCTTGCAGTATGGAATACATCGCCTGATTTTTAAAGGAAACATGCTCTGTCTATTAGTGAATTACATTTGAATCGACGTATGCAAAGATGACTACATTTATTCGTGTGACACAATATTATCCCATATAAAACCGTGTTCAAAAAGCGTCTTTCCATCAATACAGCTTTCCCCATTAGAAGTCTCACCTGCTTATGCTTCCTATCTTAAGTAACAATGCTGCCACATATCTGGAGCACTGTTTTCACTCTACGGTGCATGTGTACCGGGGAAAATGAAACTAAAAGTAGACCTATCAGCAGTATTTAGCAGAACTTTGAAAGAAGGTGACAGTAGATGTAGGAAACGCCTACTCATTTAAACACGGAAAATATAATACAACCTTCAATAAATTGCTCAACACTTTACCAATCCCATGTTTTAAAAACACTGGCGAAAAAAGAGGGAAAACGTTGGTTAGCATTTTTCTTTTCTTTTTCCTACAGTGTTTACTACTCATTTAAAGACAAGTTGTATCAGTTGACCAACATTTACATCGTCATCTGCAGTTAATGCTTTCAATATGGACAGGACCAAAATTTTGTTGTCTGGTAAATTGTTAACCTGTTACCATTTGTCTCGATGTTTAGAATGCATATCACCACACTAAGGGGTCACTTTTCTATGCTGACTGCAAAGGTACTGTACAAAAGCACTACAATATATACAGGAACACAGGAGTTATTTATAGCACTGTCGTATGGCCTTCAAAATGCCGTGTTGTGATTGGCTGTCGCCCGGATACCTCACGGCACGTGCTTGGTGGCGTACGTTTCTGTTCGAAATTTGTCGGGGTCGCGTTTGCAACATTATTGTTTTCTTTCTGTGAGTCTATGGAACCATTTCCGTTTAAAAATTCTTCCTTATCGAGGATTCCGGATCTTTGCTTGTTCTTTTGTTTGAATCGTCCGGACCTTGATATAGACATACTGTGACGTAAGCGGTTTTTCTCTTTCTCAGCTTCGGTTTGTGGATTCGACTCCTCTTTGAAGGACTCGGATCGCACGAGATCAGATCGGGCTTTTTTGTCATCACGCTTCGAGGATTTCCAGAATTTGAACCACGACATGTTGGAAGTGATATCGGTATCTTTTCTTTTCTGTTAGAAGTCTGTAATAAGTTTTCGTTTATATTCTGTAATCTTTCGTTTGTCTGTTGGCAGGTTTTTTGTTTTCTTTAACACTAACACACTCAAACTTGCATCTGTGACTAGTTAACGAAGACAGGAGTGCATCATTACATGATGCAGTTGGTCTTTTTCATAGATCCTTCCGTACAGACGGTCGTGTGTTTGAACTAGGCTACACAATCCTGAAAATAGAAGAAATGTAAGCAGTCCCATAGTAAAACATTTAATTATTTCAGCGCCAAATATATAAATGAGCCATGCTCTGGCAAAAGGGGGCTTAATGCATCTCCGTGATGTAAGATTCCAAGCCAATCATTGCATGATTGCATTATTATGGATCCATAAAATTCATTTTGTTTAACAATCGACTGAATCATTAGGTAAACTGGCCCTTTAACACGCAAGCTATTGACCAATTATAAAAAAGTTTCGGCCCAGGTCAGTCTGCGCGGACTGCGCAGGCTGACCTGGGTTGATATTTTTTTTTACAATTGCATTACGCCCCCTTTCACAGAGCGCTGAAATTCGTTAGACGACTCGAAATCCAAGGCAAAATAAAACAGATGGACTTGTTTCATTTGAAAGTGTTTGCAGACAGTCGAAACAAATGACAACTGTTGGTCCTTTCACAGACAACCTATGAAGATCTAGATAAGATATACAGAGTTTGCAGTCCGATCTTACATCTAGACTCGTATTTTGTCTATTATAAAAGGCTAAAATGAGTTGTAATTGCAACATTTGTGCTTTCTTTATTGATTTATAATATGGTTCATATCCGATAGCTCTTTCGGCGCCACAGACGAAAACAAGGGCTTTAACGGACGGCAAAGATCAAGATCAGACTTCACCAAACAGTCTGCAGTTGGGTGTTGGATCTACACTGTCCAGTATTTTATGAGATTTTCTTACTAAATCTTAGTCCTCTCTTTTATGACATATTTTATCGGTTTTACTTCTTTTGCCGCTCTAGGCATTAGGAAAAAGCACTTTTTACATATTAGGGAAGAAAAGTAAATTTAAGATGTTTGTTAAAAGCAAGCAAAAAGGCTTACACGGAAGATATAAAAACCTGAAACTAAGAGAAAATCGATTGAATTGTACATTATGACAAAGTCGAACTACCACTTCAGATCCATTAACCCTTGGGCTGTTAAGCGCGACTCAAGGACATTTTGCAGACAGTGCAGATCAAGACCTGAGTCGAAACATGTGTTCTATCGGTAAATTTTCTGTATGTCCAAGACCCATTCTTCCTCACGATTCAGTCGATTGTTATAGACAAAACGGATTTTATGGATCCATAATATTGTGATGACTTGCCTGTTTCACTGCATCACAGAGATGCATCTATGCCCCTGTTTCAAAAGCGCTGTTCACTTACTTTAGCAGAACTTGATATATATGAGCCGCGCTCTGTGAAAAGGGGGCTTAATGCATCTGCGAAAAGTTTCGACCCAGGTCAGCCTGCGCAGTCCGCGCAGGCTGACCTGGGGCGAAACTTTTCGCTATTAGTCGATTTTCTGCATGTCAAAGGATCAGTCTATCTCATGAATGAGTCGGTTGTTAAAAAAGTGGCTATTATGGAACCATATTTATGTGATGGCTTGCTTGGTATGATGCATCACGGAGTTGCATTAAGCCCCCTTTTGCCAGAGCATGGGTCATATATAGACAAGCAACCTAATAGTTAGTTTAGCCTGTCTCTTGTTTATTCATTAAATCTGATCCTACTAAGAAAGTTAAATGAAACTTTCAAACCAATAGTAAAAACCCAAATAATCCTATTTCAAACTTATCTTTTTGAAGAAAAATATCTTCTTATCGGATAATGTAGATCCAAGATCAGACTGCACGTTCTGTGGAGTCTGATCTTGATCTACACTGTCCGCAAAAAGTCAAAGAGTCGCGCTTAGCGGCCTAACGGTTACAGGGTGATAAATTAGCTAGCCATAACAAAATGACTATTTGACCATGGTTTCGAATTAAGTAGTGGAAGGTGTAAACTGGAAGGTCGGACTGTAAGATTGTGCCGGTAGACCTTAATCTACACCGTCCGCAAATGCTTCTATTGGGGTGGTAAAAGAATTTAATCTTTACAACAAAATTTCCCCCTGGCTTTCTCCAGAAGTTTTCATGTGAATAAGAGAAAAGCATTTTCCGCGCCTTTTTGTCACGGGGTAAAAATATAGTATTCAGTTTAACAAACTTCTGTACGTTTATATTGAGGTCTACAGCCCCTAAGTCTCTTATTAAAAGACGGAAGCTGCCGAGATTGGCCGAGTAGCCTTTACGAAAACGTCGATGTTACACAATATTTACCGATGAGTTAGTGAGTCTAAGGCCCATAACTCTCATATTAAAAGACGGAAGCTGCCGAGATTGGCCGAATAGCCTTTACGAAAACGTCGATGTTTACCGATGAGTTAGGGGCAGTAGACCTTAAGTAAATCTGTTCTTTTCAAGATTTTAAAGGTGACAAAGGCAGAGGGAAAAAATCACACTTGCACAGGTATGGGTTATTTCCTCAAAATACGCAGTATAGAATCTTTTATGCAACAAGTTTCAAGCACCTTGGTTAAACATGATTAATTAAGATTGTACGTCTTATCTTCTACCTCAACTCTTACCACAAAACCTTGAGTCTTAACAACCCTGGGGAAGAAAACATTCAAAAACATCGTGGGAAAACAAGAAAATGCTGGTAGCCATCATTTTCTTGTTTTCCCACAATGTTTTCTACCCTTTCAAGGACAAGAGCCCTTAAATTTGTTGTCTTCAATAACTTTAAATTTAAACCTGTCTAACATATTAACAAAATTCAGACTTGTTCAAAGTGAAACCATTTTCAGAGAATAAATATGACTCAAATGCTGAAAATCGTCTCTAAAAAGGATAAAAAAACATTGTGGGATCAGGGAAAAAATGCGGCTTAGTTACGGGCATCATGTCCTTTCTTCCCATCAACGTTTTTCAATATTTTCTTTTCCCTCCCCGTCATTAAAATGCGGTATTGTTTGGTAGAGGGTTTTTCAAGTTTTCAAGTACTTGATTATGTACATAGCATGACTAAACTGATATCAGAATGCAGATATATCGTAGATAATGGACATAGAAGCGGTCCTATCTTATCGTTGTACAATTTATCAAACAAGTAGACGTACATTTTGTCAACAGATTTCGGCTTGAAGTAAATTTGCGGTTGAAGACTTTATGAGAGTCCTTGCAAAGGTGGTATACACTTGTTTATGTGTAATTCTATCGTGAAATGCACTGATTTTGTTGAGATTTTGAAAGTTCGTGTGTTTGTAAGGTTTATAAAGCCGTCTTCAACATTACTTAAGTTATATCACGCCGGCCAACTTGCTTTGTATAATGCATTAAATAACTGCCTTTCTTAGAGCACTAATCATTTTTAGAAATTGATTATCTTTCAGGTCTCACATTTTTATGTCAACCGTCGGAATGGAAACTTGTGACGACGAATCACTTCTCTGTTAAAAAAAAATACTCCAGTATTTTGATCGGATAAGTGTTTCACCCGTTACAAAATAAGTCCGTGTTTTAACGACCCTGGCAGAGAAAGCTCCAGAAAATATTGTGGGAAATGAAGGAATTGCGGGCAACCAGCATTTTTCTCCATTAACAACAATGTTTTCTACACTTAGACACATAGACACTACACATAGACAAAGCTTCGCGTTTGAGCGTTCGAGCTACAACTAATGTATTATCTGAAGATGCTTCCAATTTCGACCAGTCCAAGACTTTGCCGTTTGGTAAAGTTTTAACCCTTCAAAAAACATACCCGTGTTTTCAAGACTGTGAGAATTTGTTTTTTAACTCTTATCCTGCTAAATAAGATCATTGAAACTTTCAAGCCAGTAGTAAAACCCTGAAAAATTACTATTTTAAAATTACCTTTTGGAGAAAATTATCTCCTTATCAGGCAGTGTAGATCCAAGATCAGACTGCACGTTCTGTGCAGTCTGATCTTGATCTACGCTGTCTGCAAAAGGTCAGTGAGTCGCGCTTAGCTGCCTAATGGTTAATAGTTTGGTGTGAACGCCGTTTTTATAAGATAATTTCAGTTATATCCATCCGCCCATCCATGCTCTGTAGTTTCTTTTGCCAGTACTTTGAACACCTTCCTTACTAAATAATCGACTACTTTTTCACATAAACACCGGTGTAACAATGTTCAGCGGCGGGAGAGGAATAAATCCTGTTCCAGCGACTATCGTCAATCTTCGGAAACAGCTTAGCCGAGCTTGAGAATCAAACCAACGACCCCGGATTTTCAAACCTTATACCATTCAGGATCCTGGGGTAGAAGGATTGTGTGAACAGCATTTTCTCCTTCTCCCACAATATTATCTACCATATTGAAGACACACACCATCATTTAGAGACATTTAGTTTGTCGTCTGTAAATGCTTTCGGCCCGAGCCCCGGTAGTTCAGTCGGTAGCGTGCAGGACTTGAGAGAAGGAGGTCGCTTGTTCGAAAGAATACTCCGCGAAGTACTGGTAAAATGCACTGGCCGCCGCATTATAACTGAGATAATGTTGAAAACGGCGTTAAACACAATCAATCAATCAATCTACCAATCAGACAATCAGTCAATCAAACAAATCAATCAATCAGTCAATCAAAGCAAATGCTTTTGGTTAAGACAAGCCTAACAATTTGCCGTCTGACACAAAAATATCCGTTATTGATAGAGTTCAAAGGTTCAAATTTCTGTCATCAAATAATTTTATATTAATGTACCTTCAATACCTCCCCTCGACAGATAATTTCGTGACTTTACAATACTTAATGTTATCTCTGATTTGAAATTAAACTTAAACGTGCAAACAGCAACACGAAGGCATTTCCAACCAGTATAGATCTAGTGTCAAACTATAAAGACTGCACGGTCTGAGTCTGTATTCACCAACCGTTCTTAAGAACGTTCTTAGCCTTATTCTCCAAGATTGCTAAATTTGAAAGTAACGCAACTTCTGCTTGGCTAAATCATTTGGTTTAGCCAATCAGAAGTTTTGTTGCTTTCAAATTTAGAAAATCTTGCAGAATAAGACTAAAAAAGTTCTTTAGAATGGTTGGTGAATACTGGCCCTGACTTTGGATCTATACTGTTCGTTATTTGTAACAATAATCCTATTCGAGCACGCATTTAACTCTTTACAAAGTAATCCCTTGTTTAATGACTTCGACGAAGAGGGCTTATGAAAACATTGCAGGAAAGGAAAAAAATGCTGGTCACCAGCATTTTCTTCCTTTCCTACAAGTTTTCTACGTTTCAGAGAAAACTCCCATCATTTTAACTTTGACATAATTATATGCTAAATGCCTTTAACATAGAGGACTCAAGAATTTTCTCGACTGGTAAGGAACTATAGTTAACTTTATCACACAATACCGACCTTTAATGACCCTGACGAGAAAAGCTTTTGAAAACAATATGGGAAAAGGAGAAAATGCTGGTAACAAGCATCTTCTCCCTTTTCTACAAGTTTTCTACGTTTTTCTACAAGTTTTCTAAAAGACCACCATTTTAACTTTGACATAATTATATGCTAAATGCCTTAAACATTGAGGATTCAAGAAGTTTGTCGACTCGTAAGGAGATATTATTTTAAATCCTTTACCACACAATACCGACTTTTAATGAACCTGACGAGAAAAGCTTTTGAAAACAATGTGGAAAAAAGAAGAAAATGCTGTAACCAGCATTTTCTCCGTTTTCCGCAATATTTTCAAACATATTCTTCAGTAGCCTCATTAAAACTTGGTGTTGTGTGGTAAATGGTGAACTTTTACCAGTCGATAAGATTTTAGACTGTCTATATTGAAAGCATTTGCAGACGACAAATTAAATTTGACTTCAACTTTGGAAAAGTTGAAAACAGTGTGGGATAAGTAAAGAATGCTGGTGACTAGCATTATCACATTTTCCCTAAATGTTTTTTTTAAAAGCCAAAGTCGTTAAAACGGGTTTGTTTTCGATATTTGCTTAATCAAAAGAAATTCCAAGCAGAGAGTGAAAACCCAAATATTGCGATTTTAATGTTACGACAAAATATCGCTAAAACTTGAAATATTGATCTAAGATCAGACTGCACATTCTGTGTAGTCTAATTTTGATTTTTGCTATTTTCAAAGACAAATAGTCGTGGTTAGCATGTAACTGGCTACTTAAACCGTTGATAATTCCAAAATGTCGAAAAATCCGAAGTATATGTTTAGACAAGGACTAACCTAAGTTTGAAAAAAAAATGCAGGAACAGTTTTCGATTGTTGATACGAGTAAGCAGAATCGATGTTGCGTATTTCCCAATAAAATGAAAATGAATAGCGCTCTGGCAAAAGGGGGCTTAATGCATCTCAGTGGTGCATTATACCAGGCAAGTCATCAAATAATTATGGATCTGAAAAAATTAATTTTGTCTAACAACCGACTGAATATTGACAAAGACTGATCCTATGACACGCAGAAAATTGACCAATAGCAAAAAGTTTCGACTCAGGTCAGCCTTCGAGGACTGCCCAGAGTCGATGCTTTTTGCAGATGCATCAAACCTCCTTTTCACAAAGCATGACTCAAAAACTTTGGATTTTACTTTTTTTTGTCAGACATGCTCGACCTTTTTAGCAGTATGAGGGAAAAAATTGGACCTATCTTTATTTATGTCCGTTCTAAAAGTCTACATCCTACACCTAAATTTGGTAAGAATTCACCCTTATTTACCCAAACATGAGCATGAATGTTTTTTTTTTTGTCGAGAAGAGAGACTAAGATCGGCCTTCACTAATCATTGTCTACACTCTCTTCAACTTCATTCTTTTATTTCAGTCCGATGATATACTCATACATGTAACAATAATTCGACTCAGTTACCAATACACCTAATGAATTTTTTTTGATATTCAACAATCTGAATGCCACAGAGAACGTTATGGTTTAACTCTATACCAGACAGCAAAACTTTAGAACTGTCTGATTTGAAAGCATTTGTAGACGACAACTGAAAGACTTAAATGAAGAAAATTGTCTTTGAAAAGGTAGAAAACATTATGGGAAAAGAAGAAAATGCTGGTACCAGCATTTTCTTCTTTTCCCATAATGTTTTCTAAAGCTGTCTTTCTCTGGGTCGTTAAAACTCGGAATTGTGTGATAAAGGGTTAATACTTTATATATACAAAATAATATTTTTACGGTTTCCTGATGAAAGGTCGAATTAAGCAAGGACTTAATGCTTGAAATTCTATCTACAATAAATACTTCTAATGTTTATTCAAACACCTCAGCTCGAAATCTGCCTCGCAAAATATTTATAGTTTAGTAGCACATTTGTTCGTTCATGCATTCTCTCCTTTTGGCTAGCAGATAAAGTATTGTTATACTGCAACAATCTCCGAGCAGAGTTGTCGTTCGTTATTCTCATCATACATCTCTGCAATGGGCTAAATGACAAGAATCTTGTCAAACCGAGGAAAACATGTTTTGTTACTGTTTAACTGTTTCATGTGTAACATAATAAAGTAGACAAAGGAAATATGATTCCGGATACATTATAGGTGCATTCAAACTGATGAATTTACCTGTATACAATGGAACTATTTTTTTAAGCTTCTTTACTGATCAGAATCTTACGCCAATTGTAAAAAAGATGGCTGCGCCCATGAATGATGACAACAGTTTCGACACACCGATGGATCTAAGTTTGTAAGATTAAAAAACAAGTTATCGTCCTTTAAAAGACATTTAAGCTTTTCAGAAATCCCTCTTTTTCACATTTCCTACCACTAAGTCTGATTGGCCGTATGCTGTTTGAACAGCACACAAAACAATCGATTGGTCTTTCTTTCACCGGCGTTTGTGTCGCCATTTTAAGTTATGGTCATGTGACGAAAATATCACGTGATGACGGACTACTTTCTGAGCCAACTACAGAGGTGAATGGGAATGATCCGTAGTGCAAGAGAGTGATACTGCAAAGGAATTTCTCGCGATCTGATTGGATAATATGCCCGAAAAACATATTTTTTACTGTACACTGGCAAAACCCACGTAAAAGCAGTTTCCCTTTCGAAAGCCCCGTATATAAAACTACACTTTCAACACAACATCCAAAATGGCGACGTCGATCGATACGAGCCACCCACAAGACAAATATACTGAGTAGCCTGCACCATATTATTACTATTTTCACTTAATGGTTGTCATCAAAGCGGAAAGAATGGATTCTTTTTGAAAATAAATGAATACAGTAATATGTAAGTATCGTTTGTTGTCATTCTAAAACAAATACACGGAGTTAAAACGAGCCATCCCTTCGTCAGGTAAGCAAACTGTGAAGTGTCCAAACTCATACATTGTAACGTTAAAAGGATAACCTAAAGGTCGTTTGAGGCAACTAATGGTCGTATACTTTTGCCAACAAATCATTAAAATGCATAGTTACTTACATGTACCTTGAAGTTGTTTAAATCCATCTTTAAATACAAATACGTCGAGTGTCTATCGTAGTGACATCATCAAGTTTATGCATCAAACCGCACGTTTTACCAAGGTTTCAGTGATGTCAGTTCTCAGTGACCTCAGTTTTCACTGAATTGGGGCACTCAGAAGGGAAATTCTATTTCGTCTGCATACCCAATTCGTGAGACCATAAAACACGGAAATTTCGCTGGATACACGTTGGAATGGTAAAACTTTGCAGTGTGATAAATTAGATGTACGTTCAGGTGGCAGGGGACTTCGAAACTTTTTCACGGCTGTGGCGAATCAGGTCGCCCCGATGATTCTCTACAGCCGTGAACAAGTTTCCAAGTCCCCTGCCTCCTGAACGTAGACTAATAAAGAAACGGGAAATAAAGTAAAGTTCGAATGTTTGTCTGTATGTCACTCCTATTGATGGGGATACCCATTATCTGACTTATGAGACGACATCCCTCACATTTCCTTTTAGAGCTATAACTTTTTATGCGAAGGCACCAGGCAGATACCAGACAGGTACGCATTTGGTCACCATAAGTATTTAAGCTGGTAGTGGTGATTCACAACCGGCTATATCGAAAAATCTTACACTGTCAGACAGGCAGTCTGATCTTTCTTTTCACTGTCTGCAAAAGTGCTTTGAGCCCCACATTGCAGCGTTTGGGTTAAGAAAACTTTTCGAGCCTACGTGGTTACTTCTAGCATTCAGATTCGTAGATGAATAAGAAGAGTAATTCACTTTTGTGAAAAAAAATCCAAAGTTTGCATATTTAAAGATTACCTTTGGCGTGGAATCCAAATTATATTGGATAAGTAGATCCAACAACAGACGGCACTCCTTGTGCTGTATGATCTTGATTTACACTTTCCACAAAAAAAGATAATATTATATTAATACCTTCGAACTGTAACAGGCAAGAACTTCAAAAGAGATACGAAACAGAGATAGGAAAATATGTGTGCAAGTGGATATGCCATTATCTAGACTATGTAGATGTAGGTTCTTTAATTTTTATCTTTCTATAAAAATGAATTGCTTAAAACAACCCTTAACCCTTTACCAAACAATCCCAAGTTTTAACGACCCTGAGAAAGTAGCCTTTTGAAAACATTGTGGGAAAAGGAGAAAATGCTGGTAGCCAACATTTTCTCCTTTTCCCACAATGTTTTCTCTATTTCCAGAATCAAATTTCATCATTTTATTGGCATTGATTTTTTCGTCTGCAAATTCTTTCAATTTGGACAAGTCTCAGAAATTGTCGTGTGGTTAAAGAGTTAAACTGCTAAAGAAATTAAACTAAAGATTTCCAGTCAGTGGTGAAAACCCATAGTTTATGATTAAAAATTTTGCTCGTCGGAGAAATCTCACCGTATCGGACAGTTTCGATCCAAGATCAAACTGCACGTTCTGATCTTGATCCACACTGTCCGCAAAAAAAAAAAAAATTGCGCTTAGCAGTTTTTGAAATCGCACAATACATTTTGAAAATACCCACATAGTAAACTAATCTTGCACTCTGATAAAGTTTTAAAGGCTAAGGAAATGAATTATCTGTAAGACGAACTGTAAAAAGAAACAAAGTAACGTTAGTATGCAAAGAAAAAAAAAATTATAATAGACAAGGAAAAAAAAGGAAATATACACAAAAAAGAAAAAAAGGAAATATACACAAAGTTATCACATAAAATATACAAAGAGATCAGTTACAGTGTTAGCCGTTAATACATTCAGTTATGAGTCAAAGTATAATCCGCCATAATGCACCTATGAATTGCAATGACATAAGCGACCACAAACCGGAAGTCACGTGAAAACGTCCGAGTTTTCCGAAAATTACGCTATAATTAGTAACCTCTGTCTGTCCTTGCTCGACCTAGACGATAAATCCCTGTGGGTAGATGGAAGTCTGTTTTCCCTTCTACTTTATAGTTATTGAGTTTCTACAGAAAGGCTAGTAAATATCTTCGAATTCAGAGCTTCTTTCATCTGAACATTGGGGCTCATAATAAAATACAGAATATTCTAGCCTCTTGTGTGTTGTTCGATGTCATCATAAGAGCATTCTAGGTTAATCAATACATTTGAAAATGTAGACAAAAACGTTCGTCTCTTTTCGCCGCAATGAACCTCAAAAACAGCTTTTTATGGAAGCCGTAGATCAAGATCAGACCGCACAGACCATGCACTTTGTTCTTGGATCTACATAGTCCAAAATTCTTACTCTACGCAACGACCAAAACGTCTTTTCACCTACTACAAACTGAATTTGTTATATTCAGAAAAGTCGCATTTATCACGCGGGGAAAGGTTTAAAAGTGCTTGTTTGACTGAAAGTTTATTTACATTAAGCAAATAAACTCGGTTCTTGTGTAAAGAAAATAAACTGATAAGAATAAACTATTTGTGAAAGATTGGTATATTAGGAGCGAGGTTGTATATACGTCAACTGACTACCGAAACTTTCGTTCTACATAACCATGTAACTCTAAACTGTTTACCAAACAACAAAATTTTGGACATATCCAAATTGAAGATGACAAATTAAAGGTGGCTCAAATTTGTTCTTGATAGGATAGAAAACATTGTGAGAAAAGGAGAAAATGCTGGTTACCAGCATTTTCTCCTTTTCCAACAATGTTTAAAAAAAGTATTCTACCTCAGGGTCTTCAAAATCGTGATTGTTTAGTGAGGGATTAAGCTGAAAATCTCGTTTAAATGCGTCTATTGCAAACAGTGCAGATTGAGATCAGACTGCACAGAACATGCAGGCTGTTCTTGATCTTCACTGCCCAGTAGGGTGAGATCTTGTCGGCTTAAAGAACTTTAAAATCGCAATATTTTTTTAAATTTTACTATTGGCCGGAAAATTCTGTTTGGTTAATCTCGGTTAAAATGTTTAACAGTGAAATTGCGAACACGAGAAGGACGAAGATACAAACTCGAATTTTCTAATTTTCTACCATTTATAGAGATAAATATAGCATAAAAACCTTCGAAACTTCAAATTTTATGCATTCAAAGGATAAATACACATTATTTAGCAGGAGCATTATATTCATACATAATTATAAGATAAAATCCTTCACAAAAAAGTCAGCAGCAATTCTGACATCTCGCATGAGAATTTATGTCAAAACTTTGTCTGAATTTCATCTTGAACTACGTTAGCAACCCATCTAAATTGTACTAATGTATTTCGGTATATACGCCACCGACCTTTGTGTCTTGACAAACCTCACCTTCTACAGCCGTATATATATTAGACACAAGTTCCTGTGATCTATAGCCGGTATAATATGGGTAAAGCTTTAACCCTTAGGTTGCTAAGCACGACTCGAGGACCTTTTACGGACAGTTTAGATCAAGATCAGACTGCGCAGAACGTGCAGTCTCATCCTGGATCTACACTGTCCGATAAGGACATATTGTTCCACAAAAAATATTTTTGAAATAGAGAAATTTGGGTTTTTACTATCGGCTCTAAAAGTTAAATTTCACTTATATAGCAGGATAAGGGTTTAAACGGATGTAATGCACTTTTACAATAATTGGCCTGTAACACGCAAAAAGGGGCATTCGGACATTTGCGAAAAGTGTTGTTTCGGATCAGCCTGCGCAGTCCGCGCAGGCTAACAAAAAACGACACTTTCCGTTTTTATGTAATTTTCTGTTTTGCACAAGTCTACTGTAGCACAAAATCTAATGTAGTCGTAAAGTGCCGTCTCGGATTAGCCTGCGCGGATTGCGCAGGCTGATCCGAGACGACACTTTACGCAAATTTCCGAATGCCCCTTTTCGGGTATTGCAAGCCATATGTAATCTCCACCTTTTTTGAAGATGATAGGATTTGTCCTCGAAAAGGTAGAAAACATTGTGGGAAAGGGTAAAATGATGGTTAAAAGTACTTTTTTTCCTTTTCTCCATGATGTGTCAAAAAGCATTTTTTGTCCTCACGGGTCGTAGAAAACCTGATCTTGTCTAGTAAATGGTTAAACTACAAAGTAACTAATAGGAATATCCAGGCCCGAACATTGCTATTTCAAAAGTCTTTTCAGCGGAAAAAATCTCGACGTATCGGACAATATAGATCAGAAAGCGAAATGCATATTCTGAGCAGTCTGATTTTCATCTACACTCTTTGCAAAAGTGCAGTAAGTCGCATTTATCAGGCTAAGGGTTAAGTGCACGCGCACTTCAAATACTATAGAATATGAATATAAAAAATCCAAGCAAGCCAAGCATGGAAACAAACATAGTTATTTCCTAAGCAACTGGCTGTTTAACGAAATTGAACGAATACACCTTAAGTTTTGCAAACGTATACTTTGTGTTAATAAACAGATCATGTAATATAACAGTTTACATTGAGTTAGGTAGATATCCTTTGTACATTACCAGATACATACGAATTGTGAAGTATTGGTTTAAAATTATGAATTCAGATAACATAATAATACAAAATGTTTATAATGATGAGTTTGGTGATTTTCTTAATGCGAAGAAAAATTGGGTTTCAGACGTTAAGAGTATTTTTGACGATTTTGGTTTTTCCGAAGTTTTTATTAATCCAACATTTGATGTAAAGGAATTTGTGCTTCTTCTAAAGGAACGCATAATAGATTGCTTTAAGCAAGAGTGGTTTGGAAAAATCAGTAACAGTAATATACTCACTCTTTACAAACATATTAAGTCAAATTGTGAAAGCGAAGAGTACATAGACAAACTGCCTCTTTTAACTCGTTCATATATTTGTAAATTAAGGATTTCAGCCCATTCCCTCCGGATTCAGACTGGAAGATTTTCTAGAAATAATATACCGAGAAATGAAAGATTATGCCAAATTTGCCAAAGTGGCGAAATTGAGGATGAGTTTCAATTCTTGCTAGTTTGCCCGAAATACAAACACGTCAGAAGTACCTAGATAAGTATTTTTACATTAAACCTAGTATGTTTAAACTCATCTCTTTACTGTCGAGTAACGACCTAAAGGTATTGTCTATGTTCGGTAATTATCTGACATCAGCATTTTCACTACGGTTTAACACTCTTTACAGTTAGTATTATTATTTTTTTCTCCATACGAAGCTTTACAGGTTCACTATATTCATATACATGTACTATCATCCTCAGTTGATTCCTGATACTTGTTGTAATTGTTAAATTAGCATTTTTGTCCAATGAAAGTTTACATGCCTCGAGCAGAGTGATAGAGAGAGAGAGAGTCCGCGAGAGAGCGAAAGCGAGGGAGAGAGTGAGAGAAAGACGAGAGAGAAAGAGAGAGGAAGAGAGAGAGACAGAAAGAGAGAGAGAGAGTGACCTTGGAATTTATGTGACTTTTGATGTAAATATGACTATGTATTGTGTACACGTCAAATAAAATATTGTTCTGTTCTGTTCTGTTCTTTAACGCAGGTACTTTAAAATGATGAAGCAATCTGCGTTTGGTTCTGTAAAGAAATGTCAACTTCATTTCACCACATGTGATTTCTACAGGATGTAATTTAACCCTTAGGTTGCTGAGAGCAAGACAAGACTGCAGAGAGCGTGCGGTCTGATCTTAGATCTACACTGTCCGATAAGGAGACATTTTCCCCCAAATTAACAACTTTGAAATTTCAATATTTGTGTTATGGACGATTAGCTTTAAAGTTTATTTAGCAGGTTAAAGGTTAATTTTCAAATATATGTGTTTAACCACAGACTGAATAGATATTCATGCCCACATACTGCGTTACTTATTCTATGCACACGAAATTGCAGATGGGCAAACTGTATCCCAGTGAAAACCTATATAACACAGACAAGCTGCCATACCTGGGCACAGTGCAGAAGATTCTGTATCCAGACACGGAGGCATGGTGACGAAAACAGGAAAGTACTCGACACGGGCAACCGAGACAAACTTTCTGATAAATATCCAGGTGATGACGGGACACAAACACGAACTCTTAACTCTTTCACTACTGAATAAATAAAAAGCATTTTCTCAAAGGCTAAAATTACATTTCCTCTGCAAGAGACAGTTCGTTCATAATCTAGAATATAGCAGTGGACGGTGTAAATCAGAGATCAGACTGCGCGTTCTGTGCAGTCTGGTCTTGATCTACACTGTCCATAAAAGCTTCTGGTGTCGTCTAGGGTATAGAAAGAGTTAAAAGACAATAAAAGTTTTGACTCGTCCATATTTAAGCTATATATTTGCAGGCCACATATTAAATTTGACCAAAATAGTAGTAAGTGTCAATAAAATACTCTAAAACATCGAGAAAACGCTGGCTTTCAGCACTTTCTCCTTTTCCCACCATGCTTTCTAAAGCCTTCTTCTTCAGGGATGTGAAAACACGGGGATGTTTCGCAAGAGGTAAATCCTCAGTAAGATGAATGGGTATTTCAGATGTAATATAGCGATTTCAAGAATATCTATTTTCAAATATCTTGCACAACATCGGGCATGATGCACGTTTTGTGCTGTCAGATCTTAATCTACACTACCCGCAAAAGCAGCCACAGTTAAGCTTGGTAACGTATGAGTTTTAATGTCATTCTAGTACAGTTCAGCAAAACCTTCCCTATTTTGAGGTATTTTATTTCTTGTATTTCCTTTTCATTTGGCTGATGGGAAATTAAACGCATTATTTACTTCCCAATTGTTACCGTTCAAATTTCTATGAATCAAAGGAAGAGAGAAAGTTTGTTCGAATTACTGGTGAAGACTAGCTATGACAATTTCATTCCAAACCTCAATCAGTGTACCAAATGGTTTAGCCAATCAGTAGTTGAGTTACTTGCGAATTTGGAAAATGTTGGAGAATAAGACTAAGAATGTTCGTAAAAATCATTCGTGAATACAGGCCAAGAAGTGCTGTTTAACTGTTGTCACTGAAAGTACATTGAGTCAGGCTCATTCTTATTTACTCTGCAGCAAAAACTGAATGTAAGCTTTTTAATACCATATGTCCTTGGTACAAAACTGAACTTAAGACACATTGCTTTTTCAGTAAGTACAGGTATACAAACAGCTTCACTCTATACCAAACTAAAATTTTTAGACTCGTCAAAATTGAAGGCTTTGCAGACGAAAAATGAATTGTGGCCCAAATGCTGGGGTTGGCTTTGAAAGGTTAGAATACATTATAGAAAAAAGACAAAATACTTGTTACCCGCATTTTCTCCTTTTCCCACAATGTTTGAAAAAAAAGCATTCTTTTTTCTTTAGAGTTGTTAAAACTCGGGCTTGTGTGGTAAAGAGTATATTAGAAGAGTCCAAACAGCTACTCTGTACATGTAACAGTGCAGAAAAAAGATCAAAAACTATTATGACACATAATTATGACAGCAGAAGTTTTAAAAATGGCGATTACAGGTTTGTGGTTTTCAGCTCTTCCCTTTACAACAAAATTATATCCGACTTTTTATGAAGTCTAACAGTCGATTTGTACCTCCACTGGTAACTTTCGTCATAGTCTAACGTAGGGTAACGCCCAGTGTATATCCAAGATCATACTGCACGTTTTGTGCAGTCTGATCTTGATCTACGCCGTACCCAAAGGTCATTTTAGTCTCCTCTAGTCAGCGAAAACAGTTAAAGGAAATATAAACTGTAATCGTGATATAGCGTGCGGTTCATGTTTCAGTACAAGGCATTGACATGATGATATGCGTGATATGTACTTCGATGTAAGATTATTCAAGAAAAGGATAAAGTCCGATTGCAAATTAGTATAGTTTTACTGATATGTCCGCAGTCATCAACCGTTCTTAAGAACATTCTTAGTCTTATTCTTCAGAATTTCGTCAATGTGAAAGTAACAGAACCTCTGATTGGCTAAACCATTTGGTTTAGCCAATCAGAGGTTCTGTTACTTTCACAGTCAGAAAATCTTGAAGAATAAGACTAAGAACGTTCTTAAGAATGGTTGGTGAATACGGACCCTGATTATCAAAACTAAATGGTTTAGCCAATCAGAAGTTGTGTTACTTTCTTAATCTATAATTAGACCAAGAATGTTCATAACAATGGTTGGTATATACGAATTACAGAATATGCGCGATTCTACTTCGAACCCAGGTAATTTAAAAGAAGTTTCGCCTTATTAGAAATCTCGACAAGAGTTACATCATAAAACTTCAATAATTCGTACACGAGAACGGCATTATAATATGCGGGATTTTGACTTAAAAACCTACCATAACTCGAGGGACAGGCAAAAAAGGACTGCAAATTAGTATAGTTAGTATAGTTCCTCTATAAGAATTTTTCTCAACTCAGAAAAATAATGGACTAAAGTCTGTTAACTGAGTAAAGTCCGTTTATTTTGCTGAGTTGAGACCGAAACATTGTGTCAGCACATGATTTGAGAACGTTACTAAAGTCTGTTAATGGCTATGAAATGCGTCTAAAATATCGAACTCAACTAAATCAAAAACTGAGTCCGTAAACGGATTGGTATAAAGTAAGAAAGCTTAGGTTTTTTCGTGAAACTGGGCCCAGAGGAGCCGCAGTGATATGGCCTGGGGCTCATCTTGTTGGCTTTCTAACTCTTTCGGCGCCATATATAGAAACTCGATCCATTTCGATGCCTTATAATAGAATCCACTGAGACTCAGAAGGATTTTTGTTTTATAGGCTTGACTAATCAAGCGGACGGAATAGATCAAAGATCAGACTGCACGTTCTGTGCAGTCTGATCTTGATCTATGCCGTCCGCAAAAGTCCTTGTTTTCGCCTATGGCACCTAAAGGGTTAAAGCAAATCTGAAATTGCAAGAAATAAAAAAAAAGACAAAAACAAAAATAATATACCTATATTTCAGAGCATTGTGAAGTCAATGAACATTTATCTGTAGTTTCCAAGAAAAAGAACACATTTACTATGTTATTACAATAAGTAAACAAATCATAATGAATAGCTTTCTATAAGTAATTGTCCATCTGGACATGCGATGTGACAGAAAAACGACACCGCCGTCAGAAAGACCACATTCAAAGACCACAAATACAATACCATTTATCGTGCAGCGCACCGCTTTCTGAAACATTGTGTGGAAAAGGAGAGATTGCTCCTACCGAGCATTTTTTCCTCACCCACAAGTTTTCCAATGTTTCTTTGTGTCAAACCGTCATTGATATTGATTTGATGTCCATAATTAACAGGACAAATTTTAAAATCGTCTGTTTCGAATTTGTACCCATAAGGAGGAAATAAGTAAAATTGATGGTCATTTTATAGGCCAGAGCAATGGCCTCAGTCTGGTCCGAAATATAGCGGTTTATTGATCTTTTAATAGCTTTCTGGTAATGTTTTAGTGATACATCCGGAAATAAATGTCAATCAGTGGGTAAAATGTATTTTTTGTTAGATAAAAACATTGGTGTTGCAGATATGTTACGTGTAAATATCACAGTACACGTGACGTGAGACCGCGGTATCAATCATTGTGTTTGTTCATTGCAAGCTTTGTATGTTTCCCAGCCTGTTCCAAGGTGGTAACAATTTTCAGAAGGTGATGACCTTTCAATCACTCCTCTGCTTCAAGAAAAATAGGTCCTCATAGATCAACAAAAATTGGGACCAGTCAAAATTGAAAGCATATGAAGGTGATAAATCAAATATGGCTATTATAATATAAGGAAGTTTTGTCTCTAGAAAAAAGAAAACAATTTGGAAAAAGGAGAAAATCCTGGTTACCAACATTTTGTCCTTTTCACATTTTCTTCAAAAAACTTCTGCTACAGGGCTGTTAGAACTTTGGATTTTGTGGTAAAGAGTTTATCTCCGTCGTAGTTGTCATTTGACAAAATAAAGTCAGATTATTGTATAAGATGAAAAATATCAGACTGGTACCCAGGTTATGATATACATGTTTTCCGGTTGCACATTGTTTCGATGATGTATCATATGGCAGAGCAGTCAATCGCTCAGAAATAATGATATGCAAATTCTGGTTAAAGAATCCACCGAAATTCGTGGATAATTGCACTGGCCACTGCTATTTAATGAAATAACTTTGAATATCGTCGCGATTTAACTACTATGATGGAAACGGCGTTTAACACACACACACACACACACACACACACACACACACACACACACACACACACACACAAAATCAAACAAACGATTGGAAGTGGAAACTAGGTGCATAATTCTTACTTTGAAAACTTAATGGCGACAACAAGATTCCGTAACTCTTCACCAGGCGACAAAAGTTTAAACTTGCCTGAAGTGAAAACATTTGCAGACTACAAATTAAATATGACTCAAATGATGGGATTTGACTTTTAATGGGGTAGAAAACATTTGGGATAAGGAGAGTACGCTGGTTAGTCACCTGCATTTTTTATCCCTTTTCCACCATGATTTCAAAAGTTTAATGTCTAAAGATTATTAAAACACTAAATTGAGTGCTATAGGGAAAGGCAACCATAGTTTTAAACCTCTTGCACAAGGTGAGGTAACTTGCAGTTTATCGACCTGTCAGCAGTAGATTTGTGTCCGTAAGATTTTTATATCATTATTGTTTACTTTATCCGTGACGTTTGTGGGTTCATTCAATATGGCTGAACTTTTGCTTCTGTCACTGACGATTTATAGTCGGAGTTTAACATTACTTTCAACGTTATTTAGGCGAGCTGAATTAATTACTTACCTTCTATAATGAAATAATCAGCCTTTAATCCCTTTGGCTTCATTAGCGAAAACGTGGGGTTTTACGGAGGGTATAAATTAAGGTTTAAATGCACAGAACGTGCTGTCTGATCTTGGATCAATACCTTCCGTTTATTTTGTCAGTCCTATAAAAAAAAAAACTTTCTGAATTTCAGTGCATTGTATGTTCAGTCGTCGAAAGAGGTCGAAATTAAATCTTTGGTTCTAAAAGGAATAAACTGTCAAGGTTCTGTACTTTGGGTGCAGTATAAATCAAAACCAGACTGGGAAGGTCTTGTTGCTATCTTAAGTTATCGGACAACCGACTGAGTCCACTTTATCATACTGCAAAGAAATTTCTCGCGATCTGATTGGATAATACGCTCCGTACATAGAGTCATGTACACTGGCAAAATCCACGTAAAAGCGCTTTCCCGTTTGGGAGCCCCATATACATGACTACACGTTCGACACAATATCCAAAATGGCGGCGTCGACCGATACGAGCCGCCCACAAGACAAACATAGCAAGTAGCCTGCACCATATACGTTAGTTTCCCTTGATAGTGTTGTCATTAAAACGGAAAGAATAAATAGTTTTTGAAAATAAATGAATATAATTGGATCGATATGTATTATCTTTTTTGTCATTCTAAAACAAATACACGGGGTTAAAACGAGCCATCCCTTCGTCAGGTAAGCAAACTGTGAGGTGCCGAAACTCATACATTGTAACTTTAAAAGGATAACCTAATGGTCGTTTGAGGCAACTAATGGTCGTATACTTTTGCCAACAAATCATTAAAAAGCATAGTTACTTACCTTGAAGTTGTTTAAATCCATGTTGGAATAAAAATACGTTGAATGTCTATCGCAGTGACATCATCAAGTTTATGCACCACTCTGCACGTTTTACCAATGTTTCAGTGACGTCAGTTCTCAGTGACGTCAGTTTTAATATAATTGGGGTACTCAGAAGGGGAATTCTATGTCGTCAGTGTACTCAATTTGTGAGAACATAAAACGGGGAATTTTCTCTGAATACACGTTGGAATGGTAAAACTTTGCAGTATAATAAATTTGTTGTACGGTCAGGTGGTAGGGGACTTGGTAACTTGTTCGCGGCTGTGGCGAATCATGTCGCCCCGAGCCTCTTCGTCCAGAGGCGACATGATTCGCCACAGCCGTGAACAAGTTTCAAAATCCCCTGCCACCTGACCGTACATCTAATAATGTCTGCGTAGATTCTCTGTGAGCATTTCTCGCTGACGTCACTGACGGTCATGTGCGGAATATGCCGAAAGACTTAGGTCGAATCTTTATGAAATTCGCCGAAAATAGCAAAGAATGTCGAATATTGCAGTTCCAACAGTACCATAAACGACTAAACCTTTAGTCTGCCACAATATACATTGGCGAAAGTTTATATAGGATTCACGGTATTGGAAATGATCTCTCGAGTGGATCGGATTAATTCTCAAGCCGCTACAAAGAGAAATAATATTTTCCTGTGAAGTAAATAATAATGTCACTGAAGTGGTTCATATAATTAGAAAATCCTCAAGTGACGTGAGACAGCAGTAAACTAACGTAAAACAAAATGTCAGAAAAACTCCAGTTTTAACCTTTTGAGCTTTTGACTCTTGGGCTGCAAAGCGCCACTCAGGAACCTTTTGCGGACAGTGTAGATCAAGATCAGACTGCACAAAACGTGCATTCTGATCTTGGATCTACGCTGTCCGATAAGGAGATATTTTTCTCCTAAAAGATACTTTTTACATCGCAAAATTTTGAGTTTTTAATTGGCTTGAACGTTTATTTAGCAGGACAAGGGTTAAAAGAACATTTATGTCTCTTTGAAGACTTTGTAGATTTAAGATCAGACGTTCTGTGTGCAGTCTGATGCTGGATAAACACTGTTCGATGTTTCCTAATGATGGTCTGTGAGGTCTTTTGACAGAAATAATCTTGAAATTCTAATATGTTGCTTTTTTTTATCCCTGGCAGCAGATGACCATTTCATTTGTTAAGCTTTTATCAGTTCAATAAAACCAACTGTCTATTTTCTAAATTATCTTTGATAAATTGAATCGAATTAATATAAGGCAATGTCTAATCCATTACAATGTAGGCTGTTTCAAATTATAATACATCATACGAATGTGAGGCGCAGAAGAGATACATTTAATTCTTCACCAGACGACAAAATTTTAGATCTGTCTGAATTGAAAGCATTTGCATACAACAAATTACTATTATACGTAGCTCATGATTATGAAGAGTTGGAAACATTGTGTGAAAAGCATAAACTACTGGCTCCAGCATTTTACCCCTCTTCTTTAATGTTTCTAAAAGCCGTTTTCCACTAGGGCTCTAAAATACAGAATTGTTTGACAAAGAGTCAAAGGAAAGATGAGTATTTAATTTTCTTTTTCCTTTCTTGAAATTGAAAACGTCTACAAAAGACGCAATATCTTGTTTCGAACAGTCAACCCTTTACATCGATATCCTTAATCCTTACCCTGCTGAATAAGTGAAATGAAACTTTCGAGTCGATAGTAAAAACCCAAATTTTCATATTTCAAAGGTATTTTTGGAGAAAAAATATCTCCTTATCGGACAGTGTAGATCCAAGATCAGACTGCACAGAACGTGCAGTCTGATCTTGATCTACATTGTCCGCAAAAGGTCAGTGAGTCGCGCTTAGCAGCCTAAGGATTTAAAGTTGACAGCATTTGTGCGAAAATATGGTAATTGCAATGCCTTCGCTCATGGCTCCCTCGAATAAATTTGCACCCGAGGACTGTCTGTAAAGTATTGATGATCAATGACCAGTTCATACCCTACAGACGACTGACCTTGTGGTAAAATAAGAAGTTTATCGTGGACCATTATGATATTTGCCATTGCTAGCCGGGAAAAAGTAGTCCTTCGACAACCATTTTTTTTTATTCTTTTTCGGCGTAAGTGAAAGCACCGGCTTTTGACCTACTTCTTGGTAATCATATATTCGACTAATAAATTCAAAATTGCGATTGGTCAAAATTGTGGAAATGCATACTCTGCAGGCCGTGTAGGTTTATTTGCGGACAAGTTTACGCCATTTATCTTTTTGAAAAGATATTTTTTGTTCCTACTCAATGCCTTTTTACGTATAGTGCAGATTTTGGTCGGACTGCATTCAACGTCTTGCCTAATCTTGGATCTACACTGTTACACAAACATGATGAAGCTCGAAATAATAGATCTGACTGCTAGAGGGGGTAGGTGACCACAGACTCAAATTGAAAGAGGAAACTTTTGTTATAAACATTAAATGCCACTTGAAAACTGACTAAGCCATGAATTTTGTGGGTTTCCTTGTTTGTTTATTCTCTTTTATAACTTTCTTTTTTGTCCTTAACGATATCTTCATAGGCAGGTTGGGGAACATTTATTGCTTTCTTTGTCCCAAATTGAAAATATCTTAAAGGAAGAAAAAAATACGAGCCCTGATGGCCTGGTCCAGCAAATGTTACAGAAACCTTTTCCTAATTATAAAATCCCAAGATTTGCTACATAATTTGTAAGTAGTTTTCCAGATATCTCAGCCAATCAAATGATCAGCCATTTGGCATATAGTTGGGGTTGAATTTAAAACGATTGTTTGATGCGGCCCTTGGTCTCAAAGACATACAGGTAACATAGCATACATATTTAGGCGGTAATGTTACATATAGGCGCAAAATGTAGATATTGCTCGTTACTTGTAAGCCGGTATATGTATTTGCTATAATGTTTATGTTTATCTAACGGGGGCGACCGACGCGGGGGGGGGGGGGAAGGGGGAGAGGCGAGGCGGAAGAGAAATTATATTGATCAACACCATCTAGTTAAAAGACAAGTAGCATTAAATCTTTACCAGAGGACAAAATTCTGGATTCATCCAAATTGAAATGATTTGCAGAGGACATGGCTTAAATGATGGAATTCGCCTATGAAAAGGTAGAAAACATTGTGAAAAGGAGAATATGCTGGTTACCTGCATTTTCACCTTTTCCAACAATATTTTCAAAAGTCTTTGCAACAAATGTCATTAAAACTGGAGATTGTGTGCTTTAGAGCTAAGCTATCGTACCATAAATAGTGTTTTATTAAGGGCACTTTGTAAATTTGCAACAACGTTTATGTACAATAAAAGAAGAGGGCCATTGGCCCTAAAGCGCTCACCTGAGAATAGTGATCTAGGATCTAGTTGAAGAAACCTAGAGGTGATAATGTCAATCACCTACAAAATGTATTCAGAGTGATAACAGTGCCTCTAAGGTTTGTCCCAGTGACCTACTTTTTGACCCTACATTACCTATTTCGATGTCATCTGATATATCACTAAGGCAAACATTTTGAAGAACTTTCGTACGTATTTTACTCAAAATGTGGCCTCTACAGTGCACACAATATATATTTTTTTTTAAAGATGGACCCCGTGACCCAGTTTTTGACCCGACGTGAAAAATTTTCAAACTCGTCCGAGATATTATCAAAGCAAACAAGCTGACTAAGTTTCAGAAGTATCGCACTGAAAATGTGGCGTCTAGAGTGCACACAGGGTATTGTTGACGACCGCACAATGCACAGCGTACGACGAATGACGGACTCGTCACGATCACAAAAACTCACATTGAGCACTTTGTGCTCGGGTGAGCGAAAAAATTAAGTCCTAAATCTAAAAAACCGCCTTGACTGTAGGAAAGTAACTTAACTCCGGGACAAATGGTAAAGTAAACAGGAAACACAATGATAAATGGAGAATTCGCTTTGTACGAGAAAACCTTCCAGAGTCATATGGCTTGCAACACGCGAAAAGGGGCATTCGGACATTTGCGTAAAAGTGTTGTCTCGGATCAACCTGCGCAGTCCGCGCAGGCTAATCTGAGACAGCACTTTACGACTACATCAGATTTTGTGCAACAGTAGACTTGTGCAAAACAGAAAATTACAAGAACACGGAAAGTGTCGTTTCGGATTAGCCTGCGCGGAAAGCGCAGGCTGATCCGAGACGACGCTTTACGCAAATGTCCGAATGCCCCTTTACGCGTGTTGCAGGCTATATAGTATCGAATAAAAAAGTAAATACGCTGGCATTTCAATGAATCGTACGAGATGAGCAATGTTTCAATCTATCACAATGCTTATTATAGATTATACAATACAGATGTACCAGAATACCGATTAATACAGATGTACCAGAATACCGGTGAATGAAGTAATGGGTAACATAGAAATGGATAAGATATGATTTCTTTTCAACCAAATCATAATCCATAAACACCTAATTTACATATTACGGTTCATAAAATAGACATTATGTCAAAAGATAACAATTTTTGTCTGGGATAAGTGTAAACATTTCTCTTTCATGTGTTGAAACAGAATCATAAACAAGAGACACTGTTTAGTCTCGTTTACCCTTTACCAAATAAGCCCGTGTTTCAATGACCTTGAGGAAGAAGACTTATGAAAACATTGTGGAAATAGGAGAAAATGCTGGTTACTAGCACTTTCTCCTTTTCCCACAAAGTTGTCTTCCCTTTTATCGACAAAGCCTCGGTCCTCCGAGTCCCAATTTATTTGTTATATAAGTAATTTCAATTAAATATACACGTATTTGTTATACAAGTAATTTCAATTTGGACAAGTTGAAAAGTTTATTGCTTGGTACTGAATTAACTCTTCCCCTAACAGTGACAGGTCTACTGAACTTGGCGATAATTTGGGTTTAGTTCAACACCAGGTAGCATACAGTGTAAATCCAAGATCAGAATGTATGTTCTGTGCAGTCTGATCTTGATCTACGCCGTCTGCAAATATTGCGTCAGGCTGATGGGCAGCGAAATAGTTAAAGCTATATAAGTAAATCGCTCAGCATACTTCCTGAATATCATGATCAATTTATGTAATATGATTATCAATTTCAACATCATTATGATATTTTTTTTTATCTGTCTGTCCTTTCATAAATACTGCGCATTTTTGTCTTTAAGTTAGGATTTCGTTCGGTCGATCGGTCGTTCAGTATGCTCTCTCTCTCTCTCTCTCTCTCTCTCTCTCTCTCTCTCTCTCTCTCTCCTCTGTCTGTCTGTCTGTCTCTTTCTCTCTCTCTCTCTCTCTCTCTCTCTGTAACACACAGTTATTCTCAGACATAAAGAATTTCACTTTGCTCTTAAATTCTTACAGTGTGAGATTTTCCTCCTAACACGGTAGACTAGCAAGCTTTATGCAGTTTAACGATATAGCAGACATAAAGCAGTTTAACCCTAAGGCTGCTAAGCGCGACTAACTGACCTTTTGAGGACAGTGTAGATCAAGATCTGACTGCACAGAACGTGCAGTCTGATCTTGAATCTACTTCGTCCGATAAGGACATATTTAGTTTTCCCTAAAAAATTACCTTTGACATAGCAAAATTTTGTTTTTTTACTATGGGCTTTACAGTTTCATTTCATTTATCTAGCAGGAAAAGAGTTAACGATCTATCAAACTGTCAAAGTCGAACAGGCTGTTTTATATACCTACCCCGAATCATCTACATAGAAAATAGAGAATAAACAAAATTATACACGATTTAAATTCAATGACAAAAACTAGCAGGCATCGAAACTACCTTCCAATTTTAGCTACGTAATTTATACGCAATAAATACACCTCTTCAGGGAAAATGCGACCCTTAACCCCTAGGCTGCTAAACATGACTCAAGGACCTTTTGCGGACAGTGTAGATCCAAGATCAGACTGCACAGAACGTGCAGTCTGATCTTGGATCTACACTGTCCCACAAGAGGTACCTTTCTCCCCCAAAATCTGTTTAAAATAGAAACATTTTGGTTTATACGATCAGCTTAAATGTTTCTTTAGCAGTGTAAGGCTGAATTGAGGAAGTAGATATGTAAAATAATTTTATCCAAAATATTGCACTAGTTTCAGTAAATTTTCCTTTTTTCGTTGGTTTCATAGCAACTTATTTAAATCGACCTATGTTACATAGATAATGTGTAACTCTTTCCAAACAATCCTGTTCTTTAACGACGCTGTTTTTTTTTTTTCGGCGTAGCTGACCTACTCTTTGGTACTGATAACAAATGAATAACCAGAAATTTGCGATTGGTAAAAAATGTAGACACAGTTATTCTAAGGGGCCTCTGCCTCCATGTGTTTGCTGGAAAATTTACGCCGTGTATCGTTTTTAAAGATACATATTGTTATTCATTCAAGCACACTTTTTATCATTTAAGTCAAGCTGAATTTGTCATCTACAAATGCTACTAATGGGGACCCACGAAATATTTTGTCGTTTGGTGATTATTTAACATAACACGGTTCAATTAGAACTGGGTTGCTTTTGAAAACATTTTGGAAAAAAGGAAACGCCGGGTTTTTACTGCTCTTTTCCATTGTTTTTGCCCCAGGAATAACATACTTTGTCCACAGTATTTACTACAATGTATAGGCACTTGGACCTACATGGGTATTTTTTTCTGAATATGATGTCATAGTTACATTCTTAAATAAACGAACTCATCACGAGACAGTGAATGAGTAGTCTGTACAGATATGTGAGCCATGCTCTGGCAAAAGAGGACTTAATGCATCTCTGGGATAGATGGTATCAAGCAAGTCATCACATCATCCATAAAGTTCATTTTGTCTAACGAACGACTGAAGCATGAGGTAAACTGGTCCTTTGACATGCAGAAAACTGTCCAATAGCAAAAAGTTTCGGCCCAGGTCAGCCTGCGCAGATTGCGCAGGCTGACCATGGTCGATACTTTTTGCAGATGCATTAAGTCGCTTTTTCACATAGCCTGGGTCATGCCAGTGTATTAGTCGTAAAGTAAAGGGAAAACACTCTTCACGAACACAGCAATAATTCTCCTGAAAACAAACAGAAAATTACAGAACATAGGTTAGAAAACAAGCGTCGGACGGTTTAGATCCAACATCAGACTGCACGTTCTGGTCAGTCTGATCTTGATCTATGCCGTGCGCAAAAGCTGGTTAAATCGCTCGTGACAAATGAAAGACTAAACATAAACATTGTGCGTATCTTAACTTCATAACTATTTCTGACTTATAACCTCTTTACACTGATTTTGATAACAACCTGGGGGTCCCGATGTACAGATGTCCCGAACAATAGACAGACTGATTGATGCATTATGTTCGTAAGTCAATATCAAACAAACGTCCACAGTAACACAGCTATTTCGTTCATATCCCTGAAATCTTTCTTGACCCATTTCTGAAGAGATGGATTTTTGACAAATTCGAAGCTACATGAGTCATGCTCTGTGAAAAGGGGTCTAATGAATCTGCAAACAGGTCAGCCTCTTTCATATAGCAGTTTAAGGGATAAGCCTTAACTTTCTAAATAAGTGAAATGAAACTTTCAAGCTGATATCAAAACCTATATTTTTTTTTTCTATTTTAGATTTTTTTTTCTTTTAGTGGTGTGAAATGAAATATCTCCTTATCGGACAGTGTAGGTCTAGGATTAGACTGCACGTTCAGTGCAGTCTGATCTAGATCTACACTGTCCGCAATAGGTCCTTCAGTCGCGCGTAGCAGCCTAAGGGTTAAAGTAGCTATGTGTAAGTCCTTTACAAGACCACAAAAGTTTAAGACAGCTCTATACTGAAAGCGTTTGCAGGCGATACATTCAATTTGGATCTCATAACGAGACTTTATTTCTGAAAAGGTAGAAAAATTATGGGAAAAGGAGAAAATGATGTAACTAGCATTTTTCTACAACTATGCATCGCACGACTCCAGATGAACAAGACCAGCCCGCATAGCTAAGTTGGTAGAGTGTTGGACTTGTAAACATCAAGTCTTGGGTCATTTGAGGGTGTGGGTTCAAGCCCCACGGCTGGCCATCTAAAATTACTGATAGTCTTTCGGATGAAGCGTTAAGACGAGGTCCTGTGTGACGGTGCTATACACCGAGCACGTTAAAGACCCAGGCGTAACTTAGGCTGGGTTTCGTCCAGTATCTTGCTCTATCCCCATTATCAAAAGTAATGTTTTTAGGAACGAACGAACGAATTATTTTATGACAAAAACTTACAATCTTATAGTCATAACAAACATGAAAATACACAATGCAGTGTCATCGTGCTGCAGCTAGAGAAAAATCAATAATAATAATAAAGAAATAGCTTGTAGGTTGCCAAATAAGAAGGAAAAAGAAGAAGAAAAAAAAATATTTTTTTGAAAATTTGAATGATAAAGAAAAAAAGTTAACAATCTGGAAAAAAATAAGAGAGGGAAAAAAAATGAAAAAAATTGCTGGAGGATCAGCCAAACATAGTAATAAAAGCTGTTGGCAGCCCTGAAAAACATTGCCGAGGGAAGCAGCCGATTATTACAATCAATTGCTCTCTCCCAACAATGCCCTTCATACTGCCCTAAAACGACAATATTTCAGTGTTTTACTGTGTATTACCTTTATATTTTGTAAAAGTCTTGGTTGGATTTACCTTAAAATATATTGATAATTATTCATCAAGATTTTAAAGTATTGAAACACTCAAGAACGAAAAATCGTACGAGAAATGAAAGTAGTGAAATATAAAAAGAACCTGAAAATAGCTTTGTAATACATCTTACAAGGATGACCAAAGGAAATAGAAAGTAAGTGGACTCTTTCATCTTTGAGATACGGAAGCAGTGCAAATCAAAGATCATTCTGCATGGTTTTACAGTCCGCCCCGATTTACTCTAATTCCAAACTTTTTGGGCTCAAAGTTGTAATCGGTACTGTGAGTGCAAGAACGGCAGAGATTGCAAAGATATCGAATGTGTGTCCGATCCAAATATCACACAGACAAAAGTATTTGTTTTTAAAGGCTGAATACAATATTAAAGCGATCCCGACATCCTGACTAACTCTAGCATGTATTAATGATAAGTTATAGCTACAAACAGGACTACACAACTCAACAACCACAAAATTACAAAAAAAAAATAGAAAAATAAAAACAGAAAACTGTTAAATGTATTTACATATAAGTTGGTAATTGGTCTGCGTAATACATGTACATCACAGATCATTCAATGGTGCTAATCAGAATATCAAGGATCACAGATCAAACCGCATGTCCATGTAGTTTGATCCTGTATCTTGCTCTATCCCCATATCAAAACTAATGTTTTCAGGGGGCGTCGCCTGTATGGGCAACCGGTGGCGACGATAAATAAACGCAAATTCAATCAACCAGATGAAAAATCGACACATACAACTGCATTCTACTATGCCCCGTTCTATTTACTAATAATAAACTGTATATTCTTACATTTTGTAGGGCGTTCAAATCAATAAATCATATTTCAGTTGTTGGCACCTTGTTCCTTTTTTTATTTAATAACAATGTATTTATGTCTATTTTGTCGAGTCGCTGGGCTAGATTTTCCTACAGATAAAACCAAATCTACATGTCCGCAACCCTTCGCTTCACGCGCTTTACAAGAAAATCATTGACATCGAAGTACTTTGATTCTTTTTTTTCTGGACAGTATTTTACTCCACTTTCAAACGTTATTTTTGATTCACGCATACTGTGTATTAGTTTCTTTCTTCGGTATTACCATTACAAATCCTGGGCTTTGTTTGTGTTTAACGCCGTTTTCAATAATGTTTCATTCATGTAATTTGACAGTCAGTGTACCTAACCATGGCGTGTAATTATTAGTACTTTTCATAACGTTCTTTCCTCGCCACTGGCTACTTCTCATAAAATCAGAGGTCAACACTATTTAAACTTAAGGCCTATGTAAAAATATTCATGACTGGCAGGATAATATCCTTACCCTAAGCTGCTAATCGCGACTCAAGGACCTTTTTGCGGACAGCGTAGATCAAGATCAGACTGCACAGAACGTGCAGTCTGATCTTGGATCTACACTGTCCGATAAAGAGATATCTTTCCTCCAAAAATACCTTTGAAATAGGAAAAAATTGGGTTTTTACTATCGGCTTGAAAGTTTTATTTCTTTTATTCAGCAGGATAAAAAATACAACCAACAAGTCCTCTGTTTGTTGCTGTGTTTTTAGGCTATAATTATGTGGTAGATGAATGCATCAAAAATGTGTAGGTGGAAACAGACGATAAACGTTTTATTGAGCTATTTATCATATGTTTCAAAATTAAATCTTAAATGAGACGCTACATGCATCTTTAAGTTTTATGGGTGTTTTACCTAACATATTGAACTAGTGTTGATATCATTAAACCCTTCCCCAAACAAAAAAAGGCTTTTAACGACCCTGAGGAAAAAAACTTCTGAAAACATTGTGGGAAAAGGAGAAAATGCTGGTAACCGCCAGTTTCTCCTTTTCCCACATTGATTTCTGCCATCTCAAAGACAACACCTATCATTGTCGTTTAAAAATGAAAAACTCGTCCAAAATTTTGTTGTTTGGTAAACAGTTTACCAGTTACCAACCGATCCCATGATTTAACCATCCTGGGAAATAACGCTTTTGAAGACATTGTGGAAAAAGGATAAAATGTCTGTAAATCACCACAACTTGTTTTGAAATCGCTCTATGTGATCAGTAATTACTGCGATAGGAGTACATGTAGTTTTTTTTTTCTTTCTTTCGTTTCAATTACAAAGACGGTTTTATGTATTATAAATCCTAACAAGGTAGTATTATGTATACACGATTATACAATACCTTTTGTGTGGTACTACCTGTCAAAAACGTAAAGACTTGAGTCATGCTCCGGCAAAAAGGGGCTTAATGCATCCTCCTGACCCATGGTACAAAGCAAGCCATTACATACTTATAGATCCGTAGTATCCATTTTTTGTAACAAATGACTTAACTCTTATCCTGCCATTCGCGACCATGGACGACTTTTGAGGAGAGTGTATAGCAAGATCAGCCAGCACATACGTGCAGTCTGATCTTGCTATACACCCTCCGCTGCTTTATCGGTAGTTTGGTTCATATAAGCCCAGCTCAATGCCCGTAGATATAGCAAAATATGTTTGTGTAATCCATAACATTTCTCTTTCGGCAGGATAAGGGTTAATCATGAGGTAGACTATGAGGTAGACTGGTCCTTGAACATACAGAAAATTGACCAATAGCGAAAAATATCGACCCATGTCAGCCTGCACGGACTGCTGACAAGGGTCGATACTTTTCACAGATGCATTAAGCCCCCTTTTCACAGAGCACGGCTCACTTATAATGTTCACGTCATACACCCTGTAATCCTTGCACAAACAACTATTTTAAACTCGTCTAAATTGAATGTATCTGCTGATGACTATACTTGAACTGATGTAAATGATCTGAGGTCCTGTGATAGGGGTTAAAAAAGGGAAAGAGAGAAAATGCTGGCAACAAGCATTTCTCCATTTTCTACAATGTTTTCTGTTGTTTTCCTTCTATGGGTCGTTATAACGCGGGACTGTGTGATAAGGGGTTATCTCTTTACTGTTTAAGAGTTTTAAGGTTTAGATTTTTCGGCATTGAAATCATTTCAAGACAATAAATGTAGCTTGAATTAAGAAATTTCGCTTTGAAAAAGAAGAAAACATTTTTGGAAAAGAAAAATTGCTGTTTTTAAAAGCGTTCTTTCTCGGTGATTGTTAAAACTTGAAACTGGGAGATTGATTAACTACAGTACAAAGACATGCTTTTTCTTCACTCAAGCAGCTGATAGCTTCTGCAAACACTGTGAGAAATGTAGCAACTGTTTGTAACTGCCTTTTAAATCCAGTATTTTTCTCTTATTTGACTTTTGTATGCATTTTGAGTAAAACTTTCTGGTGGAAACAGTGCAGTTATGGGTTGAACGGAATAAATTCTAATCTACATAATGAAGTAGTGAGTGAGTGAGTGAGTGAGTGAGTGAGTGAGTGAGTGAGTGAGTGAGGGAGGGAGGGAGGGAACGAACGAACGACACTATAAATCAAAGATCAGCATTCACATTCTGATCACTGGACAGTATAAATCAAAGATTAGCATTCACATTCTGATCATTGGACAGTATAAATCAAAGATTAGCATTCACATTCTGATCATTGGACAGTATAAATCAAAGATCAGCATTCACTTTCTGATCATTGGACAGTATAAATCAAAGATTAGCATCCACATTCTGTAGTTTGATCTTAATCTACAGTATACGGAAAAATGCACAGAGTCGCTTTTCACAGCCTCTGGTTATTCTTGACATCTTGAGGCACGACTCATTCTTTTACATTTGTGCCGAGTTCCGTACCTCCTAATCGTGAAGGGCTTCAAGTATAGCTCAAACGGCATAGGTATATATGAGCTATGCTCTGTGAAAACGGGGCTCATGCATCTTCCAACCTTAGTCAGTCTGCGCAGTCTACGCAGGCTGACCTACCTCGAAACTTTTTGCCATCGGTCAATTTTCTGCATGTCAAAGGACATTCTATCCCAAGATTCAGTCGATTATTAGAGAAAATGGATTTTATGGATCCTTAATTATGCTATGACTTGCTTGGTACGACGCATCACGAAGACGTAGTGAGCCCTTTTGCCAGAGCAAGGCCCATTTTTATCCTACATGTCAATTTCATGGGCGTAAAAATTCATCCTTGCTCGATACTAAGGAGCCGGTATTAAAAACTGTACAAGGATTAACTCTTCACAAAACCTTTCCCGGGGTTCTCCGATCTTAAGCTGAGGCAAGGTCTTTGAAAACAGAGTGGGGAAAGGGGAAAATGCTGGTTCTCAACATTTTGTCATCAACCGACAATGTCTTTTTTATTTTTATCCCTTCTCGTGGACATAATTAGAAAAATTCAGCCACTTTTAAGTCACTGTCTGCAAACCCTTTTAAAGTTGCAAAAGTGTTTTCTATCGTTTTGTACAAGATTAACCCTTTACCAGACAGTCCCATGTTTTAATGACCTTTTGGGAACAAGGTTTTTGAAAACGTTGTAGGAAAAGGAGAAAATACTGGTAACTAGCATTTGCTCCTTTTCCCACAACGATTTTTCTAACTTTTAAAGGACAACTTCTTTCATTTCAGCCAAATTTGATTTATGCAAATGCTCTCAGTTTGGGCAAGTCTAAAATGTTTTCGTTTGATAAAGGGTTCAAAATTATGACAAGGTTACAGAGAACAGACTTAACTCTTTACCAGACGACGAAGTTTGAAACTCGTCCAAAATTGAAGAATTTAAAGACGGCAAATTAAATGTGCCTCAAAAAATGGGATCTGTCTTTGAACGGTTAGAAAACATTGTGGTTATCAGCATTTTCTCCTTTTCAAACAATGGTTTCAAAAGCCTTCTTCCTGAAGGTCGACAAAACTCAGAATTGTGTGAGAAAGGGCGAACACCTGTGTGTTCCTTGTTCTTTTGAAATTATTCATAATAAATTGAAAATTGAATTACTAAAAAACCGCATTAAATTCGGGCATTACGCTATCGCACAAAGAAGGGGTTACGTTTGTTATTGAAGTTCAAATCAGTTAACTGTTTCAGGCAGGCGGTCAAATTCGTAATGCAATACGCAACTAATCGTACCTCTAAATATACTGTAAACCCAAGTTTTAATTTCAAGAATACCTCCACTAATAAAATTCAAACATATGGGACAGTGAGGACCTGTGATCAGACTGAGCTGTCTGATCTTGATCTACTATGTCTGCAATACTACAAAAGTGCATTAATAGTATGACTACATGGTCATCCCTTCCTTTCTATATTTTGCCGAGCCCCGGTAGCGCAGTCGGTAGCGCACGGGACTCAAGAACAGGGCGTCGCCGGTTCGATCCCCGGCTCGGCCAATATATTTCCGAGGACTGATGATAGTCGTTGCGACAGGATTCATTCCTCTCTCACCACTGATCATTGTTTCGACGATTGTTATTCGGGAAAGCAGCCAGTGGCTTGGAAAGAATATTGTGCGGAGTACTGGTAAAAGAAACTCCAGGAAAGCATGGATAGGTGCACTGGCTGCCGTGATATAACTGAAATAATGTTGAAAACGGCGTTAAACACCGTACAATCAATCAATCAATCCTTTTTATATTCTCTATCTCTTCATATATTTTTTTCTTCCTCTCTGGTTTCAGAAAGTTTTCTTTTGTTATTTGTGATTCCTGTTACTTCTTCTTCTGATTGTTATCACTTTTTTTCCCTACAGTTTTGTTACTTCATCTTTGATATGTATACACACATGTGATACAGGGATTCACGCGGAAAATAAGAACACCTTGTAATAGACGGACAAGGTTTCCGTTTTAAGTAATCTTATCATCATAAACAACATTCTATTTTCTACCAACAAGACGTCCTGTTTGGCTTAAAAAAAGATTAAATGGTTGACTGCAAGTAGATCTACACAAGATTATTTGATGTTGTCCTGCCGAAATTTTGGAATTTAATTTGCAACAACCAATGTACATGACGTCATTGACACATCAAATGAAGCTAATAGGATGATTTCCGCATTTGAACTGGTAGAATTTTCTTCTTTTCACACAATGCTTCCAATGCCATCTTCAGGGTCATTGAAACACAATTTTTTACTTGTAAAAGGGTTAAGTCATATATCAAGAAGCGATACTGTTTTTGTGGACATCGTATATCGAGTACCAAAGAAAAACAGATAGGTGACGCTCTGGCAAAAGGGAAAGGAAATTAACCCTTAGGTTGCTAACCGCGACTCACTGACCTTTTGCGGGCAGTGTAGATCAAGATCAGACTGCACAGAACGTGCAGTCTGATCTTTGATCTACACTGTCCGATGAGGATATATTATTCCTAAAAACATAACTTTGAAATAGAAATATTTGGATTTTTACTATCGAAGTTAAAGTTTCACTTTAGTTATTTAGCAGGATTAGGCTTAAGCCTTTTTTTTTTCGCGATGCATTATACCAAGCAAGTCATGGCATGATTATGGATCCATAAAATTCATTTTGTAAAACAATCGACTGATTATTGTGGTAGAAAGGTCTTTGGACATGCAGAAAACTTGTCGTGAAAAAGCAAAACGTTCCGACTCATGTTAGGCTGCGCGGATTGCACAAACTGACATAATGTCGACTTTTTTACAGATGCATTGAACCCCTCATTTCACAGAGCATAGCTCAGATGTTAGCTGTCGCTTTTAGTCCGTATTGCGGTTGAAAGACGGACAAAAGCAAAAAGGTGGTATACCATTATATATGTATTTGCATATTTATTAAATTTCGTTGTATAAATCATGGCTAACTAACGTATCATTACAAAACACTTATGTGAATACATGAAACCATTCACTCTCTACTATACTACAAAATCTGAATCGTTCTTCTTGAAAGCATTCAAAGACAATATATTAAATCCAGCTCAAATCATATGATATTTTTAAATGATTGAAAGCATACTGGGAAAAGGAGAAAATGCTGGTTGCCAGAATTTTTATTCTTTTCCCATGATGTTTTCCTGAGCCTTCTCACCCATGATGGCTAAAGCACTGGATACTCTGGTTAAGGATTTACTTTCCGTACAAAATACTGTAGGTACAAACTGTAAATGTAGGGATAAATCGTTCTTGTGGTCTAACATATATTAACAAATGTTTGAGATGAACAATTACGTCTTCTTTAAACCTGCTTCGAACAAGATCTCCAAATGGAATTCAATTCCTTACAAAAAAAAAAAAAATAAAAATCCTGAGTTTTAAAGACCAAAGGGACAAAACCTTTTGAAAACGCTGTGGAAAAAGGAGAAAATGCTGGTAATCAGCATTTTTTCCTTTTCCCCACAATTTTTTCTACCTTTCCATACAACTTAAGCTTATTTGTACCAATTTCGAATTTGTCGTCTGCAGATGTCTTCAATTTGGATGATTCTGGATTTTTGGTTTGAGAAAGGGTTAACTCTTTACCAAACGACAAAATTTTAGACTAGTCCAAATTGAAAGCATTTGCAGACGATAAAATAAACGTGACTCAAAAATTGAAACTTGACTTTAGAAGAGTAGAAAACATTGTGGGAAAAGGAGAAAATGCTGGTTACCAGCATTTTCTCCTTTTCTCACAATGTTTTCAGAAGGCTTCTTTCTCTGGGCCGTAAAAACCAGGGATTGTTTGGTAAAGGGTTAAACGCCAAGTTTCTGATTAGAGTCATGTGAAGACTATTTGGAAAGTTCGAAAAGGCCCCTATCAGCAAACATAAGTGTTAACACTTTGGCTGCTAAGCGCGACTCAAGGACCTTATGCGGACAGTGTATATCAAGATCAGACAGCACAGAACGTGCAGTCTGATCTTGGATCTATACTGTCCGATAGGGAGATGTCTTTCCCCCAAAGCGTACCTTTGAAAAACCAAAATTTGGGTTTGTAGTATCGGCTTGGACGTTTTCATTTCTCTTATTTAGCAGGATAAGGGTACACTTTTTACCAGATGGCACAATTCTAAACTGAAAGCATTTGCAGACGTATATTAGGATATACATGTAACTCAAATGACGAGAATCGTATTCCAATGTGTTGCAAACATATGCGGAACGGGAGAACGCATCTTTTTCCTTTTCCAACAATGTTTATTTAAAAAGAAAAAAAAAAAACCTACTTATCAGAGTCGTGAAAACACGAGATTATTTGGTAAAGGGTGCCGCGGTAGCACAGTAGGTAGCCGAGACCAAAGGGGTCGCTGGTTCAAACCCTCAGCTCGGTCACCTCCCTGAGGATTGATGATAGTCATTGCGATATGATTCAGTTCTTTCTCACCGCTGATCATTGTTTCGACAAAGATTATGTAGGAAAGCAGCAATTTGCTTTGACAGGCTATTGTACGAAGTACTTGTAAAAAGAAACTCCAGAAAAGCATGGATAGGTGCACTGACCGCTGCGATTTAATTGATATAATGTTGAAAACGGCGTTAGACATCATAGAATCAATTAGTCATTGGTAAAGGGTTTAACCCTTATCCTGTTAGATAACTTAAATGAAACTTTCAAGCCGACGGTAAAACCCGAATAATGCAACTTCAAACTTATTATTTGAAGAAAAAACATCTCTTTATCGGACAGTGTAGATCCAAGATCAGACTGCACTGTGCAGTCTGATCTTGGTCTACACTGTCCGGAAAAAGTCAGTGAGTCGCGCTTAGCAGCTTAAGAGTTAAGGTTGGCGGAAGGAACCACGCTGTTTTCGTAATACCGTTCTGTATTGGCGTTATTTGTCCAATCATAATGACAGGTAAACCATATTTAGGGTATTAAAAAGCTTAAACCGCAGGGTACAGCGTATATAAGTACCGAAATTTACTGTTCGTTATACTAATGTTGTGAAAATGATAACTTAGACCTTTACCAAATAATTCCGAATTTTAACTACCCTAAAGAAGAGGGCTTTTGAAAACATCTCAGGAAAAGAAGAAATTGCTGATAACCAGCATTTTTATCTTCTTTTTCGACAATGTTTTCTGTTGTTTTAAGGCATGTATGCGATGAATTGAGTCACATTTAATTTGTCGTCTGTAAAATGCTTTGAACTTGGATTAATCTAAAATTTCGTTTCAGGAAAAGGGTAGCCTTATACTGCGGAAATGATAGTATTTGCTTTTTATAAATTTCTGCACGTCCAAGGAGCATTCTACCTCAGGATCCTGCCGGTTGTTAGACAAAATGGGGTATGTAGAGCGGGACAGAGAACAGAGACGTTTTGACATGAATATACCAAAAACTATCGGTCAGCACTTGAAAGTAACATGAACCAGGGCCATATTTACCAACCGTTCTTCACAACATTCTTAGTTTAATTTTCAAGAATTTTCTAGATTTGAAAGAAACGCCATTTCTGATTGGCTAAACTATTTGATTTAGCCAGTCAGAACTTGTGTTACTTTCTAGATTTAAAATTAGACTCGGGATGCAATTAAGATTGTAAGGTGTGCTCTGCTGCAAGGAAACTACAAATGGTTCTGCAATATCTAGAATATCCATACGTCATACCTTTGCCATCAGCTTACCGAATACGATTTCCTTTATAAGTAGAATAAGTCGAGATCAGACTGCACAAATACGCGGTCGGATCTCTGATACACGCTGCTTAATATAATATTTTGTATAATTTTATGAGAAGATATACACTTGTACACAAGTTCCTCCTTATGAATTCTTTTTCACATTTTTCGGGGTTTTTTTTTTAACCCGTATAACCTGATGTACAGGCTAAAGCATAGCTAAACGTTTAGTTAGCTTGGCAAACCGAGGTCAGACTGAGCGGAATATGAGTTATGATCTCTAATGTAGATTGCCCATTTAACTTTGAGTACTATGCATTTACGTCCAGCTATTCAGTATTTTCTATTTTTTACAGGAATTTCAATATTTTTGTGAGTCAATACCCAAACCAATTACTTTCTATTCTATATTTTGTCAGAATGATACATTTCCAGACTGTGAGTAGATTAAGAAGTGTGTAACTTTATGACTTTGATTGCTTGCTATCTTTACGAATCGAGATCAAACTACATGGACATGCGGTTTGATCTGTGATCCTTGATGTTTTGATAAACACCAATGAATGTTCTGTGATGCACCTATATTACGCAGATCAGTTACCAATTTATATGTAAATACATTTAACAGTTTTTTTTTCCCCTCTCTCTTTTTTTTTAATTTAATTTTGGGGTTGTTTAGTTATAGTCCAGTTTGTAGCTTATCATATTGTCATTAATACATGCTAGAGTTAGAATGTCGGGATCGCTTTAATATTGTATTCAGTCTTTAAAAACAAATAATTTTGTCTGTGTGATATTTGAATCAGATACACATTCGATATCTTTGCAATTCTTGCACTCACAGTACCAATTACAACTTTGAGAAGACCAAAAAAATTTTTTTTGGAATTAGAATAGATCGGAATCGGACTGTAAAAACATGCAGAATGATCTTTGATTTGCACTGCTTCCGTATCTTGAAGATGAAAGTTCCACTTACTTTCTATTTCCTTTGACCATCCTTGTGAGATGTATTACAAAGCTCAGAGGAATAATTATCTACATATTTATAAGTAAATTCAACTAAGACTTTTACAAAATATTGTGAAATATTGTCGTTTTAGGGTAGTATGAAGGGCATTGTTGGGAGGGAGCAATTGTTTGTAATAAGCGCCTGCTTCCCTCGGCAATGTTTTTCAGGGCTGCCAACAGTTTTTCAATATGTTTGGCTGATCCTCCAACAAATTTTCATTTTTTTCCCCTCTCTAAAAATTTTCCAGATCGTTAACTTGACTTCTTTATCATTCAAATTTTCTTAAAAAAAAAAAAGAAAATTCCGTCATGTTTGGCAACCTATAAGCTATTTATCTTATAGTTATTTTTTTCTAGCTACAGCACGATGACAATTACATTGTGTATTTTCATGTTTCTATGACTATAAAACTATATAAGTTTTTGTCAATAAAATAATTCGTTCGTTCGTTCGGTAAATACGGTCACAGGATCTGTGTCAACGTTCACCTTGTCATGCCAACAGATGAAAAGATCCAGACGTTATCAAATAATTGCAATTCTTCATTCAGGTTATCACAACAAATAATTTTCCTATCAGACGTTTAATAATTAATTCATCCATAAAAAAAAAAATACGAAAATACTGGAAAACTTGCTATAACTACCTAAACGAGTGCTTTCTGTCAACATAATGTATGATTCATGCTCTGTGAAAAGGGAGTTTAATGCGTCTGCAAACAGTATCGACACAGATCATGGATTCATATAGTGCGATGACTAGCTTTATATGGCCTGCAACACGCGAAAAGGGGCATTCGGACTTTTCCGTGAAGTGTCGTCTCGGATCAGCCTGCGCAGTCCGCGTAGGCTAATCCGAGACGGCACTTTACGACTACACTAGATTTTGTTCTTCAGTAGACTTGCACAAAACAGAAAATTACATAAAAACGGAAAGTGTCGTTTCGGATTAGCCTGCGCGGACTGCGCAGGCTGATCCGAGACGACACTTTACGCAAATGTCCGAATGCCCCTTTTCGCGTGTTGAAGGCCATATAGTACACGATGAATATGCACTTAATCCCCTTGTCGCAGTGCGGTGCTTATCATTGAACCTCGCTCTGGCAAAAGGGGGCTTAATGCATCTCCGTGATGCATTGTATCAGGCAAGATATCACATAATTAGGGATCCATTAAATCCGTTCTGTCTAACAACCGACTGAATTACGAGGTAGACTGGTCCATCGGCATACAGAAAATTGACTGATAGCAAAAAGTTTCGGCCCAGGTCAGCCTGCGCGGACTGCGCAGGCTGACCTGGGTCGATACTTTTTGCAGATGCATTAAGGCCCCTTTTCATAGAGCATGGCTCAACTATGGGATAAAATGACTTCTCTGGAGAAGACGTTTCTGCCATGTATCAGAATGCTTTTTGAAAAACAAAATTGTAGCAAAACGTGAAATAGCACGTGGCCATCAACTTCTCCTTTTGCCGCACTTTTTCCAGGTTTTTAGTCTAATCATATTTTGATGCTAATTGTCTCTGTTTGATAAGGACTTACTGCAAAGTCGTCTGCTAAACTTTGTCTTCGAGCCTATAAGACCTAACAAGATCTACCAGTTAAAGATGGTTAATTGTGGGTTGATTGATTTATGGTGTTTTACGCCATTTTCAACATTATTTCAACTATATCGCCGCGGCCATAATTTCCTTAAGGTAGTAGACCCCTAATGGAAAACAGCTATTTCCACTATAATATTATCCTACAAAATTTGCTATGATTAAAAATGAGTATTATTGTACTACTTTAAACGAGCCACTTTTTCCCTTTTTTTTTTCTTAGAATTATCATTTATAAATCTAAAACCACTATATTCTCATTACGAAGGGAGATAATAATTACCTCCCTTTTCAGGAAACTAACAAAAGTATCAACAAATAATTTCAAGATAGACGTCAAAGGAATTTCTGGTCGGTTAAAAATGTGCAAAAGTCTTATATCAGTATAAATCCTTATTTATCAATTAACAAGAAATTTTATTCCATGTTGCACTAGAAGCGTTAGAAGTCTACTACCTTGTCTTTTTTACCAGTATTTTGTACAATTTTCTTTCAAACTCACTGGCTGCTTTCCAACATAACTGTCGTAGCAATGAGTGTAGGATGAATCCTTTAGCAATGAATATCATCAAAACTTGGAAGGAAATTTGCCAAGCAGAGAATTCGAACCGACGGCTCCCTGTTCTCAAGACCTGTAAGCTATACCGAATGTGCTACCCGGGCTCGGCGTTGATTGTGGGATTGAATTCGCATCAGTTCTTTTAAAATTTCACGACGGTATTTCAGTCTTGTCCAAATTGGTAGAACATGCAGACGAGAAATGAGATGAGATAAAAATCGTGGAAATAGTCTATTAAAAAGGGTAGAAAACGTGGGAAAAGGCGAAAAACGCTTGTGAAAGTTAACAGTGTATTCTCATCAATCAAACCCAAAATCAAAAATCAAATGGCAGCGGCTATGGTTCAAAACAAAACATTATGACAAAGAATCATTATACTGATTACCTTAAACAATTTAAATGAAAAATATCCAACTTATGAAATCCAAAAAATTCTGACTCAGTCCATAATTTAGACAGCTGTGGCTTTAATCCTTTGCCATACCATCCTAGGTTTCAACGACCCTGAGAAAAGAAGGCTTTTGAAAACGTTTGTGAGAAAAGAAGAAAAAACTTGTAAACAGCCCCTTCTCCTTTTCCTACAATGTTGTCTACCCTGCTACAGCCAAATCCGATCATGTCAGTCACACATATATTGTCGTCTGCATTTGCTGTCAATTTTGAAAAGTTTGAGATTTTGTCGTATGGTAAAGAATAAATAACCAACAACACTTAATAAAAGTGTTTGTTATGTCTGTGATAAATTGGTAATTATACTCGAGAAATGATTCATCCACCAAACAATACGTCTTTCACGTAACTCTTTACCATACGACAAAATTTTATATCCTCAAAATTCAAAGCGATTGCAGACGACAAATATAATGTGGCTATAACAATGAGATTTGTCTCTAAGAAAGGGTAGAAAACAATGGGGTAAAAGCAGAAAATGCAGCATTTTTCCTTATATTTCACTGTTTTCATAAGCTTTCTTCTGCAGGATCATTAAAGCTCGAGATTGTGAGGCACTTGGGAAACAGTTGAAGTGCCAATTAATATAAAATCGACCTTGTTGATGAGGGAAAAACACAGAGCCACACATAGTAATTATAAGAGTGTTTTGCCACAATATTTCTCAAAAAAAAAGGAAAGCAAGGATATACAAAAGTCTGTACGTTCTGTGCAGTCTGGTCTTGAGCTATACTGTCTGCAAACGGCATGTTACGTTGATCGGCTTAACCCCTTACCGCACAATGCCGATTTTTAACGACCCTGGGAAAGAAGACTTTGAAAATATATTGGGAAAAGGAGAAAATGCTGCTATTCAGCATTTTCTCCTTTTCCCAGAATGTTTTCTACCCTGTTAAAGAAAAATTGCACTATTTAAGCTACACTGAAATTGTCATCTGCAAATGCTTTGAAATTGGACAATACTAAAATTTTGTTGTCTGGTAAAGGGTTAATCTGCAAAAAGGTAAAAAAATAAACACTTTGTCTTATGTTGCGGTGCACGATGACGTATGATTTATGGCGGAGAGAAGTGATAACTTACCCTCTCATTGCACTGAGATCTTTCTTCGCATCTCTCCGCCATATATCGTACCGTCAACGTGCACTACAAGATAAGACTATGTGTTTCTATTCGAATATTTTGTCAGGTTCCGTGCTGAGCCCTGGTTGCTCAGTCGGTAGCGCCCAGGACTTAAGAATAGATTGTAGGTGGTTCGATCACCGGCTCGGTTGATTCTTTTCCGACGATTGATGATAGTCATTGTTTCGAAGATGGTCATGTGGGAAAGCAGCCAATGGCTTGGAAAATATATTCTGCGAAATACTGGTAAAAGGAACTCTAGGAAAGCACTGGCCGCCGCGATATAACTGAAATAATGTTGAAAACGGCGTTAAACACCATGCAATCAGTAATTCAGTCTCCGTATTCACCAACCATTCTTTAGAACATACTTTATTTTATCCTTTGTCTAATTCCCTAGATTTAGTAAGTACCACAACTTCTGATTGGGTAAAGAAAATGTAAGACTGATTTGTGAATACGGACCCAGGTCTAGAACAGAGGGGGAATAGGAAAGGGAAGGGACACGCAATGATTGACTGAATAAGTGAATGATGCTTCACATCGCTTTCAGCACTAGTTAAATCATAACACGTCGACAGCTCACTCATTCATATGTCCTGGATGTCACCAGCTCTTGGCTGGAACTACGAAGTGTCTCCCCTGGCACAATCCCATTAGATATCGAGCCCCTGGACTGAGGGATCAATCCCACGGCCTCCAGATTTCGAACCTTATACCTCCCACACTGAGCCAGTCAGGACAGTCCAACAAAATATCGAGCCTCTCGACTGAGGGATCAATCCCACGACCTCAAGATTTCGAACCCTAATGCTCCAACACTGAGCCAGGCAGAATACCAAATAAACCACAAATTCCGTAGTATGAACAAAGAAACTGACTTAACTCTTGGGACTCTAAGTGCGACTCAAGGTGCCTTTACGGCCAGCGAAGATCAAGATCAGACTGCACAGAAGGTGCAGTCTGATCTTCGATCTATACTGTCCGATAAGAAGATATTTCCACCCCTCCTAAAAAACTTGAAAATGCAATACTTGGGTTTTCTACTATTGACTGGAATGTTCCATTTAACTTAGCAGCCGAAGGGGTAAGAAAGCAAGACGACATAGTACTCTGTATAATTTGTATACATTAAAGTCACGTATCTTTGATTAAAGTGTCATCTTTGCAGTTTTTCTTAATGCATATAAATATTTCATCCTTTGCATCATTCAAAGGTTGTTCATATCCCTACAGATGAAGGCTGTTGGAAGATCGAAACATCGTGACAAATGAAGAAATTGCTGAGTAGATTTTTCTCCCGTTGCCACAATGCTTTTGTATGGTGTCTTTTAAAAGTGTTACATGTACGACGTGTTTTTGTTGTTATTGTAGTTTTTATTATTGTTATTCTTGTCGTCGCCGCTGATTGTTTATTGTTCGTTTGAAACTGCAATTATAAAATGCAAATGACGAAGTAAATTAAAATCGCGACGACAGATGACGTGTGACGTCATTGACGTATGTCACGCGACGCAAATTTGAACCAGAACGTGCGCATGATTAATAAGCAACTGATTAATATGTATTTTTAATTATTGTTACATGTCATTTTACTTCTAGATCTATTACAAATGTAAGGATAACTTTTTTTTTTTTCAGACGAACTCTTTACCAGAGGAATAAATCTAAGATTTGCCCAATTTTCTGAATGCATTTGCTGACGGAAAATCAAAATGTACCACACATGATGGAAAAAAAAAACTGACTAATGAACAAAATCAGTGAAAAATGGAGATGGAATAATTACAAGAATTGTCTCCTTTTCCAACAATGTTTTCAAGAGCGTTCTATCTCAGGGCCTATTGAACATATGAATCGTTTGATAAAAGGTTTTAAAAAACAGCGTCTAAATGCTTTGACAATGGTCGTGTAATCCCCTAGTTCTAAGACAAAGTTTCCTTTTCTTTTAAACTTGAATCCTTGTTTGGATCCTTTGAGTACAGTTTGCTAACATCCTTATACCATTTGGTTGCCTTAGTGTAAGCAACCACTTGTTTAATCAGTTGTGATGGTCAGGCTGGAGGTTTCTACAGCCATTAAATAGGTGTCTTCAATTGAAATCTTCACCAATAACACTCCACACCCTTCTGATTTTCTGTATTTTCTTTGCAACTTTTTCTTTAAATTAACTTTCTTTGTCAGTAATTAGTGAGGATATGATCATGTAATAACCGTTAACCGAAATTTGGAGAAGAATTTTATAAGCCTAGCTTCCGTTCTTATCCTTTTTTTCAGTATATTTGTCATATGATTGTATTGCCTTTTGTCTTATTCAACTTGTATCTCATACTGACGAATAAAATATGTTTAAACTAAGGTAAAGTAGTTAGGAAAAGTATTCGAAATTATTCCTTTACCACACGATCTCGAGTTCTACTGACCCTGAAAATAGCAACTTTTGAAAACACCGTAGAAAAAGGAGAAAATGCGGGTAAACAGCATTTTTTCTTTTTCCCAGAATGTTTTGTAATCTTTTTAAGACTAATTAAATCATTTGAAACACATGATTGTAATTTGTTGTCTGCAAGTGCTTTTATACCTGTCTCACACAATCCCGAGTTTGGACGACCCTTGGGTAGAAGGCCTTTTGAAAGCACTATGGGAAAAGGAGAAAATGCTGGTAACCAGCATTTTCTCCTTTTTCCACAATGTTTTCTAACCTTTCTAACACAAATTCTACTATTTGAGCTATGTTTTGCTTGTCGCCTGCAAATACTTTCAATATGGACGGGCCTAAAAATTTGTCGTCTGATAAAGAGTTAAGTCGGAAAGTTCTAAAGTTTTGTCGTATGTTAAACTTGTAAGTAGGAAAACGTTTGACCAAATAACGGGGTTCCAAGCTGGGGTCATACCATGAGGACAGATTTCAGCTTGTGTGTCGTGACAGACAAATTTTACAGCGACTCATTCAAACAATTCTTGGGTGGGGTGATCTGGTGAGTTAAAATGCGTTTGACAAACAATGTAGATCAAGACTAGGTTGTGCTTAATGTCTAGTTAAATCTTCAATAGAATCTGTACGATAAGTTCTGAGATTTTCTGGCTAAAACGATCATAGAATTAATTGCACAGCTTTGTTCCGTGATTATTATTATTATTATTATTATTATCAACATTAATGTTGTTATTATTATAACTGTCTGTAAATATTCCAACAAAACTGGCAGGTTTAACTACGACATTCATGGGACGTAATCTAACACGCTATTTGCGTCTGTCTTCATGTAATTTACATCATTCTGTAAGGAAAGATCACGAAGGTCATGTTTAATCACCCTTCACCTTCCAGACAGTCTTTTATGTCTTTCACCCTTTATCAAACCATCCATTTTTTTTTAGGGAAGAGGCTATTAAAACATTGTGGAAAAAGGAGAAATTGTAGGCTGTCAGCACACAACATTGTAGAAGCGGTCATAAAAAACCTAGAAGTGTTGTGGAGAGGATTAAAGTTGTAATGAGTAATTCTTTACAAAACGTTTCTGTTTTTTTTTTCAGGACTCTTGATAAGAGAGCTTCTATAAACATTGTGGGAAAAGGAGAAAATGCTGGTTACCAGCAATTCCTTGGCCGAAACTTTTTGCTATTAGTCAATGTTCTGCATGTCAAACGACCACTTTACCTCACGATTCAGTCAGTTGTTATACAAAATGAATTCTATGGACCCATAGCTATATAATGACATGCTTAGTATAATGTACCGCGGACGTGCATGAAGCCCCCTTTTGCCACAGCATGGCTGATATGAACTCGACCACTTTCGGGCGGTTGACAATACAAATCCACTGAAACTTAGACAGATCTTTATAAACAAGCAAGCGGTATAGATCCAAGATCAGGCTACACGTTCTGTGCAGTAAGATCTTGAACTATGCCGTCGGTAAAAGCCCGTGCTTTCGCCATGACAATTTGGCAACGTTTAATCATTTTTCGTCTGCAAACGCTTTCAATTTGAAAGCGTTTGCAGACGAAAAATGATTAAACGTTGCCAAATTGTTGATTTCTGTCTTTGATAGGGTGGAAAACGCTGGGGGGAAATGAGAAAATGCTAGTTATCAGTACTTTCTCATTTGACACAATGTTTTCAAAAGTCTTCTCTAAGAGTCGTTAAAAGTCGGGATTGTGTGGTAAAGGGTTAAATTACACGCATCCTGTCCTCATATTACAAAAGATAGAGATCAGATATCCATTTAACGCATGAGAAAAACAAATAGAGTAGACATTTTAGTGGAAGCATTGAAGGACACCCCCTCTCTATCTGTCTGTCTGTCTCTCTGTCTCCTCTATATCTGACTCTGTCTCTCTCTCTCTCTCTCTCCCTCTCTTCTCGCTCTCTCTCTCCCTCTCTTCTCGCTCTCTCTCTCTCTCCCTCTCTTTTTTTTTAATTGCTCTCTTTCTCCCTCTGTCTGTCTGTCTGTCTGTCTGTCTCTCTCTCTCTCTCTCTCTCTCTCTCTCTCTAAGAGGTATAAGGATGCAAAGCTGATCTTATCCACTGTTGCATAAACCAGAGACTGTATATTGTGTGATATATTCAGATAAACAGAACTTTTCCATTGCAATTCGGATCGTTTTAGGGAAGACGCACTCCAACGGCAAACTCTGTACGAGACGACACAATCTTAGACTCGTCCAAATTGAAAGCAAGTGCCGACGACGAATTCATTGTGGTTCTAATAATGGTAGAAAGCATTGTGGGAAAAGTAGAAAATGCTGATTACCAGCATTTTCTTCTATTCCAACAATGTTTTCAAACGATTACTTCTTCAGCGTCGTTTAAACTCGAGATTGTGTGGTGAACGTCTAATTAACTCTAATCCTGCTTTATAACTGAAACGAAACCTTTAAGCCGATAGTAAAAATCCAAACGTATTTTTTGTGGGAAAATATGTCCTTATCGGACAGTGTAGATTAAAGATCAGACTGCACGTTCTGTGAAGTCTGATCTTGATCTACACTGTCCGCAAATGGTCAATGAGTCACGGTTAGCAGCCTCGGGGTTAAAACAAATAAAATCCACTTACTGTATTTCGAAGCTTACTCTACGTCCTCAAAATACAAACACATATCAGCTAACATCGAGAAGCCATGCCAAAGCCAAACAGTGAAATCTGAATCGCTGATCAGCGCAGAGCTTTACTTTACAGCTAAACACTGTCCGTTTTATACCTAAAAATTGTTCAACATAAAAACATCACTTTAAATAATATATATATCCATTTGTATACAAATTTGTAGATCTATATATCGTGAACAACTTATAACCGTCTCTCTCTTGTATGAGTTCTTTCAATACCTCTGTATGTATGAATGAATGAGCGTCACATATATAGTAAATACGGGCCTTAGTAGACCATGTCTAAATCAGTTGAACTAATGCTGTGTATAAAACTCTTTGAAAACGACTCCTATACTTTTTCGATACAGCACTGTAGATCAGAAACTGAACATTTTTGAGACATTTCGTTAATTGTAACTGCTTCAAACTTAACCCTTATCCTGCTAAAAGAAGTGAAATGAAACTTTCAACCCGAGAGTAAAAAAATCAAAATTTGCTGTTTCGAAGATAATTTTTGTGAAACGATATATCCTTGTCGGTCAGTGTAGATATAAAATCTTGATCTTGATCTACACTGTCAGCAAAAGGTCACTGAGTGACGCTTAGCAGCCTAAGGGTTAATCCATCACCAAAGAATCTGGAGTTTTAACGAAATTGTGGGAGACAGCTTTGTAAAAAATCATGGGAAAAAGAGAAATTGCTAGATAAACGGCATTTTCTTCTACTTCCCACAGTGTATTTTTTTTTACGTATCATAGAACTTAAACTCATATATGCCTATATTTAAATTGGTATCTCCAAATGTTTTGATATTAGAAGAGTCTTGAGCTTGTCGTGAGGGACAGGGTTAAACCTAGATCTATATCGAAAAATGTCGACTAAGATCAGACTATCTACTAAAAGGATACCAAAGCTTCCGATCCGTTTCTTAAACCCTTACCGAACAATCCTTTGTTTTGACGACCCTAACGTAATAGCGTTTTGAAAATATTGTAGGAAAAGGAAAAAATGCTGGTAATCATCACTTTCTCCTTTTCGCAAAATGTTTTTAAAACTTCCGAGGAAACATGCATTATATGAGTTACATTTCATTTAGCGTCTACAAATGCTATTAATTTGGACAAACCTCAATTTTTGTCGTCCGATACAGAATTATGTGTCGAAAACAGTGTTTGAATATTAACCCTTAGGTTGCAAAGCGCGACTCACTGACCTTTTTGCGGGCACTGTAGATCAAGATCAGACCGCACAGACAGTCTACACTGTTCGATAAGAGCATGTTTCCCCCCCCCCCTCCATACCTTTAATATAGCAAAATTAGGGTTTTTTTTACGAACGGCTTACAAATTTAGTTTTTCTTATCTAGCAGGATAAATGTAAAGGTTTTCTCAAATGGCGAAGAGAATAGTTCGAAATCCGATGTATGTTTTTGCCGTCCTATCTTAATCTACACTGACCACAAAGAGAGAATAAAAGACTAAATTCGTTTGTGGAAACAAAAACAAATCAGTATTTATCTTTTAAAACTTTATCGAAAATCGCCGTGATTTGTACGACTCTGTGGAAGTAGGCCTTGAAAACATTGTGAGAAAAGGAGTAAAATGCTTTTTGCCAGTAGCCTCATAAATTTATGGTCTATCTTTGCCTCCATATGGACGTAGCTACAACGTTGTTGTCCTGTGCTAAATTGCCTTGGAATATCAGGACCCTGTTCCACGAAAAAACTTGTCTCTTATTTTGCTTTTCCCACATTGTTTTCTACCATTTCCTGTACAATTGTATTATTCAAGCCACATTGAAATTGTACGTCTGCAATTATTTTCACAATGGACAAGTCAGTTTTCAATCGTTTGGTAAGCTGTAACGATGTAGAAATTCAATTTCACGACTAAAAATTACTAAACGTATCTAAATCCGTCGTCAAGTAGCGCTGATCGTTTGCACCGTTACTATTGCGTAATTGCAGTACTGTAAGTACGAAGGTATTATAAATTTTAAAACCGCTTACAATCTTTTGTATTAAACCAGTGAGTCACAAAGAAAAAGGTTTTTCTGTCTTTTTTCAGAGATAGACAAAATGAAACGCACCGCAAATACAGTCATGTCAACTTGTGCGGTTTTCGTACATAAAGACTTTTTTTTTTTCCAATTCTCAATATAATTCATCCTGTTTCATACGAACTTAGACCAAACACTTGCTCATGATTGGTTGTATGGTGTTTGACGCCGTTTTCAACATTATTTCAGTAATTTCGCGGCGGCCAGTGCACCTATCCATGCTTTCCTGGATTTTCTTTTACCAGTACTCCGCACAATATTATTTCCAAGCCATTGGCTGCCTTCCAACATAACTATGGAACTGTCGAAAGAATGGTGAGCGGTGAGATAGGAATGAATCCTGTCGCAATGATTATCATCAATCCTCGCAAAGAAATTGGCCGAGCCAAGGATCGAAGCACCGACCCCCCTGTTCTCACGTCCTTTACGCTACCGACAGACCAAGCACTTGCATTCATTTTCCCTGAATCATATTTGCAGCAGATAATCGATATAATTATAGATCATCAACCCGAGTTTAACCCTTTACCAAACATTCTAAAGTCTTGCCGAAAAGTCTCAGAAAACTTTGTAGGAAAAGGAAGAACTACTGATTACCATTTTTTCCTTTCCCGCAATGTTTCTTACCCTTTCTATAGCTAATTCCATCATTTTAGCCAACTGTAACTTGTCGCCTGCCAATATTTACAAATTATCCATTATATATTTTCTCACTTAAAAAAAAATCAAAACATGATCAGATTTTAGATCTTTAGGGGTTAAAGAGTTACTAAACAGAGTGTACACCTTCTCCCTCTCCCCGTCTCTCTCATTTTTCTCTCTTTTCTTGCGAAAATCCCTGCTCTTCAAAGGGGGGGGGTCGGACTCGGGGCCTCCAGGTTTCGAATCCCACGCCCTCCGTAAATGAGAGGCATTGTTGCGGCCCAGAATTTGTTTGGGGGAACTGGCCTACAAAACATGGCGCGTCTTCAATGAAAACAAAAAAAAATCAAAACTTGAATATTTAGTAAAGGTTCTCTTTTGAAAAGTGCGGACCGCTCTTTGTCTTTTTGTATATCACGTTGCTCAATGACCCGACATTTGAAACAATACCCGCCAAGAGGACAATGTTTCATAATTTCAGTACACTTCTCTATAAGTTTACACGTGATATATCCGTGATTCTGTGAATCGCTTCCGGTTTCGTTACAAATACTTCTCTGCAACACATTCGAAAACTAGTTAATCTAGACAGAGCGTAGGTCCGCCTTTTCATTTGTCGTTTATCTCTTATACAAAAGTCTCAAACAGGTTCTAACAATCTCACAGACAGAAGTGACACAGTAATCTTTAGCCTGCTAAATAACTTAAACTGAAACTTTCCAGCAAATTGTAAAAATCTAAATATGGATATTTCAAACTTATTTTTTAGGGAAAACTCTCTCCTTATCGGACAGTACAGATCTAAGATCAGACTGCACGTTCTGTGCAGTCTGATCTTGATCTGACCTGGCCGCAAAAGCTAATTGGATCACACTTAGCAGCCAAAGGATTAATAACAGTACTGCTAACTTGTATTCAGACACATCGGGCATGTCGAATATAAAAGAGCCATGGTCTGTGAAAAGGGTGATTAATACATCTTCAAAAAGTATCCACCAATATCAGCCTGCGCAGTCCACGCTGGCTGATCTGGGTCTAAACTCTTTGTTGTTGGTAAATTTTCTGCATGTCAAAGTATCGCCCTACCTCATGGTTCAGAAGACTGTTAGACATAATTGATTTTAAAGATTTACAAATCTATGACAACTTACTCGGAATAATGAATCACGGATATGCATTAAACCCCCTTTTGCCAGAGAGCAGCGTAGACGATTTTACCATCGCCACTCTGACGCACAGACAGACAGACAGACAGACGGGGAGGTATAACTCTAGCTATGCAGATTCTCTGAGCCATAAAGAGAGTTCATTAACACATGATTGTGGATAAACTGTTGAATGGAAAAAATAATGAAATACCTTACGTTTGGACGAGTGCTCGAAACGTCGAGCAAAAAAAGAAACAACAATGGATGAATGAAAAGACGAACGGATATAAACAGGCGGGCGGGCGCCGAGCGAGTAGGTAGGTAGGAAGGTAAGTGGGTGGGTCGGTGAGGTGACGGAAGGACGGACACGAAGACAGACAGACAGACAGACAGACTTACAGATAGATAGGTATATAGATACGCTTGTGTACATGTAGGTAAAAAGTAAGACGGAAATCATTTCTATTCATGGGATCAAAAGATAGATAGATAGATAGATAGATAGATAGATAGATAGATAGATAGATAGATAGATAGATACGCTTGTGTAGGTAGAAATTAAGACGGAAATCATCTCAATTCATGCAATCAAATCAAAAGATCGATAGATCGATAACACCTGTGATAGATTTGAACACACAATCCCCACAAACACTTCTCACAGTGTACAAAGTTTTCATTTTTATTTTAAATTCATCCGACAGTTACAACATAGTTCCTTACCTAACCATTTCGGCAAAATCCAAAGTTTAAATTTTCCTCGAGAAATAAAGCTTTTGAAAACATTGTGAGAGAGGGAGAAAATGCATGCAGCCGGCATTCTCTCCTTTTCCTACGATGTTTTCGACCACGACAGATCTCTTTATTTGAGTCGAATCTTATTTGTCGTCAGAAAATGCTTTCGAATTTGGACAAAATCATGTCGTTTAGTAAACACTACAGTAATGAATTCATAGGTGTTTAACTCTTATCCTGCTAAATAACTAAAATGAAATTTTCATTTCGATAGTTAAAACCCAAATATTGCTATTTCGAAGTTACGCTTTAGGAAATAATATCTCCTTATCGGACAGTGTAGATCAGAGATCAGACTGCACGTCCTGTGCACTCTGATTTTGATCAACATTGTCCGCAAAAGATGTTCGAGTCGCGCTTAGCAGCCTAAGGGTTAACGCCATTCCTAGCATAATTTCAGCTATATCGGGGCGGCCAGCTCATCTATCCATGCTGTAGTTTGTATCACCAGTACGATAATCTTCCCAAACCTTAAAAGAAATTTGCTGTAAGACGAAGTCGTGCAGCTGAAGATGGGAAGGATGGAAATCTATCAACCCTTATCCAGCTAAATGGCTAAAACAAAATTTTCAATTCGATAGTAAAAACCCAAATATTGCTATTTCAAAGTTATGTTTTTGGGGAAAAGTATCTCCTTATCGGACAGTGTAGATCCAAGATCAGACTGCACTTTCTGTGCAGTCTGATCTTGATCTACACTGTCCGCAAAAGGTCAGTGAGTCGCGCTTACCAGCCTAAAGATTAACTGGGAGAGTTTACAAATACGTCTAAAGGTAAAAGTGGAAAGACGAACAGTTGTCATAATAAACTAACGTGTGGATCAACCATTAAGGATGAAATTCAATAGAAATAATTAGAGCATCTCATATATCCTTAACTCTCTACTAAACAAAAAATAAATTTTACACTCTTCCAAAATTGAAAGCAGCTTCAAGCGACTAATTTGATGCCAATGAACCAAAGTCCTTTGACAGAGCAGAAAACATGGTGGGAAAAGGAGAAAATGCTGGTTACAAGTATTTTCTCTTTTTCCAACCATGTTTGCAAAACTGTTCTCCTTCAGGGTCGTTAAAGCGCTGGCTTGTATGGTGAAGGGTTAAGCCAAGCTCGGTAGCTTGGTGACGTGCAAGGTTTTAAACCAGGATGTAGCTGGTTCGAATACCCAGCTCGGCCAGTTTCTTTCCGAGGATTAATGATATGCTTCACGACGGGATTCATTGATCTCTCACCGCTGATCATTGTTTCGACCATGGTTAGGTTTAAAAAAGCAGCCAGTGGCTTGGGAAATATATCGCGCGAAGTACTAGTAAAGGAAAACTTCAGGAAGGCATAGATAAGGGCACTGGCCGCCGCTATATAAATGAAACAATGTTTAAAACGGCGCTAAGCACCATTAAAACAAATTGTTTACCCTTAAAATAGCAAGCATAACTTGACATGCGTTTGCTTTGTGAATGTGGATACGATTGCACAGAAAATGCAACCTGATCTTCGATATACGCTGCTCCATTTTTTTCCTTCCCATTTATGGCAACCTTCTAATAACAATAACTTGTTTAACCCTTAGGCTGCTGAGTGCGACTCGCGGACCTGTAGCGGACATTGAAGATCAAGATCAGACTGCACAGAACGTGCAGTCTGATCTAGGGTCTACACTGTCCGATAAGGAGATATTTTTTTTTAAAAAAGAAATGCATTTTAAATAGCATCATTCGGGATTTAACTATCGGCTTGAAAGTTTCATTTAATGTATTTAGCAGGCTAAGGATTAATTCTACGTACTGAACTTGATCAATTTATCGAAGTAACGGTCTGCATCTGAAATGACCCTTTACTGCACAAGTCCGAAGCCTAACGACCTCGAGGAAGAAGGCTTTTGAAAACATTGCGGGAAAAGGTAATCATTGCTTATGGCAACCATGTAATGACGATAACTTGCTTAATTCAACTTACTGAAATTGATCCATTTATCTATGTAACGCTCTGCTTCTTAATTTACCCTTCACTGCACAATTCCGAGGTCTAACAACCATGAGCAAGAAGGCTTCTGAAAACATTGAGGGAAAAGGAGAAAATGCCGGTAAACATTGCTTATGGCAGTCTTGTAATTACAATCACTTGTTTGATTCTACTGATATTGATCAATTTATTGATGTTGGCGCTCTAAAGGTCAGCATCTTAACTGACCCTTTACTGGACAATCCAGAGGTCTAACGACCTTGAGGAAGAAGGCTTCTAAAAACATTGTGGCAAAAGGAGAAATGCTGGTAACCACCATTTTCTCCTTTTCCCACAATGTTTTCTATACAATCAAAAGACAAATTCCAACAACTTAGCCTCTGTAACCTACCGTATACAAATCCTCCGGATTATGACAAGCCGAAAATTTTGCCTGTAGGTAAAGATATATGGCTTGCATCATGCGAAAAGGGGCATTCGGACATTTGCGTAAAATGTCGTCGCGGATCAGCCTGCGCAGTCCGCGCAGGCTAATCCGAAACGACACTTTCTGCTTTTACGTAATTTTCTGTTTTGCGCAAATCTACTGTAGTACAAAATCTAATGTAGTCGTGAAGTGCCGTCTCGGATTAGCCTGCGCGGACTGCGCAGGCTGATCCGAGACGACACTTTACGCAAATGTCCGAATGCCCCTTTTCGCGTGTTGCAAGCCGTTATACGCAATAGTTTTATACACGTGTCTGTTTCCTCTGAACAAGTACCTCTACTTAAACCGTATCCTGTAGAATTTATTTTTATGGTGACTATATAAAAACTGTACTTCGTTAGGATTTAATTGGAACTAGCTGGGGAGCGGTGCAATATCACAGAAGCTAGTGATAGTTTAGTGGAAAGGGTAGACCCAAGATCAGATTGTACGCATGTGCAAACTGATCTTTGTCTTCACTGTCTGAAAAAAAATGCGTTGTCGAAAACGGCAGGTGGTTGGTTAAGAAAAAGTTTGCAGACATGGATGGATGGATGGATGGATGGATGAATGGATGTATGTATGTATCACTGCCCGTTGAAGGTGATGCGCCTAAATTTTCATCGCATGTATATTCTTATTTGCCATTTAGAAGAATTTTGATTTGGATCAGACTGCGTAAAAGTTTAGCAAAGTGACCGAAATGAATATCGAAACCTATTCGACTAAATATGATCCATTCTCTGTGAAAAAGGGGTTTAATGCATCTGAAAAAAGACTCGAGACAGGTCAGCCTGCGCCAGCTCACCTGCATCGAAAAAGTTTGTGATTAGTCATTTTTGCATGTTTAAGGACCACTTTACCTCATGATTCCGTCGTTTGTCAGACAAAATGAATTTCATGGATCTATAATTATAGAATGACTTCCCCTTTGCCAGAATATTGCTCATATATACTCGTATACTCATCTTATTTATTTGCAATAAAATGACTTCACGCTTCGATGGTTAAAATGTAAAACGCGCGCTAAAATTGAAAGCGTTTGCAGACGACAAATTACAGTTTACAGTTTAAACATATTTATTTTACATCGATTGAGAAACAAGTTCTTACAACTTATACTAATCTCTTTCGTTTCTGCTTCCTGGGAACTACACCAGTACTCGCGCCGAAAGTGTGGGCCAATGAAAAATCCCAAAGTTGACACCCGCTGCCGGGTGTCGATCTCGGGACCTTATGGTTACAAGGCTGACGCTCTACCTCACAACCACGGACACCACACCACACGACAAATTAAATGTGGCTCAACAGATGGATCGTTTTTTGTTTTTCTTTTGAAAAGGAAAAAAAAAAAAACATTATGGAAAAAAAAAGGCAAAGTGCTGGTGTTTCCCCACTGTATTTTCAAAAGCCTTCTTTGCCTGGGTCTGTAACCCTTGGGCTGCTAAGAGCGACGCACTGACCTTTTGCGGATAGCGTAGATCAAGATCAGACTGCACAGAACGTGCAGTCTGATCTTGGATCTACACTGTCCGATAAGGAGATAGTTATCTCCAAAAGATTATTCTGAAATAGCATTAATCGGGGTTTTACCATCGGCTTTAAAATTTCATTTCATGTATTTAGCAGGATAAGGTTAAAACAAGGTCTTGTTCGATAAAGGGTTGATCACTAGTTGATAGTTGACAAGTGCTGGTCATGATAAACTAGTCTGTCTTCACCATCAATTCTTAGGAATATTCTTAGTCTTCCCATAAAGAATTTTCTAAATGTGAAAGTAACACGACTTCTGATTGGCTAAACCAAAAGGTTTAGTCAATCAAAAGTTGTGTTACTTTCAAATGTCAAAATTCTGGATAACAGGACAAAGAATATTCTTTTAGAATGGTTGGCGAATAGATACCCTGGTCTGGGTCTGTATTAACCAACCATTCTTAAGAACATTTTAAGTCTTATTCTCCAAGATTTTCTAAATTTGAAAGCAACACAAATTCTGATTGGCTAAACCGTTTGGTTTAGCCAATCAGAATTTGTGTTACTTTCGAATTTAGAAAAATTGTAGAAAATAAGAACAAGAACGTTCTTTAAAATGGTTGGCGAATACGGACTTTTTTCTCTTTGCAAAAGCAGAAACTTGCGACTCAGTCAAAAACGTACAGGGGCCGGGGGGGGGGGGGGGGGGGGGGGTCTCTGGTTCGTATCCGCAGCTCGGCTTATGGCTTTACGAGAATATACGATACTTATTCCGACGGGGTATATTCCTTTCTCTCTTCTGATGAAGTTCAAAGATAGTTATATGATATAGCAGCCAGTGGCTTGGGAAGGAATTTGCGCAAAGTACTGGTAAACAGCCGCAGTTTTACCCTTCACCAAACAATCTCAACTTTTAACAAATTGCGGACACAGCACTGAAAAAGTTGATTGACTGAAAAATTCGTTTGTTTCTTGTTTCATGCTCGATCAGTCGAATTACTGATTCTTCGTCAAATCTACACGTATTTGTCAAATCCTGTCATAAATCGATTATAAAGCTTTCTTATACAATAAAACAAATTGAAGCTTGAATGTATCCAATATTAAGATGACGATGTTTCTGTAAGGCATACTTTCTTTTCCTTACAACCAAAAATCTATAAATATTTTAAAATACTTTAAATCGATAAACCTGAACTTTATTTATAGATAACGATCACGCATTACCCTTAACTCTATCAAGGAAGAATGCTATACCAAAAGCTTTTCCTTGACGCAGAAGACGACAGGACTTGGATTTGAGCCTGGGCAGAAAATATTCACGCCTCGAACCCAAAGATTCCTTAGGTGCAGGGGTGCAACGTACCTCTTACCTTCGTTCGCCCTTTTCATCTTACAGATATCTTTTTCTTGTTTTGAAGTTTATCACTAAGTAATCTTTATCCTTATTATCCGAGTTATTTACCTGCAAGCACCACATATAGCAAAAATTGTCTCTGCATCTAATGTATATTAAGATCAGATTGCCTTTTGCGGACAGTCCGGGTCACAGAAGGCGCAGTCAAGTCTTTGATCTACTCTGTCCGGCTACTTTGTTAACCCTTAACCTGCTAAATAAGTTAAAGGAAAGTTTAAAGCCGAAAGTAAAACCCCGAATAATCCTATTTTAAACTTTCATTTTGGAGAAATACATCTCCTTATCGGATGGTGTAGATCCAAGATCAGACTGTGATCTTGGATTATAAAGGCTGATCTTTGTCTACATAGTAGTAAAAGACACTAGATGTCACAGTACATATAATACGAGTTGACAATAAAGCAAACTACGTTTTGCAAAATTTGCTGTGTACCAAAAATTAACGTCTTTGCGGTGACAGCTCTTAAACACATTGTATAGGAAAAGGAGAAAATACTGGTAGACCACAATTTCTCTCTTTTTGAATTTTTTCCACACAGTTTGTCATACATTCTTTCAAGGACAAATCAAATTAACTTTTAGGCTGCTAAGCGCGACTCGCTGACCTTTTGCGGACAGTGTAGATCAAGATCAGACTGCACAGAACGTGCAGTCTGATCTTGGATCTTCACTGTCCGATAAGGAGATATTATTCCCCAAAACATAACTTTGAAATAGCAATATTTGGGTTTTTACTATCGAATTGAAAATTTCATTTTAGTTATTTAGCAGGATAAGGGTTAAATAAGACAAACTTAATTTGTTGTCTGCAATGATTTTCAATATGGACAAGTCTAAAATTCTGTTGTAGTGCATAGAGCTTGGTGTAATGTTGTACTGTATTAGACTTAGAATGGTCATTTGGCAAACGGAAGTTTGCGTCTATCAATAAACGATATGCACCTAAATCCTATCGAAAATATATGTAAGCCCTCATCAAGCGACAAAAATTTAGAATTTACGAGATCCAAAGTATTTTGAAATGAAAAATTAAGTGTGGCTGAAATGTGTGAATTGATCTTTAAGAGGTAGAAAACATTGAGGAAAAAGGAGAAAATGCTGGTTACCAGCATTTCCTCCTTTTTCCACAATGTTTTCAATAACCCTCTCTTGTGAGGGTCGTTAAAAATCGGGGTCGTATGGTAAAAGTGTTAAACAAAGATTTAGATTTTTAAGAAAGATAAAATTGAATTGTTTAATTGGTTTAGGCTTGAAGTAATACATAACGTATTTGTTTACATCTATATTGCTATGCTACCCTATAGATAAGGCTTTTACTTTTAGGTTTTAAAGGGGCATATTTAGGTCTTATGCCGTGAATTGAAATTTCTTGTCAAATACCGATAGATACAACTAGATATAGATTCCTTTGCGTTTTAACTATATGGTTACGTTATTTAAAAAAGGTGCATCTTTAGGCGTTTGAATAATAGGATGGTAGTTTTGCAATCGGTAACTCCGCCTATTTTATGACATCAGATATGACATCATCATACTGATTTGCATACATTTCCTCGAAATCGACGCGTGTTGTTGATTATGTATCATTCCTACATGTCTGCAAAACTCTGGCGCGAAAACTAAAATTACCATAAAAAGCTAAGTTGACTTTTCAGGAAATACCATTGCAGAAAAAAAAAAAATCTTGATTTAGTCTTTCTACTTTACTGATGATTTCCCAGCCATCGCATTATTTGATACAGTGATAAATATTTTTTTTTTTTTTTTTTTTAAATTTGGTGCGATTAAAAAGTCTGAAAAGCTCCCTTTAACTCTTTACCAGACAAAGCAATTATAGAATCATCCATATAGAATCTACTTATACACGGCAGATCACGTCAAATGGCTGAGGAAATTTGTTTCTGATAATATAATGATGGAAAACATTATGGGGGAAAAAAAAGGAGAAAACGTTGGTTACCATTTTGTCCTTTTCCCACAATATTTTCAGACGGCTTTTCCACCAGAGTGGTAAAATACGGGATTGTTTGGTAAACTGGCCGGCGACTTCGAATGAACAAAAACAGTCAGAACGAATCGATATACCGGTATGTAGTAACAGGAAGTTCGTGTAGATCATGGTATGGTTCAATTTTATTATTTCACAGGTAAATCTCAAAACGGTTCAAAGTCATTTTACAGGTAATATTGAAGAGAGATAGAGAGACAGACAAAAAGACAGAGAGAGACAGAGAATCGATACAACTGCAACTAAAACTTCACAAAACAACTACATGTATAGGCCTATGAGCCGTGCCCTGTGAAAAGAGGGTTTAATGCATCTGCGAAAAGTATCGACCCAGGTCAGCCTGCGCAGTCCGCGCAGGCTGACCTGGGCCGAAACTTTTCGCTATTGGTCAATTTTCTGTTTGTCAAAGGACCAATCTACCGCATGATTAAATCGGTTATGAAAAAAGTGGCTCCTATGGATCCGTAATTATGTGATGACTTGGGCTAGTATCGTGTATAACGGAGATGCATTAAGCCCCCTTTTGCCTTAGCACGGCTCATATTTATGTATATTTACCGGTATGACTAGATAATTCGTACTTCAATTATAAACCATCTATCGAAACATTTTGCTACTTGTCAATTTTCTGCATGTCCAACGACCCTATTCTCTCATGATCCAGTCGATTGTTCCACAAAATGGATTTTATGGACACATAATTATATGATGAATTTCTTGGTATAATGAATCATGGAGATGCATCAAGCCCCTTTTGCCAGTGCATGGCCCATGTAGAATTATATTCGGAACAGATGGAATAGAACAAAACAAACAGAATCAAACAAACAAACAAACAAACAATAAATAAATAAATAAATGTCAACCAAAGAAAAAAAAAAAGGACAAACAAATACAAGAAAAAAGTAACTTTAATAATAATGTAAAGTAAACTAAACGGAAGAGGCTGCCTAAGCATACGTTTCTTTCTGGAGTAAACGCTTTTTTAATACAGAAGGCCTTTGAGACAGGTTGAAGTCCAAATAAAATTGTAGATATTTTTTGTCAGACGGAAGAACCCTCAGAATACGTCGGAAACATATCAGACAGGTGTGTAATCTGATCTAGTTCAAATATTAAGACGTATACATGCCTATTCTCCCTTCAACATTATGTCCATCTTACATTTCATCTTTTTGTTTCTTATGCATGTAACGTCTAAATGGGTATCATTTATTTCTATGTATGCAGCAAACTCGCCTGAGTCCGTATTTACCAACGATTCTTAACAATATTATTTTGTCTAATTCTCGGGAAGTTTCTAAATTTGAAAGTAACTTAAAATCTGATTGGCTAAACCATTTGGTTTAGCCAATCAGGAGTTACACTACTTTCAAGATTTAGAATAAACCACAAAATATTCATAGGAATGGTTGGTGTTCTCTCCCAAACCAGTATAACTACGACTAGTCTTTTTTGCAACAGTTTTGTCTGAAAATAATTTCGGTGCTGTCTTGCTGAATAATGGTCAGATTCATTCAGAATTCACATTTTTTCACCAGCCACTCATAACAAAACAGGGTAGTGCAGAATCGGGATGGATTTAGATCATAAACAGGCAAGTTTTGTTTAAAAAAAGTTGATAATCGAGATATAGTGAATAGACAGGACTTAGTCGGATCTTGATCTTTATCATCAGCAGAGCCCTTTCGTATTATCCTTAGATTTTCACGAGTTAAATCGTCTGCGATTGCTTTCAAGTCTAAAATTTGTCGTCCGGTAAAGATTTAATGTGAAATGAACAAAAACAAGATTGCATCAAGAACTAAATATAACCTGACATTTTATCCGTCCAGGTGAAATCATTTGATGTTAAATGAAGTGTATAGATTAAAATCTGCAAGACGGTGCACATGCTAATATGATGAAGCAATTTATCCTTTACTAGATAATCACGTTATTATTTATCTTTCTCTGCCAATGTCACCTGCATTATTTCGCGGTGAGCGTAGATCAAGATCAGACCGCAAAGAACATGCAGTTTGATCTTCATTCTGCAGCAGTTTGCTAAATAACACTCACTTTTGACCAAAGTTTTTGTCAACTATAGTAGAAAATGAAATTACAGAACTCGAATTTATCTAGTTTGCATCGAAAAAGTTAACGGCTCTTATGAAAAGGGCTTTTGATAACATTGTTGGAAAAGGAAAACATGCTGTCAACCGGTCTTTTCCAGTTTCAACGATGTTTGAAATTGGTGCCGGTTCGTTTTGTCTACTTACTGACAATGTGTGTTATAATACAAAAAAGTAAACGCACTAAGAGTTAACTCTTTGCCAGGCAACAAAATTTTAGACATGTAGTTTGTAACGACAAAAATAAACGTGATTCAAATATTGAAATTTGGTTTGGGAAGGGTAGAAAACATTGAGGGAAAAGCCGAAAGAAAATGCCTGTTACTAGTATTTTATTGCTTTTCCAACAACGTTTGAAAAGCTTTCTTTTCCAAGATCGTTAAAGTCTGGGTTGTGTTGTCATGTGATAAGGTATCATACCCATAAATCAAAGCATTGTTATGTGCACGCAATGCATGTTGATCATACAAAGCCATTCTTTCCCATAGTAAACACCACAAAATTTGTTATTGCACAAGCTGATTTTATCAAGCAGTTATCTATATCATACCCATAAATTTAAAAAAAAAATACAAACCCTATGTTCGAATAATTTGTTCATAGTTTGCTCGTCCATATTTCTGAGTATTCATGATTCATCCTTCACCAAACAGTCCCAAGTTTTAACGAACTTGAGAAAGAAGGCTTTTTTAAAACATTGTGGGAAAATGAGAAAATGCTTGTAACAAGCATTTTCTCATTTTCCCACAATGTTTTCTAACTATCCAAAGACAAATTTCAGTCTTTAAGTCACATTTACTATCTCGTCTGCAAATGCATTTTATTTAGAAAAGTCTGAAATTTTGTCGTTTTGTAAAGAGTAAAGGGTATCATTACCTTATTACAAGCAATTACTCCTTTTCCCACTATGTTGTCCATACTGTTGCAAACAATGCTTTCCTTAGAATATTAATCCTCTGTGAAGATTGTAGTTACGAGTTTTGGTACGTTTAAAATAGCCCCTACAGTAACTTGGTTATTTCTTTCGACGAATATTTTCCCATAACTCTTTAACACACGACAAACATATAGACTTGTCAAATTTGAAAGCATTTTGCAGACGATAATTCTAATATGGCTCAAATGATGGAGTTTGACTTTGAAAGGGTAGAAAACATTGTGGGAAAAACGGAGAAAATGCTGGTTACCAGCATTTTCTCCTTTTCCCCACAATGTTTTCAAAAGGCTTCTTCCTTAGGGTCGTTAAAACTCGGGAATCTGTGGTAAAAGGTTAAACTGCTAAATAAGTGACACGAAAGTTTTCAAGCCGATAGTAAAAACCCGAATAATGCAAATTTCAAAAATATTTTTTGGAGAAAAATAGATCCTCATCGGACAGTGTTGATCTAAGATCAGACTGCACGTTCTGTGCATTCTAATCTTGATCTACACAGTTCGCTAACGGTCAGCGAGTCGCGCTTAGCAGCCTTAGGGTTAAGAATCCACAGAAACTCAGGAAAAGTTGTACCTTTTAGGTTTAACTAAACAAGCCGGCGGTAAAGATCCAAGAGTAGATTGCACCTTCTATGCAGTCTGATCTTGATCTAATCTTTCCGTCTGATCTTGATCTAATTTGTCCGTGAAAGCCCCTGTTTTCGCCTTTGGTGATGACAGATTAAAGTAAGCAAACTGACCAAAGTATTTTTTTTTTTTTCTTATTTCGTCTACTCTCAGCCTTTATCTGCTTTTCTGTCTGAAGGAATTTTTTATCTGTAGGCTGTCTGGTTTTTTTTTTACATTTTGTGTTTCAATTTGTACTCCAAGGAATGAAAGCATTTGCCACATGTCTGAAGAGCTAGATGCTACGTTAGCTGTTTCCACACCATTTATAATGCATGCAGACCGATCATGCAGACCGATCCTCCCGTGAGTAGGTTTGTGGAGAATGGGGACTTGATTTACAAGATAGATAGATAGATAAATAGATAAATAAATGGATAGATAGATAGATAGATAGATAGATACATACATACATATCCATCCACCCACCCACCCCACACCCACCCAGACACACACACACTGAAATGGGGAAAAAATAAGAAGAAGAAGAATCATAAGCCTAATTATAATTAGCAATTGATTATGAATAAGGAATTGTTCTAGAATAATAATTAAAAGTGATAGTAGTAGCAACTGTGATAGTAATCATGGTAGAAAAGAAGAGGTAGTAATAGTAGTTAGCAGAAATAATATAATTAGTCGAAGCAGTTCAGTGGTACCGCTCAGAAGAGTAGTTGTAGTCCTTAATTTTGTAAAGTTTACCTTGTAGGGGTATTCTTCAGTCAAAATTCCATCTATAAACCTTACACAAAATTTTGATTCGTTCTTGTTACTTTTCTTGTAGTTATCTGCGAAACTTCTTGGGTCCGATAGTTTATTGACAGAGTTATTCCTTTGAAACAAATAAACTGTCATCTATCGCACAGGTCGCCGTGAACAGCATTATAGGTAATCTTTAGACACACACATGATCAAAAACATGTATACCGTCTTTTTATCAATATACAGCACTAACTATGTGCAAGTTTACACTTGTTTACCTGTACTTTGTATCGTTCATGTCATTTCTTCAACCCGTATCCTGCTAAATAAAAGAAATTAAACTTTCGAGCCGATAATAAAAATCCAAATTTTCCTATTTTAAAGGTATTTTTGGAGGAAAGATATCTCCTTATCGGACAGTGTAGATCCAAGGTCAGACTGCACGTTCTGCGCTGTCCGCAACAGGGCAGTGAGTCGCTCTTAGCAGCCTGAGGGTTATCGCTTTACGAAACAACACCGAATTTTAACGATCTTGAGAGGAAGGGATTTTGGAAACAATGTGGGAAAAGGGCAAATTGCTGGTTGCAAGACTACTTAATCATTTCAGTCACAATAACTTTATTTTCTGTAAATGCTTTTGGTATTGAAGAGTCGAACAATTTGTCTCATGTTAAAAAGTTAAGGTAGAGGATTCGTAACTCGGAGGTTTTAAATTCGATCATTACCCGAGGAGCTGTTTTTCGGTAATATGCTCTTGGGCAAGGCAATGCAGAACTCAACAAGGTAACGGTAGAATTTAGAAATGGGCGACACCAATAGCTTCAAAGGACGACCGAACTGACCGTTTCACATTTTCACTCCTCAACATTCAGCATCTCTCTCTCTCTCTCTCTCTCTCTCTCTTTCTGTCTCTCCCTATGCATTCATTCTACAGAGACGTTAAAATTTCTATTCATATGGTAATACGAGAAAAAAAATGCGTTTGTCACGTTGCGCCACACAACGACTGTTAACAGACTTATATGATCATATTGACGATATTGATCGATCGAAAACATGACAGTTTTGATCACTTTATCATTAACATGTCTCGATGTATATTTTCTGTCACTTCCGTGAGCAAACACGTGAAACATTTTTTTTTTTTTTCTTTTTACTGCGAAATGAATGAAAAGAATAGTTCCAGTGAAGACCCAGATTCTGCACTTATGGTTGTTTTTGTAAAATTATCTCTCAGCATACTGAAACGTTCAGGTCCAAGATCAATGTGCAATGGGTGCAGTCTTATCTTAATCTTTGTCAAAGCAAATAAAGTTGCCTTCGGCAATTTAAGTGGTTGACCTGACTTTAGACTGTGTTGACTGTTACTTCTATCAGCTTTTAATATATAACCCGAACCCTCACAACGGCTGAGAATACAATCCCATAGGCTTCATAAAAAAAAAAGAAAAGTAGAGATTCAAAATCAGACTGCAGATTTTGTGAAGTGTGATCTTGGTCTAGTGCGTCCGCAAAGGACCCTGCGCTGAGAGGGTTAAGTCAATCGAATTGGGCTTTTCATGACGCAAAAGAAGTCTCAGAATTTGCATTGCTTTTGGCCGTAAAGTCAGGTAAATGCTGATATTATGTAGTTTAAACAGTATGGATTAAATAATTGGCTTGCAACCAACACGCGAAAAGGGGCATTCGGACATTTGCGTAAAGTGCCGTCTCGGATCAGCCGCGCAGGCTTATCCGAGACAGCACTTTCCGTTTTTATGTAATTTTCTGTTTTGCGCAAGTCTACTGAAGAACAAAATCTAATGTACTCGTAAAGTGCCGTCTCGGATCAGCCTGCGCGGACTGCGCAGGCTGATCCGAGACGGCACTTTACGCAAATGTCCGAATGCCCCATTTCGCGTGTTGCAAGCCAATTATAGTTATGGATCCATCAAATCCATTTTGTCTAATATGCGGCTGAATCATGAGACAGAACGGTCTTTGGAGGAGCAGAAAATTTACACATAGCAAAACGTTTCGACCCATGTCAACCTGCGCGGACTGCACGAGCTGACATGAGTCGATACTTTTTCGCAGATGCATTTCACGGCGTATGAACCTCATGATACATACCTTTAACCTTCTAAGCGCCAAGCATGACTCTAGTTGTTGATCAAGATCAGACGGCACGGCATATGAAGTTTGATCCTAAGTAGTATATAAATCACACCTTGCCAGACGAATGCTAATTTCTATCACACCTCACCAGACGAATGCTAATTTCTATAATTTTTTGATTAAATTTTTATAAAATAAGCCAGAATGCCCATACGATTTTGTATAAAAAATAAAAATCTATTTCCTCATAATTCTAAAGAAATAAATTTTCCCATAATCATCATCCACTAACCAACGCATCAATTTATCCACTAACCAGCGCATCAATTTATTCACTAACCAACGCATCAACTAATATATATGGAGGCCCCCATGTGTCAACGCAAGATAAGTCTATGCATGAGGGACCATATAATTACTATATCCATTTTACCATAAATTCAAAAATAAAGAAGTGAAAAAAATTTTTTGAATTTTTTAAATTTTAAGTCATAAAATAATTCAAAATGGAACCGCTAAAGGAATTTTTAAAAGAGTTGAACTTAGATGGAAATGAAAGTTTAATGAAGTCTATAGATAATATGGAAGAGAATTTGATAAATATAGATATATCTAGAGATAAATTTAAAAATTTAATTTCGGATAAAGAATCATTAGCGAGATTTGCAATGCTTTTATCTAATTATGCAAATAGTATTTTAGATTCTATAGACCCTATGTTTAGACTAAATGATAGTTATAAGATTAAATTTTGGGATGATATTTATTATTATAGAAACAATTCAAAAAAAGAAATATTATATACATGTAAAACCAGTTTAGGAATTAAATTAGATAAAAAATTAACTAGAAACCAATTGATATACGAAACTGTAATGTATATTTTTAATGATTTTAGTGATTATAATGGATTTTCATCAGATGTTTTTAAAAAAATGAGAAAAATACCTATAAAAAAATCAACAAATATTGTAAAAAAGCAAGTATTAAAAAAGGCTGGGGGAAATTTTTTATAAATATAATTTAATCAGTAAAATTAAATTATATTTTATAATGCTCCCAAGCTAAAGTATCAATCTTGTCTTTCAAAACAAACCTTTTATCATCACTTGACCCTAACGCTTTTTTATTTAACTTTTCAGTATGTATATTATGCTCCCTACTTCTTAAAACACTCATCTCTCTATACTGATCCTTTTCTGTAAGCAAACACTCTTTGAAATTATTAAAGGTTATCTCTTTCTTAACAACTGATTGTTTAACACCTTTACATCTTTTATCTTCTATACCATCTAAAGTTTTATAAGCATACATTTTTGCTCCAAGGCCAACAAACTCAGTCATAATTTTACCACCTAACTCATCTTTAAACATTCCAACTACTCTAGCATTACAATCATTTTTTAAGGGATGGTCTTTAGGGTAATTACTTGTGTCAAATATTTCATTCACATCTTTTTTCATATCCTTATATAAATCTTCAGTTTCTATTTCGAGAATAAAACTATCCGTATCAGTATAACACAAGTTAACCTTTTCACCATACTTAGCTTTATAATATTTATAATAAGTTTTTTGCATATGTGTTTTACTAATGTCTAAAATGCTTAATCCTAAATAAATAGGTTTATCATATTTTAAAACAGTTTTTTTCATATGTACCGCTGATAAATTTTCATTAAATATTGTTCTACGGTCAAAGTTTGGTTTTGCTATTAATTTCCTACAACGCTCCTCATTATTAACTAATTCTATATTTACCCTATTTCTAAGGTTTTCCATAGTCTTACCAAAAACTGAATTATTCATTAACTTAAAAAAGTCTTTCTCAAAATCATTTTTTGCTGCTTTTCTTAAACTAATATTTTTATCAATGTATGGTTTTAACCAAGGACTTTCTGCAAATTTAATTCCTCGGTGTATTTTAGTAAGTTTCAAACCTAATTCAATACATGTTCTTAAAGCTTCATGATGAATAACATAATTCTTTTTATTACCTAAATTCGGAATAAGTTTTTCTACTTTGTCTATTTTTAAACGTTCAGGTGCTAAAGGAAAGTCATTATGTAAATCGTGTAATTCTTTTGGATATTCTAAATCTACTTCTAATATGCATGTATATTTATCCCATTTTTTTAATTCTCCATCTTTCATCCATTTAAATCCATGAGTAGGAAGAGGACGACTCATTGCCCAAGGATAAAGACTGTTTGCATCTATATATAATAAATATTTTGATGGTTTACTAGAATCATATAATTCACCCATATACTTATTATTTGCTTTTGCATATCTTTTACTACACATACTAACACCTCCTCTGATACCCTTTTCACACATTAAAAGCATGTCAACATCACTTAAAAGTTCTAGGTTTACTTTCGTTATTTTTAATGCTGCATCCCAAGCTAAACCAGGAGCAGTGAAATACCAACTAGGGTCTAAATTATAGTTTTCACGACAAACATCTCTGAAGTTCTCAAAAACATCCGCTAGAAGCAATACATCTATTTCATTATAAAGTTTTAAGTAATCCTTCAACGTTTTCATGTTAAAAGTTTTCCAAACCTTTTGCGCATGAGCATAATCTTCATCACTAATTTCTTCTTTGTTTAAACTAGAGTAAAATGCTTCTTTAGGTGGTAATTTCTCTTCTTTAAGTTTATTAAATGAATCTAGATACTCATAAGGAAAAACTCCTTTTCTCCTAACCAAAGGCAACTCATTAGCATTAAAATATCTCGATAAAATTTTTAATTGGTTTTCTTCTAAGTTACTCGAAAGCTTATCTAAACTAGAACTCATAAACTTAAAGCTATCAAGAAATCTAATTTTATGTTTTATATTTTTTCCAACCCAAATATCTTTACTAAAACTAATATATTTCTCTTCATTGTTTGGAATGCAGTCAATTTTCCCTTCAGATTTACCAAGGCATTTAATAAAAAGATGAGCATCATATCCACTAAGATTATGTAGGTATACCGGAGTAAAGTTAGGATTTCTAGCTTTTAAATTGCATTCATTGTGTGCGGCACCTCTATATTTACCCGTAAAATGACAATGGTCTCTTACCTTACAATTTCTAACATCATCAGTGAATTCTTCATTACATATCCAACAATGTGTTTCTTTTTTATATTCTTTTTCTTCCTCTGGTGTAATTATAATAGGTTTTTGGTTTTTCCCATAATATTGTTGATGAATTTCTTTTATATCAGCTTCTAAATAATCTATAAATTTTTCATCAGCTTTTTCTCCAACATAACTTCTTACTATAGGTGACATAACATTATCATCAAAACATTTTATAATATAATAAAAACTACAAGGTATATGTTGTTGATGTTGCATAGTATAACTTTTTTCTGGGTTTGGTTGGCATGTTTGCATAGGTTTTAAAACACTTTCAAAATCAGCATATACACTAAAGGGAATCGTTAATTTTCGGCAATAATTTTTAAAAGTTAACTTTTCACCTGGTTTTGGCATTTCTAAACTAATAGGCTCGAATTCATTACAATATTTTTTATGTTTTTCTAAAAGTTCTGTAGTAGTGAAATGATTTAAACATCGTTTACAAATTTCTATATGTCTATGGTCTTGTGTTAATTGGCTTCTAATTAATCTATGGAAATTATTTATAAGAGCGTAGTGTGTGTTTTCCCCAATTTTAATAAAAAGAAGGTCAACATGTTTATCTTTTTCCTCTTTGGTAACTCTTAAAGGATAAATAGTGTTTTTTATTCCTTCCTGATACCCATATACATTTACACTAATTTCAGGATTTTGATTTTCAAACTTACTGATATCCTTAAAAGAAACAGGGTAAACGATTCCATCCATATTTAAACTACTTTCTTTTTCTTTCAAAGCTTTATCAACTCTTTCTGGGTGAATTTCTTTTGGATTAAGCCCTCTTAAAACACCCCATAAAAAACATTTATTATCTTTATTTTTCATATTAATAACTGCTTGTTTGGTAGCAATCCATCTTGGTAAGGATAACCAACCATTAGCTCTTAAAGGGTCATAAATGTCTGTATGTATTTCTAGTTTTACGATACTTCCAAAAGTCCAACCACTACCTTCTCTTTGGAAATTAGCTAAATTTTCTAAAACTTCATCTATCATTGTATTCAATAAATCCTCTATTTCTTCCATGTTTAAATTTAAATGTTGACTACTATGAAAAGCACGTTCCATAGGGCCTTGGTCAATATCTGTCATTAACCACATTTTACACCTAAGTACAAGTTTAACCTTTGTTTGTAAATTATTTTGAAGAGTATTTATAAGAGGCGTCCACGTTTCTGCGAAAAATCTTTGCGGGTTATAATTTCCTCTACCCTCTATAACATATTGATTAACATACTTTTTAAATGCTGAGCGCTCTATTCTAACCTCGAATGGGGCTCTTGGTGGATAATTTTCTCTAACATTCTGAACAATTTCATTAAAAACTTGTGGTAATTGGTTTTCTTCAACATTACCAGTTAACCAATTAGTAAAATTATTGATTCTACGTTGGATTGATTGAGGTATAACATTCGTTACGGCCCTCCCAACATTTGATGCAGCTCTTCTAGCTATATTAGAAATTCTATTAAGCCAAGGCATTTTATAAAAGTAAATATATTTTTTTAACTTACTGTCAAAAATTTTTTGAAATTATATATATATTAATCTTATTAATATATATATAAAATGTGGGATGAAGAAGAATTTATGAAAAGAGAATTTATGAAAAGATATAATCAACCTGAATTAGTAGAATTATGTGAAACCTTAGTACCTAGAAAATATGGTGAAAGATGTATTAAATACCAACTTAAACATGAGTTAGTTGAAAGACTTGTTCGTAATGGTATTAAACCAGATTTAAATAAAAAAACAATAAGAAAATGGCAATGGCAACTTTGGAAAATTAATAGATGTTAATCCTATATTTATCTTTCCAAACCCTTCCATTCCAATTCTCAATCGTTTGTGGACTACGGTCTATAAATTGACCTGCCTTATAAATTGATGGAAAGGTTTTTATTTCTCCAGTTTCAACATCCTCTAAACTAACTTTCTTAGGATTTTTCATAATGGTACGTAATCTATCAAACTTAGAGTCTTTACTTTTTTCTTCTTTAGGTGATTCACTCGGAAACAATCCATGTTCTTTCACCAACTCAACTAAACGCTTTTTATTCCAATATGAGTAGAAATTTATATTATTTTCTTTAAGAATTTTTTTTAAATCTGTAACCTTTATCATTTTTATATAAAAAGAAAAAATCTTAATACACTACGCTCATTTTATTTCCATCAGACTGGAAGTTAATTAACCTATCACTAATAATAACAGCATATGCCTCTGTATTCGCAAGCACATTTTCAGTAAAACTCGCTTTGATTTGGATATCAGTGACAGAGTATTTCAATCTCTCACTCTGTTTGGAAACATCAAACAAAAACAAAGGATAAAGGGCTTTATAATCTGAGGGAGTAATGTTAGGGTTTGACACCATTTCATTCATGTTATAAAACTTAGACCTAAATAGAGAAGCGTCCCCATACACTCTACTAAATTGGTTTGCGGTAAAACTGAGATTATAATCAACAGCGGGATATCTAGTAGAATTTAACGTAACATAAATGTTTTTAACGTTTCTATGGTCAAATATGGCTGGATTTTGTTGTTGGTCACCGCTTTTACCAGTTTGAAAACCAACAATGATAAAACGTGGCACTTCAGGTGATGATTTGACAGCAAGTCTCCAGGTAAATGATGTTGACTCGGGAACCGCAATAGAGTCACACTGCCTCATTCTAAATCCAGCTGGTATTTTTTCTTTTTTCTCAATAATTTTATAAAGTTGCATTTTCTCTTCATCTGAGGGTAACACATGAGGTATAAACCAAGATACTCTAAGTAAATTAATTCTACCATCAGCAGGAGCAACACCATCTCGAAAGACTGCATCATTATCATCATTTCTCGTTAATGTGAGAGTTTGCTTCATTCCATACAATATCTTATCATAATCATCACAAAAACCAAATATATGTTTTAATGGAACTCTGAAGCTAAAGGTACCTCTTGGAAGAGGGTCATTAATAATATAATTTCTTCTTACAATAAAACCAGTGTTTCCGGCACCTGCGTTAGCTGCTATATCTTTATACCATAATTGATTTAACCCTTGTGATTTAGAGAAATCATCCGGATATTTTAACAAACCAAGCATTGTAGTAGCCTGGCCAGGATTCAATACAGATTCAATCTCCATACCCGAAAGTTGATACTTAATATTTTTAAAAAGATACATAAGACCATTGTTTGTTAAAGAAATATTAGTGTTAGCATCATAAACTGCTCCATTATCACTTCTTACTAATTCACCTACAAAAAGTAAATAACTCTCACTAGGATGAGTAAAAATATCTTGAGTCTCAATGTTAATCCTAATTTCTCCTCCTGGGTAGTTGAGATTGGTACCAGTGATTGGTTCATACTCATGGTGTTCATACTCAACAATACTATCATCTTTTAAGATTGGTTCAGTAATTTTTAAGATGTCCATTTTATAAAGTGATTATAATTTTTAAATGAAATAAAAATTATAATTGTGTTACTTAAATTTTAAACCAAAGCTGGGGAAAAGACTCATTAATACCATTAATATACACACCTCGAAGTTTAATGCTTTTTGCAGTATCCAGACTAGTTTTAGGATAAACTTTATTACCGTATACAAGTGTTATTTCAGGTATACCCTGATTTTTTAAATATTTATTCACCTTTTCCTCAATCTCTTTCATCTCGATTACCTTTTCAGAAGATAACTTCACAACAGCTTTTTTATAACCATGTTTCGTTTTATTAATTTCGAGGATATCGCAATCTTCTATGTTTAAAGAAGCGCCTACTATTTCAATAGTAGCACTATTGTATTTTTTATGATCTACACGATTAAAATTTAATATAGGCATTCTTTTTTATAATGAATATAATTTTCTTAACTTATCTATATTTTTTTTTTCTTCATACTGTTTTAATACCCGCTCCACTGTTTAATCTTTTAACTAAGTCTTGAATAGCAATGGCACTTCCATCTATTAATGCGCTAATGTTTTGCGTTTTAGGAGTATCATTGGGTTTTGGTGTTGTGTTATATTTTTGTAAAATTTGCTTCGATTTTGGTGTTAAAGCTTTCGTAACTAATTTTTTCCCCGCTTCTACTGCTGCACTTTTTCCAACCTCTAAAGCTTTCTTTGCTCCTTCCTTAGCTACACTCTTTCCTACATCAAGAGCAGAAGACGCAATTTGTTTAGCTGCACTACTAGTAAAAAGCCTCGCTAAAAAGTTAGCAATACTATCAAAGATTCCGGAACCACCGTATGAATATCTTGTTTTAAATCCGTGTTTCTTAGTGATTATCATCTTTTTTATAGTATAGACATTAAATTTTTATAAGCGTGTGAATTTATAACACCTTGTCTTTTTAATTCATCACAAATGCTTACTACCTCATTTCTTACACCTGTATTACCTGCTTCTTTACTTGCCATCAACAGGTCTAGTCTTTCTAGTAATGCGTTAGGGTCAGATGGGATAACAATTCCTTTTCCTTCATATTTTTTCCTATTATGCCAAATAGGACTAAGAATTTCCATCCATTTTTTACTTCTAGAACTTTTAGGACGTGGATTATCCGGGTCGTTATTTCGATGAAGAGCGCCGGTCCGTCTCATTATTTCCGAATAATTTAAATAATCTTCATCCGTATAAATATTTTCATTTGGTTCTTTAGAGACAATTAACTCCCATAAACCAGGTGTTCCTATATATATATCTGTACCAAGAAGAATATCATCATTCTCAATTACGACCATTTTGCGACCAATATAAAATTTTTTATCTTTATCATATAATCCCCATATTTTATCAGCATCATCTTTAGTAAGAGCTCTTGTTAGATACTCCTCTGCAAGTGGCCCAATTTCAAATGTACCTTTATATTCCTCAATATTTGGTTTTTCCCCAGAAGGATAAGCTGTGATAGATGGATAAGCTGGTAGATTAATAGCTTGTGGTAACTGTTCGATACCTTCTTTAATAGGTTTAAGCCCCTCTGTAATCTCCTTTGTTGTAACTTTTTGCGTTTCTGTAATAGGTCTAAAAAACTTTGACAAATCGGTTTGAAGTTGTCGTTCACCTGTTCTCTCTGCTAGTTGATTATCATGAATATTCTTTTTCGTTTTGAGATACTCTTTTACAAGTAAATCTCTTTTTACAGGGTCAGTTATTTTTAGAAATGACATTTTTAATTAGCAACATATTTTTTTAACGTAGATTTTATCATAGATTTTATCATAGATTTTATCATAGTTTTTATCATAGATTTTAACGTAGTTTTTACAACAATTTTAATATATAAGAGCATATATAATGTTCTTATATATTTATTCATCATTATCCCCTATTTCACATTGACATTTACATCTAAAACTTGGTAGTTTAGGTAATTTAAAAGGGAAGCTTTCCACCATGGTTTTTCTCAACAAGCCTCCGAAAGGAATCCCTCGCTTCTTCCCTCCCTTTTTCAATCAAACTTTCCTTTTCTTCAAGTGTTACCTTCTTTTTAAAGCTAGTTCTTATTTCACTCTTCATTTCTTCATATTTATTCATTTCATCCATTATCAACTTAAACTCATCATCAGATATATGATTATCCATTAAAGCCTTTGATACATGATTAGCTATAGTATTAAGCTTAGCAGCAGCAAGAGTTTGAATTTTCAAATGTTTTTCAGCTTTATTAGTAGTTTTCCTAACAAATACTTTACTAACCAATGAAGAAAGACCGATTACACCAGCAGCAACTTCCAAACCTACAGCAACGGGTGCCGCTGCAACAGTTGAAAGCAAAACAACACCTACACCACCTAACGCTAATGAAACAACAACCAATCCACCTTCAACATTATCAACTGCTTTAGCCATCCTACTATATTTCTTATTCAATCTTTCCCTTTCAGTTATTTCCTTTTTGAGAAAATCTAAAACCTCAGATATTTTTTTAAGTCTATAAGAATGACCATTATCCATTACTTCCATTTCAATATCTTCATTAGGTGGGGCGTTAGGGGTAACCCGTTCTTTGGGTAGTGGGGGATATAATTTATTAGGGTGTTCCTGATTTGTATCTGTCATTTTATTAATATAATAATTTTTTTTATGGCAAATATTTTAGATAGCAGAATAACTCTCCCTCAGGTATTTCGATTGGTTTTTGTGAGAAATTATAAATATAGACTAAGATATCATTAACATCATTATCAAGATGTATACCATTAGAAATGGTTAAACTATCTTTCCATTTATTACTAATAGATATCACTACAACTCCTCGTGTAGCTATATAACCAAACCCTAACGGAACTCTCATACCATCATTAGGAGGAATCTTGATAGTTAGTTGTGAGTATATTTTCCATTTTAGAGAATCTTGCTTTAAGGGAGGATATCTTACTCCATTTAAATGAGGTTTCCAAAATATAGTTTTATGTTGGGTAGTAATATTAGGTTTTATACCAAATTTATGAATATCCATTTTTATTTGTTGTAAATAATATTTAAATATTACAATATAGCTCCTAGGATAGGGATATTAGCAAATGGGCTATTAGGTCCAAGTAAAAGTCCTTTTCCATCATACATTTTTCCTCCTTGTTTTAAATACAACCCATCACCAACGGAAGCTAATCCTTTACCTTTGTATGGTTTTAAGTATAATCCACTTCCATCAGTTTCAACTTGACAAACACATCCTCCTTTTTTAAGGTAAAGACCTGACCCCATAGCTTTTTGAACACCTGTTTGAGCTAATCCAGAAAGAGCACCAACACCTAAAGCTGGTAAAACGGTTTTTGCGAGCATTGGTAAAGCTCTAGCAGCCAACCCAGCTAACATTCCGAGGAAACCCCCTTCTATTTTCATGTTATGTTTAAGTTGTTTTGTAGTCATTCTAATAGTTATACCCACACCATCCTCATAGGCTTTAGCCATTTTCTTCGCTTGTGAATTAGTAATTGCTAAAACATCATTACCTTGTAAATCTTCATGGCCTAAACGAATACTTACTGGGCAACTAGCTTTAACAGCATGTTGAAGTTTTTGCTTTTGTCCTTCAGATATATTTACTTTAACATTAGTGTAACTTGTCATTTTATATACGAGTATTTTTTTATTTAGCTCATCTAGCTTCTCTAATATGAAACCTAATCGTTAAATTTTCACCTCTAAGATTTAGTAAATTACCATCTTGGTCAGTAATATTTACATTTAGGTTATGTATTTCATCTAACGTTATTGGTAAGTATACTAAATTAACTGGTGACTCAATTATTTTATATCCAGGTGCAACATCTGGGAAAAAAGAGTAAATAGTATTTTTTGTTGAACCATTAACATAACTTCCTGAAATAATATCTATGTTAACAAGCAAACTATTTATGCTAAGAATGTTTACTACATTCTCTGACTCGTGAAATCCTTGCGAATATTTAGCTCGAGTAAATCCTAATACTTTAGCGATGGAACCTGGTTGATTAAAATCTACTTGATAACCATCATCAATAATAAGAACAGACTTTAGGGTATTAGTGTTCGCAGAAAAGTTAATAGGATACTCTTCATTAACTCTATCGTAATGACCATTTTTTCTCATTTCCTGACGAATCGTATCATTAATGTCAACGAGGTCATAACTTCCTTCAGGTATTTTTATTTTAATCCATGTGGTGCCATTGTCTGGAGAATAAACGAATGTGTTATTCGTTTCATCAATGTTTGGAAAAGAGTAGTAAGTTTCAAGGTTTACCAGAGCTATTTCGTATACTTTATCCTTTTCCAGTTGAATTGGAGGATTAAACCTTGTTCTAAAACGTGTTTTGTTGTCGCTTACTATGATTTGAAATGATGTTTTGTTGCTCGTATTTTTTACAATTTGTTCTAAAAGTTCTTCCATTTTATAATATTTAAATATTTTTTATACTATTCCAGGCATGTAAAAATCATCAAAACCGCTTCTATACTTCCCATTATATTTTCCACTGGTTAAGTCAATGATAACAAAACCATGTGGTCTTTCCCATGTCTTTTTACAAAATTTTCTAAACTCTTCCTTAGGCATATCATCACCTACGTGGTCTTTATAAATATGATTAAGGTTTTGTAGATCTTGTCGGAAAAAACAAATAAAATTAGCGTTTTCTCTAATAGTTTGTCTAGGCAGTCTAAAATAATTCTGTGAGAGGTAAAAGCAGTCAACATTACTATGCCTTCCTCGAATGTAGTAACACTCACATTTATTTTGCTTTTCTAAAAGTAAATCATCGAAAATCATTAAATTTTTATTTTCTGAGTTTAACTCTCTCGGGTCAGGTACATCACTAGCATTTTCAAAGAAGTTGCAATTTATATCCGATTTGTTTTTAAGCGTTTTAACCCATTCTTCAACTAAAGTTGTTGGTGGAACGTCTTTTTTTTGTATGACATCACGCATGTTAAACAATCTTAAAATACATTCTTTTGGTAGTTTTTCTTCAAAAGCCTTTTTTAGTATTCGGTATTCTGGTTGAAAAAGACTTTTTCCAAAAACACTCAAATCGTTGTAGTCAAGCCAACCTGGTCTGAGTAAAAGGTTTAACAATAAAGTAGTTTTACCACATCCTGATTTACCTACAATTAAACCCCTAATACTTCTTGGTAAAAGGGGGTGATTAAATCTCTTTGATACTACTTCATTCCATGATATGTTTATAATATCCATTTTTATTTAAATATTTCTTTTTTTTTATATAAATATAAAAATGTATTGCGTTAAATGTAAAAAACATACTGATACGAGTGATATAAAATATTCTGTTTCTAAAAATGGAAGAAATATGATGCAGGGGAAATGTGTTATTTGTGGAATAACTAAATCACAATTTATAAAAAAAAAACCACCGGGAGTAGTATATTAAATAAATTTATAAATAATTTACCCGTTGAAATGCATCTACCAGGGCACAACTTTACGGGGCCAGGTACCAAACTAAATAAAAGACTCAATCCAGATTTAACACCGAAGGAATGGAGTAAACCTATAAACCGTGTTGATAAAGCCGCTTATAATCATGATGTTTGCTATCTTCAACACAATGATACTGCTACAAGAAACGCAGTGTGTGATAAGAATATGTTAACGGAGTTAGAAGGTATTTACAATCCTAGTATTAGAGAAAAAATGGAAAGAGGTTTGGTAAGTAGACTCATTGGAACGAAAATGAAATTTGGAATGGGAGTAAAAAAAAAAATTTAGCGGAAGAATTACATAAACCCGTAAAAAGAAATTTTAAGAAAAGGAGAGTTAGAGTAAACGGTATAGATAGGATATGGGCTGCGGATTTAGTAGACATGCAAGCATTTTCTAAGTTTAATCGTGGTGTTAAATACCTTCTCGCTGTCATTGATATCTTTTCTAAATATGGATATCTGGTGCCATTAAAAGACAAAACAGGAAAATCTGTTGCTATAGCATTAAAAAGTATTTTTAAGGAGAGAAAACCTGAAAAAATGTGGGTGGATAAGGGTAAAGAGTTTTATAACAAAGATGTAAAAGACTTTGTTGAATTATATTCTACTGAAAATGAGGAAAAATCTAGTGTGGTTGAGAGATGGATTAGAACAATGAAAGAAAAAATGTGGAAGTATTTCTCCGCTAACTCTACAAACGTTTACATCAATGTGCTACAGGATTTAGTTAAAGAATATAATAATACAAGGCATTCATCTATTAAGATGACTCCGGTAGACGCTAGTAAAAAAGAAAATGAAACGAGAGTTTGGAGAAATCTTTACCCTGATAATCTTGAAATAAGAGACTCTAATCCTAATTTCTCTGTTGGGGACAAAGTAAGGATAACTAAAAAGAAAAAGACTTTTGAGAAAGGTTATACAACAAGATGGACTGAGGAGGTTTTTACAGTTTCTGAGGTTAAACATACATCACCTATAACATATAAAATTAAAGATTTTAATGGAGAAGAAATACAAGGTACCTTTTATGAACCTGAACTGCAGAAAACCAGTCAAGAGGTGTATAGGATAGAAAAGGTTATTAAAAAAGGAAAAAAGAAATCTCTCGTAAAGTGGAAAGGTTATCCCGATGAATTTAATTCGTGGGTTGACAATAAAGATATTAGAAATATTTAACTATAAAAAAAGAAATGGAAAATATTTCGATTGAAAATGTAATTTTACCGAATAAACCGTTGAACAATTTCGAATTAGAGGGTGCCGTAAAAAGATTAAAGATTCCTTATTTTAGAGGAGTTTTTTTACTAGACTCACTACCGAGAAAACCGAGTAAAAAAGAATGTGGTATAGTAAACTTTGATAAAAGTGATGGGTCTGGTACACATTGGGTCGCTTGGTATAAAAATGGTAAAACTAAAATTTATTTTGATAGTTATGGTATACAACCACCTATTGAAATTCGAGATTATTTAAAAAGCCCAATACAGTACAATACTGACCAATTACAACAAGCTGGGCAAGTATTTTGCGGTCATTTATGTTTGTACATTCTAAAAGAGTTATCTAGAGGTAACCAGTTCCAAAATGTTTTAAATAAACTTTTTTAGTGCTATATAAAAAATGCCTGTTGACAAATTTGGAAGAATGAAAGATGATGGTGAAACAAGCGGTGATGGTGTGTCACTCGCTTACATAAATAATAATTTTTTACGTAAAGATGGAACAACTGTTGTTACCGGTTCCATAGACATGAACGGCAATACATTAACGAGGGTTAGTAATCCAATAAATTCTCATGATGTTGCAACTAAGGATTATGTTGACGCCAACTCAGGGTTGTTGAATGAAAACGGTGGATACCACTTTACTGGATATTTAAATATGGGTTTTAATCCGATAAGAAATGTTAAGGACCCAAAAGAACCGGGTGAAGCTGCTACTAAAAATTATGTGGATAATGTTGATAGAGCCTTTGTTTATAAAGACGGGAGGTGGTATGAGGCAGATGATGCAATTTCAATGGGAGGACGAGTAATTAACAATCTCGGAACCCCCACAAGACACGACCAAGCCTCTAATAAGTTTTACGTGGATACTAGGATTGAGGCAGCTACCGCGGGTGAAAAAGCTTTAACGAGAAAACGAGATGGGTCCTATTCAATAGATGGTGGAATAGATATGAATGGTAACCAGATTACTGGATTATCAAGCCCCATATCACAAGATGCGGTTACCACTAAAGGTTATGTTGATGACCTCGTTAAAAATATTAGAGGTGGCCAAGGTGCTATGTATAAATCTTTCTCAATGAAAGCGAATGGAGAACTATCAGTAAACCAAAATATTGATATGAATAATTTAAGAATATATAATATAGCGGACCCAAGAAATGAAAAAGATGCTGTCACTAGAGAATATATGGAGCGTTTCTTCAGAGCATATAAGCCAAAACCTGTTATAACCGTGTGGGCTGAAGAACAGGGATCAATTTTAAACGGTAATTACGAGTTTTCATTCGGTAATGGTAATTCAGGTAAAAGACACGGTTTAGGGGGTTATTGTATGAATGTGTCAGGTAGAATTATAAGTGGAAGTTTAACAATCGTTAAAAGGGACCGTAATGTACCAGAAGAGGTAAAAGTTAATATAACGGTAAACGGAAATGAACAGGTTGATTACTCTATTATTAAAAAAGCGCGTGAAATTTGTAGCTGTACGACTTTTCCAAGGGCGTTGGAGGTAAATCAATGCGACATAATAAACTTTATTTCGAGAACAGATAACCGTGAAGTAACACACGGTTACATATCTATTTTGATAGAAATAGACTTGTAAATATATATAATATATTATAAAAAATATATTATATATTTATTTAGTCATTTTAAATATTTTACAAAATTCTTTTAACAAAAGATTATGTTCTACACATTGGGCATGTAAATAATTCACATGTTAATTCACCTATTTCATTACATTCATCACATATACATGCATGACCACAATCAAATACTTTATTAGGTTTTTTAACTTTACATATACAACATTCATCCTCCAAAAAAAATTTTTTTGCTTTTTTTGGTTTTTTAACTTCTTTTATTTCTATATAGCCTAATGTTGAATTATTACTTCCTTTAGTAAGAGTTTCTAATCCAACCCAAAAATAATCATAACACTCTATATAACCTGTGCTTACACCTCCTTTATTATATGCCTCTATACCCTCTCTAACATATTCATTATTATATTCAGGATGAATATCATTTCTAAATGTTGTTATAGGATATATAAAATAATTAGTTGGAACCGGTTCTCTATCTTTATCTTCCACTATTTCCAACAAAGCATCTTTATAATCACCAATGAAATTATTACTTCTACAAAATGGTATTTCAATGACAGCATACATATTTTTACCTTTTTGACGATTAGGGTCTTCATTAAAAAGGCATTGGTCTGGCCAAACCATAAAAATAGTTGTGGTAAAATCAGATTCAATCAACTTTTGTTTACTATGTAAGTAATAATTGTATGGTATTAATTTCTTTAATATAACAATTGGGTCATGCATTTGTGAAATAAATAAATTACGATTTAAAGTTATATATATTTTTTTATTTTCTGAATACATTCTCTTTAAACGATGTTTATTTTCAAGAACTCTTGTTAGGTTTTGTATAATTCTATAATTTGTAAATCTATCTAGCACACTCATCTTGAATTAATTTATAACTTAAAATTTAAGAAATTCAAAAAATTTTTTCACTGTTCTTCATATGGGGCATATATTTAAGCTAGACATTCCATCACATTTACCACATATACATAAATCTCTGCAACCAAATGCTATATTAGGTTTATCTTCTGAAAATATTTTTTGTTTTTTTGTTTTAGGTTTTAAAAAATCTATACTATAATATATAACAGCTGCTGCTTTTTTCAAAGCGATGTAATACTCGTTATGATGAATATTTGGGAAATATACTTTTCTTCCTTGACCTGGAATTTCATAAATAGGTATTTCATTATATTTATTTCCAATATGCTCTTCTAAGTTTTGTAATTCATCAGAGGTAAGTCTATTTAATACTTTTGCTTTAGGTGGCATTGTATGAAATACATCGTAAAAAACTTCATTTGTATGTAAGACATCCATCTTGAATTATTTTATAACTTAAAATTTAAAAAATTCAAAAAATTTTTTTCACTTCTTTATTTTTGAATTTATGGTAAAATGGATATAGTAATTATATGGTCCCTCATGCATAGACTTATCTTGCGTTGACACATATGGGGGCCTCCATATATATTAGTTGATGCGTTGGTTAGTGAATAAATTGATGCGCTGGTTAGTGGATAAATTGATGCGTTGGTTAGTGGATGATGATTATGGGAAAATTTATTTCTTTAGAATTATGAGGAAATAGATTTTTATTTTTTATACAAAATCGTATGGGCATTCTGGCTTATTTTATAAAAATTTAATCAAAAAATTATAGAAATTAGCATTCGTCTGGTAAGGTGTGATAGAAATTAGCATTCGTCTGGCAAGGTGTGATTTATATACTACTATCCTACATTAAGCAGTATCTACCCTTTTATGCGATATTCTGGCAAAAAGAAGAATTGAAAGCGCAACATTTTTTTCCCCCTAAAACTATCTATTTCACTTTAACTATTAAAATACCTAAAGACAAAATATTAGATTTGTACAAATTTAAGGCAAATTAGATATGGTTCAAGTGATTCCATGCAGTTGCATGTAAAAGGGTAGAAAAAAAACTATGAGAAAAGGAGAAAATGCTGGTTACCAGTATTTTTTCCCTTGTCCCACAATGTTTTCAAGAGGATTCTTTCTTATCTTTCGGGATTATTAAAACTCGGAACTGTTTGGTAACAGGGTAAAATAACTTAAACTCCATTCATGAACATTTCCTCATAATTTTGTTGCTGTTGTTGTTGTGATGCCAGGTCAATGTTTCTTGTTAAATAAATTAACAATTTACCCTTAGGCTGCTAAACGCCACTCACTGACCTTTTGCGGACACTGTAGATCAAGATCAGACTGCACAGAACGTGCAGTCTGATCTTGGATCTACATTATCCGATAAAGAGAAATTTTTACCCAAAAAATGACTTTGAAAAAGCAACATCAGTAATTTTACTGACTGAGTGTTTTTTACTTATTTAGCAGGTTAAAGGTAAACTGCCATGCACGACTTCAAATGCATTTGTTAACAATATTGATCACGATCAGACTGCACAGACGGCCTTTACTTTCTTAGACCATGTTTTACCCTTAACCCTTTCCCAAACGGCAAATTTTGGACCAGACCAAATTGAAAGCATTTTGCAGATGACAAATTAACAGTTGCTAAAAAGATGGTTTTTCTATATGATAGGGTAGAAAACATTGTGGGAAAAGGAGAAAATGCTGGTTACCAGCATTTTCTCCTTTTCCCACAATGTTTTCAAAAGGCTTCTATTCCTGACCCGTAAAAACCAGGGATTGTTTGGGAAAGGCTTAACCTGCTAAATAACTCAAATGAAACTTTCAAGCTGATAGTAAAAAGCCGAATAATACTACTTCAGACCTATTTTCTGTAGGAAAATATCTCCTTTTCGGACAGTGTAGATCCAAGATCAGACTGTACGTTCTGTGCAGTCTGATCTTGATCTACAGTGTCCGCAAAAGGTCAGTGAGTCGCGCCTAGCAGCCACAAGGTTTAAATTCGACACGCCATATTTGAGCCTGTTACAAGGGACATAACTATATTTTTGTTAGGCTACTATGTACTGGAGTGATTCCGCTTTAAAATATTCTTTTTTTTTTTTCCTTCTCCTTTCACACCAGCCCTTTCGGGAAAATTACCATAGAAGAACGATGTTTTTGTGGCGAAGAGTCTTTGAAAACATTGCTAGAAAAGAAGCAAATTAATAACCTATATACAGTATTTTCATAGAACTAATCACACTAACTCTTTTTCGCTCGACAAAATTTTGAACCTAGCCGAATTGAAAGCATTTGCAGACGAACAAATATAGCTCAAATAATTATCTTCGTCTTTGATGAGGTAGAAAACGTCGTGGAAAAAAAAAAAATGCTGGTTACAAGCATTTTCTCCTTTTCCCACAATGTTTTCAAAATCCTTCTTCCTCAGGATCGTTAAAACTCGGATTTGTGTTAAAGCTTAAAAATCACCCGTATCAGTTTTTTTTTTTTGTGCGAACATGATATTATGTTTCGTACAAGAATGACTATTGTATGATTTATGGTGTTTTACGCCGTTTTAAACATTTTTTCAGTTATATCGCGGCGGCCAGTGCACCTATCCATGCTTTCCTGGAGTTTCGTTTACCAGTACTCCGCTCAATATTCTTTCCAAGCTACTGGCTGCTTTCCCACATACCCATCGTAGAAACAATAGTCAGTGGTGAGAGAGGAATGAATCCTGTCGCAATGACTATCATCAGTACTCGGAAAGAAATTGGCCAAGCCGGGGTTCGAACCAGCGACCCTCTAATTTCAAGTCCTGTACGCTACCGACTGAGGTACCGGGGCTGGGCGTTTCATACAAGAAAGTTGTGAAGAGGTGAAGGGTCAGCTTTCTAAGGGTTGAGCATCAGTCCCTTACATCAGGAAGTTTCAGGTTCTTGAGAATCGTGAAGAGCTGGTCATCATTTTTGTGCTTCGAACCACCAAAATTATGACATGAATATTGGTTCTTTGATGGGTCAGAAATCATTGTGCGAAAAGGAGAGATCAATCATTAGGAGCAATTTCTCCTTTTGACATCATGTTGTCTGCTGCAGACTCGTAAAGCTAAGGGATAACCTGGTAAAGGAGAAAAAGTTACAGTCCCTTGTTTTCTGGAAGTCTTTACCAAGTAGATCTAATGTAATTTTGGACTAGACCAAACTGAAAGCATCTGCATCTGAAAGGATGTTCTAGCTCGACGATACGTCTACCAGATAGAACGCTAGTAGTGGCATGTGTCCCTATTTCCGTTGTTAAGTGAAGTAGTTTAGTGATTCAAGTTCCTTAGTGACCTTCATCTCTGTTTTCTGGCGAAATAAGCACAGATAAGTGCCATTTTTATTTTTTCTTGTCGTTTAGAATTATAAATACTACAAGTGTGGAGATTTTTAAAAAAAAAGTCTATCCGTTAGAAACTATGTATTTATTTAAAATTAACCCTTAATTCGGTCAAGTTATCTCCTTTTTTAACTCGATGGTCTATGTATAACATGAATATTTGTACATTTACCATGCTCAAAACCAGGCTTTCATATATTTTTTTGTGCAAGACTAAATAAATTTTCATTAAAATGATGTATATTTGTATATTCTTCCGATAATTTTCCTGTTTAACTGACTTTTAAAGAAAAGTGTGTTAAATCCAATATAAGCTGAATTTTGGAACTGTGTATACCTTTTTCAAAGGCAAATTTCTCAGAAACGAGCACGGTGACCCATATCTTTGTTTACTGTAATCTGCTAGAAACATAATGAGCTTTGTATGTGCAAAGTTTAAAAAAAAAAAATCTGTCCGTTAGAAAACTTAGTGATATACGTCGTTAAGAAATAATCTTCTTTCTATCATGGTTTATCGTTCAATAAACCACGGTTGTGATTGATGAGAGACAATAAATAATCCTCGAGGGCGATGGCCTGAACGGTTTATTCATTGCACCTTGTAACTCACAACTGCGGTTTATTGAACGATAAATCGCGATAGAAAGAAGATTATTGCGATTCCAACATGACCAACTTTTCATCAAAGGAAAACGAGTTCATACTTAGTGTACTAAAGCGGATGCAGATTCCCTTGAATAAACCATGGTTGTTCCAGTTATTAACCAAAACAAAACCCAACTGCCCAGTCGGTAAACATAAAAGGAATCAAAATTTCAATGAAACCTTAGGCATCAAAAACAACATAAAAAACCGCAACGTTTAACAAGCATTGCAGTCGCACTCGCTTCGAATGCTCTGAAAATTACTCCACCTATTTCCGATGCAACACCGGCCAATTTTGAACTAATCTTCAACACGAAAAGACACGTGATTAACGAATGTTTACTGGTAACATTTCAAATAGTTACACCGTTGTCAGTTTTTATCAAAAAAAGCTAAGTCTCGGTAAATCGTTGAGTTTTTCTTCCTCCACGGTTGAGTAGCGGAAAATGGAGGTTTGTTTGCGTCAAGTGACTTTCATTGATAAAATATCGGAGGGCGGAGCCATGGAACAGCCACGGGTGACTTACTTTACATGGAATGACGTCACTTCAGTTAGAATGAAGTCGATTTTACAACGCTTTCGTTGCACTGTTTATAGAGTCGAATTCATGTGTCATGTTTGAATATTGATTTAAGCCTTAGCAAATAAGGGTATGGTTCTGTAACATACATGTATACAAACATTCCGATCTTAACTAACAACAATCTGATACTCTGCCTGGCAAGGCTGGCCAGTGCAAGAAGTAGTCCTGTTTTTGTAAGTCCATTTCATCACTGTAACAGATAGAAAAACATTAATGTATCACTAATGCGCCGGTGCATTTAATACCATTCCATGATTAAAGTATGGCGGATAAATGGTGAGGTCTTAAGACAGAAAGAAACATAACAGAAAATATGTCAGTCTTCATATAGAGTGAAACTGAAGCTGAGCAAAGAATCTCTGAAAGCCAAGTTGTTTGTATAGACGTGCAAGGTAGATCAAGACCTAAAAGAGCAATGACATTACACCTGTGGAGTTACACCTCTGTTGCTTTTGACCAATTATAAACATTTGGAAATACTCGACAGACTGCATATAAGAATTTATTCTTTCAGCTCCACATGCCACAAGGGGTGTTTATGTAGACTGCACAGATCAAAATCAGACTGCAATGAGAGTGTTATCTGAACTTGCATAGTTACCGTCCGCTTGTTCAGTCCTGCCAATAAGGTAAAAAAAGTGACAGAATGGCCAATAACCGCTCACATAAGAAAAGGATAGCCCGAGTCCAGGCGATAATTATCTTATATTTTAACATGACACGTGAAGTCGGCTATATAAACACAGTGCAACGAAAGCGTTGTAAAACCGACGTCATTCTAAATGAAGTGACGTCATTCCATGGAAAGAAAGTCGCCCGTGGCTGTTCCATGTCTCTGCCCTCCGATATTTTATCAGTGAAGGTCACTTAACAAACAAATCGACATTTTCCGCTACTTGACCAAGGAGGAAAGAAAATCTCAAGGATTTACCGATATTAACTGTTTTTGATCAATATTGACAACCATGGAACTATTTGAAACGTTACTGGTAAACATGTGTAAATCAAGTGTCTTTTAATTATGAAGGCTAGTTCAAAATTGACTTATGTTGCATTGGAAATGGGATTGGGAGTTGGTGGAGTAATATTCAAAGCATTCGAAGCGGCTGCGGCTCTAGTGCTTGACGATACATTCATTTTTCTTTGTCATTTAGAAGGGAGAAAATATAATAGTATTACGGTGCGATTTTTTTCTGGTGTATTTGATGCCTAAGGTTTTATTGAAATTTTGACTTTTTATATATACCGACCGGGCAGTAGAGTTTCGTTTTGGTTAGTAACTGGAACAGCCAAGGTTTATTCAAGGGAATAGCTTAATTAGTTTAAACATATTTTATTTCACAAGTTGAAATGCGGTTGGGCCAACAGTTCTCACAACTTAGAATTGGCCCTTCCCCTGCAGCACAAATTATAAAGTTCTAACAACATCAAGGGAATATTATCCGCATCTGCTCTTGTTCACTAAGCATAAACTTGTTTTCCTTTGATCAAGAGTAGGGCATGTTAGAATCGAAAAAATCTTCTTTCTATCGCGGTTTATAGTTCAACAAATCGATTGATTGTATGGTGTTTAACGCCGTTTTCAACATTATTTCAGTTATATCGCGGCGGCCATGCTTTCCTGGAGTCTCTTTTACCAGTACTCCGCACAATTTTCTTTCCAAGCCACTGGCTGCTTTCCCACATAATCATCGTCAAAACAACGGTCAGCGGTGGGAGAGAAATGAATTCTGTCACAGTGACTATCATCAATCCTCGGAAAGAAATTGGCCGAGCCAGGGGTCGTAGCCAGGGATCGAACCCTGGACCCCGTGTTTTCAAGTACTGCACGCTACCGACTGAGCTACCGGGGCTCGGCTTCAGTAAATCACGGTTGTGAATTATGAGATGCAACGAATAAACCACTCGGACTATCGCCCTCGTGGATTGTTTATTGTGCCTCATAACTCACAACCGTAGTTTATTGAACGTTTAACCACGACAGAAAGATTATTTCTTAAATCACCCCTTAGGGCAATAATCTTTCACGGCTAGTGCATCTGTGACAAAACTCCTTATCGGTTCTGTAATTATGACGTCATTTTTGTCAAAATAACGTCTAAATACACGTGAGAAAAACTAAATGATCGGACTGGAATCCAAGCTGTAAAACACAACTTTTGGAACAAGATTTTAAGTTTCCGATATATTCAGCAAGAGCAGAGTTTATGACCCACGGGCGGGACCAATTTTGTGGAAAAGAACTTAATAAGATAATTCTCGATCTAGAGTTCCCTAACATCACACTACATGTATACCAGTCATTACAGCATCAGACTAAATGGTTATTTTTTTTTTTCAAATTATGTCCATATGTACAAAAATTTGTAGCCCCTGGGGCCAGGGTCAATTTTGATCCTAGGGCTGCAATTTGAACAGTGACGGTAGAGGTCTGCTAGATGATGCCACATACAAAATATTACGGATAGGAACAAGACGATTTTTTTTAAAGTTTTAACTATATTAGCCCATGATATCATACTACCCTGGGACCTTTTATGACCCTCAAGGAAAAGAAATGGTAACTTTGTTGGTAGAGGTGGATAATGCCACATGTATTCCAAATTAGAGTCTTATGGTTAGGGACAAGAAGATTTTTTAAAGTTTTCATAACATAAGCCATTGTAAAAATTGTTACCAACGAGGAATGTCATCCCAGTTTTGACCCCCAGGGCTGCAATTGAAACAATCTTTGATGCTATGAACAAAATAATACAGCTCTGCCTCTCCAAGTTAGAATCAATGAAACTTTTACAGCTTTCACTATACATGTTTAGTCCATGCAAAACTTGTAACTCTCACGGTCAGGGCCAATTATGATTCAAGTGCAAAAATTTACCATTCTTGAAAGAGACCCTCTGGATGAAGTACATTTCCAGATTAGGAAGCCATATAGGCCAAACTGTTAGAAACAAATAGAGTTTCTAAAGTTACTACTGTATAAGCCCATATAAAAACATATGGCGCCTGTATTGACCAATTTTGGCCCCAGCGCTAAATTTGAAGAGTCTCGATAAAGGTTCACTGGCTTCATACCAGATTTGGAAGACGACGGCCTTACGGTAAGGAAAAAAGCTTTAATAGTTATTACTGTATAAGCTGATGTAAAACTTGTGACCTTCGGAGCGGGGCTTATTTTTGAACCTGTATTTTGTGACAGTGCAATTTGATAATCAAGGGAGGTAAATGGTAGCAAACAATATGTATCTTTTATAACAGGAATTATTTTCTTCGATCAGTATAATTAGCTGAAGTCATCTTGACTCCATGTACTATGTAAGATTCTTAAAGTTTTCACTATTTTAGCCTTTGTAAAGCATGTTAACCCCAGGATTCTAGTTCTAAGGACCTTAATACAGGTCCACTAGATGAATCTACAAGAAAAATTAGGTAAATTTGGCTCTTACCGTAAGGAACCAGACGATTCTTTTAGTTCTGGCCACTGTTCCCTAATAAATTGTCAGATTCTTTTCAAAACAAAAGGGTTTAAGCTATTGATGATATAAAACAACTGTGCAAATTTCATGAAAATCAAAGCCGCAATGCAGACTTTATCCTGTAAACAAGAAAAGTAACTTTTCAGTTTTAATAGCTATTTTTCCTAATTGTCTGATTGTTTTCAAAATCAATAGGGTACACGCTATTGCAGAAGAAAAAGAAGCTTTATAAGTTTCATGAAAATCAAACCACAAATACTGACTGTATCTTATAAAGAAGAAACAAAAATTTTAACCTTTAAATGGCTACTTTTCCATTCAGGATTGTCAGATTTTTTTTCAAAATCAATAGGGTTCAAGTGAATGATGATATAAACAAACTTTGCAAGTTTCACAAATATCCGACCATAAATGCAGACTTTTAGCATAAACAAGAGTACATGACAGGCAGACAGACAGACAGACAGATGGATAATGGTAACCACTCAATGACATAAGTTCTGCTGGCTTTCAGCCAGTGGAGCTGCAAATTAGTTTGTTACCTTTGGGGGAGAAGAGGTTTGAATTAAGGTTGTATATATAGACAGCAGGATGCACACACAGAAACAATTATGGGTTTATTACATAATAATGTTATTGGCTTTTTGCCACACTTTATTGATGCCAAAAATATAAAATCATTGTCTTTAATATGTTTTATTTGGTTTTGATGAATGATACAACAATAATATGAAAAAGATGTGGCTTTTTTTTAAATCTAAGCCTGTAAATATAATTACTCTTTTATACAAAAATGCTTTAAAAATCTGAACAATCATTAATTACAAACACATAAAACCGCATGCAGGGGCCAACAATTGCCTATAGTGTGGCTCAAAAGATGGGATTGGTCTTTGACTTAGTAGACAAAAATTATTTATGGGAAGAGGAGAAATTGCTTGTTACCATTGATTTCTCCTTTTCTTGCCACAATGTTTTCAAGAGCCTTTTTTCTTAAGGACCATTAAAACTTAAGGTTATTTGGTAAGGGGTCAGCCATTAAAGCAAAAAAAAAAAATCTGGCAAAATGGGGCTTACTGCATCTCCATCATGAATGATACCAAGGCAAGTCATCACATAATTATGGATCTATAACGTCCACTTTCTCAAACAACTAACTGAATCATGAGGTACAGTGGTCCTAGGACATGCAGAAAATTGACTGATAGAAAAAAGTTTCGGCCCAGGCTAGCCTGCCCAGGGTCAAACTTTTTGCAGATGCACTAACTCCCTTTTTCACAGAGTATGGCTCATTTTGAAATAATAGAACAAATAGATACAGATAAAACTTCCCAGTTTGTGCAGCCTAATTTTGATTTAACCCTTTACTGCACAATGCCAACTTTCAATGACCCTGGGAAAGAATCCTTTTGAACACATTGTGGGAAAAGGAGAAAATGCTGGTAACCAGCATTTTCTCCTTTTCCCACAATATCTTCAATCCTATCAAAGAAAAGTTGCACCATTTGAGCCACAAGGAAATTCTTGTCTGCAAAATGTTTCCAATTAGGACAAGGCTAAAATTTGGCTGGTAAAGGGTTAACCTGTGTAGAACAGCATATTTAGTAATTCTCAGAGATGTACTGCAAGGTTTTAGCAGGCAGCAGTGAAACTGGCCCCAAAATGATGACACAATGAACCTTGCACTTTTAAAACAATCATGTATTATTGCCTTTCCTAAACAACAAATTTACGACTATTCAAATTCAAATCATCTGCAGACGAAAAATTCAGAATTGGTACAAATGAGCTTGAGCTCTCTCATAGGGTTGAAAACATCGTTGGAAAAAGAGAAAGCACATTTTCTGCTTTTCCCTCAATATTTTCAAATGCCTTCTTTTTCAGGGTCATGAAAACCTGTGATTATTTGGTAAAGGAATAAAAGACCCCAAGGAAAAAGACGTTCGAAAACATTCATGGAAAACTAGAAAAATGCTGATCACCACAATGCTTTCTAACCTTACAAAATAAACCTCAACATTTGAGCAAAACGTGTCTGTGAATGCTTGAAGAAGTAAGGATAAATTTTGCAACAGCTAACTGACATACATGTACATGTACATTTGTATTCCTGAGATTCACTAGTTAAAGGTTTTTGGCTCTTCAGTGGCTTGTCTAAGACCTATGCAGCCCCTGATCTCAGCATAGATTACAAACCCACCTTCTTAACCCTTTACCACACAATTCCGAGTTTTAACTGGCATTTTCTCCTTTTCCCACAATGCTCTCTACTCTTTTAGAGCCAAGTTCCATCCTCTGAGCAACAATTGTCGTCTGCAAATGGTTTCAATTTTGACAGTTCCATCCTTTGAGCAACAATTGTCATCTGCAAATGGTTTCAATTTTGACAAGTCATTATTTTGTTGTTTGGTAAAGGGTTATCCCCTGAAGACCTAATTTGGGACCAGTCCAAATTCAAAGCATTTGCAGATGACAGAATTAGCTTGATTCAAAAATTGAAATTTGTTTTGGAAAGGGTAGAAAACATTGTGGGAAAAAGAAGAAAATGCTGGTTACCAGCATATTCTCCTTTTACCACAATGTTTTCAAAAGCTCTCTTTCCAAGGGTCTTTAAAAGTCAGGACTGTGTGGTAAAAGAACAAATCTGAAAGCCTAATATCAGCCTCTTTTTCTGTCAGTGTAGATCAAGATCAAACTGTAGAGATTGTGCAGTCCAATGATGGACCCACAATGTCAACTATTTTGATGTGTTCAGGCCTCAAGAACCTTGAAATCGCTAAATCTTCGTTACAATTATGTAAACCTTTACTACAAAGTTCTATATATAGCCACCCTGAGAAAGATCAGTTTTGAAACATACGATAGTATGGAAAGGATATTTTTTTGTCTTTTTCCCACTACTATTTCTATCCTTCTGTATATAAATTAACTAAATTCTGATGGTGTTAGCCAAATCATCGATCAAGAATTTGAAATGAAACTCATATGAAAGTAGAAAATATTGTGGGAAAAGGAGAAAATGCTGGTAACCAGCATTTTCTCCTTTTCCCACAATGTTTTCAAAAGCTGTCAGTATCACAGGTGTGTAAAACATCAGGACTGTGTGATAAAGGATTGAAAAAAAAAAAAAATTTTCTTACTTCATTATGAAAGAGTGAAATGCTGTAAATATGAGTTACTGTAAAATTATAGTGAGCTCAGTTTTTCGCTACAATGGTCCTAAAAATACCTGTTTCATCATTACTCTACAACTCAAACACTACATAACAAATCTTTCAAGAGGGTTGAGGTCGTTGTATGATTCCTCTAGATTTCCAAAAGCCTCACTGTTTATGTCAAAATTTTGGTGTAGATTAACAGTATCTGTGAAGCTAGATACACCACTACTACTACTCACACTTGGTGACTGTTTTTGTGTTTGTACATGTGTTCCTTGATTCTGTTGCATGAATAATCCAGAATTGCTAAAACCAGCCATGGCTCCTGAATTAGGACTTGAAATGGGCATGTGACTCTGACCAATATTTGCACTTGCTATTGTTTGAGTGGTATTATATAGGTTTGATCTCCATGTATCTTTGTTGGTTTTATACATCAAGTCGGTGACTTCAAGAATAAATTTCCTCGTTTCCTCTACAAAAGCTTGTTTATCATGATCATTAAGATTTGATTGTTTGGCGTTTTTAGCTCTCAGTAAAAAAGCCTGAACCTTACATTTAATTTCCTGGGAAGGAATAACTTTTGCTAAACTGATAATCTCTAACAGTTTTTCTTTCAATGTGATTAAAGATTGATTTGCCCGAGTGAAATTTGCATGACTTGCAGAAAAACTGTCATGGGATGGATTCTGTACAGTTGACAATGAAACGGTATTGTTGGCGCTGACATTTTCTTGCCATGGAGCTGAATTGGTTAGATTTTGAAGCTGGTTTAATGGGTGCTGCTCTGCTGAGTTTCTGCTCTGTAAAGGAGAAGTGAACCTCGGATGGCCATCGTTTCCCTGTGACCCTGAAAGATTTAAAAAGTGTTTAGGTGGATGACCTTGAAAATTACCATTGCTTGGCTGCCCAAGTATTCCACTGTTTGATGAAAATACACATGCTGACTGTTGAGAATTTACAGTAGCTGATTGTCCTACTGTAGCAGTATACTGAAAGTGGTTGTTTTGGGTAAGGGAATCATTGCAGAGTGAGAAAGGCTGTCTAAATCCATGGTCAGGTATGACTTTTTGCCCTGGTGGATAATTCTGAAAGGATTGATGCTGTGACAAATTGGGCTGATTTACAGATAAAGGGCCAGGTTGGGTTGGAGGTAGGTAACACTGTTGATATGTAGACTGGATAATTGGGGCACTGTTCTGAATTTTATAGCCACTTCTAGGAATGTTCATTTCAGGCATGCCTGTATGGTGTGAATTACTGTTCTGTCTAGGCAACTGATAACTGCATCCTTGCTGATGCATTTGAATGGCAGATGTTGACTGTTGAACATTTGATGGCTGTCTTGGAAAAGTGGCAAGCGTGTTAGAAGGCTGAAATCCTTGCATATTCATGTTGCTTGTTCTTTCTGTATGGTGAGATTTATGGTGAGATTTAGTTGTATTACTAAATGGGAACCTTTCATTGTTCAAACCCAGCAAAGCTTGAGATGTTTTGTGCACATTATGTTGCCCCGTTGACACTGTTGTCATTGGTTTACTATGGAAGTTCTGATCAGTCAATATGCTATGTATAAATGGACTGTTTTGAACAGTATATGGTATCTTATCTCCTGCAGATACAATAAAATCCTGCCTTGCAAAATCAGTAACATTACAATTTGGAGGCCCAGTTTTTATAAGGCCGTCATATCCTGATCTTCTAGGGACTGGTACAGATCTTGGTGGGGCAATACTTTCTGTAGATACAGAATATTTGAGATAATTTTTGCCAGTAACACCCAACACTGATTTCTCTTGCAAACCACAATCAAGTAATTTCCTTTCAGCTTTCATATGAGTACTCTCTTTGCATATATGTTCTGTAAGTATCTCTTTCTTTGGTTCCATCACTTCACGTAAGTTTTGGTCTGTACTTTGTCCTGAGAAGAAACCCTTGACTACTTCACTGTTATGATTCGCATCATTAACTGAACTTTGTGCCTCTTGTTTCACAACAGGACATACCTGCACTTCATTTTTTGAATGACTTTCTGGCCCGGGATTATCTTTCTCTGATGTCATGTTACAGCTACTGTCTTCACTTTTCTCATTTACCTGTTCTGGACTAATGGCTGTTTCATTCTGTTGCAAATCAGAAAATGTCCACTCATTACCATCTAATGTCTGAAAAGTGTCCTGCTTGTCTGGAAAGATACTTTTAAACATATCATCTAAAGCAGAGGGACTATTGTCTATCATACTAGGATCATATTCTGCTAGTTTACTTATTACTGCTGATTCTTCTTCAGTGAACCCCTTCACATCTAGTTTATCAGCAAAATTATCTGGACTATTTGAAGTGGAGGGAATCTTTTCTGGTAATGGAGACACAATTGCAATGGGAGGAAGATCGATGTTATTTACTGGATTTTTATCTCCTTTAAGTTTTGTATCTGAGTTATTTGTTATTATTGTATCATTTTGACCTTTAAACTTGGCATCACAATTCTCATCTCCTGTTTCAGCCATCTGATTTATGTTACTAATGGTGGCTGCATTATTGTCTGTCTTAACTGCTATACCATTATTTGGAGCAGGCACCCCTAATTCCATACTAACTGATGTATCACTATCCTTCTTTACTGATTCTGTTTGTTCAAGTATCTTTTGTCTTTTACATGTGAGCTGAGATTCATCTTTATTTTCAAGCAATCTTTTACAAGATGAAATAATGTTAGAGTCCTTCTTGGGTTCTGCATCTTCTGTTTGTTTTCTCTCGATAGCCACCTTTTCATTATCACATGCATCCAAACCTCTTTCGTTACAAACATCAGGTTGAATTTCACTAACTGTACTTTTTTGCAATTCTACCTCATGACTAAGAAAAGTGCCAGACTTCTCTGTACTGGATATAGAGTTGGTTCCAGCCCATCTTGGAGTAATGGTTCCAGGCAATCTTTGGATACTACTGACAGGTGAAGCAGACACAGCGCTTGTAAACAGTTGTATCTCTTCAACATCACTATCATATTCCGAGTCATCCATGTCTGCATAGAGAATCAGATCTTACTCAAGTTATCTCACACAAATCAACCGTTGACATCCTATGTTCCTTTGACGACTAGTCCTTCTTCCTTGGATTTATCAGTTGTTCTCGAGCATTTTTTCCTAAAATAGAAAGATATGGATGTCTTATATCATTTATGACCATAACCTAGGAACATACATCCAAAATCTGAACTAGGAATATACATGCAAAATTTATAAGGCCAGACAAGTAGAGGCTAGACGAGGAAACATTTTGGCATCTGGATAAAAGTTTTCATTCACAGCAATTTCCCAATTGGCATTTAGGTTTACTAAAGCCTTCTGAGTTGCTGTTACAGTAAATTTCTTAAACTCTGTATCAGACAAAAAAAACTTTAGAACTGACCATATAAAAGGCAGTAGCATAAAATGTTGCTCAAATGACAGGATATGTCTATCCCTGGGCAGAAATCATATTGCGAAAAGAAGAAAATGCTTGATACCATTAGTTTCACCTTCTTCCACAAGGTTTGCATAAGTCTTCTTCCTCAATACCCAAGAATGTTTTGCAAAGGGTTCAATGAGGTACAGAACTGTAAGTGCACAGAGAGTACTGTATTTCTAAATATCTTTAAAGAGTTTTTTCTTTAACCCTTTACCAAACAATACCTTGACATGTGTTCACAACCCCATGGGAAAACAGTTTTTGAAAGCATTGTTAGGAAAGGAGAAAAAGCTGGTAACCAGCATTTTGTAAACAGCATTATCCCATTACCACACAATCCCGAGTTTTGACGCCCATGTAGGAGAAGGCTTTTGAAAACATTGTGGGAAAAGGAGAAAATGCTGGTAACCAGCATTTTCTCCTTTTCCCACAATGTTTTCTTCCCCATCCAAAACAAAAATTATACTTTCAGTTACATTTAATTTGTCGTCTGCAAATCCTTTCAATTTGGACCAGTCTAATTTTTTGTCGTTTGGTGAAGAGTTATCTCCATTTGATACAATTTTTTCAACCAATTCATGGCCAAATCCTTCATTTGAACCTCATTTGTCATCTGCAAATCTTTCAATTCCGACCAGTTTAACCCCTTTACCAAAAATCCAGAGTTTTAACGACCCTATAGAAGAAGGCTCATGAAAACATTGTGGGAAAAGGTGAAAATGCCGGTAAACAGCATTTTCTCCATTTCCAACAATGTTTCGACCCTATTAAAGACAAAAATTTTCATTTGAGCTACATTTGTTTTGTTGTCTGCAAATGCTTTCAATCTGGTTCAGTCTAAAATGTCGTCATTTGGTAAAGAGTTACAAATGTATCATCTGCTGAACTGTGTTTAACTCTGTACCAGACAACAAAATTTTAAGACTGTTCCAAATTCAAAGCATGAGCAGACGCCAAAATTAAAAAGACTCAAAAATTGAAATCTGTTTTGGGAAGGGTAGAAAACATTGGGAAAAGGAGAAAATGCTGGTTACCAGCATTTTCTCCTTTTCCCACAATGTTTTCAAAAGGCTACTTTCAGAAAGTTGTGAAAGCCAGGGATTGTTTGGTAAAGAGTTAAGTCTAACCTTATCAAGAATTTACTACAACAATTACCCACTTTCTTAAAATAGAAACAAACTTCATTATCAATGGTATCCTTTCAAAACCATTGTCATAGTGCAAGAATAAGTATCCACTTCCACATATGGTATTTATTGTGTTTTTACTCCTTAACCAAACAATCCAAAATCTTAACGAGCTGGGGGAAGAACACTTTTGAAAAACAAAATGAAAAAAGGAGAAAAGGCTGGTAACCATAAGTTTTTCCTTTACTCACAATATTTTCTACCTTTTCAAAGCCCATCATTTGAGTTCTATGTGATTTGTCCTCTGCAAGCACTTTCAAAATAGACAGATCTACTATTCTGTGGTAATGGATTTAGTCTTTACAACAAATTATGGGAAAAGGAGAAAAATGTTGGTAACTAGCATTTTCTCAAATTCTAATACAGCACTACCGGTATTCTTTTCTCAGAATGTTTTCTACCCATCCAGGGACAAATTTCAATTTGTTCAGCCACATTCATTTATCCTATTGTCTTTAAATGCTTTGAATTTAGTCCAGTCAAAATTTTTCTCGAGTTGTCAACAGTTCAGTTAGTTTTCCATTTAGACCTGTCCAAAATTTTGCTGTCTGGAGTGGACATTTTGAACGAGGTCTGCCGGTAATCAAAACAGTATTTGTTTGCTTATTTTCAACACTGCTTTCAACATTGTTTCAGTCATGCAGCAACCAATAGACCTGTCCATACTTTGTTTAACTCTTTACCACACAATCCCCACTTTTAACAACACAAAAAGAGAATGCTTTTCAAAACATTGTCGGAAAAGGAGAAAATGTTGGTAACCAGTATTTTCTCCTTTTCCCACACTATTTTCTATCCCATCAAAAACAGAGACCATAAACTGAACTATATTTGAATTTTTGTCTGCAATTCTTTCAATGTGGTCCTGCGCAACATGTTGGTGTTTGGTAAAGGGTAAAGTTTCTTTTACTTTACACAAAACTCTTTCCAAACCACTGCCTGCTTGCCCACACACATGAGTTGGACAAACAATGTATAAAGGAAAATACCATTTAAGTGGAAGGACCGGTGACAGGTAGACTAGGGTAATGAAAATCATCGCCCTGTTCTATATTAAGCAACCACGAAAGATAAACTGATAAAAAACAACCATTTTAAGCTCTGATCCCTTACACAAAGCTGATAAGAATCTTTTCATTTAGCATAATGCAAATATTTTTCTAAGTGATGTGTTGAACCAGGCAACAGTTGCTTTTGCTAACAAGCCTTGAAGGTAGATCAAGATCAGACTGTACATAATCTGCAGTTATGTTGACATTTCCTCTTTTTCCTACAATGTTTTCAAAACCCTTATTTTTCAGGGTTGTTAGTAAATATGACGATTGGTAAACAGTTAAGCCAAAAGGGAAAAGAGGCCCACAAAGGCCTTCACTGCTCTTCTAGCAGTTACTGACTAGTGTATCCATTATGTAAAAGAAACAGTATTACCATTACCAATGATGTTCATGGTTGAGATTTAGACCTTTCATAGAAAACAATTTATTCTATTTATTTCATGCTTCTAACCCCTTTTTTTGTTGGTACTTTCGTCAAAAACCTCTACAATTCTTTTCAGTAATTCCCTGTGGCGTACCCCACTCAACATAAGCATGCATTACAATATTACGTAAAGCGTGAGAAATGTAGGGTAAATGCGCATAAATTAGGTCATACATGTATTTCCCTCTGGTTGATTGGCATGCACTGTTTACCTAGGTAACTAGTGTGCAGGAACTACTTTTTCCACCTTCATTAAAGGTTAGAAAATATGAAATTGGTATTTTTCACTGATCATAACAATATCAAACCATAATTCACCATTATTTCAGAATAAACTACCAAAAAGCATGAAATAATTGTACATGATCATACATTGTTTCTTTTAGCCATCAGTTCTACTTTTAAGGCAAAATCTCTTTTGTTGGCTTTTGACTCTTTGCCACACAGTCCTAAGTTTAAACAACCCTGAGAAAGAAGGCTTTTAAAAACGTATTGGGAAAAGGAGAAAATGCTGGTAGCAAATGCTTTTTATCCTGACAAAGACAAATTTCATTATTGATATCGGAGTCACATTTAAATCGTCATATGTAAACGCTTTCAATTCTGGAAAGTGTATGTTTTTTTCATGTGGAAAAGAGTTAAACAGCCAACCCTCATTTCACAATGGCATTTTTTGGATTTCGTGTATACCTAAAGGCCTAGTAAAAGCCAAAATATAAAAGCAGGTGTCATGATACCGGTACATTTAAACTTAAATCATACCGTTTAAAAGTATGGAAAATATTGTGGAGATGACAGTCTGTTATAGTGTGGTCAGGCCATATGTTAGTCACTGGCAGAAAAAAGAATTTTAAAATCAGTCAAAAAGTAAACAAAAGACACAGCTACATGGCAGGTTTTAACCTAGTTTTGAAATTAATTTCTCTGTCAGCGACTTACACTTGGACCAACCGTACAATGACAGATTGTCATCTTCACAATTATTTCCATACTTTGAAATGGCATGATATAAATTCAAATGCATTTAAAGACCCGCTTTGTTTACATTTGGCCTTAATTGTCACTTTAAGTAAAACAGAATTGAAACATCCCTCTCCTGTTCCCCCTCTTCGAGGTACTAGGATTTTTTTTTTCCCAAACATTTGATGTTATGTTCCAGCATATGAACATTATAGACTCATAATAAAAAAGGGTGGAAAAAGACAAAAAAAGATAAAATTTTTGGACGAGGTGCAGCCCAAAAGGGTAGCAAGATAAAATTTTAAGGCAAATTTAAACAATAGCATTGTATGTGGGTGCCAACAAACGGCTGCAGTTCCTTTCAGTGAAAATTCTAAGCTGAAAAAGGGGCATAAACAGTTACCAGCATTATCTCCTTTATCCCACAATGTTTTCAAAGGCTTTCCTTCTCAAGGTCATTAAAACTCAAGATGGTGTGGTAAAGAGTTAAACAGTAACTGATTAGTATGGGGTTACCAGCCCAAAAAAGACCATGAAATCTGTGAACTTTTTGTACTAGCATAAGTACACACTGTTTAACCCAGTACCTGGTAATCCGAAGTTAAAACTATCTTAACTCTTTACCAAAGGACATAATTGTAGACTTGTCTAAATTCAAAGCATTTGCAGACGACATAATAAATATGGCTCAAAAATTGAAAATTGTTTTGGGAAGGGTAGAAAACATTGTCGGAAAAGGAGAAAATGCTGGTTACCAGGCTTCTTTCTCAGGGTTGTTAAAAGTCGGGATTTTGTGGTAAAGAGTTAAAGAAAGAAGCTTTTAAAATCATTGTGGGGAAAGGAGATAATGTGGGTGACCACCGTTTTCTCCTTTTCCCACAACGTTTTCTACCCTCACAAAATCAAATGTTTTTTTCAATATGGTCAAGTCTAACATTTTGTCTTGCAGTAAGTAGTAAACCCATCACCAGGCAACAAAAATTTAGACATGCCCAAATTGAAAGCTTTTGCGGACGACAAAACCGGTGTGCATCAAATATAGAATTCCCCTTTGGTGGGCCAGAAAACATGATGGGAAAAGGAGAAAATGCTGGTTACAAGCATTTTCTCCTTTTCACAGAATGTTTTTAACAGCCTTCTCTTTCAGGGTGATTCAAACTCCGGACTGCATTTTAAAGGGTTAACTCACTATATCGTGAAATACTAAACTCCTTACCAAACAAAATAATTTTGGACTCAACCAAGTTCAATGCACTTGCAGACAACAAATTAAATGTATCTGAAATAGTCAATTCTATATTTGAAAGGGTATGAAACATTGTCGGAAAAGAAGAAAATGCTGGTCACCAGCATTTTCTTCTTTTCCCACACTGTTTTCAAAAGCCCTCTTTCACAGGGTCGCTAAAACCCAGGATTGATTTTTTGGTAAAGGGTTAACAGAACACAATAGGAAGAACATCCTTCTAAGATAAGATAAGCAGGTAAGAAAGACCCGAGTTAAAATCAGAAAGTGTCTGCTCATTTCTTCAGACACAATGTTGCTAAATATGGGCTGCAACAAGACGCAAACTCGTGGTGTCTACAGGAACCTATGGTTATCCTTTTTACTGAGCCTTGACTCTTGACCCCCAAGTTTTAACAACTCCTTAGAAAGAAAACTTTTGAAAACATTGTAAGATAAGGAGAAAACACTGGTTGCCAGCATTTTCTCCTTGTCCCACAATTTTTTTTTTACCTTTCAAAAAACAAAGCCTATCATTTGAGCCACATTTGATTTGTTGTCTACGAACACTTTCAATCTAGACTAGACTAAAATCTTTACTTTTGTGGTCTACTAAAGAGTCAAAAGTGCATTTCACAACTGAAGCTGTCTTTATGGCCAGATCAAAATTAGACTGCACAACAAGCAGCCTGATCTTTTACCTATGCTGTCAAGATTGCTGAGATATTCTAGCAACAGTAACCTTCAGATAACCCTTTTTACGAAGGTCTTATTTCTAGAATGAAAATGTCAGTTTGGTTTTATTCCGTGGCCAAAGGATAATATCAGTTGACAGTATCAGGGACAAGTTACAGAAAAACTTTGACACATCAGAATTTATACTAAATGTCAGTTTTTTCCTCTTTTTAATGGATAAAGTATATTTATAAACAACTTGATATAAATATGGGCTATAATCTAATTCCTACATACATGTATATCTAACACAGTTTTGCACTTCTTGACAAACAGAAAGATTTCTACAGCTGAGCAAAAAGTAAAAGAAAGGGTACATAAGGGCCAGAGATATTGGGCCAAAGAAAAGTGTGTAGCGTATTTTAACGCTTTACCAAACAACAAAATTTTAGACTGGTCCAACTTGAAAGCATTTGCAGATGGCAGATGTGACTCAAAAACTGAAATTTGTTTTGGGAAAGGTTGAAAACGTGGGATTTGGAGAAAATGCTGGTTACCAGCATTTTCTCCTTTTCCCACAATGTTTTCAAAAGGGTATTGTATGTTAAAGGGTTAACCCTTCCCAAAAACAGCAAATTAAGGAGTCTACCAAATTTAAAGCATCTGCAGACAACAAATTTGAATTTAGTTCAAATGAACTGGAGTACTCTATTAGGGTAGAAACCATGGCTGGAAAAGGAGAAACTGTTTTTTGCATGCAATTTCTCCTTTTACCAAATTTTTTTCAAAAGTTATCTGTCTAAAAGTTGTTAAAACAAAGGCTTGCTTGGAAGGGATTAATTCTTAACTCTGCAACAAAATTTTAAATTCATCCATGTTGAAAGCATTGTAATTTTTAAACCAATAGTGATTTAAATAAGATCCGTGTCTTTTAAAGTGTATAAAACATATGGGAAAATGGAGAAAATACCAGATACAAGCACATTCCCAAAATGTTCCTAAAAACCTTCCTCCTACAGATGATAAAAAAATGACAGATACCAACTGATAAAGGGTTTTCTTTCACGATATCTTTCTCATTTCTTTTCATTAAAGCAAACAGACAGGATAAATTTTAGTAACATTGCTTTTTTGACTAATACATGTATTACTTTCAAATATTATGAAAATGATTTATTTTCTTGCTAGTTTATGATAATCATAAGAATCCAATTGAGGATATAAGACTTGTGTAAGAGTGTTCCAGATACATGTACTGCATTAGCAGGAAATTTGTAAGACAATTAAATATCAAAGAGGACAAAATCGCTTCAAGACAGTTCTTAGTCTTCGGGTAAGAACAGTTTCTTCTTTTAGCACATTATGCCTATTATAAAGACAACTTTACTGATCCTTTACAAAACAATCCCAAGTTTTAACGGCCTTGAGAAATGAGGCCTTTTGTAAACATTGTGTGAAAAGGAGAATATGCTGGTTCATTTTCTCTCTTTCCCACTATGTCTTCTACCCTTTCAAACACAAATACCAACCAAACCCTCATTTGAGTTATATTTATCATTTTGAATGCAGGTTACCAGCATGTTTTTTCTTTTCCCACAATGTTTTTAAAAGTCTACTGTTCTTCCTCAAGGTCATTTAATCACGATATTGTGTGGTAAATGGTTAACCTGCTCGTCAGTGGTGAAATGGACGGTAGATCTAGAGATAAATTATCAAAATTCATGTTGAATACAAATTTCGTTCAAGTTTTTATTACTCTTGATGCAATTTATCTTTTTCTGATTGACTGATTGTTGATTAATTTTATGAATGGTTTTATCGTCACGTTCAACATTATTTCAGTCATTTCATGGCAAAAGCTCATATATCCACATATTTCCTGAGTTTCACTAGTACTAGGCTAGGGCTCAAAAATTTCTTGCCCAAGGATACTCCAATAAAAAACCCAGTAGACACAGTGATGCTCAAACCTGGGGCCTCAAGGTCACAAGTTCATCACTTTACCACTGAGCCACGCAGAACCCTTACTTTTTTCTGATATAAACATATCTAGCAATTTTGAAAAACAAACGTTTGTTACTAATTGGATTTATTGAGCATGCAAATTCAATTTCATTTTTGGGAAAATAGCACCCTCTGATCGGCATTTTATAGGAGAAGTATGACTCCTCATTAATGAAATACAGTACATTTTAGTTTCTTTTTCAATGCATGCCTTAATAATTGAGATAGCTGATAAATCATTTAATTTAAAGGTAAAAAGTTACCTTTTTAAAATATTTTGGTGCTTTTTTTGAAGATGATGCCAGTATGTTCATTTTCATCCATTGGACTAATCTCCAAATCATAGGTACACTACACTGGTAGTCCAGATAACTGTCCCCAAAGGCGATGTTACTTTTTGACTGTTCGCGTACACATTGGAGCCGCAAGTATGAGTTTAAATACTTAAAAACGGCTTCGGAGAGCTCATTTTTCCACCTCTATATTGCCTTATTTTCGTTTTCGTCCGGAGGGCTTCGCCCCCCTGGTCCCCCCCCATAAGAGGCTCTGCCCCCTTAACCCTCGTTGGGGGAGGACCCCCAAACCCCCCTTCCAATGTGCGTACTGTCATTTAGGCTCCAGCTACGCCACTGGAGACCATCAAGACAAAAACGGTTGAAATCTCCGCACAGATTTTGTGCGCAAGTTTGAATTCTCGTAATTCCACAAATAGAGCACAAAATAGGATTTAAACATACCTGTTGCTTGCGTATTCAAAAATCCTTCATTTGAAATACAAATATTTTCAATTTAAACGCTTAACATAAAAAAAAACCAGTTCATTTCATCTGTTACTCGGTTAAATTACGTTCCCGAAAACACACAAATGGCCGCCACTCACAACAGATTTCGCCAGTTTTTTTTCTAAGATTTACATGTTATAAACAACTTCTACATGCTCTTAGGTAATGAAAGGTTTAATAATTTGTCTTCGGTCATGTTTGTTACTAAAAGTTAATTGCATTTCCCTGCAATACAGATAAAATCGACAAAACATAAAGTCATTATTGTGATCTGTCTTTGCTACCAGAAAATTTACAATGGACTTGAGACAGTACAGTGCACAATGAATGTCCAAATAAGAAAAAATCACCATAGTGTCTCATCGAGACTAACTACACTGGATAACACTTTTTGCAAGCCTGTTTCTTCTTTCCCTTAAAAACACGGCTGAATGTGCATTTGCTTCCAAAAAGAATGACTTGTGGAATCCACTCTATGTCAAAACAATGCAATTAATTTGATGTCTCAGCTCTGGGACTAGGGCACTTAAAAACACTGGGTTAAAGAAGCATGTATTACAAATTTCCAATACTTTTAAAGCGCCTGTAGAGTAATTTGTAATAAATGAATGCTCCTGTGCTTACTTAAAATTAGCATCTGAGTCAAAAACGTATAAATCTTTATTTCTTTTTGTTTTCTTTCCGATTAAAATCCTTGTTGTCTTTTTGTTTCCTTTCCGACACTAAGATAACCATCTTTGGACAATCTGAAACATTAGTCTAGTCCTTTTTCCTTTCACATAAGTTTTGGGTTTTAAATTCATCGTGAATGAAATCTACGATAGTCTTGTACATAGTCTTAGAAGAAAAAAAGAGTTACAAATCGACGAACACCGAAAACAGTTAATAGTTTTACACACGGATCTGTATCGTCACGCAATGCCTGTCAAAAAATGTGTAAACACCCGTGCATTTGTAATCAGCTGTGTAATTGAACGATTTCTTTGTTGAAATGACAAAAATCGAGATGTAAGCGAATACTTACCTGTTGAACATACATTCCTTGAAACGTTTGTCTCTACATTCAGATTATTAAGAGATTCCTTGTTTCATTTTCGACATATTGAACCTTGACTCCGTGTAATGTACACTCTAGTCTTGGGTTGTATCGAGAAATCTCCCAATATCGCGAAGGGAAATAACCCATAATGTGACAAATTAACTCCCTTCCATGACCCCCCCACCCCCCCCCCCCCCCCCCACACACACACACACTTCCTTGCTTTCGGATTAAACTCTTAGTCTTTTAGGTGCGGCTCAATTTGCTTATGCAAACAGTGTAGGTCGAGACTCAGACTGCTCAGAACATGTAGTCTGATCTTGGATTTCCGCTATTTAAGATTACTGGTTTTTTCCTGCTGAAAAAGACTTTTGATATTCCAATATTTGCGCAAAATTAGTATTTTAAAGTCTAAAATAACTATTGGCCGGAACAGGGATCTTATGTACACCTGTGTAAATACGATCCCTGGCCGGAAGTAGGCTATTTATTCACTACAATCCGATCTTAATATTTTACCAAATAATCCCGTCCTTATACAGCCTTTGCGATAAACCTTCTCCAGAAAATTGTGGGAAAAGAAAAAAGTACTGGTGACCAGAATGTTCTTCTGTCTCCACAGTCTTTTTCAAAAGACAAATCTCATCGTTTGAACTAAAATTCATTTTTCGTCTGCAAATGCCAGCTCGAACATGGTAGGAAATTTGCTTATATTCAAACCCTTACCTCACAATCCCAATTCTTAACGACAATGAGTAAAGAAAGGTTTGGAAAACATTGTAGGAAAAGGAGAAAATGCTGGTAACCAGCATTTTCTCCTTTTCCCACAATGTGAAGTCTACCTTACCAAAGACAAATTTTATCATTTGAGCCTAATTTAAATTGTTGTCTAACATTTTGGACAAGTCTTCATTTTTGTCATGTAGAAAAGAGTTCGCCCTTTGGCTGCTAAGCGCGACCCGCTGACCTTTTGCGGACAGTGTAGATCAAGATCAGACTGCACAGAACGTGCAGTCTGATCTTTGATCTACACTGTCCGATAAGTAGGTATTATTCCCAACAACATAACTTTGAAACAGCAATATTTGGGTTATTAATATCGAATTGAAAATTTAATTTTAGATATTTAGCAGGATAAGGGTTAAATAACACTTATTCCCTTGAAAACGTGACTTTACAAGCATTTCAATAACAGGCACAACTTCAATTAACATACAGTGAGAACATATACAATCAGACTGCACAGGTATCGCAAACAAACACACTGCCAGATACATTTTAAGATATTGTGGCAAAAATTTTTCGAAAAAGCTTTTTTTGTTAACAGAATGTCTTTTTCATTCTAACCCTTAATAATCCCGTGTTAAAATGACGGCTTTTTGAAAACACTGTGGGAAAAGGGGAAAATGCTGGAAATCAGTATTTTCTGCTTTTCCCTGTTTTCTACCCTTTCGAAGTCAAATCCAAACATCCGAGTTAGATTCAATTGCTTGTGCGCAAATGTTTTCAATTAGTACAAGGCAATGTTTTTTGTCGTGTTATTATGGGTGGAGTTGAACACAACCAAATACATCATAGTATTGATTGATTAATTGATTGTATGATGTTTAAAGCCGTTTTCAACCGATTATTTAAGATCTATTGCGGCGGCCAGCGCACCTATCCATGCTTTCCTGGAGTTTCTTTTACCAGTACTTCGCACAATACTAATATACTTACCAAGCCACTGGCTGCTTTCCCACTTAACCATCGTCGAAACAATGGACTGCGGTTAGAGAGGAATGAATCCCGTCGCAATGATTATCCTGTTACAGTGACTATCATCAAGCCTTGGAAAGAAATTGGTCCAGCTAGGGATCGAACCAGCGTTCTCCTCTTCTCAAGGCCTCTACGCTACCGACTGAGCCACTGGGGCTTGGCCTAAATACATAGTAACTTTCATCCTTCAAGCACTTTCCTTGTTTTGGAAAATCTATTCCTTTGTCTCGCTTAATGTGTTAATCGTCTTTCATTTCAATCTAAATTTTTCTGTGTACTTTGACAAAGTTAGAAACATATTGAACAACTTGACTCGTTCACGCCAATGGCGACTCATAGAGGGACGGCTTGTGAAAACATTGTAGGGAAAAGAGAAAATGCTGGTAACCAGCATTTTCTCTTTTCGCCAAAATGTTGAAGTTAAAAAAGATTTTTTATCAGGATTATTAAAACGGTACAGTTCAGAAAGCAACTTTTCCTGGGGTCAAAAAAAAGTTTGTTTGGTAAAGGGTTAACAAATCGAGCTGCTTAAACTTGAGACGGTTGTAATTAGGGTCTACATCAGGTGTGAAAATATTCGATTTCACCTTGCCTGTTGCTATGGTAATAAGTTCGATGCCGACACCATGGAAACCTGTCGATAAGGGCGATTTCAATTTCATCTAATGTTAATTATTGGGACAGTGACCATAAAGAAGTACACGATGATCTTTTCTGAAATTTGAATTTATTTACTGAAACAGTCCGTGATGATACAACCCGATAATACATGTTGTAAGAAGAAAGGTGGACAAAGTTAGCAACATCAGGAATGCCAAACATGGTTCGCTTTCTCTTTCAGAAATTTGAAAAGCTTGCGATTAGGACTGTGCAAAAAAGTGAGTAGTAAGCATATTTTGTTTTCTTTTTTTTTGTGTGAGATAATGGCAGAAAACATTTTTAGGATTTAGAGAAACGGGTATTTAATTGGTTAAAACGTCTGATTTTTATACACCGATAACTAGTGTAATGTATTAACGGAAATTTGCTCCTTTTCTATTAATATTTTCTGAAGCCAGCAACTGTAGGAAAATAAAATATGTAAGTAGGGTAATTTTGAGACAGCAGTTTTATCCTGAAGTCTTATCATTTTGGGACTGGGAGTTAAATCTTATCAATTTGAGACTAAGAAATCTTACTTCTGTGGAGCTGCATTTGTTAAATCGTATCATTTTGGAGCTGGGGTGAAATATTCATCGATTTTAGATAAACACTAATAATATTGCACTGTGAATTACTTAAGTATTCTTATGAAATATACATTTAAACTTATTTACACTATTCGTTGTTTTATAACAAAGCATTCTTTTATCACTATTGTCTATTTCAGAGTTGTCCTTTTCACTTTTATTTTCAAGTTTAATCAATGCACCAACAGCAGCCTTTAAAATCAATTGATCTGTTTGTATTTCGTTTTACAATTGTTTGACATGTTCTAATTTTTTACTAATTTCCCTTTGTTTAATTACAGCTGTATTCAATAATTCCAATAGGACAGAGACAAACATGATTCTGAACACTTTAAAAACCGATTTAGTTGTGTTACTATGACAAATCACTCAATCAAATTGTATGTAGATATCATATTTGTATTATGGGACGGAAGTCTAAATTAAGAAATGTTATACATGTATCTTGTAGTCCTAAAATGAGATTGTGATCTTTTTTAAACAGCGGATGTTATCATGACCTGGCTCGTTAACAGTCTTTATCCGGCATTATTTCATTAAATTTGAGCGCGAAGCTTTAGCATTTGGCTCTGGTAAACGCACAAAGCAATTAGTGTACCAGTAGCTTCAAATTTCTATGCTTCCATTGTGTTTTGTTATGGAATGAAAACATGAAAAAAAAATGTTAAAGAAATAAATTGTAATGCTTCTTTATTCAACATACCAGCGGTATAATAAAAACACATGTCTCATCTGTATTCAAATGGAAGCGCTTAACCATCTGCGACTTCACTAATGTATACGGTGTCGCTTGAACCGATACGAATATTGCGCTATCGTTAGAGTACATTTTCGTTTTTTACTCCACCTTTAATATATTTCGTTATATTTTTGTAGTCAGCACACATATTCAAGTTTCCTGGTTCAAATACATGTACATCACTTATTCTCTTCAAGTTACCAATCGCATTTTCTCGCGAATTATACATTCGCACATGATTTATATATTTGGGTCGAGTCATGGTTGAAAAATGGGTTACTTGGAGAGGCTGAAATTTATGGAAAAGGGAGAAATCGTTCTGTTTAAAAATTTTACATCATAGCGTAATATTTTCTGCATTTCATTTTTTTTTTATTTGAAATTGTTGTATGCTAACTCTTTCAGTTTGGAAGAGTATGAAATATACTGTTTGTTACAAGGTTAACCTTTCGCTTGCTGATCCCAGAATATTCATGCAATTGGCAAGCAGCATAGAAAAAGATTACTCTGCACTAACATGCAATCTGTAAGGTTTCTATCACTCAAATTTTTTCAGAACTTTACCTTTCATGCTAATGAAGAAACCTGCTTGTATTCACTGACATTATCTTTGCATTTAAAAAGATATGATTGTTTTTGTGGCGGGCGGGGTGGAAGTTATGTTTTCAAAGTAAGTTTATTACTGTACATACTTTTTATGCTGTATGTCTCTGTCGATGCCAATTAAGCACACGATACGTTAATTTTACTCTTTAAGAAATGACAATGTTTTTTTTTCTGTACCAAGTTTAAAGCCATTGCAAAAAGACAAATTGAATGTAACTTAAATGACTATTTCTGTCTTTGATAGGTTAGGAAACATTGTGAGAAAAGGAGAAAATACTGGCTGACAACATGTTGTCCTTTTCTCACGATGTTTTTGAAAGCCTTCTCTTTCAGGGTCATTAACACTTCGATTTAAGTGGTAAAGGGTTAAAAAGCCAGTGGAGCGATACAGGGCCATCATGGCCCTCTTGTTTGAATATCCAACCATAGAAATCTAAGTATCTTCTTTTAGCTTTTTTTTCTAGTAGTGATACTACTGATTAGCCCTTTTTTGCTGGGCGTGACTCATGGTACTTAATCGGCCAGTTTAGGTCAAGATCGGTCTGCACAGCATGTGCAGTGTGATGTTGGGTCTATACTTTCTGAAAAGGAGATAATTCTTCCTATATGATAAGTTTAAAAAATTAAACTTTCCTTTTTCGTGTGTGATTAGTTGGCTGGAATGTTTCTTGAAGTTATTAGGCAGATTATGGGAAAACTTATTCACCTCATGACATTGTTTCATACTAGTCTTTTCTGAATGTATTCAGAGAATTTTAATTTATTTGGTTTCAAGTTGGCTGCCTTTTCAAGGGTGGAATTTTTGTTTTTAACCTCATGACAATGGTTTATACAAGCCCATTCTGAAAGCATTCAGAGAATTTCAATTTTATGAGGTTTCAAGATAGCTGCCTTTGCAAAGGTAAAATTTTTGTTACAAAAGAGATAACTGCTGCTGAGTGAGTTTTATCTTTTTAGCATAAAGATTGTTTAGGCCATTTCTAAAGATTGAAAACTTGATGAGCTCCAATGACTATTATACTTTAAAACCATTCTATCTATATAAACTACATTTCATAGTAAATTAGATTGTGAGAAATAACAGTTCTGATAAACCATTGAGCTACTTAGTTTGACGTACAGTACCTTTGCTAAAAGTGTAGATCGGGATCAGACTGCATAAAACTTGCAGTCTGATTCTGGGTCTGCACTATCTAATACAGGAAATCAATGGAAAGAATATTGTTATAAAAGAGTGAATTGCTGCTGAGTGATTTTTCTTTATTTAGTATAATCCTTTATAATCTTTGTTAAAAAATGTTTTTTTTTTTTAATAAATGAGCTGTATTAACTGTCATACTTCAAAATCATTGTATCTATGTAAACAAGAGTTTATATTACAATAGATTATGAGTAATAGCACTACAGATCAAACCTTGTGCTACTTAGCAAAAGTCGTAATTTTTAGCAAATAGTGCTGATCAGGATCAGATTGCGAAGAAATTGCAGCCTGGTCCTGGATCTGCACTATCTATTATCTAATATTGAGATATTTCTCACCAGTTAATATCATGAACCTGTAATGTTTTTTTTTTCTGTTTGGAATGTTTCCTTTAACAAATTTAACAGATGAAAAGTTTAACATTTCACCTCATGACATTGTCTCATAACTATTTTTTTTAAACATTCAGAAAAATAACACTCAGTTCATTTTTATTAAGAACGTTTTTATGATAAAGGAGGAAGTGCTACTGAGTTTTTTTTTTTATTTCCCTTGCATAAACCTTGTTTACATAAGGCTATTTAGTTAAATTGATGAACTTCATGATTCTAGAAACAATATACAATGGAAATTAGGACCTTTAGCGGACAGTGTAGATCAGGATTAGACTGCACAGAACGCGCTGTCTGATCATGGATCTGCACTGTGCGATAAGGAGATATTATTCCTTAAAACAAAACTTCGAAACATCAATGTCTGGACTGATTATTGAACTGAAAACTCTATTTTAGTAATCTGACAGGATGAGGGTTAACACATATGATTGTCTGCATGTGATGACTGTAAAGGGTCAAGGGACCTATACATGTTATATCTGTATATATATATGTATTTTGGGCCAGAGGCCTATAATATGAATAAAATGTTGAGTGTTGTTGATCTTAGTCTACACTACCAGCTTGTCATTTTTAGACATTTTTTTTTTTTTTTCAATACAAAAAATAATGTTAAATAGGTTGATATTCTAAAAGCGATTGGAAGTTGAATAATATTCAGTCGTACAAGGGTCAATATAATGTGATTGTCCTTTTTGTTCTATTTCTTCTATCAAAAGAGAACTCCATCTGGTAATTTGGTAATAGGCTACTGGTTGACCGACCCCACCATGGCGTGGTATGCGACATTTTCGACCCTTTGTCTGACTCCCTATAAAATCCCACGTCCCTGATAACGTCTCACAAAACGATTCAGATAAAGTTAGAACTCATCAAGTTAGAACTCATCACGTAAAATGGCAGAATGATTTATTGCTCGATTTTTGGAGATGACAACTGACATTTGGGAATCAAATAGGGTAGCAAAGGGGCACCTATTTTAGCAAAATTCAAGGTGGAATTGACAATTTATCACAGAAAAAAAATCATACAAGAAAAAGACTATGTTACCACGGAGAGTGATTGTCTACAAACGGAGATGTTAGTGCATTGAGAAACAGTTGCAGACTAGGAATTTCGTAACAGAACGTTGGAGAAAGACAATATAACTTTACTGAATAGTCAAAGGGAAATACACCGTCAAGGCGTGAAGTTTAAAAGGGAAAACTAAGCTTTCAATAAAGCCATTGTAGAGGCGATAAAAGGGCTTGATCAGGCTTAGGAGACTGCTAAGCAAATGAAGAAAAGGGCACAGTATTATAAAACAGAGTATAGTGCTTTAAATAACTCAGTCTTTAGAAGTAATACAGACCGATTTACATAATACTTCTAGGCATGGCAGCTCTTCTACACAAGCTAAAACTTCAAATAGGCAAGCTGGTTCTTCTAACCTCGACCATACCTTTCACTGCTGACTCGAACTGTTTCCCAGTAAGCTTAGGTACTATCAGTAGCATAATTTATAACCCCAAAAAAGAATGAATTTGATTTATATCCTTCATCGGTGAAAGGAATACGTCACCTTTTAAAGATGCATTGGACAAGGATTAAGAAGCACACCCAGGCACTTTAAATCGTTCAGGAGAATCAAATCATTATTATTAATAAAAGCACTTAATAACTATAGAAGGTGGTGACAGCATTTTCAGCTGGCAAGCAGGTTTTAACAGTGGACCGTTCTTTTAAAAAATTATTCATGTGGCTGTTGACAACGTTTTTTTTTTAAGATTGATAGGCTTATTTCATGACTACTTGCCATAGAATTGTGTATCCAAGCGTTTTGCATGCTGTTTAAAGTGGTTTGGGATGTAATTGGGTATTTTGGGGTGATTCTCGCCATGTAAACCAGGCCATGTCAAAGAGGCCTATTTCAAATCTAGAGCTAACTCTTCAAGTTGACTTGTTTACAAAAGGGACCAGGAGAGGTCATCACCAATATTTTCAAATAGTTTATTGGCTTTTAATTTCAATATATTTTGGTACATGCAATCAAACAAGTGAGACAATCAATGCATGAGGAAAACAAAAAACACTGCGTAGAAACCTCTCGTGCATTACATGACAGTGACATGACCTTCCCGAGTTTTCAAGTCGCGTGAACTTTTCCCGCGGTGTTCGGTTTTTTTTTTGCTTAGATATGTTTATTAAACCATGACGAAACAGACTGTGTATCAAAACAATTTCGCAAAGAAAATGGATTTAGACAGCAATTTCTGAGGCAGTCTGCCTTTTAAACTCACCACTGTTGAAGAATGAAGATGTCTGATGACCTCTCCAATGAGATTTATTTCTGAAGTTTAGCGTATTTGTAAATGGCGTGCACACTTTTTCAATCCGCACACTACTTTCACATATCAAATAAAACAGATGCATCTGTTAATTGATCTATAGAGGAGAACCTGTTTTCCTTGAAACAGAGGAGTGATTCGTCGTCACAGGGTTTTGACGTTTCACGCCAAAAGGTGAGCCCTGAAGGGTCATCACATTCCAAAATTTGTTTAAGATGCATAAAACCAATCCTCACCGTCTATTTATTAAAAATGCTTTAAATTGATAAAGACAACCTCTATTTCTTTAAGCCTATAAAGGACACTCAAAATATGCTCGCTCAAGACAGGTGCTTGCTTAATACAGGTACATCTCAACATAATTGCCTTCTCTGGGAACTCAATATATATATATATGAAAGCTGCTATAACTGTACATATGAATCATATGCTGCCATAATGTCTAAGGTGCCTTTCTGGAACAAACAGTGCGGTGAATGCATGTTACGTTTTGTCACAAAAAGTGAATGGCAAGTCAAGCCATTTACTCGCTCAATGGTTGCGTTTGAAAATACTGCAGCAAACGGTAAAATGGACCATTTTCTGAAATTTTTAACATGTCTATAGGAAAGCAGAGTTTCAACATTGAAAAGATGAATCAACGCGTCGTGAAACAGAAGTGATGTGATCAAGGATGACTGATGCACGGGTTACCAAATGCAGAAAAGCGTTCGCAGTCATTTCCAGCATTGATACATTACAAATGCGTACATTGCACATAAATACAACGGCAAAGATATTGATTGTATGGTGACAAAGAGATTGACGGTATGGTGTTAAACGCCATTATTTTCAGTTATTTCGCTGCGGCCAGTGTACATATCTATGCTTTCCTGGAGTTTCTTTTACCAGTACTTGGTGACAAAGAGACTCTTAATCGATTTACTTAAAAAAAGACAAAAGGAGGTATTAGTGAGTAAGTAGTGAATAGCTTGAAGGATTCAAGAGTGTAAATAGCGAAGAATCAGAAAGACAAGCGTTATAATTTTATAAATTAAAGATGTACCCATTATATAGTTTATTTTGTATTACAAATGAATTAAATGAATTACATTGTAACGATATATACGTATAAATGAGACTAAAAGGTGGTTTAGCATCTTATGCAAAGAGTATACATGTAGTACTTTTCCCTGCCTTTATTTAAATTTGTATCAGTGTTACAGCCATTTATATTATTCAACCAGTCCATATTTTCTTCTTCACTATTCACTATCGTCGAATGTTGCCACTGTTGGTGGATCAAAGTCCTCGAGGATGGAATCCGAGAGATACTCGCGTTTGTTGATGGCATATTTCCAAGCTCCGTCTCTAGCAAAATCCTCCACGTCCATTACATCTTTAGCCGTTTTTTGCATAGCCTTGTAAAAGGGATCTTGTTGCATGGCAACAAACCACGTTATCCTGTTTGTCAAAACTTGCACCAGTGATTTACGATAAGTTAATTCTTATATCTTCGTGCGCCTGATGACAAGTCTCTGTTTCATCTTGTCTAAGTTTTGATACTGTCTCTACGAATTCCTCACGGCAAACCTCAAATAGCCTTTGTATGAGACTATCCGAAGGACCGTATTTTGACATTTCGCCTCTGCTGTCTGAGCCATCTGTTCCCTAAAGATAGGTGCTGATCCATGTCTTAGGATTGTTCCATATCAAAATCATGATCTTGGATCCCTACGTATAAAGTATTTATCGCATATATATATCACATGTGTTCATGTTGATGGTCTCTGCGAAACTGACGAGGAGGCGGGGCAGTCAATATGATTTTGTACCCCTAAAATCCAGATTTGTTTATAAATGAGCCTTGTTGCCTCAGGTGGAACGAAGACATTTCCCTGTCTAATTGTTATCACGTTTTGGTACATTTGTTGTAGGTAGGAATCATTTTCTTGTTTTCTCTTTTGAGGCTACGCTTTTGCAGTATCCTCGAAAATGACACCTTGACTCTGCAGGTCACTCTTGGCTTATTTGACAGTCCTCTCCACGGGGGTTACCTGCCTCAATGGTAATCAAGTCGCTCTTTGGAACCATCGGTTTGTTTTCTTCGATCGGTATGATTCCAGCATTTGTGTGTGTGTGTGTGTGTGTTCGAAATTTTTTCGAAATGCCTCTCCCGTTTCGCAGGATCAGATACATAGGTGTTCATGCTCACTTTGATAATGGTAAAATGACCACTGGCCCATAATAAATGACAGACAATAACGACATCCAACAAGCGGTTTATATATATATATATAGGAGTTGATTCACAGAGGGATGGTCTTCCCTCCTCATCTACTTGTTTTCCCTTCACTTTCACGTTGTTCTTGATCTTAGACTTTGCCTTTTTTTCTACGTACGATGCTCTGACCAATGAAATTAAATAGGAGGATACAATGGACACACGAAATGACGCTTGTCACCTATCTGACTCCTCGCTGTTTACTCTCTTGACTCTTTTGAGCTACTCGCAATTCACTTACTAATGCTTCCTTGCGTCAGACTGTCTTGTTTGATTATCTAAATACCACCTCGTGTCAAACTGCTTTGTTTAATTATCTAAATGTGGCGAGAATTAATATTATTAGTTTTTTTTTCAACTCGACTCATCCGCTTGAGAAAGAGAAAAAAGATAAGCATTACTCGACACTGTTAAGAAGCACTTCTACAGGCTCTAGTTTGTTTAAAAACGCGCCCTCTCTCAGTTGGGAACATCTTTAAGTGGTAAAACTTAAACATCTAAGAAGAAAAGGTCAAAATTCACAGGCCACTATGATTCCCACGTTGCCTACTCATGTGCGATAAGATTTTGGGTATGGCTTGGTGCAGATGTCACATTAAGGCTTTGTCATTCAATGATAAGTTTTAGAGTATGTCTAAATCATTCTTTTATTTAAGGTTATCAGTTTTCAAATAAAGAACTGCAGTGCCAAATTATTATGTTGAAACTCTCATCGCCAAAATGCACATTTCGATATCTTTACTTCCCAGTTGGTGAGATTGATAGGAAAGCATCCTATCTACTCTACTGGTAGGACTGATAGGAGCCAATGGATAGGAACTGATAGGTATTGACTTACTTGTTAAGATTTACTCAAAACTGTTGTGTTTCACTCCATCCCGAAAGTGTTAAGATTTTGCTCAAAATTGTTAAGATTTACTCATTTTTCTCCAGATTTACTCAGATTTGATCAAATTTACTCAAAACGTATCCCCACTGGCGCTTTTGTAAAACTAATGCACACAAAAGCTAACATTTTAAAAAGGAAACTAGGTTTGCTCTTTTCTCTCGAACGTTTCTTTAAATAGATAAACGCCCATAAACCCGCTTCATTGTGTTTAGTCACTTGATTCGGTGATAAATCATTTAGACTACGAAGAGGGGCGTTGTTGTAATTTGCTACAATATCCTGTAACGCATCGATATAACGATAGGAACCTTAATGTCTCATGTAACGATAGAGAGCCGTCTTGATTGTTCGTTGCACCCGCTCCACATACATGTAGTTCACTTTTGGTGGATTCTGTGTGGTGAAAAAATAAAAATCTTCCTCTTTCATCAATCTTTTGAACCACTGATTCACATATTTTGAACCTTTGTGCGTTCTTTTTTCGGTTTAACATCTTTAATCATAGTTTTCAAGCCCTCCAAGACAGACTTTGCCGTTTTATTTTTCAATGGTTGCACTCGTACTTTTCTGCTTAAAATGTCGATGGCAAATAGGAGATATCGTGCGCCATCATTATCGTCGATTAAATTCAACATGGACAGCAAATCGATGTCCAATTGCTTATTAATCGATGTTATCCTCACATCAGCTGTTTTTGAAACGATAGCGAATAGGTTCTTCATAGCATAAGCATCTTGATCGCTCAACCATTGTGCTATGTAATTTTCCGTAAAAACACCTTGACACATTTTACGTAAAACTGTAAACAGCTTTATATATCCTCCATAGGCGGCTGGATGTTTCGGTTCAAAGAAGTAATTTTTTTTTTAAATGTCTTCTTTATCCACAATAACAGACTCAAACATTCAAACTACAATCAGCTAATGACCTTACATTGACAAAAACTAGCATTATACCAAATTTATAAGACTCCCCCCAAATTGATAAGATATCACCTCCAGCTCCAAAATGATAAGATCTCATCCTAAGTCCCAAAATGATAAGATTTAACCCCTAGTCACAAAATGATAAGATTTAATCCCCAGTCCCATAATGATAAGACTTGAGGATAAGATTGCAGTCCCAAAATCACTCCACTTATACATGTAATACTGCTAACAGAGCGACCCTCATCCATTTTTTTTTTGGTGGGAAACGAAGACGCGAATTCACAATCTCGCGAAATATTAAAAGACGGGGAAATCGCTGCGAAATTGCAAACCACAGGTCTCGAATTTAATGAGATTTTGAGTATGTGCTTCTCTTGTTGAACATTGTTGTTTTTGTTTCTATATACAGCCATAAAGGGTTGATAAAGGACCATTTACAATTACCCCTAAGGCTGCTTAGCGCTTTTGTGGACAGTGAAGATTAAGATCAGACTGCACAAAACGTACAGTCTGATCTTTAAACTACACTTTCCGATACAGTATTTTCTTTTCAGTGAAATCAACTTTGAAATCGCAATAATTGGGTTTTTACTACTAAGTGGATTTTTTTGTTTGATTTATTTAGCAGTTTAAGGATTTAGATGATTCGCAGAAAAGTAGACAAATACAGTTGATTTTAATTCTTTTAGTGTCAAACGTTGTATTGATTGATTGATTGTATGGTGTTTAACTCCGTTTCAACATTATTTGAGTTATATGGCGGCGGCCCGAACACCTATCCGTACTTTCCTTGAATTTCTTTTACCAGTACTCCGAACAATATTCTTTCCAAGCCCCTAGCTGCTTTCCCCCATAGCTATTGTCGAAACAAAGATCACCGGTGAGAGAAGAATGAATCTTGTCGCAATGACTATCATCAGTGCACGGAAAGAAATTGGTCAAGCCGGGGATCAAACCAGCGACCTCCTGTTCTGAAGTCCCAAACGCTACAGACTGAGCTACCGGAGTTAGCTCTTTGTACCTAACTTTGTACTAACTCGACATCTTTCGACGGCTAAAAAACAAATCATAGACAACCAGTGATTTTATTTCATCTCAAACAAGCGAAAGATATAGATCCAAAATAAAACTGCACGCTCTCTGCAGTCTGATCTTGAGTTATGCCGACCGCAAGAGCCCTTATCTTCACCTACGGTGCTGAAAGCAGTTAACCCTTTACCACACAATGACGCCTTTTAACGCCTCTGAAGAAGAGGCCTTTTGAAAACATTGTGGGAAAAGGAGAAAATGCTGGTAATCAGCATTTTCTCCTTTTCCCACAGAGTTTTCTACCCTATCAAAGAAAAGTTGCATCATTTGAGCCACTATGAAATTGTCTTCTGCAAATGCTTTCAATTTGGATAGGTCTTAAATTTTGCCGTGTGGTAAAGGGTTAAACGGGTTGAATGAGGCACTGTGTGTGCTTGTATGAGCTTTTCGTTAGCCTTAAAACTAAAAGCAGCCTTACGTGTTTTTGTGCCCAGAACTTTATTTCTAATCTTGGGTATATACTGTCCAATAAATAGCAAAATTCTTCAACATCAACATCATCATCTTCTTCTTCTTCTTCCTCTGCTTCTTTTTCTTCTTCTTCTTACTCTGCTTCTTTTTCTTCTTCTTCTTCTTAATCTTCTGCTCCCATTTTAGAATGAAATCTCTGTTCAGCATCCAAGGAACAGTGATACATGAAATGAACTGTTTTCTACTATTCTGCTTTTATTGGTCTTTTAATCATCTATGGCAATTGTAACTATGTTTGATAATGAAGAATCACTCACGGCAACGTCAGGTTTAGATAACAGAAAAATGATAGACTATTCATATTTAACATTGTAGATTGAAAAGCCAAGGACAAAAGATCAACTGTTAACCCTTAGGCTGCAAAACGCGACTCAGTGACCTCTTGCGGACAGTGTAGATCAAGATCAGCCTGCATCATAATTATTTTCATGATTTCGATACTCTACAGGGAACGTTTGGATATACATTTGAAGTCAAGCTAGTCTTATGCAGCCAAGTTAAAGCACAAACAAAACTAAACTCACGACAGGTGACTTATTAACGCGTACTCTTGGGAATATAGAATAATGGGTGCTTTGTGCAGGTGACTGTTAAAGTCAAGTGGCCGTACATATATATGTTTGAATAGTTAACAAGTTTTCACACCGATGAGAAGAGACAGGATGGCATGTCTAGGGGGAGATTGCTTTCAAGCTCACGCACAACAACACTACGATTCTCTAGAGGAGGAGAAGATGGCTCGAATGAGGAACAAACAGATCAACAGATTACTGAAGGAACACCACAGACTGGAGTTGAAGAAACTCAGGTTACTTTTGCTAGGTAAATACTCCTTTTCAGATGTAGAGAGTGTCACGTTAAGCCTTTCCCACACGACAGAATTTTGATCTTATCAGAATTGAAAGCATTTGCAGACGACAGTTTAAATGTGTAAAAAAGTATATTTTTTTCTGTGATAGAGTAGAAAACGTTGTTGGACACGGAGAAAAATGCTGGTAACCAGTATTTTCTCCTTGTCCCACAATGTTTTCACATGCGTTCTTCATATGGGTCGCGAAAATACGGGATTGTTTGGTATAGGTTTAAACAATACTATAGTAGAAGGCTTTTGGAAACATTTCACATTGTTTTCATCGCTTTTAAAAACAAATCCGAGTCATACTTGCTTTATCGTCTGAAAATGGTTTGAATTAAAACATCTAAAATGGCTTGCAACACGCCAAAAGGGGCATTCAGACATTTGCGTAAAGTGTCGTCTCGGATCAGCCTGCACAGTCCGCGCAAGCTAATCCGAGACTGCGCTTTACGACTACATTAGATTTTGTGCTATAGTAGACTTGTGCAAAACAGAAAATTACATAAAAACGGAATGTGTCGTTTCGGGTTAGCCTGCGCGTGTTGCAGGCCAAATAAAGTTGTCTTGGAAAGACTTTAGACCCATCTGAAATACGATTGTCATGGAAAAGGTTTTTAAAAACCCATAGAATGTCAGACAAATCTTCAGTTACTTATCTTAAAATGGCATACCTTACCCTTAGTAATTTAAAGGCCCAATAGCGGCCCAAAAATCAAAGCAGGTGTCAAAATGCATTTAAATTTTAAATCATACCATGTAAAAGTATGGAAATATTGTGAAGATGACAACCTGTTACTATGTGGTCGGTCCAAGTGTTAGTCCCTGGCAGAGAAATGAATTTTAAAATCAGGCAAAAAGTAAACAAAAGACAGATAAATCTGGCAGGTTTTAACCTAGTTTTGAAATTGATTTCCCAGCCACCGACCAACCCTGGGACTGACCGTACAGTAACAGATTATTCCCTTCACAATAATTTGTATACTTTTAAATGGTATAATTCAAAATGAAATGCTTTTAACCTCCGGGTTTTTTTTATTTTTTACCTTTGGTCGCTATTGTCACTTTAACTCAGAATTTCAGGCACAACTTTAGTTATTTACTCTGGATTGTCAGGAATAAGTGTATTTACATTTATTTATCCTAGAGTAACAGGCACTTTATTGACATATCCTAGAATACAAGGCACAACTTACTTACTAATCATGGGATTTCAGATACAGATTTAGCGTTTTTTTTTTTATCCAAGAATGTCAGGCATTTTAGTTTCTTATTTTAGAGTGTCAGGTACAACTTTACTTATTTATCCTAGAATGTCAGGCACAACTTCAGCTCCTTATCCTAGAATGTCAGGCACAAGTTTACATGTATTTACTAATCTTGGAATGTCAGGCGAACGTTAGTTGACTTTTTGTCAGTTCTTTATCCTAGAGTATCAGGTACAATTTCTTTAATTAACATTGAATGTCAGACGATTTCACTATCTATCCTTGAATGCCAGGCACACCTTTGGTTACTTATCCGAGAATGTCAGGTACAAATCTAGTTCCTAGAATTTCAGGCAGACTTTCAATTACTTATCCCGTTGAATATCAGGCACACCCTTAGTTACTTGAATCCTTGAATGTCAGGCACAAGTCTAGATGCTTATTCTTGAATGTCAGGCACAAGTTTGGTTGTTTTTTTTTAATTTCTGGTAGAACTTATCATAAAATGTCAGGTGTTCACAAATCTACATATGCTAGAACGCCTGGCACATCTTATGTAACATATCCTAGAACTCCGATATAACCTGAATTGCCTATAAGAATATCTGGCACAGCGTTTGTTGTTTATCTTAAAATGTTGGGTACTTATTGTAGGATGTCTGGTTTAACTTCAGTTGCTTACAGGTTACATGTATAACTAGAATATCTGGCATTATCTGATCTACTTATTCTAGAATGCAACTGTTACAATGTGAGGGTGGGGCTCACTGAATAGTTAGGGCCAAAATATTGTTTACCAGAAAATAAAAGCAGAATTACAGCAGAAATTCAGAAATACATGTACCTGCATGTATTCGCAATGAACATTCTTTATAATACATGTAATTTGTTCTTAATTAGTTTTCTTAAGTAGTTCTTAATGATGGTTGCTGAAAGGTATGACATATATATCATGCTAGGGGCACCTTTTAATTGTTGTATTTCTTCATTTTTTTATGTACAGAGTAGCCCTAAGTCTATGTAGATCTGTTTATAATGACCATACTGGTGGATTGATGTACATACGAAACTGTCAATGTCATGTGACTAGCTCTGCCAGAGATGATTGACAGGACCTCTTGGTGTTTGACTATAAATACCAAGCTGTCTTCTGTTCACGGCAGTTAATGTTTGAGTTATTGCTTGCACAATACAGCTCTTGCACAAAACACTTTTTTGCTCTCGCATTGCTCCTATTAGTCATTAGGTCGAACAGTATTGTTTAGAACCTGGGACTGAAATTGTTAGAATTAAAGACTCTGTTAAAAACTCTGATGGTGTTTTGATCTATAGTGCCAGGCAAAGCTTTAAATGAACAGTTTTGTAACACCTTAGAGGCCCTGTGACGGCCAAAAGTAAACACTGCAGACACTGGTTAATCAAGAATCACCCTAAAATTCAAAAAAGGAAATAAATCAGAACCTTTCAACTATCGCTCAGTAAGCTTTGTAAAGACCCTTGAGAGGTTAGTCCTTATCCATGATAGTACATTTTCTCTTAATGCCCTATGAGGATATTTTCTTAAATAAACGTTGATGTCTATGTTCATGTCTCTGTCGGTGGACAAAAAACACGAACACATCTACCCAGCATTTTTTGACGTATAACATCGTTACATTAAGTAAAGTGACTTTTCTCTCATGCAGGCACTGGAGAATCCGGCAAAAGCACTATTACTAAGCAGATGAAAATTATTCACATCAACGGCTTCGACCAACAGTAAGTTTAATCATACGCACCAAATAATCCATCTCATGTGAACAGAGCACCAATGCTGCTTAAACCCTTTGGCTGCTAAGCGTGCCTCTAGGACCTTTTGCGGACAGTGTAGATCAAGATCAGACTGCACAGAACGTGCAGTCTGATCTTGGATCTACACTGTCCGATAAGAGATATTTTTCCCCAGAAAAATACCTTTGAAATAGCAAAATTATGGGTTTGACTATCGACTTTAAAGTTCCATTTTACTTATTTAGCAGGTCAAAGGTTAGAACCTTTACCGAGTGTTACGGACAATAATTGAGTTTCTGAGCTTAATTTTACAATCCAAAATCAATGTCGCACAACACAGATTGTCATTTTTGATTATTCCAAAATGTCTCTTCTGCATGATTAACATTTTACTGTACAATTACGAATGGTTCAAAAATTTGACCAGAGAAAAGTAGACTTGTCAATATTATACTTAGAAATTCCGTCGCTTCCAATAAAAAAAATTAAAAAAAAATCGTTTACATTTTAAAAATTTTTTATTTTGTTGCTATTAAAGTGACTACATAGGAAAAGCCGTTACAATAAGATATTAAAAGAAAAGTACTTCTTTTCCTTTGATGGTTGATGTACACTTAAATGTTAGATCTCTAAATCTGAAATCTCGACTTGTCTTAATGAAATACAAAACCTCTTTTGCGGCTCACAGTTGTGTATAGTGACAATGCGAAGCCGGCAGTGAAGCCACCGGCTGAAGTATTCATCAATTGTCAATTTATAACACAGTAAGCCATCTGCTACACTAAAAGAAAATATAGGAGAAAGAATTCTACCTTTCAATTCCAATGCTTATGAGCCATGCTCTGGAAAAAGAGGGCTTAATGCGCCTCTGTGATTCACTATAGAAAGCAAGCCATTACATAATTGTGGATCCATACCATACATTTTGCAGCACAACCGGCTGAATCATGAGGTACACTGAGGTACACTGGTCCTTTGACATGTAGAACATTGACCAGTTGCAAAAAAAAGTTTCGACCCGAAGCTGACATGGTTCGACAGCTTCTGCAGATGCATTAAGCTCCCTTTTCACAGAGCATGGCTCATATCTATTTCAGAGGGAGGATTATATAATTGGCCTGCAACACGCGAAAAGAGGCATTCGGACAGTTGCGTAAAGTGTCGTCTCGGATCAGCCTGCGCAGTCCGCGCAGGCTAATCCGAGACGGCACTTTACGACTACATCGGATTTTAAGCTACAGTAGACTTGCGCAAAACAGAAAATTGCATAAAAACGGAAAGTGTGGTTTCGGATTAGCCTGCGCGGACTGCGCAGGCTGATCCGAGACGACACTTTACGCAAATGTCCGAATGCCCCTTTTCGCGTCATGCAGACCAATTATTTGACACCATAAAGAACATTCATGAATCTATGACATGTATGTGTGCGCCTTACAACTACTTGTTATACCACTGAAAACAAAACTGAAAAAATGTGTGTTTTTTATTATATTCCTATCAGTGAATTGCTGGGATTTCACAGTGAACAACACCACTAGTGATGATTATAATGGTATCATCACTGGTGACGATACAGTTTTAGAATGTTTACTACTTTTTCCCTATATTGCACATATTGTACCATTCTTGAGAATTATTAGAATGAAAAAAAAAAAAAAAGGTGAATTAGGAATATAGTAAATAGGATAATTAACTGCTTGTGTGTAATATCAAAAATATGTCACTCAAATAGTGTTTGATGCGATTAAAAAACTCGTCCTTCGGACTCGTTTTTTTTTTAACAGCATCATACCCCATTCTAGTGACAGATTTTAAATATCACACACAACCAGTTCATTACCCTCTATATATGTATTTTATTCATATGTGTAGTTTCATTTATTTCAGAGAAAGGATAGCGAAAATTTATGACATCAAAAAGAACATTCGAGAATCTATCATAGTTATTTTGTGCGCCATGCAACAGTTGGGTATATCTCTCGAACTTCAAGAGAACCGGTCTAAGACGGAAACGATATTACAAGATGCTGGTAATTTAGACACAGAAATAACGGACGTAAGTGGTTTGCATCGTCTATATGGTACTAAGGATAGTATTAACAATTCGGTCGCTAAACGCGATCTACAGTGCCTATACGTACAGCGTACGTTAATATCAGACGGCGCATATCTACATGCACTGTCTGATACAATAGAAATTTTCCGACAAATAGAACGTTGAAATGGCTTTATATTTGGGACTTTTTATTAACTCAGAAATGGCCATTGTATTTATTCAGCAGTCTAAGGTAAAAATCGGTATATCAGCCGTCGATTTCTCACGATATATTTGGTACACTCAGTACTGACGAACTATCACGGAATATAAAGAGAGTTGTCGGGCACAGCAATCGTGTACAGAGTGTAGGCCCGTCACGCGGCAGAGAGGTCGGTAACGACCTTCGTTTGCCGAAAGAACTTTATGAATAGTGACGAACTTCATTTCAAAATTGTGGTCAAAGAGTTTGAACAGCCCTTGAAAATAAGCCATGCTGTTGGAAAAGAGGGTTTAATGCATATACGTACTGTTATCAAAGCATTCTCATTTAAATGATAACTTCCTTTCTTTTTCAATAACTTTTGACTCACAGGATTCGTACAAACACGTAGATCTACGGATATTTTGATGCCAGTTTTCGTTTCCTGTTTAACTGTCTGTAAATGATCGAGATTTAACTGTGCAAATAAATGCGACCAATGTTTCGTTCTATATTGTAGAAATTTCTTGAGGAAACAGAAATACTTTGGGCAGATAAAGGTGTACAAGAATGCTTTTCCAGATCATATGAATATCAATTGATGGACTCAGCAAAATAGTAAGTGCTGAAATATGGACGATCTGACATAAGTTCGCATTTGAGATTCAGTAAAAAAGAAGCTTAATAGACTTAAGGAATAGTGTTGTTAAGGACATATATATGTCACAGTCTTTTTTCCTACGGACAGTTTTTTTTTTATCATTTTCGCTCAGATGATAATATGATATGTGTGGAGTTAGAAAATGAAAAGAAAACTATAATTATGTTGTGGAGCAAAATAGAAGATAAAGTTCTTCAAAAGGGATGATTCTTTTCAAAATTACAGAAAACCGAAAAAAAAAAAAAAAATCTTAAAGTTACAGATACTGCTCTAATAAATAATTGTTCTTAGAAAAGTGATGTTTGCCAACAATAAAAAGGATTAATCGACAGAATTAAAGGACTGGACAGATTACAGTATCAATTAGAAATGTTCTTATAGGTCAGCAAAGACTTATTTTCTGATCTATTTTCTGCAATACAAAAAAAAAACCCCTTCATTGGACAGGCTTTAAAAAAAAAAAAAAAAAATGCACAGAAGTAGTGCTTTCTAATATCTTGAAAAAAAAAGAAAAGAATTAAAAAAGTATATCAAGCTGGGCATTTTCAGAGATACGATGCATTTTTAGAAGCTATTGACATAACGAATTACCTCCCTTTGTATTAAATGTCTCTTTTGGCGTGATTTGGATCATTTCTAAATCTCCCATTTTTCTTGCAAGTCTTTGATTTCCAGAATTTAGAAGGCAACCTACATAGTACAGGAAAAATATACTATCTCACTGTCATCGTAATCCCATGGGATATAATAAAAATTACAAAAGGGAAACATGCGCCACCCAATGAGCAGGGAAAACTGTGGCAAATGTCCCTAAGCGAGCATTTAGTATTAGTTAACTACAGAGATCTTACTTAAGATATTTGAATAACGAAATGCTCCTTTAACTGTCCGTCTTACTTTTTAAAGCAGAGATAAGCGTCACTTTAAAAAATAAATACTCACAATTTTAGAAAATGGCATTATTATTATTATTATTATTGTTGTTGTTCTTGTTGTTGCTGCTGCTGTTGATGTTGTTGTTACGTTTGTCGTGTTTAGTTATGTTTATTATTCTGACCATGTAGATCTATGTTTATTCAAGGATTCTTTTTCTTCTTTATTATAAAAATTGATGTGCATAACAGCTTGCGTAAATTCTCCATATTTTCAAGAACTTGGAAAAAAAAGATAATAGATCTTAATTATAATAATAATCAAGCATGTAAGAGTATTCTTTTCAATAACTACGCTGTACGCTCTGTGTATATATATATTTATTCAGTTTTCTGGACAAAATCCACGAGATCAGACAACCAGACTACATTCCGTCCGATCAGGATATCCTTCGTTGTCGGGTCCTTACCACTGGTATACAGCATATAGAATTTGAGGTGAAGGACGCCGGGAACCCCATTTCCTTCAGGTATGGCTCTCCTAAATTACTAACCCTGTCAGCGCCACAAGCTTAAACAGGGGTTATTGCGGACGGCAAAAGCACAAACGTGCAGTCTGATCTTGGATCTATATCAACCGCTTGTTTAGTCAAGCCTATATACGAGGTATGTCCAGAAAGTACAAGAACAAGCTTATTCGACGCTGTTATTGTCATTCAATAATAATTCAATATTAGATTTTTTCATGAACATTGGCGAGCTCTAATTGGCTGAAAATTTTTTTCATAGCTCCATGAAAAAAACAGAAATCAGCAGTGCCGGAACTAGAGTACTTTTGCAGTCAAACTAATGTAAACAAACATGTATAGTCTACGAGATTTCATAATGTTTTTTCGTTCTGATTTTATATCGAGTCCGAAGTTCAAATTGCTGGCTGAATTTATTTTTTCTGAATACTGAAAAAAATATCCAACAGTAAATTCAAAGAGAGAGCTTTAACTCACTTTGCTGGGTCCTAACAAACTTATTTTTAACTAATTCTAGCGTATTAAACTTCTAATAATAAATCTACTAAATCTGCCAATGTTCAATACTATAATGACGTCATGAATTTACGTCATTATTACGTCATGAACAAGCAGATTTACCGCGCTATGAATTATCACTGAAATGGACTTTAAATAAATACGCAATGTTGGATTTACAAAAAATAGCAGTTAGAGTAAAATTTAAGTGCATATTTGTTGTCTGTGATATTGAATTATAAGGAATGAAGAGAATTTTTTTTTTTTTCATGGAGGTATGAAAAAAAACCTAATCACACGGTGTGATTAGGTTTTTTTTCATACCTCCATGAAAACAAAAAAAGTTCTCTTCATTCCTTAAATAAGAAAATTCTCCATATATGATATTCAAACTTTCTTCACCACATACACCAATTTTCAGCTGTATATGTCAAAGCAAACCATAAAAGCAGTATCTCCAAAGTAATAAGATTTCGACCTACGGAGCACTGTGAACTTCATGAAACGTTAAAAACTAAACAATGTTATACATACCTTTTCGAAGTAGGAACCCCGTAATGGACTAATTTCCTATGCCGATGACCCCATTTGATGTAGATTTCTTGGAGCCAGCCGATTTAATAACACATCGTAGTGCAAGGCGAAGCTCCTCAAGGTCCGAGAACAGTATCCCATAGGGGTCTGATTTCAACAGAGGAAAAATGCAAAGACAAATGGCGCTAAGCCGGGCAAGTACGGAGAATACGTAAATCTCTCAAACACAAGATGCTCGGTGTGCAGATATAGATAAGTTTCATCCATTATAATAATGCAATGAAGGAACTTTAGGTGAACAATAGACTTACACCAAACGATGAGCTTAATTCTCTTATAGTTTTTATCCGATCTTTATCAATAGTTTTACCAAGCAAGACACAACCCAAAACTGTCGGTCTCCCGGACGTTTTACTGACACTAACCTCAGTTTCACCAGTCGAGAATCTCCGATGCCACCGATAGGCAAAAGTTTTGGCTACTTTCACCAAACTTTTGCGTGAAACAAACTTTACAGTGTCCACTAGTGTCATAACGTCAACAACACAGAACCTTATCACGTGCTGTAGCTCCACGCACAGCGACGTCGCTCAGTTTACCTGCGCTAAAACGTTACTTGCTCACATAAAAGGTGCGCAACCTATATAAATGATCAGAAGCACTGATTTTCTACTTGACATCACATAAGTCTTTAATGACAATAGAAAAAGTTTGGTGATATTTACCGCGTTTAATTATGTAATAGATCTTTACCAATTATAAAGACCTTTTGCGGACGGTGTAGATCAAGATAAGACTGCAAAGAACGTGCAGTCTGATGTTAGATCTTCATTGTCCGATAAGGAGATATTTTCCCCCAAAAATACATTTGAAATAGCAAAATTTTGGGTTTTGCTATCGATTTGGAAATTTTATTTCATTTTCTTAGCAGGATAAGGGTTCAGTTGATACAAACTGCATTTAGATCTATATCTCATGTAAAATAATAAAGTGGCAGACATGTCCTATTACTCGTCCTTTCCGGACATACCTCGTAGGATAAAGAAAATCTAAGTATTTTTTTTTTGCAGTCGTGGAAAAAAATGTCGAGTTCATCATATTTATGTTGCTCAAAGTATTTCTATCTATCTATTTATCTATCTGTCTATCTATCTATCTATCTATCTATCTATCTATTCTTAATGACCCCCCCCCCACCCCCCTGTCTTACACCACGGCTATACAATAGCGAACAAGACCTACCAGATTATATTGTTTCATTTCATTGTTCTGCTATACAAATGTACTTAAAATAGCGGAAACATCATATAACCACACTAGCGTCTGGAAGTGTCGTTACTGCTATTCATGTGAGCCATGCTCCGGCAAAAGGGGTTAAATGCATCTCCGTGACTCACAGTACCAAGCAACCCATCACATACTTATTTTTATTTCATGCTTTCCGGTAGTTTATCGAAAAATAACGGTGAAATATTTTTCAATATTTCATGGTTACGACCAGTGAAAAATACCGATTTTATTTCTTACTCTTCAATTGAAGGCGGAAACAGTAGTTCCCGCATCCAAGTTACCTTGGTAAAATGCGCGTGCCTCTCAACCAGATGGAAACATGACGTAATTTAACTTATATTTCTCGCGCTTTACGTAATATGTAATGTGTTGCTATGCGGAAGGTGTACGCCATGGGGAATAACCGAAAAGAACTGTACTGGTTTTTGACTAAGTTTCCCCCAGAAAGGGTTAAAAGCATGAAATTAATAGAATATCTTTTTTGGTGAAAGATCGAAATTTATTTCATCGAGTGAACATCATGGGTAATATTTTCACGAGATGAAATAAATTTGGACCTTTCACCGTAAAAAACAAATATCCTCTATTTCATTGTGTCACAAACGATTAGATTGGTGTTCTGTCAAACAGAAAACATTGCAAGAAAAGGAGGACATACTGGGTACATACATTTTCTTCTTTACCCACTATGTTTTCAACAGTATTTAGCCTCAAGTCATGAAAACACGGGGTTTTTTAGAAAGGGTTTGATACTGATTATCACGACGACAGTACATTTATTCTTATGTTTCCTGGGTTCCATCGGTACTAAGCTGGGCCTTTGCAGTACTTTGACAAAGGACACTCTAAAGAGACCGGCGCCACAAATGGGTGAAAAGGGTTGTACATTATGAATGATAACAAAAAAGGCGAGATGAATAAAACTGACTTCACACAATTGCATTTTTTTATACGAGTCGTATATGAGACACGCTGTGTGAAAAGTAGGTTTAATGCATTTTCAAAAAAGTATCGGCCCAGGTTAGCCTTCGCAGACCGGCCAAGCTAACTTGGATCGAAACTTTTTGCCTTTGGTCGATTTTCTGCATGTCAAAGGACCAGCCTGCCACTTCATTTGTTTGCTTGTTAGACAAAATGTCCCATATAGATTTGAGTCGAGCTCTGTGAAAAGGGGCCTTAATGCATCTGCGAAAAGTATCGACCCAGGTCAGCATGCGCGGTCCGCCCAGGGTGACCTGGGTCGAAATTTTTCACAATTGGTCAATTTTCTGTATTTCCAAGGACCAGTTTACCTCCTGATTCGGTCGATTGTTAGACAAAATGGATTTGATGGATCCGTGAATATGTGATGACTCGCTTGGTATCATGTATCACGGAGATGCATTAAGCCCCCTTTTGTCAGAGTATGGTTCATTTACAATTGCTAAGTATAATGCATCATGGAGATGTATTAAATCCCATTTTTCCAGAACACCAGCACTGTATGTTTGCCCGAATTGCCATTCATGTCTAAAAATATACTCGTGTCTATATTATATTCTGTGAAGATAATTATAAAAAGAATGTGTTTATTACGTCAAACAACAGAAGTTCAAATTTCTGTAAATCACGCGACTTGGGAAAAAAAAAGCAATTTGACTCACACCAGCATTTACATGTACATGTACTTTGAAGGACCTGCTATTGAAATACAATAAGACAAATAGAAAGACTGCTAAGAACCAGCACTTTCTCTCTTTGCCCAGTGTTTTCTTTCCTATCCCTGTATTAGGTCAACATTTAACAATATGTAACGTTTTTCAACAATTATTTTCGATAATTTTCTTTAATTTGGTGTTTAACAGAATCTGAATAGAAGATAAGAAATGGCCAAACAAAGTGAATTTCACAGATTGTTCTTTTTCCGTTTTTTTACTCCTTTACTCAGCTCAGTGGTTAACACGCTGAATTTGTAATCCTAACCACAGGCCTCTGCAATTCCATTGGTCTTTCACGGGATAACGAAATTTTCTTTATCGGACACCGTTACTATATAAACAGGACATTGGCGACTTCCTCTAAATCGTATAATATCATATACAGGTAAGAGGGAGTCGCCAATGTGCTATTGTTAGAAACGGTTTTATTGAAAATTTGAGCATATTCTGTGATATACAGGCAATGCACCAATGTCAATGTGCTGTAAGTGTTCGATGATCGACCAAAGAAAATTTTAGTATTCCGTTATGGACCAATGGAGCTTCAAAGACCTGTGTTCTAACATACTGGTGCAATCCACAAGTGCGATCCGATGGCTTCTGGTCTTGCGGGAGAAGCCTCGGATAAGGCACGGTAAATCCCTAGCCAAATACTGACATTACTTTATGTTGTAAAGTAAGACTTGTGAATGTAGAAACGGTTGTTGCTGAACCGACAAAAATAACGAAATAAAATTTGTTTGAAATATATTTTACCCACTTTGATAAATTCCTGAATGGCTCTTTCGTCCTTGCCATTAGAAAAATAAATGAAATTCCCAACCTGTACTATATATTGAGGAGTGTACTAAACTTATGGTCGGGCCTACATGTTAGACGATTGATACATCTTTCCTTTGCGAGGTTGCTGGTCGGAGACACCAGGAAAATGGTATGGAACATAAGTTTGGAAAGTTCATGTGGTCACTCATAGTAGGAGGTCTTTTATTGCAGGTGGTTGACCAGGACAGTTCCGACAGGTTAACTCATTTTTCCAGCGGATATAATTTTTGAGTAATTAAGAACAACTCCCGTGTTTCGTTTGCGCGTTCGCTGGTTGGAAATTCTTTGAAAATGGTTATTACATGTTGTTTTTTTAAAATCAAGTTTGGGAACTTCATATGGTCGCTAATGATAGGAGGTCCTTTATTGCATGTGGTCGGCCAGGAAAGGTCCTACACTTTAACTCTTTTTCCAGCAGACAGAGTAGTCCATGTTGAGAGCATTTAAAAATGAGAAATCAATTGTGGCTCTGAAGGAGGTCTTTCTTTAAAAGTGAAGGGGAAAATGGTAAAAAAAGGGCTACCTTTTTTCCACAATAATCAAAAAGCCTGATTTATGTATTTTTATCCAGTGTGTTTGATGTCGGGGGACAGAGAGGAGAACGACGAAAATGGATCCAAGTATTTGACAGCGTTGTCGCCATTTTGTTCCTGGCGGACTGCAGCAGTTATGATCAAACTCTCCGGGAAGATAGAACTAAAAATAGATTTCTCGAAGCGCTCGAGATATTTGAACAAGTCTGGCGAAATAGGTGGGTATTTCCACAATAGTTTGGGTCCAGACTCCAGTAGTCTATAATCACTCCTTGTCCATATCAGTCTTCCGCAATATTCTGTAAACCTATTCCGTAATTTAAGACACGTCAGACAATACAAGATGAAGAAGAAGAAGAAAATTGAAATGAAACTAAAGCTGGAAAAACAAGCCTATATAAAGAAAATTAGGAACTACAGATGGTGAAGGTGTTACAGTGACATAAACAGTTGACGTATTACTGTAAAAGTACAGTTTGTTATGCCCCTCCAGTTGACGACTTTATAATAATTGAGGGAAAAGAGCAACTGCTTGTAAAAACCGAAAGCCCCTTTCCAATTCCTTGTTTTCACATATTGTTGAAAAACGAGATGTTCTTTCCATTTTAATGTTTATGTTGTTTTCAGTAGCCTGTACCCTTCAGAGCGCCATATTAAATTTAATTTAATGGAAATTTCCATTCAAGAAAAAAGACCCTTTAAAGAGCAAATGTCAAGGTAGAAACTGTCTAAAATATGTCTACAAAGCCGACAGTGTAGATCAAAACTTAGACTGCACGTTTTGTGCAGTCTGATCTTGATCTACACAGGCTGCAAACGCAACTATTGTGGTGAAAGATACCAGTTATAGGTTTAAGAATAGCCTGCAGAGACATTACCTGTACTTTAACTCCATTACACACAAGTTTTCCCGAGTTTCAACGACCCTAAAAGGTGGCAACAACGAAAACATCTTTGTAAAACAAGGATAAACAACGTCAAGAAAGGTTTGATACAGCAGAAAACTTTTTGACATACGGAGAAAACTGTTCATTACGAACAATTTCCTCTTAACCACACTTTTTTCCAAACGTTGGTTGCTGCAATATGTTGCTGTCTTAATGTGATAACGTGTTGACACAGGACACTTTTTGGTTTCAGGTTTTTGAAAAACGTTTCAGTCCTTTTATTCATGAACAAAATGGACATACTAGCCGAGAAAGTTCAACATGGCCGTCACATAAAATGTCTTACAGACAAGTATCCCAACATATTTCCAAACTACGACGAATTTGCTCCCTCGAGTAAGTATGTTTATGAATTTCCCTGGTAACCTCTGCCTTTGGAAAGAAATTAATACTGTACTTAAACTTTAACCCCGTGATCTGCTGCCGTTTACCACCATGGACGAACTGTGTGAAAAAGTTAAACCAAGATTAGGCTGCTCATTATATGCTTTGCGATCATGTTCTACTCTTCCCGCTTCTCCTTTCATGTTCAGTGCTAATGAAGTAAATACAATGTGTTATAATTATGGTCAAGGAGAGGGCTTTTGAAAAATTTGTTGGAAAAGGAGAAAATACCTGTGACCAGCATTCTCTCCTTTTCCCACAATGTTTTTACCCTTTCAAAGGCAAATCACACATTTACAAAATTTCATTTTACGTCTGCCAAGGCTTTGGATCTGGACAAGGCCAAAACTGTGCAGTTAGATACAGAGATACATCGATGAAAAGGGATTATACCAGGTAATTTTTTGTGCTGTTTAGACCAAGATTAGACTTTGGGTTCTATTTGAGCACTCTGATATTGATACACAATACCTGCATGACGGACAAAATGACCCTAGCAGACAATCTAGAGGACGAAGAGGACTGAACAGCAGCGCTTCGAACTCTTTTAGCGTCAAATGTATAAGCCATGCTCTAGCCATGCTCTGGCAAAAGGGGGCTTAATGCATCTCCATGAGGCATGATACAAAGCAAGTCATCACAATATTATACATCCCTAAAATCCTTTTGCATAACAACCTACTGAATCACGAGGCAAACTGATCCTTTGACAAACAGAAAATTGACCAAAAGCGAAAAGTTTTGGCCCAGGTCAGCCTGCGCGGAATGCAAAGGCTGACCTGGTCGATACTTTTCGCCAATGCATTGAGTCTCCTTTTCACAGAGCATGGCTATATCAACTTCACAGCTGTCGACGGCTTAATTAAAAATTCAATTCACTAAACCTTATACAGATTGTTATCTCACAGGCTTGACCAAACAGGTGGAGGGTATAGAACCAAAACCAGAATGCAAGTTCTGTGCAGTCTGTTGTTGATCTACACCATCTACAAGAGACCGGAGTCCTGCGTGGCTCAGCGGTAGAGTGAAGGACTTGTGATCTGGAGTCCCCGGGTTCGATTCGCAATGGATACACTGGGTTTTTCTTTTCTTGGAAGTGTCCTTAGGCAAGATACTTCAGAGCCCTAGCCTAGTACTGGTGAAACCCAAGAAATACACGAATACTTTGTAGTTCATATGTATACGACTATCAGTAGAAGGACGGCCCTAGGACTCAGGTGATATCTAAAGCTTGATAATAGGTATTGCTGATCAGAATTGTCCCGTATTTCTTACATTCTATTGCTCACGACTGGACTAACATATATATTTCGTTAAACTACTAAATTGTAAAAGACAGTTTAGAAAGGGGGTTCTACGTGGCTCAGTTGTAAGGTGTGTTTTTGGGAGTTTCGTTGGGCAGGACACATCAGAGCCCTAACCTAGTACAAGTAAAGTCCATGACATACATGAACAAGTAGGCTGTTGCCGTGATATGGCTGAAATAATCTTGAAAGCGGCTTAAAAGACCAAAAAAAAAAATAAATAAATAAATAAATAAATACAACAACAAATTTATTACTGCATTGAGATATTTTCCAAACAGTCGTTTGCAAGAATGAGAATAGATTTCTTAATCCATTGTCAAGGTTCAGTCCAGAATAGAAGTCAATATAACATGAGCTTTTTCCCATAAATAGTTCAAACAACTGCCATTCGATTGATGATTTTCAAACCAGTGTGGTTATTCAGTCTCGACCAATTACAGTGCTGATAGCACTTTCAATTTTTTCGCTACAGATAAATTTCTCGTTTACTACAATGTTTTTTCAAAGGTGTTCTTTTTTATATTCGTTAAAACTGGGGGGGGGGGGGGGGGGGGGTGCAAATAGCTGAAACCGTATCCGTTATATTGTAAAATGTTCTTTTTCAGATTCCGAAAAACTGGAATTTCTCGATTCCTACAACAAACCACCGGAAGGAGATACCAAAAAGAGGCGTGGGTCAAGGTCAAGTTCTAAATCAGCTGATGTCAACCCAGAACTTGTTAAAACAGCTGTGTATATAAAACGTGTATTTATGGTAAAGTTTAAGCAATACATTCGAGCCATGCTCTCTGAAAAGGGGGCTTGATGCATATGCGAAAAGTATCGACCCAAGTATCGCAGTCCGCGCAGGCTGACCTTGGCCGAAACTTTTCGATATTGTTTAATTTTCTGTATGTCCATAGACCAGTCTACCATATGCTTAACTCTTTACCAAATGACAAAATTTTAGACTGGTCCAAATTGACAGCACTTGCAGACGACAAAATAAACGTAACTCAAAAATTAAAATTTGTTTCCAGCAGGGTAGAAAACATTGTGGGAAAAGGAGAAAATGCTGGTTACCAGCATTTTCTCCTTTTCCCACAATGTTTTCAAAAGGCTTCTATCTCAGGGTCGTAAAAACCAGGGATTGTTTGGTAAAGGGTTAAGTCAGTTGTTAAAAAAAGTGGCTATTATGGGTCAATAAGTATGTGATAGCTGGCTTGGTAGGCCTATAATGATCCACTGAGATGCATTAAGCCCACTTTTGCAAGGGCACAGCTCATATATAACAAATTAGAGTTTGAATCTGGTTCCAAAGACCTGTCTTCTAGTAAAGCCCGTTGCTTAATGAGTAGGGCTTTACATCAGGAAGTCGCTGGTGCTATTTCCTTGCCCGGCAAATTCCTGTCAGAGGATTGATGATAGTCATTGCGACAGGATTCATTCCTCTATCACCGCTGAACATTACTTCGGCGATATGTAAGTGGGAAAGCAAACAGTGTCTTTGAATCTGAAATTTCGTGCTAAATGCCAGTAAAAGAAAGTCCGAGAACGCATGGACAGGTCCACTGACTGCCGTGAAAAAATTGAGATGATGTTGAAAACGTAGTTAAAACCTATACATACAAATAAACAAACAAACACATTTAGTAAAAGCTTCGAGCCTGCTGCCATAAGATCGGTAGGCTAACATTCCACCAGGCCGAAGCTACATACCAAGACGAAACAAGCTTTAGCCCAGCCCTCCCCACCCCCATTTCTCCCCGATAAAACATAACCTGTTTTCTTTCTGAACTCACCGGCTCGTGACCTGGTGGTTGCAAGTTCGATACCCGGACGAGGCAAACTTTCTTTCCGGCGATTTTCCGCCTCTCACCTCTGATGCATGTGAGAAAAGTAGTCAGTGACTTGAGAAGAAAGTTGTGTCAGTACTGGTATGAGAAAGCCAGGAAACACGCGCATAGGTGCACTGACCGCCATGATATGACTTAAGCTGTTACAATCAATCAATCAATTTTTCTGATCCACTTTGTACAACAAATACTACATGCTGGGAATTACTTGCTCTGTCCTGAGATTAGCCATGCGATAAACAAAGTAACCTATACAAATACAGGAAACAAACTGCATAAAAGGTATTTAGTTTCTTTGGTCGGATTTATATAATATTAATTACAACGATTTCCGTTTTAACCCTTAGGCTGCTAAGCGCGACTCTATTACCTTTTGCGGACCGTGTAGATCAAGATCAGACTGCACAGAACGTGCAGTCTGATCTTTGATCTACACTGTCCGATAAGGAGTTATCTTTCGCCAAAAAATAACTCTGAAATAGAAAAGTTTGGGTTTTTACAATCGGCTTGAAGTTTCAGTTCACTTATTTACCAGAGTAAGGGTTAACAAGCTATTTATAACGCAATCAACGTAGATAATGCAGCTTTGGAATGTTAAACCTGATTAATCGAAAACATACATGTCCAATTTACCTCATCAACCTTTTTTTTTCAAACACTTGTTGATTTGTTATAGAATCTCAAATAATATCACCTAAAATATATTCTACCGAACAAAACTACATTCAGCGCAGACAGACTGAAAAATTACCTGTCTAGGGCGAGGATCGAACCCACAGCCTCAAGGTCAATAAGGAAATACTAGACATGTCACAAGCTTTACAGGAAGAGAGCAAAAGTTCTTCACCTGACAAAATCTCGGTCTGTCTTTTAAAAATAATTATTTTTCCTATACTCGATTAATTCAGTTTTATGACAAACACAAATTTATATCAGATCTTATGTCTGCATTTCAGAAAATCGTAAGTGGAGAAATCGAACTCAAACCAACGATTCAAGAAAAGACCAAAGATTGGCATCAAAACCATAATTGTGAATATTTCTACACATGCGCAGTGGACACCAACAATATTCAGCGCGTGCTTGATGGTTGCAGAACTTTGATTATAAGAAAACACCTAGAACGTTTTGGGATTATCTGAGCGTATTCGACGGCAGTTCATTTTGTGTAGAAGGAGATTGAAGTGTACATCCGTTTATCCCGTGGCATGACATAACACTTTGTTTTCTTAACTCTGTACTCGACAACAAAATTTTGGACTTTACCAATTTGAAAACATTTGCTTACATAATTTTTAAAGCGGCTTAAATGACGGGATTTGTCTTTAGAAAGGTGCAAAACAGATGGGAAAAAGGAATAAATGCTGGTCAACATGACGTTGTCAAAAGCCTTTTTTCCCATGGTTGTTAAGACATGAAATAGTTTGGTAAGGGTTAATATTGTGTTTTAAGCAAATATACTCCTCACAAAAAGTTAAACAACAATGAATTACCGCTGCACCAGAATTTTATTATTACACATATAGACAATTTCATTGTATAAATGTAATGAGAATTGAGTTACAAACCAGTCCAAGCAATTCCGTACTTCTATCAGATAGTGTGTCTCACAGGCTTTTGAAGTAAGGCACTGTCTAAATCCACATACAAAAAAGTGGTATACTACCTAGATGTTTTAAAATCTCTAACATTCGTTCAATCTGCAACAGCCAGTACACGGTATGGCCACCATTAGCACGAATACAAGTTTGAACTCTTCTGGGCAATTTGAGTGGCCAGCAAGATCCCTAGATCTCAATCCGATTGAGCGTTCGTGGGACGTTCTCGGTAGGCGTGTCAATGATGGAAATGTGAGGCCTCAGAACCTCCAACACCTTGAGAAACTTTCGAGTCAGGAATGGCAGGATATTCTACAACAGCTGGAAGGCTTGATCCGGTCAATGCCCAGAAGAGTTCAAGCTTGTACTGGTGCTAATGGTGGCCATACCGTGTACTGACTGTGTCCCTGTTGCAGATTGACCAAATTTTAGAGATTTTAAAACATCTTGGTAGTATACCACTTTTTTGCATGTGGATTTAGACAGTGCCTTACTTCAAAAGCCTGAAAGTGATTAACATTATCTGATAGAAGTACAGAATTGCTTGGACTGGTTTTTAACTCAATACCGATTACATTTATACAATGAAATTGGCTGTATGTGTAATAATAAAATTTTGGTGCAGCAGTAATTCATTGTTGCTTAACTTTTTGTGAGGAGTATAATTATATACGTAGGTAACCTGCACAGGATATGTCGCGTTGAATTACTGCAGTAGGCCTATGCTGTCTCAAACGTTCACATCCTATTAACTCTTTCCATACCATTAACGACACCAGAAGCTTTTGTGAACAGTGTAGATCAAGATCAGACTGCACAGAACATGCAGTCTGATCTATGATCTACACTTTCCACTGCTTTATTCTAGATTCAGAACGAACCGTCTCTTGATCTTGTAGTGGAACTGTATTTATAGCCATCGAGAAAATGCAATATTTTTATTTAGTAGTGAAAGAGTTAAAAGAATACTACGAGACGTGTTACGTGGAAAAATTAATGTGATAAGCACCTGTTCACGACGGAAAAGTCGGTTGGTCTACCAATCTCCCGGACAGGCCACGTATTTTGTTTTCTAATCGCAAGTCGGAAAAAAATGCATAGATCTGCATAATGATGCTTTCTTTCGTTTCATTGGGGAAAAACTGTGGGATCATCTCCGAAAGGTGTGTTCTGTTGTTTCGTTTGGGGAAATAAACTGTTTTCTGTTTTTTCGTTGAAAACACAAACGATCAAATCCTTTAGCTTTAGCTTTAGCTTTTTCTGCCGACCTTAGATATCAACATCGGCTATAGCGCTGTCTGATCTTGGATCTACGCCGCCTTTCTGAAAAACGTGTACTTCGTGTGATCTGAATCTGTATGACTGCAACTGTGACATCAGAAAAAGGTCGAGACTTTGTCGAATGTGATAACTCGCAATAATCGTTAAATCAGCGTGCAGTGGTTCTCTAGAGTGTGCTTGAAAGGTTTCAAGTAGTGGTTGCCAGTACATGTATGTTATAACAAAGCGACCGTGATCAAGGTTGTCGTCATGCTCTGGCAAAGGGAAGGGGGAGGGGGGTTTAAGTCATCTCCGTGATGTATTGTACCACGCTGGTCATCACATCATTATGGATCCGTAAAGTCTATTTGACTAACAACCGACTGAATCCTAAGTTAGAATGGTCCTTTGGAGTTCAGAAAATTTACAGATAGCAACAGGTTTCGACCCGTGTCAGCCTGCCCAGGCTGATATAGATCGATACTGTTTGCAAATGCTTTAAACCCCTTTTGCAGAGAGAATTGTTCATTTGTAAAATGTCACATGTCTCCTCTAAATGTCAAAGGTAAGAGAGCAGAGGGGGAGTTTAAACTATTCCCTCACACACAGGCTTGGGGATTTCTCAAGAGAACGTTACTTTTTAAACAATAACTCTGTAGAAATGATTCTTAGTAAAAATAAGCGTAAATTTGCCTTTTAAATTTATCATCAGTATTGGAAAAGTGGTTCAGACAGACTGAACTTCAAATGAAGAATTGGCCCAGTCATGGCCGCCCCGACCAGCCCGCCAAAGATGGTTTTGGTGATGACTTGATGACTGAAATGGATCACCTGCATGACAATGCAACATCTGACATTCAACGTCTGTGATTCTATGAAGATTCTGGCTGTGAGAATGACCTATACGGATACTAATTTTACAATCTTGATACATGGTTGGACGATACTATACACCAAATTTCTTGACCTGATCGCATAAACAAGCTATCAAACATTTCGCCGCATAACTCCATAAACAAAACGTTTGATCCCAGGTTGGTTCAATGTTAACCGCTCGGTTGTACTTGATAAAAATTCTTTTAAGAGGTGACACTACACAGTCATGTACTGTATAACAAGGCTATAATCGTGACACGTGCGCTGTTCAAACTTCTCATTCTTAGTCTAACTCTCATGGATTTTCTGAATTTGAAAGTAACGCCCTTTCTGCTTGGATAAAATTAAATGGATTGGCCAACCAGAAATTGTCACGGTTACTTTTCAAATCTTGAATAAGACTAAGAATGCAATATAAAATGGTTGGTGAACACGTAGGTTAGTGATCCACATAACTGTAATTCAGCAATCTTTGCAGCGGTCTCGGTGATGCGCCATGATAAAAATAAATCCTAAAGCAATGTGGTTCTAGACAATTACGTTAGGATCTTTAACTCTTTCAGTGCCAATTAAAGTAACTCGACCTCTTCCAACGGCTATAAATACAATCCATTGAAACTTACAAAGATTTTGATTGTATAGAATTGACTAAACAAGCGGATGGTATAGATCAAAGATCAGACTGCACGTTCTGTGCAGTCTGATCTTGATCTATAGCTTCCGCAGAAGTCACCGTTTTTGCCTATTGCGCTGAAAGGGTTGAAGGTTTACATGTATATTTTGCATTTGACCCACAGGTTTGACAATTTTTACCCTCGGGGCAGATATGTAAGCTAAAACGATGTGGGTATACGAGGGTAGTTCGAAAAGTTCTCGGCCTCAACAAGAAAACATCCTCAAAGACAGATCGTTTCTATGTTATTTTTCAACATAGTCCCCCTGAACTTCAATGCACTTTGACCACCGATGTTCAAGCTTTGCGATCCCTTCTCGGAAGAAGTCTGCAGTCTGAGCCCCAAGATACCCTTCAACAGCACATATGACGTCATTGTCACTCTCAAAACGGCGGCCCGGCAAGTGGGATTTCAGTTTGGGGAATAGGTAGAAGTCTGATGGTGCCAAATCTTGAGAGTAAGGTGCATGGGGCAACAGTTCAAAGCCGCATCTTTCCGCTTCTGCGACTGCCACTTGTGCTCTGTGAACAGGAGCATTGTCCTGGAGCAACAAAACTCCAGCACGCAGCTTTCTTACTGAGTGAAATGCAAAGTGTGTCATCTGCATACAAAAGACACTAGAAGTCTGAAATTTTAGGTACACTTATATATGGTGTTCTGCTTTGCCATTATGTGAAACAAAACCAGATTCTCACCATATTTCTGGGTGAGGCCGAGAACTTTCTGAACTACCCTCGTATTAGGAGATGGTAAATATCAAGTGTCATAATAGTTTTGGACAAGAAAATGTTCAGATTTCCTTCTAAAATTCTATATGAACAAGACATTTGATGTTCATGTTTCCTTGCCATTTTCAAACCGGTTCTTGACCTGTCACATCATACAGAAGGCCTTTAAAAACATTGAAGAAAAAAAAAAGGTTTAAATGCTGATTACCAACATTTTTTTTTTTCCTCGCAATGTTTTTCACTCTTTAAAAGACAAATTCCATCCTTTGAGCAATGTTTCAGTTGTTTTTTTGAAAATGACTCCAAATAGAACAAGTCCGAAAATTTGTCTTTTGGTAAAGATTGAAATATCAAATTTAACCCGTTACTGGACAAATATGACTTCAAACGACCTTGCATTCGTTTGTTTAGGATAAAACATGGAAACGGCGCAATAAGTTTTTACAAGTTAGGCCCCATCTCCTACTTTTCAAAAAAAAAAGTTTTCTATATCACTCGATCAGTTTCTCTGCACAGAGTAGTTACCGTAATAATAATGACAATACTAGATCTAATAGATCAAAATTGACACAGACTATAAATATAGTGGGAAAAAGGAGTGAAACAAGCGAATTCTTCTTTACCAGTGACTTCAAAAGTTAACTGCTGCATGATAATCATTTACGTTTAAGCCATTGGAGACTCATGAAAAATCCCGGAGAAATAGCATCGTCTTGAAATTGCTTTGTGAAGTAAGGTAATACCTAACCCTGTACCTTTTGAAAGCTTTTGAAAACAACTTGTAAAAAGTTATTGCATCTGCTCCTTTTCTGGCACTGATTTTGGTCCTTTTAGAGGCGAATTTCATCGTTTGAGTCACCCTTTTTTGTCTAAAGAAAATAATCTAAATTTAAAGTCTAAAATTTTGTCGTTTAGTGAAGAGTTAAATATCAAATTTAACCTATTGTAGTACAAAATACGACTGCTTACGAGCATGCAGTTGATGTCTAACTTTTTTACATCAATCGAACAGTGTCTTCTTTCTTTCAAATGTTCCCCTTTTAACAACTTATATACATAAATTGTTCATTGGCAAGAACTGATAGAACTGTGAGAAAAGACAACATCGCTTATTAAGCAAAAGCGTTACCAAATAGAACTCGGCGCCACACAGTCCATGGAACTCATGTATTCGGAACAAAATATTTTCTCCTTTTTGTTCGATCAAAACCAACGTTTTAAAACGGATGCTTTCTTCTAACTTTTCGTGTACATAAAACAATGTGCATTTACTCTAACGGTTCTGAGCAGTATTCAGAATTGATATAATTATGTGCAATAAATGAGTTTTATTTCTCCTTTTTCCCACTTTTTTTTCCTCAATCGTAGGAAGTGAAAATTATACAAATCAAAATCATCAAACCACACACACACAAAATACAATTTTTAATTTCTGACTTAATTACCCCATCAAGATATAATCGTTAGCTATTTACTAAACGACAAAATTTTAAGTGTTTTTTTTTTTTAAGTTGAAAGTATTTGCTGTCGAGAAATATGGCACATAATGAAACTTGCTTATTGTGGGAAAATAAGAAATTGTCGATCACAAAGATTTTCTTCTTTCCATGTTTTCAAAAATTTTGCACTCAACCAAATTAAAAGCAATTGCAGACAACTTAAATGCAACTCAAATGATAATGCCTGTTTTTGAAACAGTAGACAACATTGTGGGACCAGGAGAAAATGCTGGTTACTAGAATTTTCTCCCTTTCCCACAAAGTTTTTAAAAGGTTGTTCTTTTAAGTCCGTTAGACTCAGGAATGTATGATAACTTTAGTGTTAAACCAGAACTCCCAAAATGCAAAATATTTTGCTGGATTCAGCACCCTGTTGATATTGCAACATCAAGGATTTTTTTAACCCCCCCCCCCCCAAAAAAAAAAAGTCGACGAATAGAATCGAGTGAGTGTAGGATAAAACCCCCCTTGGACAAAACCCCCTTTAGGACAAAACCCCCATGGACAAGAGCCCCATAGGACAAAAGCCCCCTAGGACAAAACCCCCATCATATATAAACAGCATATATTTTTCATATTTTCCATATTGTTTTCCTTTTTACTTTATTTCTTAAACAGGTTTAGACAAAATAGAACAAAATTTCATTGTACTTGCAATAGGAAAAGTGAACTTTGAATATTTAGGAATAGAAAACATCATTAGAAGAGGGGATAATGCAGTCACTTGATTCCATGTCCTTGATGTGAAGGAATACAATATTGGCAAAAGAGAAATTGGTTTGACAGGCAATTTCTCACTTTCCCTAAATATTATCTTCCCTATTTGATGCCTACTTTTTAATTCACACACATTTAACCCGTTACCAGACAACCAAATATTAGATTGGTCCAAATTGAAACAAGTCGCAAATAACGTTTGAAAGTATGTGTAAATTGGAAAATATATACCAGAAAGCAAAGAAAACATTCTGAGAAAAGGAGAACTTGCTTGTTACAAGCAATTTCTCCATTTCCCTACATATTTTCTTCCCTGTTTGATGCCTACTTTTTAATTCACACCCATTTAACCCATTAGAATGGTCCAAACTGGAACAAGTCACAGATGACATTTGAAAGTATGTGTAAATTGGAAAATAAATACCAGAAAGCAAAGAAAACATTCTGAGAAAAGGAGAACTTGCTTGTAACAAGCAATTCTCCAGTTCCCTAAATATTTTCTTCCCTATTTGTTGCTTGTTTTTTTTTTGTAATTAGCACACATTTTAATCTGTTATCAGACAACAGAACTTAAGACTAGTCTTAATTGAAACAAGTTGCAGATGACATTAGAAAGTATGTGTTTAGAGGATGTTGTTTTTGACCTCTCATTAAGGTGTTGTTTGGGAAATGGTCACTTCGCAGTGTTCACCTTTCATCGCATTTAGGAAATTGGTATTGGGGTGGTCAGAGGACAGAATTTTAAACACCAGATATTGAAAGCAGTTGCATACGAAACCAGAAAACGAATGTAATTTGAAAAAGTAAATAGTTTAGGATAGAAATCAGTGTGGGAAAAGAAGAAATTGCTGCTTATGACAAGCATTTTTTTCTTTTCTCATACCACTTTCCTTAAGGGGGTCAACAGTATGCACGGCTAAGGACATGGAAAAGAAAACACAGCAAATAGGTCTAATTTAAAAATTTTATACAACGCAAACGAAGCTCATCAAAATTAAACAACACCATGAATTTCAGTAGAAATATACCATGTAACTATATACTATATTAGAGCCTGTGCGTGACATTTCTAACAATTATACATATGCGCAAAGTGAAGACTCAGATCAGCCTGCGCATCCGCACAGTCTGACCAGAGTCATCACTATGCGCTCTGTAGATAGGTACTGACTCAAAGTTTTTTGAGACGATCAGAAAATATTCTAAATGCACAGTGTAGGGTGTCCAGGCTGCTCAGCATATTCGCTTCATGCACATGTGAAATTGTTGGAAATGTCACGCACCTAGGCTCATTACATCTTAATTGACGAACTTGCAGACGACACTTAAAGGATGATTATATTTAAAAACAGTTCCTTTAACCCATTATCACATAATTCTTAAAGAATGATATAAAGGAAATCAATGTTGGAAAAGAAGGAATTGCTTTTAACAAGCATTTCCTCATTTTCCCTTAATGATTTTCAGTATATCCATTTTTTATCAAGTATTTGTAGAAAATTGTAGCACCTTAAACTCCATATTTTTTTCATTTTCAGTAAATTTAAATAAATGTTGTAGCACTTTTAATACATTTTTTTTTTCATTCTCAGTAATTAGACTATAATTAGACTATAACATTTTGTCACATTTAATCCATTTTTTTTTTCATTCACATTATTTTGACTTTAACATTTTAGCACGTACAATCCATTTTTTTAATTCTCAGTAATTTGACTATAACATTTTAGCACGATTAAATCCTTATTTTGTTCGTTCTCCGTAATGTCACTGTAATATTATAACACTTTTTACTCCATGTTTTATTGGCTCTAAGTAAAATTCACATAACTATTGTAGCACTTTAAACTCCAGTTTTAATCACTTTAACTTATTTCACTTAGTCACGAGTTTTCCATCGAATGGTTTGTCCCACACCACGGAGAAGCTCTTCTACAGTCTTTCTTCCCAAACTAAAGTCCAGGCAGATGTTTTGCAGTCTTGTCTGTAGATCCTTGGTTACTTTCTTTACCCGTTTTCTTGGTGGTTCACCATTTGCGTTTTGTTCGATGTATGTTGAAACTGAAGCTTGGTCCCGGCGAATGCTGTCTATGGCTGTCCACATGGATGGGTTGTGATGACCAATCAGTTTCTGGAAAGCAAGGTTCCAACTTTCACATATGTTGTTTGTTCTCGCATTGTCAGTAATTGTGGCCTCATGCACATTCCATACTGTCGGCGGGAAAAGAGGGGGGACATGACGCACACGAATAGCTGGTAGAGGTCCATCAGGTTGTGCAGGAGGAGGCTGTATTCTTCTATACGAACCGGACACATAGGTACTGTCAAAGTACTGCACAAGGTCTTCGAGTCCTTCTGGGATGTTGGCTTTTAAGAAGTCCATTCTGTTTCGCAAGAGTGCAAAGTTGTCCCATTTTCAGATCAAGTAGCTGGCCCCTTTAATAACCGGAAATGATTCAATTTTGAGTTTTCTTATACATTCATAGTATCTGTTATTCAAAACAAGCATTTTATTTCAAAAATCGCTCTTAGGCTCGCCAGCTACTTGTACCTTTTGATTTCACTCTAAGTAAAATTGAAAAATATCCACATTTCCCTGGCGAGTAGCTTGGTCGTTTAAATGATAAGAATGGATTGATTTTGATACCTTTAATTTCCCCAAAATATCCTCAATATGATTTTTTGAAATATTTTGAAAAATCTCTAAATCTAGCCAGCTACTTGTACATTTGAAATCATGATTTCGCAAAAGTGCAAAGTTGTACCCATTTTCATATCAAGTAGCTGGCCTCTTGAATAATCGGAAATGATTCAATTTTGAGTTTTCTCATACATTCATAGTCTCTGTTATTCAAAACAAGCATTTAATTTTAAAATTCACTCTTAGGCTCGCCAGCTACTTGTACCTTTTGATTTCACACTAAGTATAATTGATAAATATCCGCATTTTCATGACAAGTAGCTGTCCCCTTTAATGAATAAAAATGGATTGATTTTAATATCTTTAATTTCTCCTAAGTATCCTCAATATGATTTGTTGAAATATTTTGAAAAATCTCTCCGAATCTAGCCAGCTACTTGTACATTTTAAATCATCATTTCGCAAAAGTGCAAAATTGTCCCGTTTTCATATCAAGTAGCTGGCCCCTTTAATAACTCGAAATACTTCAATTTTGAGTTTTCTGACGCTTTTATAGTCTACTTTATTCAAAACAAGCACTTAATTACAAAAACAGCTCGTAGACTCGCCAGCTACTTGTACCTTTGAATTCCTTTCTAAGCGAAAAAAAAAAAAAAAAAAAAGAGCATCCAAAATAGTTTCATTTATATATTGCTACTGCCAGAACGTGTAATAAATTCGAGGACAGTGAAGATCCAAGATCAGACTGCACAGAATAGTTTTGGCTGGCTAAATTGTCCTTGGCCAAATCGTTCTGTCCGAAACATTGGCTGGCCAATTTCTCCTACATTACTTTCAAAGAATGTAGAATCTACCTAACCCTCATCCCTGTACCAAATGATGTAATTTTAGACTTGTCCAAATGGAAAGCGTTCGCACATGACGAATCAAATGTAGACCAATTGCTGATCTGAATCGTTGAAAGGGTAAAAAAAAAAAAAGCATCGTGGGAAAAGGAGAAGTGATGGATATCTGCAATTTTCCTTTTTCCACAATGTTTTCAACAACCGTTTTTCTCGGGGTCATCAAGGACGGGATAGTTTGGTTAAGAATTAAAAGACTGAGTTATGGCCCCTAGTAAGAGAAACAATGTCCAAACATTACAATTTCATGGTCGATTTTTTTTTCATTATATCCTACATAAATAGACAATTAAGATCTTAGATATGTACGTCTGTGATATCGATCTGCATTGCATTCGAAGGAAAGTCTGATCTTGATCTTCTATTGTCTTCAATAGTTGTTTTTGCGGACAGTGTAGATCAAGATCAGACTGCACAGGATGTGCAGTCTGATCTTGGATCTTCACTGTCTGCTACTTTATTACACATTCTGGCAATAGCAACATTGAAATGAAAATATTTTGGATGTTTTTTTCTAAATGAAAAGGGCCTATGCATTTATTTAGCGCTCTAAGATGAAAGGGAAAAATGCTTTGTCATCATTTTCGATCAAGCGCGGGTTTTTCTCCCTGTTAGTACAAAAAACGCCCGAGCTAGTAACGATATAAAGACGAAACGAATCAATATAAAAGTAGGCCTATAGCGGTGTAATACATCATCGATTGGTTTAACACAAAGCAAACTTCGTGTAATATGTTGTCAAGTTTAATACATATATGATTAAATTGGTATGATATAAGAACAGTTGGTTCAATGTATAGTTCGATTGGAATAATGAAAAGGAATTTTGGATTAATTTAATGTCTAAATGAAAGCATATCATGGTTCTTTGGCTCAGTATAAGGACAAATGAATTAATACAAATACAGTTTGGTTCAATAATTTGATGAATCCAAACCATACCATACTTCTTTGGTTCAATATAAGGACAAATGCATTAATATAAACACAGTTTGGTTCAATAATTTGATGAATCCAAACAATACCATGCTTCTTTGGTTCAATATATGGACAAATGCATTAATACAAACACAGTCTGATGCAATGAACTGTAAAAGAACGATATAAGACAGCCATGGCTTTCCGGTGATCGGAAAAAAAGTCACAGGAAAAAAAGTCTCAGAAAAAAAGTCACAGGAAAAAACTTGTAAAAGTATTTTCATGCCTCTCAGGTTTTCATTTTGCCACAATGTTTTCTACCCTATCTGATACAGATTCCATGTTTGCAGCCATAAGAACATCTGAGCAATACACAAATACCGGTGGCAAGGTCAAGGTCATTAAATGAAGTCTGAAGTCATTTTAGGGGATATGAACATCAAACAGGCATCTGTTTTTCACAAACACGTCCTCAAATTCTTTTTTTTTTTTCTTTTTTACTTGATAAAGAGCTTGTCAATAAATTTAGACTAACTAGTATCAATTAATTCAAACTCCCCAATGAATGCAGCTGAGTAGGTGTGAAGACTAGCACCTCCTGTCAGTAAAGAAACTTGTTTAATGCCAAAAAGTATACTGTGTACATGTATATACCTGCTTCAGAGGTGTGAAGAATAGCGTTTTTGCCTCTTAGAGGAAACAGTTGACAACTGCTCAGTACTTTGTTGGACGGTTTATTCCACAGAACATAGCGCATGATGCACTGGATTGCTTCAAACTTAGATGCAGAAAAACCTAGAGCGTTAAATCGCAGACAAAACCTGAAAAGGTACCAAACTGAACCCAGAAAGTAGAAAAAATAGTTTGAAAAAGAGAAGTTCGACATTTTCATTATAATGATCCCCGGAGGAGGGAGTGGCGCATATTGCCGCTGCTTCGTCTGTTCGTCCTTCCTAACGTCCGTCCGAACTTGTCCGGACCATAATATAACTCCTTAAGTATATCAGCTATAAACTTGTCACTTCATAATCAGATAGATCTCATTGGGGGACAGTGCAGTGCACAAGAACTATAATTATGTCATCATTATTTTCAGAATTATTCCCATTCGTTAATTCATACTCTGATCTGAATAATACATTTTAACCTTGATTTTTTTTCTTTTTAATCTATCTCGCATATCTTCAAAAACATCAAAAACATCAAGATATAAATCCTTTTTTATTTTTTGTGACTTTTTTTCCTGTGACTTTTTTTCCTACCAAAAACTGTGACTTTTTTTGTGACTTCTTTTCCTGTGACTTTTTTTCCTACATTCGGATATGTGGGGCTGTTTTAATAAGTGGCCGGTGCAAAGGTTACATGCTAACTCATCACAGGTAAATTAATCGCACCAGGTAAGTTTATTGAGTAAACATTTATTTTACTTTGAAATTCAAAGTAACGGTTGTCGTTTTGAAAAGTAGTCGGGTTCTGTACCCAGGATGTGTATTTGTAGAATGCCATCTAGCGGAAGATAATGGTAATAGTATGACTATGGTACGAAGTGATAAAACTATGGAACGAAATGGTATAAATTATGGTACAAAATGGTATAAATCATGGTACGAAATGGTCAAATTATGGTACAAAGTGACTGGTACGAAACGGTAATGGTACGAAACGACGACGATTTGCTACTCTCCTGAAAAGAGTCAAAGGATCAAAGTCCCCTGGAATTTACAGTTGATAAAACTTTCTGCGTTTTGTAACTATCTCGTACCTCAGTAGAGGAATGGAGAAAGTCATAAATCACCCAGTTACCACCGGCTTTAGAAGATTATTTCTTGTTGTAACTCCGAATGAGACATCCTTCGAAAAAGTAGAAGATGTTCCGAACTACGTGCAAGATGTAAGAAAATAAGATCGCATTGTTTCTTGGACTTAGTAAATGGTGTCACACCGGTAACTTTTTCGCTAATTGAAAATGTAGTAAAAACCATTGTCTTCGACTGGCTGCTGCTGAATCCCTGACGAAGCGGGAGCTTTGTTAGTTTTTTTTTTCCTTCAAATATATGTTTAGTGTCCTCCACAAAAAGCAGCAGAAAATGGCATCTTGAGCGATGAACTTTTTTGTTATTCCTCTTCAAAGACATCGACCCTCGGAAAATTGCTGTCGGTCTAGGCCCAAACTGGTGATAGACCATGCCTCTTTGCCTGGTCACATACCAAAAAATAGTCCTAAAAGAAATACATAAAATGCATTCATTCTCTGAAGAAATAAATTAACTTCAGAAACACATTTTAGACCAGTCCTCTCATACTTCATGATAAAACAGTGTGGCAGAAGTGCTTGGTATCAAATTTTCAAGAGGGACTACTTTTGACTACTACAACCAGTATACAACCCGTAAGCATTTCGTTCTGGTGTTACACCAAATAGTAAACTCTGTCCAATGAGACCAGGAACAGAATAACAGTCAGATCTACATTGTTTGTCATGTTTGCAGTCATCATAATTGTGTATCAGAAGAAAAATAAGATATGAATTGCCATAGGTAGAAGACTTGGTGATTTGTCCCAATCTTTGTGATAATTATGTTTGAGAAATAGTTCATTGGGTTCCGTAGGCGCTGACCTGAGTTGAAAGTCATCAAGCTAAGAGCTCTTGCCAAAGCAAGAGCAATGTCAGCAACTCAACAAGCAGTAACAGATTATTTCCAAAATTTGGAGATTGCAGTGTTTGAAAACAACCTTCTTGAAAAACCTGAATGCATCTTCAATATTGATGAGAAGGGGATTCAGACTGAGCACACCTCACCATTGTTAGTGTTAGACAGAAAACTCGTGCATACATCATCCAGATCTGGAATTACCACTATTTAGGGGCTGGAAATGCACTTAGAACACAGGTACCTCCTCACTTCGTAGTCAAAAGTTAACAGTTCAAAGAAGAGCTTCTTCAAGGTGCAACCATTGGATCGGTGGCTACTATGTTACAGTCTGGATGGTCAAATTCTTTAATTTTTCAAGAATACCTTGAAAACCACTTCATAAATTATATCCAAATAACATATCCTAGTCAAACTATCCTGATTTTTTTTGATGGTCACAAGTCACATATTAGCATCCCAATTATAGAATGGGCCAAAAGAAATAACATTATTCTTTTCATGCTTCCTGCCCATACCAGTCATGTTCTTCAGCCCCTAGATGTTGGGTGCTTTGGCCCACTACAGAAAATACAACAATGCCTGTCACAAATGCTTATGTGAACATCACTCGTCCAGGATTACAAGGTTCAAAATTGCATCTTTGGCTTCCAGTTCATATGTAAGTGCACTTTCACCTACATAACTTAGGTCGTCTTTCTAGAAGACTGGCATATTTCCATTCAACAAAGATGTCATTACAGTTGAAGCTTTGAAGCCATCTGAGCCATACTTTCCTCCATTACAGCAACCAGTTGAGTCCTTCAAACAAAACAAACCAAATATCAATGAATATTTCAGACAGGCAGAGCTATTGATTGAAAAAAGAAATAACATCATGCTAAGGAATCTAACTTTACCTAAAGTTTCTGGACAGAAAATAACAAATCCTGGAGTAAGTTCTGAAATATACTCTCTTCCAACAGGAAGTGTGCACTTTGTTTTGTTTTGATTTTTTTAGTAACAGTTTTTCTTTATGCCTATGTATTTGGTACCAGATCATGTACAGTATAGCCATTATTTTTGAGTTTTGCGTTAAAGAGTATTTTTGATCACGAGAAAAGACTGGGTGCTAAAACGAAAGTTGCAAAGTAACTCAGAAAATCAGAACTTGTGCAGGTTAGAATTTCATGATGCTCAAATTGGGATCTTAATGTTTATTTCAGTCAGTATCGCATGTGGCCACCTCGGCTATTGATGCAAGCGACAATGTGACCTTGCATGGACCTAACTTAACGTCTGAAAACGACATCGGGAATGTTATTCCATTTTTGAATTAAGGCCTTTTTAATGTTGAATATTTCAATAGCAATAGACATGTTATTTTCAAATTTGGAACACTTTACCTCAAGTGAACTTGCCATCGATTCAGTATTAAATCTATGCTGTGTTATGAAGAGATTTTTGCTTTATATAATAGGCATGATTTTGCCTGATTTGCACATGCAACTGGAGGTGAACGTACATGTCACAGGAAATGTGTGTGGATAAAATCCATATACATCCTACTTAAGGAATATCACATTTGAATTTACAACGCTTGTCACTGAACATGCCTAGAGTGAATCAAAACCAGCGAATTCAAGCACTGATGATGCTTGCTTGTGGCGATAACGTCTCTAATGTGAGTAGGGCGTTAGGGTGCCTCAGAAACACATTGATTCGGTTGCGCCAACATTTCCAGCAAGCAGGAGAGGTGGCAGATTGCCCCAGACCTGGTAGACCCAGGGCTACAAATCCTCAAATGGACAGATTTATAATGTTGACGCACTATCTATGTCATTTCCTAACGGTGTCAAGTACTGCAAGGCAGTATGGTATCAGCAGCCAGACTGTGTTGCGCCGGCTCAGGCAAGCTCAGGTACCCATCCGGCCTAGGAGGCCCTATGTGGGACAAGTCCTGACACCACATCATCGAGTTGTTTGTTTGCAGTGGGCCTGACGGCATTTCCGTTGAGGGCGACAGCAGTGGGCTAGAGTTCTATTCTCTGATGAGTCTAGATTTAATCTTAGTCACCATGATGGTTGCACACAGGTTTTTATAAGAAGAGGAGAACATTTAGCTGATGGTTGTCTCGTTGAAAGGGATACATTTGAGGGTGGGAGTGTAATGGTTTTGGATGGAATCATGGGAAGAAGGAAAACAAATCTAATTGGTGTACATGGCAACCTCAATGCTCAAGGCTATATTGACCAGATTCTGCAGCCTGAATCAGTTCCTTTCCTTCAAAGACATGGGCCTGCAATTTTGATGCATGACAATGCATGGCCTCATGTTGCACAGAGAAGTCAACAGTTTCTTGACAGAAATCAAGTTAACATGCTACCCTGGCCTGCTGTCTCACCAGATTTGAATTCGATAGAGCACCTCTGGGATTATCTTGGTAGAAGGGTGCAATCCAGAGCCAACATCCACAATCTTAGGGACCTTGAAAACGCCTTAATTCAAGAATGGAATAACATTCCCCATGTCGTTATCAGACGTTACGTTAGGTCCATGCGAGGTCGCATTGTAGCTTGCATCAATAGCCGAGGTGATCCATGATACTGACTGAAATAAACATTAAGATCCCTATTTGAGCATTATGAAATTCTAAACTGCACAAGTTCTGATTTTCTGAGTTACTTTGCAACTTTCGTTTTAACACTTAGTCCTTTCTTGTGATAAAAAATGCTCAGTGCAACCGGAACTCAAAATCCAAAATAATGGCTATATTGTACATGATCTGATTTCGATTTTGGTACCAAATTCGTAGGCATTTAGAAAACCTGTTAATGAAAAATCACCGAAAACAAAGTGCACACTTTCTTTTGGAAGAGAGTATAATTAGAAGATCAAACATGCCAATAAAACAATCTTTAAATCCCAAACCAAAGAAGTGTGAGGCATTTGTGACGCCTTTCAAAGTTCCTTCAAAGAAACCAGCTTCCAAACAAGAAGTTGCCAACTTCATTATCTAGCCCCAGTCAGAGCCAGTTCCCGGCTCATTACATGTCAATCTTCTTTCAGACTCTAATAGTTCTGATATTTCTGAGAAAGGAAAATGTTGTGTCTGCAAAATGTTTTAACCATTAGAACTCAAAAATTGCCTATCCCCCGTCTTTACAAAATGGGCCAAGTGTGATTTTCAAGGTTGTAGCCATTGGACACATTAATTGTTGTAAGGAGAGAGTCTTCAGCCGCAATGATACATTTATTTGTCCTTGCCACACCCTTGCTAATTCAGAAGAATAAATATGTTTTTACATAAGACAGTTTAGTTTTATTATTAAGGACAGCTTTATTTTCTAAAATCGTTACTGTATAGTTTATTTTATGCACATTAAAGATCACACATAATCCTTCTTCGTTCAAAGACTTTTTAATATCGGTTAAACATTTTGCTGAAATCCTTTTATTACAGTCTTAACTTTATCACTTAAAACTTCTGTGTAGATAAGGATTGCCCTGTCACTCAATTATGTCTTTTATGCATATCAAGATTACACAAATCATAATCCTTCTAAATTCAACCCTTTTTGATTGTCATCATTTTGTTTAAATATCTTTTCGCTGAAAAATTCTACTTTACTCATTTTTTAAAACAGATATGCGCGCTAAATGACCAAAGCTGTTGATGTGCCATAAAACAACATTCATTCATACTGTTCTACTTGACTGTTTGACTTTTGGGATAAAGTTTGTTAACTGTACTATAGATTTGAGGACTGTTTTGTTTTGACGCCATAAAAGTTTCTGGCTCTCGGCTTATGGGGAAATTAAAAGTTGTTTTTTAAAACTAACAGGATGAATGCAGGAATCCATGATTTCAGAGGTAGGTAAAAATGAGTTTTAATAATGAAAATTATTTATGAAACATTTTACATCTTTCAATCACATGTAAAGCAAAATTGTAATTTAAGCCCTTTGAAAACTGGTCTGTCCACCATACACCCTGATTAAACACGTGACTTATTTTCGATAATACACTAGTGTGTTATCGTTTTTTTCTGTCTCTCTGATAAGAAAAAATTCAGCTAGCCAATCAGACTGAGAGATAAGAATCTCATTGTCTGTTTCCTCTCTTTCTCTTGCTCTCATACTTTTAATAAAGTCTAGCAGACATTTCATTTTTATATGCCCGTCGAAGACGGGACATATTATGGGATCACCCATGGCGTCCAGAATATAACTATGTCATCTCAAGTCAGAACGACTTCAAACTTAGTATGCATGTTTGTTGCAATATTACGGAGTACAGTGCACAAGAATAATAACTCTACCTAGTGCGGATTTTGAGTAGTTCCACTTTGATCTTCATTTTTACAATATTTCTTGCTTGTCACAAGGTTCAAATTTAACGGTCGCAAACTCGCAAAATGCGAGCTGAAATGAAAAAATGCGAGTGCCAAATTCTAGCACTCGAAATAATTTGCGAATGCGCCGGAAAATGGGCAAACCTACCACTTAAAAATCTGAATTAATCCATAAATGCGATCGTTTTTCGTGTACACTGAATTGCCGTATACGGTGTAAAACTATCCTTTGAGAGTATCACCGAGCACGTGACCGGTATTCGTAGAGACGCTTGTTGCGATATTGTAAATACATGTATCCGATATTTAAAGCGCGTAGACGATTCTGACGTTGTTTATACGTCTGCATTGCCTCGCTGAGAGTATGGAGCAGAAAATATCCAGTTTTTTCGGCAATAGGCCGGATTCCGTGACATCGCCGGAATATTTATTTAATATAAATTAATGATCAAACAGTTTGTCCAAACAAAGGATATTTCTTTGCCATGCAGAATGTGTAGAGTTTGAGCTATAATATTGTATGAGCAAACAATATTTAGACTCTCCCAAATTGAAAGCTTCTGCATTTGGTACAAAGGAAAGTTAATTCTCTAATAATGTAGAAAACATTGTGGGAAATGGAGAAATTGCTCATTATGAGCACTTTCTCCTTTTGCCACAATGTTTTCATAAGTTTCTCATTTCAGAGTCGTTAAAACACAGGACTGAGTGGCAATGGGTTAAAATATTGCTAGTACAAAATCGATTTTGGCTAGTAGAAAAAATGGTCACTAGCAAATTTTTGCTAGTTGAAAAAAAAGTTAAATTTGACCCCTGCCCACTCTTACTCTTACCAAACAACATTACTAAGACTTGTCCAAATTCAAAGCATTGTAAGACGACAACTCAAATATGGTCCAAATATTTGAATTTGTTCTTGACAATTTAGAAAACATTCTTTACCTGTGGAAAAAATGACAGGTGTGAAACTCACAATGATGAACCATAATGACAACATCTTCAAAGTGTCATGAATATTCAGACTCCTCCACTATTTGTAGTTGGTTTTGATCACTGGTTAAAAGTAGTTTATAAAATGAAGAAGTTAAAGATTTGTCTTGATCGTTAATTACATCTTTTCCATACATGAAAGTATTTGGAGAGGACAATTTGAATGTGCCTCAATTGATGGAATTTGTCTTTGTGGGAAAAGGAGAAAATGCTGATTATTAGCATTTTCTCCTTTTCCCACAATGTTTTCAAAAAGCTTTTTTGTCAGGGTCATTAAAACTCAGGATTGTGTGGTTAAGAGTTAATGGTCTTTGTGTCAACATTTAGTTTACTGGTTTCAGGCTGTCCCCTATTTCATTGCAATGGTTATGCTGGAATGGGTACTTCTGTACTGTCAAGGAAAACCTTTACCAAGGATGAACGATTCATTCGGATCAGTGGCAAATGGTCTTCTTTCATTGTTGCATGGGTAAGTATCATTCTGGTTATCCCTTTACCACACTCCCGACTTTTAATGACCATGAGACAGTAGCCTTTTGAAAACATTGTGGGAAAAGAAGAAAATGCTGGTAACCAGCATTTTCTCCTTTTCCTACAGTGTTTTCTACCCTTAAACAAATTTAACCCTTTACCACACAATGACGACTTTTGACACCCCTGATAAAGAAGGCTTTTGAAAACATTGTGGGAAAAGGAGAAAATGCTGGTAACCAGTATTTTCTCCCTTTCCCACAATGTTTTCTACCCTTAAACATTTTGTCTGCAACTGCTTTGAACTTGGACTAGTCTAAAATTTTGTGGTTTTGTAAAGGTTTATTACATGTATGTCACTGTGCTTTACTCCTATTACTTTGCCTGCTGCTTCATTAACTCTTTATCAAATAACAAAATTTTGGACTGGACCAAATTGGAAACATTTGAAGACGACAAATTAAATATTGCTAAACTGATGTGTCCTGTCTTTGATAGGGTAGAAAACATTGTGGGAAAAGGAGAAAATGTTGTTGACCGGCCTTTTCCCACAATGTTTTATACCCTAACAAAGACAGTTTTCATTGTTTGAGTCACATGTAAACTTTTGTCTGCAAATGCTTTCAATTGGACAAGTCTACATTTTTCTCATGTAGTAAGGAGTTAACCCTTTACCACACGGCAAAATTTAAGACCAATCCAAATTGAAAGCATTTGCAGAAGACAATTTCATAGTGGCTCAAATGACGCAACTTTTCTTTGATAGAGTAGAAAACTTTGTGGGAAAAGGAGAAAATGCTGGTTACCAGCATTTTCTGCTTTTCCCACGTTTTCAAAAGGCCTCTTCTTCAGGGGCGTTAAAAGGTGTCATTGTGTGGTAAGGAGTTAAAGTGATGAGCGCAATTTTATGTGTTTGACCTGACATTCTAGATCAAGGTCCAACAGCAGACAAAGTTTTAGATGATTTTTTTGGGACAAAATAGTGTTTAACCCTTTACCACACGGCAAAATTTAAGACCTATCCAAATTGAAAGCATTTGCAGAAGACAATTTCATAGTGGCTCAAATGATGCAACTTTTCTTTGATAGGGTAGAAAACATTGTGGGAAAAGGAGAAAATGCTGGTTACCAGCATTTTCTCCTTTTCCCACAATGTTTTCAAAAGGCCTCTTCTTCAGGGGCGTTAAAAGGCGTCATTGTGTGGTAAAGGGTTAAGCTGCTGTACAAATAGACTTTTTATGTACTTGATTTTGACAGCTTTGTAAAACTTTGTGGGAAAAAGAACTAAGTGCAATTGTTTCCTTGGCCACAATGTTGAAAAACAAGTTTTTCTTTCATTAACTCTTTATCACATGACAAAATTTTACACTTATTCAAACTGAAGGCAGTTGCAGACAACACAGTAAATACCCTCCAGAATCTAAAACATTTGTTTGGAAAGGTAGAAAACATTGTGGGAAAAAGAGAAAATACTGGTAACTAGCATTTTCTCCTTTTCCCACAATTATTTCAAAAGCTCTTATTTCTCAAGATTGTTGAAATAGAGGATTGGTCGGTGAAGGGTTAAAGTATTTTTCTTTAGATTGCTGTTTAGAGGTACAGAGCTGGCAGCCTACGTTTGGACGTATGAGAGGTTCAATATCATACAGCTGCCCTGGGACAATGCTGTGACATGGATTTTATGTCTGATTGGCGTGGACTTTGGCTATTATTGGGTCCATAGATGTGGACATGGTAAGAAAGGTTTTATTCTTTATCAGACCACAAAGTGAAAGCATTTTATAGACAACAGATTATATGTATCTCAAATGATGGGATTTGGCTTTGAAGGTATGAAGGCTGTTTGATAAATTCGAGGAATTTTTTGTAAAAACAGTGTTCTCACTCACGCAAATTATCACATAAATCACAATATAGAATTGAACTTTATGCAACAAATTTTGGTTACACACGAGACCTCAGGTATGAAAAAACATAAAAAAAAAATCATCCGCTTATCTTTTGTTAAAAAAACATGTTTTGAATTTACTTGTTACTCTTTTAGACATATTTTTGTCAATTATGCAGAAATACCTAACCATAAATTAACAGACATGAAAAATTTATCAGAGCAAAAAACACAGAAACCCATGACACAACAAAATGTTCCTTTTGACATTGTGCGATCAGAATCACTTCAGACCATCTTTTCAGCTTTTTAATGACTTTAAGTCGTAAATTTCCAAATATATCTTAATATAACAGACTTTTTTGCTGCAAGTCATCAATATGGATTGCTTTACCTCCAGTTGAGAACCATTATTGTCATACACACCAATATGAAATCTTACCCGCAGATTTACAGCTCAGGGGGTTAGTGTACCTTTGAAATAAAAAGCTATTTGGAACACTGAAAAATAAATCAAGGAGACTTATTAATATCATACTTAGCATACATACTGTTTAACAATCTATATCCGAAACATCTTCCCAATTTCATACAAATTCATAAAGAAATACATTTTCAACAGAGAATTACAAAACATATGCAACCGTACATTACCAGGCTCCGGTGAAAAAGTTACGTCAATGTCATTATAAGTCAAGATTCCAATGGGCCTCTTCTACATAATCCCCTCAAACACCCAGGGCACCCTCATTTTCAACATTCCTAGATGCTATGTAAAGATACGGGATGTACTGTAGAACAAGACACACCCAAGTAGTCGGATATGCCACATACCATAGCCCACCTGTCATTATTCACCTTGTCACGCAGTCCTCATCCAAAGTTGATGCCATTATGCTATCCTTTACGAAGAACATCTTCAAGCGAGATTCTTCCCATTTTTAAATCGGTCATACCACTTGTAGACAGATGAAATATTACAGGAACTTCAACGTGTCAACTTCTAACACAACTCTGTGATCTGTTTAGTGTCTTTACCAAGTCAAACACAGCACTTGATTATTGGGCTTACCGGTAATTTAACATCTATTGAGGACGTCACTGCTTCAAAAATTACAATGCACTGACTAGACAAAAATTATGTTATTACAGTAACTGGAAGTACCACAGGGATAATGTTTTAAGGTACTGATGATATGATGTAATTTGACTGTTTGCACTATTGTCGCCAATTTTATACAATTCTGAATGTTTATTTTAAACGAAATAACATCAGGAGAAAATTGGAGCCAGGCAATGTGCATTACATGTGTTACTTATTGTCACACATATTTTAAATTTATTTTTTTCTAAAACTTCAAAATTTCTTTATCAAGTTTATAGTATGTTCATTCTACTGTAGGCAATATTTTAGCTTAAACTATCAGGAATTGTGGTTTTAACAACAAAATTCCACATATATATCTTACAACCCTTGCATTAAAAACAAAATGGAAAAGGGAAATAGTGCTGGTTAACATTGCCTCCCTTACCAACATTTTTTTTCAGAAGCCATACTTACCAAGGGTCATCACACAATGCTGACTTTTAACGACCCTGGGAAAGTAGCCTTTTGTAAACATTGTGGGAAAGGAGAAAATGCTGGTAACCAGCATTTTCTCCTTTTCCGACAATGTTTTCTACCCTATCAAAGAAAAATTGCACCATTTGAGCCACATTGAAATGCTTTCAATTTGGACAAGGCTAAAATTTTGCCACAGAATGCCGACTTTTAACAACCAAGGGAAGAAAGCCTATTGAAAACATTGTGGGAAAAGGAGAAAATGCTGGACCAGCATTTTCTCCTTTTTCCACAATGTTTTCTACCCTATCAAAGAAAAAGTGCACCATTTGAGCCACATTGAAATTGTCATCTGCAAATGCTTTCAATTTGGACCAGGCTAAAATTTTGTCATCTCATAAAGAGTTAACTAATTACCAAATACAGATGACTTTTTAATGTCTTGCAGCAGAATATTGTGTAAAACATTTTGCTAAATGTTGAAAGCATTTGATGACGACAATTTAAATGTTACTTAAAACATAGAATTTGTCATTCAAAGGGTAGAAAACATCCAACAATGTTTTCAACAATGTTTTCAAAAGCCTACTTCCCAGGGTTGTTCAAAGTCAGGACTGTGTGATGAAGGATTACCATGTAGAACCACTGTCTTTTTTTGAGAGAGATAAAAGTATTTTACCAGCATTTTCTCATTTTACCACAATTTTTTTCTACACTTTCAAAGATGAATTTCAACACATGAGTCACAAGTGCAGTTTTTGTGAAGTGCCACTTTTGAATCAGTGAGCTGTCAATGCAAGATGACTGAAATATTGATGAAGTGTGATTGTATACACCATTTAAAAGGAAGAAAGCATGTTATATAGGAAAAAGAGCTGAGGGAAAAACCTATTGTGCTTGTATGGGTTGGAAAATATTTGAGGAAAAGGACATGTATGTATATAATATTCATAAGCATAGATTTCCGAGCTGAAGAGACAATAAAGAAACTATTGGTACAGAAGATTGTTCTGAGCCATTTTAAACCGTAAAAAAAAACATTTGTTGCAATTTTTTAATGGATACATGTTTTGAAAGAAGAGGAATTACTTGTTATTTGCAGTTATTCCTTTTCCCAATTTATTTACAAAAGCTTTCAACTTTGACTGCAGAAAAATTGTACGTGTACCGGGTACATGTATTTGTTATGTCTATGGGTGGAACTCTTTACCAGACAGCAAAATTTTAGACTTGTCCATTGTGAAAGTATTTGCAAGCTACAAATAAAATGCTCCTCAAATGATGAATTATTTTTGTAAAATGTAGAAAACATTGTGGGAAAAGGAAAAAATGCTGGTTACCAGCATTTTCTCCTTTTCCCATAATGTTTTCAAAAACCTTGTTCTTGGTTAGCTAAGTCAAAGAATTGTTTGATAAAGGAAAGGGTTTAATAAATATTTTAGAAGTGAATCTGTTTTGGTCTGGTCACCAAGCGCACCACAGTTCTGAAGACTATAACCTGACTACTGCTCTGAGGCAGTCAGCCATACTGCGGTATCTAACCTGGGTAGGATGTAGCACTTATTGTTGTCTTGCTTTAACTACTTCTTACAGAGAGTTAGACCTTTTCTGAACAGTCCCATGTTTTAATGACCCTGAGAAAGAATGCCTTTTGAAAACATATTTAGAAAAAGATGAAATTTCTGGTAAATAGGATTTTGTCATGTTCTCTCAGTGTCTTGTATCTGTTTAAGGACAAATTCCAACATTTGAGTCACATTAATTTGTAATCTGTAAAATGCATTTTTTAACATGTCTAATATTTTATGGTTTGGTAAAGAGTTAACTCTTTAACTCTGACACAAAATCTTAGACTTGTCCAAATTGAAAGCAATAGCAGACTGCACATAAAGTATGACTCAGACAACAGGATTTCTCTTTGATAGGGTAGGAAACTTTGTGGGAATGTGAAAAAAACTGGTTTCCAGCATTTTTTCACAAAGTTTTTAAAAAGCCTACCATTTCAGGGTTTTTAACACATGGAGCGTTTTAGCAAGTGGGTCAAGCAACAAGAATATTACTTGTGTATTTCTTGTCAAACTCCATATCATTGTTATATCTGCAATTGCAATGATTATGTTCGAAAATTTCATATGAATCATTCTGACTGAACAGAGAAACATTGGTGCAATGAAGGGCCTTTTTGTTACCCAATGCTGTTTAAACTGTTGATTTTCGGTACTGAATAAGCATATCAAAAGGTCTAGAATGCACCAGTTTTCAGAATTGTTTTAAATTTTTCTGTTGCTTGGGAGAGGGGCAGGAAAAGCACCATACCCCTCTGTAGCACAACTTTGAATCCATATGAAAGAGGGCTGGCTACACCCTATATACCAAAAATCAATGCTAACCTGTAAAATACTGTGTTCTACTACTTGAAATTAAGCAGTTGAAGAAAGCATGTAGGTTTTCTTTAAAATCGTCTGGGCCCTCATTCACCAATTACTCTAAAAGCATTCATTGTCTTATTCTCAAGCATTTTCAAAAATTTAAAAGTTATCTCAATTTTTGATTGGCTAGACTGAATGGTTTTGCCAGTCAGAGATCTTGCTACATTCTCTGTCTTGTATAAGACTAAGAACACAATTGAGAATAGTTTGCAAATAAGAACCTGATGTTAATTGCTTAGAAAAATATACAGGTATATATCATTGCTGCTTAATTGTTTGTGAGGAGTTTATGTCATATTGTTTTCTTGCATGGATTTACTAACTGCCTTGTTGTGCTTTTTCTATTATTTAACTCTTTGATAGCTGTATCTTGTAATATAACTTATATCTAACATCAAAATTTTAGATGCATCCATATTGAAAACATTTGCAGACAAATGATCCAACATGACTCAGTTGATATGATTTGTCTTTGATAAAATATTAAGCTTTGTTGGAAAAGGAGAGAATGCTGGCTATAACATTCAAATACATGTAAGTGAAATTTCAGGATTATATTATCCTGAGTGTTTCAGCAAAGCAAACACTGAAGTCAGATCTTGATCTGCAGTGGCTTCAAAAGCAGCTTAATTCTTTACCTCAAAATCCTGCGTTTTATAGACTTTGAGGATTATGACTTTTGGAAACATTTTGGGAAAAGAAGAAAATGCTGGTAACCAGCATTTTCTCCATTTCCCACAATGATTTCTACTCTTCCCAAAATGAATGTCAGTTTCTGAATCACATTTATTTTGTCATCTGCAAATGATTGTTATTTGGACTAGTCTAAAATTTTGTTATGTGGTAAAGGGTTAAGTTATGAACAGGGGGTTTAAAGGTTAGATGTAGAACAGGGTATAGATGAGCCATGCTATCATTGTTACAGAAGTGAACTTTATGTGGTCGGGTCATCAGGTACATCACAGCTCTGAGGACTACAACTATACTACAGCTCTGAGACAATCTGTCATACACCGCTATACTAACTGGGTACTGGTGCTTTCTAATCTCCTTCGCTGCTTTAGATTAGTTAGAAAAAACACTGATAATAATCCTGATCCACCTTCATTCTTATTCCTGTGCAAAGGTCAGATCATAGAATTCCCCATAAGGCCCAAAGGGCAGACACTGTATCTGCTAGAGCTAAATATGTACTTGAATCACCTTTGTGGTTGGTAGATCATGCAGTGGTTCAGTCACATCTCACAAAATGTAATATATTTTTCTGACCTCAGAATGTTTTGAAGGATAAAATCGTTTTCACAATACATCTTATGGCAAGTAAAAAATCCTTGCACCATTTCTTTTCATCTAAACTGTAGGAGAATGATAAGTAGGTAATAGACAGAGCTTGAGACCAAGAGTTGGCTGGTTTGATTCCTGTCTAAGCCAAATTCTTCCAATGAATCTGTGATAGTCATTGGGACAAGACTTATTCCTTACTCACAGCTGAATATTGTTTCGAAAATGTTCATTTGGGAAAGCAGCCAGTGGCTTGGAAAGAGTGTTGTGAGAAGGATATGTTAAAGACCTTAAGGAAGGCATTGATAGATAAACTGACTGCTACAACGTATTGAGATAATGTGGAAAATGACATGAAGAAGCAAACGAGTAGGAGAAAGCTAGAAAGAAGGGTAGATTTACAGCAAGACTTAGACTTACAAGGCTTAGTGGAGTTACTTTCCTTGAATTAAATCTAATGGAGTTATACTGTACAATACATGATAATGGATTGCATTGGTTCATTATGAAATATGATAAGTATATACACTGTAACACATGTATCGCAAAGCATAATACTAATCTGCTCTTGAATCCTTTTGGGGAATTCAAATGTATTTAACCCTTTCTGAAACTGTAAATTTTAGACTCTTCCAAATTGGACCATCTGCAGCCAACAATTTTTTAAGCCATACTAATTAAGTTAACTTCTCTGACAAGGTAGAAAACATTATAGGGAAAGGGAAGAAATGCTAGTTACCAGCATTTTATCCTTTTTCCCATAATGTTTTCAAAAGGCCTCTTCCTCAAAAAAAGTTAATCCCTGGAGTGCCGAATAGACCCAACAGACTTTTTCTGTGTAGCAATAAAACCCAAGAAAAAGCAATTTCAGGGTTGTTTTGTCCAACAATATCTCAATGAAAAAGGGCAGTGTAGATCAAAGATCAGGTTACATGTTTAACGCAGTCTGATCTTTATCTATAATGGCCACAAAGGCAACTGAAGTTGTGAAAGGCTCTTAAAAAACTGAGCAAGTTAAAGGTGATATGTGTGAGTTTTATATGTGTATTTGTCTTTATTATGCATGCAATTTACCAATTACTATTGTTTGCTTAATTTTCCTTCTGTTCAGATATTCTGCATATTTTTACTGATTCATGTGTGGCCTAGGTTTTGCCAGCACTAAACTTTGGCTCTGAAGTGTCTTGCCTAAAGATACTACAACAAAAACCTGGTAATAGAGATCAAACATCGAGTAGGTTTAGTTTACTTTTAATAAATGATAGTAGTCATCAACTTTTACCCTTATGTTTCTTGCAAAGTTTGTACAATCAAATATTTATCACATATATATCTCAGAAAGGATAAATCAGGATAATTATCAAACTTTAATTATATACCATTGTTGGATATTTGTTGGGTAAAACTTGTGAAAATTGCATTTGTTTCTATGTATTGGTATCATCTAATTCTGAAGGAACTTTGTTAACGTTTGTTCCTACCTTGTTACTGCTTTACTTATTTATGATAGTTCTAACTTTATTCTGAACAGTAATGAGTTTAAGTATTAAACCTTAAAGGCCCAAATAAACCCAACACCAGCTTGGGTGCCAGTCTATTCTGTTTTTCCTTTTATTCATGTATACTCTGATGATACTTTGTCAAAATTAACAGATATGCTTGACTTAGATGGTATTGCTTACAGGAGAGATTAACTGTATACCCCAATTAGGAGTGATATAGAATTTAATAGCGCCTGGACCCAGGTTAACCAAACACATGTTTTCACAGATAAGACACCATGTTTCTTCTATCTTCTACCTTACCATAAGTTACAAGAAGAGAGAATTTCACAACTTACTATTTCATGCTTTTCAGTAGTTTATTTAGAAATAATAGTGGATTATGGTTTGATATTTCAGGGTTACGACCAGTGAAAAATACCGATTCATAGTTTCTAACTCCTGAATTGAAGGCGAAAATGGTAGTTGCACTAATTACCTAGGTAAATAGTGTGTGCCATTCAACCAGAGGACATAAATTAAGCGCATTTATGCTACATTTCTTGCGCTTTATGTAATATTGTAATGGATTGTTATGTGAGGGGGTATGCCACTGGGTCAATCACCGAAAACAACTGTACTGGATTTTGATGAAAGTCCTCAGGGGATAGAAGCATGAAATAAATGGAATAAATATGGTTTTTTTTTAGTGGGAGATCGAAATTTATTTCATTTCATGGAAAACCATTTGTAATATTTTCTCTTGTGGCTGTGCCACTCGTGAAAATATTACTGATAATGTTCACTAAATGAAATAAATTTTGATCTTTCACTAAAAAAAGATTCTCTGTCTTTTCATTAAAGTATTGCTCTGTGAAAGTTAATGTGCTTTTCTGTGGCATAACTCTTTACCTTACCAAACAACACATTTTTTCCACTAGAACAAACTTAAAAGCCATTGCAGACGATAAATGTAGCTTAAATGTTTATTTCTGTCTATGATTGGGTAGGAAACATTGTGGCTAAAGGAGAAAATGCTCATTACCAGCATTTTCTCCTTTTCCCACAATGTTTCCAAAAGCCTTCTCTGTAAGGGTCATTAAAACTTGGAATTGTGTGGTACAGGTTTAACAGCATTCCTTTTCAGGTAAAGGATCAGGGCCCATATTCATCAACCATTCTTAAGAATATTTTTACTCTTATTCTCTAGAACTTTACAACTTTCAAGGTAACACAAATTCTGATTGGCTAAACAAAATTTATGTAGCAAATCAGAACTTATGTTGCTTTCTAAATCCAGAAATAGACAAAGAATATTTTTCAGAATGGTTTGTGGAAACAGGCCCAGTTTATATATTGTGATTGAATTTCTTCCTTTTTTTTGTCCAGTTTTTCTACATGCCTATGGCTCTGTTCATCCCTCCCTCAGTGTTCCAGGTCCATCTACAGTTTAACTTGCTGTATCAGTTTTGGGTCCATACAGAGGTAAGGTACATTTAACATGTAGATTTGAAATATAAACAATATTTAACCCTTTACCATACAATCTCATGTTTTCACGACCTTGAGGTAGAAGCTTTTTGAAAACATTGTGGGACAATCTGCTGGTTGCCAGCACTTTTATCTTTTCCCACAGTGATTTCAAAAGCTTTCTTTTTTAGGGCTGGTAAAAGTAGGAATTGTTTGGTAAGGGGTTAAGACATCCAGTATTTTGATAAAAATGCTTCAGCTTAACTCACAAGTAGTGTTTTACTTTGCCCATCTCGTCTGGATTGGTCAAAGGGAGATAATCATGTTTGCCATAACATTATAGTATCTCAGAGAGTGTTTGTAGATTTACTGGTCATGCTATTTTTCTTCTAATTCAGGACAAACAATTGTTTGAAATCCAACTGTATGACATTTCATTATAAAAGCATATATGGCCATTGTTCTCAAGTGGATATAAGCTTTTCAAACATGGAATTAAAGCTTGTATTGCATCATATCAGAAAATACTGTCAGGCTCAGGTTTTAGAAAATGATTTTCTAATAGGCCTGTTTTTTTAAGCTCAACTACACAATCCCACTTTTTACCTACCGTGATCAAGAGAACTTTTAAAAATGTGTGGTAAAAGGAGAAAATGTAGGTAGCATTTGCAGGTACATGTCTATTAGAGGTAAAGTTAGTCACATGAGCAAATATTTGTCTTCTGCAAAAAGTTCAAAGATTCCTGTTTTTATGCATGATTTATAGTACTTTTATTTTCAGGCAATCGATAAACTGGGACCACTTGAGTGGATTTTCAGCACACCTAGTCATCATCGTGTTCACCATGGCAGAAATCCATATTGTATAGATAAAAATTATGGGGGCATCTTCATTATTTGGGATAGACTGTTTGGTAGGTGATATCTTTTGTTATCAGTGTTCAGTCAATTTATATACAGGCCTCAAATGTTAAATTAAAAACCATATATGTTTATAATGAGTATATATGAGCCATGCTCTTTAATCTCTGTGAAATGGGGGCTAAATGAATCTTCAAAAAAAGTATCGGCCCATGACAGCCTGCATAGCCCATGCAGGCTGACATGTGTTGAAACTTTTTGCTATAGGGCCATTTTCTGCATTTACAAGGAGCATTCTACTGGGGCACCAGCCAGTTATTAGACAAAATGGATTTTATGGATCCATCATTATGTGATAACTTACTTGGTATAATGTATCATGAAGATGCATTGAGCCCTGTTTTGCCAGAGCATGGCTCATATATATCTTTGAAACATACAAGATACATGTGTATATCCTAATCTATACTAAAAGTCTCTGGTTCCATTTCCCCAAGTAAATTTGTTAGTTATACACCATTAATTTATTCATTACGCAAGTGAATCAGCCTTGTTACACATAATTTCATCTTGTACATGCTATGTTAATTTTAGCTTGGCTGTTTTAGCAGAAAATGTCAAAGCATCGTTATGGCCTTGGCATTTTCTCTGCGTCAGTGTGCAAAAACTTTGACATTTGATAGTATCTCTCTAATTACTGAAGATATTTTCTTCAGACCTGGACTTATTGTTAACTATCAAAAGGGGAACCAGGTAAACAATAAAGTATTTTTAACACAGGTATGCCCCTTTTTTGACTAGAACTTTCAGAAACTTTGACATTTTACAATATCACTGTCATTACTGAAGATTGTTACTTGAAATATGGACTAGTTGTTAACTTTCAAAAGGAGAACCAGTACAATAGGGCAGGTAATCATCAAAATTTTTTGTCACAGTTATGGCCCTTTTCGGCTTAGAATTTTCACTAAAAGCAACTGCAGCTGGGTGTTGTCACCTGCATGTGGTGTTCTTGTTTATGTAAGCTTTGTGATGACTATGAACATGATTGTTCTAGTTATGAAAAATAAAGTTATGCTTTGTTCTGATTAAGAATTTAAATTGAGGAAAGTTTGCTGTAAGGAAATGGTGTACAATCTATGTGTAAGAAGTTTGTAATGTAGTTACCAATGTTTTTATTACATTATTGCACAGGTACCTTTGAAGCAGAGAAAGACGATGAAAAAGTGGTGTATGGTTTAGTTCACAATATTGGTACATGGGAACCTATCTATGCACAGGTATAGAGTTTTCTGCTTTTCCCAAAATGTGTCCAAATGCTTTCTCAGCTAGGGTTGTTTAATTACAGGATTGTTTGGTTAAGGGTTAAATTGAGGTCCTTTGTGACGGTGCTTTACAATGAGCACGTACAAGAAGCAGGGGTAAGTTAGAATGGGTTTTGTTTCGTTTCTTGTACTAACCGCTCCTTAGTTCTCTACAAATACATCTTCTTGTGAATCTCTTCATATATTACCTACACTTTTTCACAATGTCAAAATGTTTTCTAAAGCTTTCTGCCCTGAAAATCTCATTGAGTGCCAAGTTGCAACATTTTGGACATACTAAATAGAAGACATGGGCAAGAGGAATGAAAAAACAGCAAAAACAGAGATAAAATTCAGGTGTTAATCTAGTAAAGGAATGTTTTGAATTCATGAACTGTTCAAAATCCCATTTTTACCTCTGTGCCTACCAATCATCATATATGTATTCAGTAGAAATATTAAAAGAAAAAGGGTCCTATAGAGACCTATGGTACCCAGTACAGGTTTAGAAATATGCTTGCACTCATCATATAACCCATATACGAGGGTTGTTCGATATGTAATGTGTATTGTACGATATCTCAAAAGCATTCGACTCAAATAGTGAAATGAACATTACATCCCTTCAAAGTATTCTCCGCGGTTTGAAATACATAATTTCAATCTTTGAATCCATTTCTGAAATGCGTCGCGGTACGCTGATTTAGGTAGACCACTGAGGCACTGACTGATGGCTGAGCCAAGGGCTTGTCGGGACTTGTAACGACGACCAGATAAGAACTTTTTAAGTTTTGGAAAAAGGAAAAAGTCGCATGGGGCTAGATCTGGAGAGTATGGTGGGTGTGGCAAGACGGTAACCTTCTCTGACTTCAAAAATTGCTTCACAAGCTCAGATGTATGTGATGGAGCATTATCATGAAGTAGACGAGCATGCCTAAATCCTGACACAGGGCGTCGTTTAAGATATTTCTTGACCTTTTTTAGTATAACATCTCGGTAATACCAACCTGTAACACATTTGCCCTTCGGCACCGGAATTTGTACGGCTATACCATCACATGAGAAGAATATGCAATAAAGAACCTTCTTTGTGCTTATGCTTCTTTTGGCAACTACAGGCCTTCTACCGTGTTTAGTTAGCCATATTTTGTTTCCAATTTTTCTTACTGGTTCGAAATAGTGAACCCATGTTTCGTCACCAGTAACAATGTTTGCAAATTGTCTTTGATTGAATTTGGGAAACATTTTGAGCAATTGCTTAGCGGTTTGTACTTGTACCCGTTTTTGGTCATCTGTCAATATATGCCGTATCCATCTGGCAGAAATCTTTCATACTTTCAAAATACGCTTCAAGATGAAATGCACGCGCGATAGCGATATGCCAACAGCGTTGGCAATATCACGAATCGTGTATCTGCCATCACTTTCAATTATTTCCCTGACTTTTGAGACATTTGCCTTGCCTGTTAAAGTCACAGGTCGGCCAGATTTTGCTGCATCTTTGACAGACTCTGTGCCAGTCAGAAATTTCTTTCTCCACCTACGAACTGTCTCATAAGATACCTTATCAGACCCATAAACTTCCCCCAATTCAGTAAAAATCTGCATCACTGAATGACCGAGTTTTGTGCGAACTTTTATATAAGCTCTAATTTCTTTAATATTATTAATCCGTTTCCCAACCATTTTTACAACAATGGTCAATGACTAGCTCTATTGAAATGACTATAAGTTTAAAACTATGTGGAGCTGAAGGCTCGTGTTTATACCGTTGGAAAGGTATTGAATAGAGCTATTCAAGCGTATCATCATCCACGAAATCATACAAAGCGTTATCGCGCTGTGGTACAATACACATTACATATCGAACAGCCCTCGTATATTTTGTTACAAACTGCAAGCATATATTACTTTCCATGGGAGTAGGAGACACATTAAATGTATATTGTTTTCAGAATTTCCTTAATTGTTTAGTGTATATTAGTGTCTGTGAAAGTTTCAAGTACAGCAAACAAAAGAATGAGACTGTTAAAAGAAGCTTGGATCAGAGGTCGATGAAAAAAAATTTGAGAATCTTTTTGTGTTCTGAATTGTTCACTTTTCTCCTTTCAGGTGTTCCACCTTGAGCACATTATTAGAACTGCATGGAATATGGAGGGGCTTGCAAACAAGATGTCTGTCATATTTAAAGGACCAGGATGGTCCCCTGGAAAACCAAGACTTGGTCTACCTGAGGAAATACCACAGGTTAGAATATTTTATCCTCTACTGCAACTCTATCGTTAATTCTATATTGATGGAAAGGTTTGGACGGATTTTTTTTTGAGGTTTTCTTCAGTTTGGTTTGCAATCTATTGTAGCTTTGTTAGTTTGATGGCTGAAGTAACTAAAAATTTGTCATTATGCCATAATCATTGTAGAAGAGATTGCAAATATGAAGCATCATTACTACAACTTTGTCTAGACAAGGACTGGTGTTTGACTGTTAAAGTACGCTCTTTGGGCAATGTTGGTTAATGAAATAATTATCGATGCCTAAACAGAATGTATGTTTAACCCTTTACCACATGATCCCAAATTCTAACAACCCTCAGAAAAAAGGCCTTTTGAAAATGTTGTGGGATAGGGAGAAAATGCTGGTAACCAGCATTTTTGGCTTTTCTAATGTTGTAATACCCCATCAAAGACAATTTCTATCATTTGATTCACATTTAATTTGTTGTCTGCATATGCTCTGGATTTGGAAGAGGCCAAAGTTTTGTTGTGTGGTCTAGAGCTAACCTTGTATCGTAGAACCCTTTGTGTTAATGACCTGGAAGGAGGAGGCTTGAGTAAACATTTTGGGAAAAGAAGAAAATGCTGGGAACAAGCTTTTCCCCATTTCCCACAATGTTTTGTAACCTATCAGAGAACTTGAGCTCATTTGTATTAATCAATTTGTATTGTCTTGAAACATTTTTAATTTTATGCAGTACAAAATTTTGTCAACTGGTAATCGGTTGATAAAGTTATTATATGTATAGCTGAGTCATTGGTCACCATGTCATAATTTAGTGTGTCAGTCAATTATATCAATACAACATTTCTTTTTATTGGTTTATTTTTTCAGAATATATCAGAATATTCATGGCAAAGTTTTTTCAGACATCTGACTGAGGAGAAAAGGTCACATTTACAGATAAAAAGTGTCACTTTGCCATCTTGAAGAAGTTTATAACAATACATAATTCTTCTTGCATATTCACCCAATGTGACCACAGCTCTCCTCAGGCCACATAACCCAATTCATTTATTTGTCAAAAAAACTTGTCCTGATCTGTGAAAGGATTTTTTTTTTCTTATACACCTTTACCCAATAATCAGGAGTTTAACTCTTTACCACACAATCCCGACTTTTAACGACCCCAAGGAAGAAGCCTTTTGAAAACATAGTGGGAAAAGGAGAAAATGCTGGTAACCAGCATTTTCTCCTTTTTCCACAATGTTTTCTTCCCTTTAAAAGATTCAAATCATCACTTGGGCCGAATTTAATTTGTCGCTGCAAATGCCTTCCATTTGGACCAGTCTAAAACTTTGTCGTTTGGTAAAGAGTTAAATAACCTGGACATTTTAAAATACATTGTGAGAAAAAGAGAAAATGCTGGTTACCAGCATTTTTTTTTTACTTTTCTCCACAATGTTTTTCAACCCTTTCAAAGAAATATTGTATCATTTGAACAACATTTAATTTGTTGTCTGCAACAGCTTACTGTTTTCAATCATTGGACAAGTGAAAAATTTTGTCCCCTGGTTAAGGGTCAGACACAAATATTTTTTAAATTCAGATTGAGCCAAACCCAAAGAAGTATGACAGCACCCTACCCCTATGGAACAGTGTTTATGTATGGATACACTTCCTGCTGATTATAGGAGTTTGGCATCCTTCACTTGGTATCTACAAAGATGTAAGCTTCTCTATTTACCATGCTTATTTGATACATTGCTACCAAAACACCACATTTTAGCTTGACTGTTCTGAAGGAAATTGTTTAAGTATTGTCGCAGCCCTGACATTGTCTGGGTGTCTGTCATGATCCTGTGGAAATTGTGAGTTTGTCTCATATCCATGTCGTTATTAAAGATTCCATTTCATCTTGCTTCAGATACTTGTTGAAAACATTGTTGATAAAGGACAACTTGCTCTTCATGAGCAATTTTGTCCTAAGCCTTGATGTATATTCATAACTATGTTTTTTTAACATCATTCAAGTTGAATGTCCTTATTTCATGCAGATGCTGATAGGCACATAGTAAGTTATGAAAGTGTTATATTGTTTAACAATGTCAGTTGGTTTTTAAATGTTAAATATGGTTTGCAACTATTGGCAGTAAAGGTTTTAGTGCTGGTCGGACTGTATTGTACATGAACAACATATGGCTCCAAAATGCAACACAAAGTTGTCTCCCTTGTTCTATTGCAACCTATTTCAGGCTTGAAACTACTTGAATTATAGATATAGAAGGAATCAAATGAGCCATGATCTGGCAAAAGGGGGCTTAATGCATCTGCAAAAAGTATGGACCCAGGTCAGCCTGCGCAGTCAGTCCAGGCTGACCTGGGCAGAAACTTCGCTATTGGTCAATTTTCTGTAGGGCCAAGGACCAGTCTCTCATATGATTAAGTCGGTTGTTACAAAAAAGTGGCTGTTATGGATTCGTAATTATTTGATGACTTGCTTGATATAATGCAGCACAGGGATAGATTAAGCCCTTTTGCCAGAGCATGGCTCATATATATATCCAAAAAAGGATGACTATTTTAATTTTTGCGTTACAAGTAAGATGTGCCGAAATAAAACACTTCCAATAAGTGAAAAGTAAAAACCGCAAAATTTGGATAGGGCCAATATGAATCTGTTACAGTAATATTGGCTTTGTTTGTATGTTGTGAATCTTATTGCTGCAGCTAAACATTAGGTAAAAAAAAAATGACATAATTTTAGATTTGCTTAATTTGAAAGCATTTGCACAGGACAAATATGATAGGATTTATTTGTTAACCCTTTACCAGACAACAAAATTTTAGCCTTGTCCAAATTGAAAGCATTTGCGGATGACAATTTCAGTGTGGCTCAAAAAGTGTATTTTTTCTTTGATAGGGTAGAAAACATTGTGGGAAAAGGAGAAAATGCTGATTATCAGCATTTTCTCCTTTTCCTACAATGTTTTCAAAGGGCCTCTTCCCCAGGGTTGTTAAAAGTCGTCATTGTATAGTAAAGGGTTAAAGGACAAAAAATATGGTGAGAAAAGTAGAAAATGCTAGTTACCATATATTTCCAAAAGTTCTCTGTGTCAGGGTAGTTAAAACTGGAAATTGTTTAGTAAAGGATCAAAAATGAAAGTTTAATTGTTTTGTAACGCTTTTAACTTTTAGGCTGCTTAGCTTGACTCACTGACCTTTTGCGGACAGTGTAGATCAAGATCAGACTGCACAGAATGTGCAGTCTGATCTATGATCTGCACTGTCCAATAAGGGCATATTTTCCCCCAAAAAAATATTTAAAATAGCAAAATCTAGTTTTTTACTTTAGTTTTAAAAGTTCTATTTCACTGATTTAGCAGTATAAGGATTAATTTGTATCTACTTTCACCATTTCAGTCAATTTCCACATTTTCTATGGTGCGTAACATAGCCTTCCTGGTCTGGTCATTGTCCCTGTTTGGTGCCATGTATGACAAAAAGTAAGTTGGTATTGATAACTGCTGATACACTCTACCAGACACACAAGTTTACACTTGTCCTAATTGATACCAGTGGCAGAGAACAAGTATAGTGTGGCTCAAATGACTGGAATTGTCTTTGTAAGGTTAGAAAACTTTGTGGGAAATTGAGAAAATGCTTGTTACTGTAATGTTGTCTTTAACTGTCTTACAGGGTTGTCAAAACTCAGGATTTTTTTTAGAAAAAGTTAAACCATGAACAGAATGCATCCTTTTATGATCTTCCACTAGATCTCTTTTGAAAACATTGTGGCTAAAGAGGGAAATGCTGACAGTGAGCAGTTTCTTCTATTACATATTTTAATTGCTGATGCATGATGACTATCCATACCTTATATGAATGTTAAGTTTTTCTGCTGCAAATTTGTTGCGGGGAGGTACCATATTAATTGACTTTCATAATCAATTTTCAAAAATAATTGAGTCGTATTCTGGTAAAGGGGGGCTGGATGCATCTCCGTGATGCATGATACCAAGCAAGCCATCACATACTCGTTGATCCACAGTAGCCACTATTTTTAAACAGTTGACTTAAGGATAGGGCACCCTAATGGGGTTCTTGTAACATTGCCTTTCATTGCCGAAAAATTGTACGGGTTGGGCTAAGACTCGGGTAATCCGTAATCAATTGGCCGATACATGCTGGTTCCCCGCATTGATTACGGATTACCTGAGTCTTAGCTGAATCCGTACAATTTTAGCGATGAATGGCAATGTTACATGAATCCCATTGGGTGCCCTATCCTTAATAATGAGATAGACTAGGCCTTGGACATACAAAAGATTGACCAATAGCGAAAAATTTCAGCCCAGGTCAGCTTGCACAGACTGCGCAGGCTGACCTGGGTTGATACTTTTCGCAGATGCATTAAGCCCCCTTTTCACTGAGCATGACTCAATTTATTTGGTTTAAAAAGGTGTTGTACTACTTTCTAACAAATTATAGCGATATCCTGCGAGGCCGAAGGTCGAGCTTGATGTCAAAATTTTTTTACGCAGCGAAAAGTAAATACAATCACCAGGAAAATTACTACAACACAATCTTTCTTTTATTATATATCTACAACTTTGCAGTTATTGGCATTTTATTCGAAAACGGTAAATAAAATGAAACAATTAATAGTGTGGAAGGTAGTAAATCTGTTTTGTGAATGGTGGAAGAATATTATAATGTAACATTTTGACTCATCAAATTGAAAATCAGTGCATGTTTAGTCCATGCAGGAGTTACGTCGTCATACTATCTTTGTAACCATATTTCACAGTGTGTAGACACAGATATTTTTCTATCATGTGTTATTTCATCTGCTTGCAATGCACGTATTTGAACCGGAAAATTATCTGGTATATAATAAAAGAAAATTCTTGTATTTTCAGGCACTATACAGACATACAGGAGATGATTAGATGTGGAGTATTTGTGATTTGGGCTGTTCTCAGCAATGATATACCCATTGGACACCTCTTTCTGTGGTTATATATCCCATCAGTTGTACTTTGGATGGGCATAGTCATGGGGCATGGGCAACAAGGACAGGTCCTGAAGAAAAAAAATATTTAACCTTAAAATTGCTAAATAAATGGAGTGAACAACCAGTGCCAAAATTAGAGATGACTTGTATGTCAGATTCCCAGTTTTTAATTGATTTACCTAGAGAAGTTGGGAGAAAGCTTCAACAAAATCTTCTTGACCTGTAGCTGAAGATCAGATGGTTATTAAATTATAGTTGTTTGGTTAACTTTATACTATCAGTCCTGACATTGAGGAAGAAGGCTTCTGAAAACATTGTGGGAAAAGGAGAAAATGCTGGTAACCAATATTTTGTCCTTTTCCCAAACTGTTTCCTACTGTTCCAAAAGAACATTTCTGTTTCTGAGACATTTACTTTTTGTCTTCAAGTGCCTTCAATGTTGACATGTCTAAGATTTTGTTGCTTGGTTAAGAGTTTAAAAGATCTAAACCTTTTGAATCAGATGATTTGTATTGAGTGACTGAGAAATTTGTAGTAATAATATTTATGAATGTTGAACATCAGCTTCTGAAAATTCAGATGATATAGTTGAAATTTTGTCCCTGGGCTTAAAATGGTCCCCCATACTGGTATAAAATAAAACATGAGGTAGATATACATATAAGGATTGATGATATTGATTGTAACAGTATTCCTCACTGCTGAACATTGTTTCGATGGTGTTGATGTGAAAAAGCAGCCAGTTGCTTGGATAGAGTATTGTGTGAAATTGTGGTAAAATGAATTTCAAGAAAGTATGGATAGGTGGGCTGGCTGCCTCAAAATAACCAGAATAATTTTTTAAAATGGTGTAAAATAAACAAAGGATTTCCACCTTCACACAGAGTGGTGTACCTTGCTGTATGTAATTTTCATCAATGAAATTACTGTACTATCAGGAGACTACATTCCAAATTATAAGACATGATTTTTAAAAATTTTAATCATTACATATTATATCAAATTATATTTCTACATTGCAAATATCTGTAGCAAATTATACACATACATTTGATTCAAGACCTCGCTATCTTTGTTGTGATTAGAGCAAATCTTCTATTGGGTCGTTGATTTTACCAAGTCAAAATTTTGTCTGTGATATTTTTGTTATGATTTGAGATATATAGTCTATTTTTTGTATGATTATGATATTACTGTTTTTAGACTTTTATTTTAAGGAAGAATTCTTTCTAATTTATTTTCCTTTGAAGGAAGAAAAAAAAAATCAAGATGTATAATAAAGATTAGGTTTACTGTGTTCTCTGATTCTTGTCCTGTTGGAGTAACCCTTATCATGCTCAATAAGTGAAATAAAACTTTTAAGCCAATAGTGAAAACTAAGACTTTGCTATTTCAAAGTTATTCTTTTGGGAAAGACATCTCCCTATCGGACAATATAAAAATTCATTTTTGTCTAGTAATTGACTGAATCATGATATACACTGGTCCTTTGACATGCAGAAAATTTTCCCTAAAGTAAAAATTTTCGGACCAGGTCAGCCTGCGTAGGCTGACCTTGGTCAATACTTTTTGCAGAGCAAGGCTCATTTAAATGGTGGAAACAAAGATTTGATAGAAATGTGTGGAAATTTAGACATGATAAACATCTGACTATTGTTGATGATTCTGAACCTTGATCCCGTATTTTGAGATATAGAAGATTTGATGTGTTGATTTAGAGTTTATATTTTCCACTTGGCTGTTTTGAAAAAAACATCGAGGTATTGTAATAGCCCGTTATTGTTTGCATCGTCGTGATTGCTCTAGAGAAAGTTTGACATTTTCTGATATTTTATATCATTACTAAAAATCTTTCCTTCAAATTTCGGCTAGATGTTAACTATCAAAAGGGTGACACGTACCAATGGGAAAATGTTACCCTCTAATTATATTTGACAGTTATGCCCTGTTTATGATTTGAATTATACCGGTACTGTTAATTGTTAGGTATCAAAAGGGTAACCAATACCACTAAGAAAATGTAACACTCGAAATATATTTGACAAAGTTATGCCCCTTTGATGATTTTTATAATACTGTTGGTTGGAGCAAATATGCCCTATTGAATTGGTAAAAACTATAGTGGACCTTTAGCACATGCATGTAATGTTCTTGTTATATTGTTAAAACGGTTTTTCTTGATATGATGTATTATCCTAATAAATTGCTGTTAATCAAAACACTTTTTTGTTTGGTCATTAAAGGGATCGTATCCCTGATCATTATGTGTAATCACGTTGTCTTAACCCTTTTCCACACCATACCAAGTTTTAGCGACCGCAATGAAGGCTTTCGAAAACCTTGTGAAAAAAGGAGAAACAAATTTTAGCTATAGAGTCACATTTATTTTGTTGCCTGCAAATGCTTTGAATTTGGACGAACCTAAAATTGTGTCGTTTGGTACAGAGTTAACTGAGAAACTTGACATAAGGTTCTTTTCAAAACTATGATGGGAAGGTACTGACATTTCTTCCTCGTACCTGATGGCTTAACAATATATGGGTCAACCTGTGGAACTGCCCACATCTCGACATGAGTACAGATATGAGCGGAGCTCTGACAAAGGTGGGTTTAATGCATCTCTATGATGCATTATACCAAGCAAGTCATCAAAATGATAGTGATCCATAAAATCCATTTTGTCTCACAACCGACTGAATCATGAGGTAGAATGGTCCTTTGAAAAATAGCAAAAAGTATCGATTCATGTCAGCCTGCGTGGACTGCCCAGACAGGAATGGGTCGATACTATTTGTAGATCCTTTGAAACCCCCTTTCCCCAGATGATGGCCCATATAAATCTTATAAGATTTTTCGTGGGTAATTTTCGAGAGTGATAAAAAGTTGTAGAATTTGTCCCACAATCGGTGGAACAGCGATAGGTTTCACCCTTTACCAAACAATCCAATGTTATACCTGCCCTACGGAACTAAGCATTTGAAATTCATGTGGGAAACGGATAAATGCCGGTAACCAGCATTTTATCCTTTGCATGTTTGTTTCCTAGCCTTTGAAATACAAGTCAAATCCTATAATTTTATTTGGTATTCGCAAATAAGATTTTGCCATTGACCATTTACAAAAAAAATGATAATATACCTTTGACATGTAGATATACAATTTAGCAAAATCATGATTCATGACTACTTATCGGTGTATCATTTATTATTATTATTATTATTATTTAGAAAACTGTCTTTTGCACCCTACCTATTCTAAAGAAATTTACCCCCCCCCCCCCCCCAAAAAAAAAAAAACGTCAACAGTTTCTGGTTTCTCATCTCCAATGTACCATTCGAAGTTACAGTTAGTTTTACATTTTTCAAAAATGCAAAAGACAATAATACGACCAATAAAACCTTTTGTCCATTCGTCTGGGTTAATACCGATGTATAAATATTCAAATGGGTTAAAAACAGTAGCTAGACATGGGGAGATAAACTCTGATATCGATAAAAAAAAACCTTGAACGATAATGTCAAACCGTATGCTTTAATTTCTATTTAAGCTGCGAAATATAGTTCCAATCATTTGGGCCACAACTCATTTGTGGTCTGCAAATGCGTTCAAAGTTGGCAGTCTAAAATGTCGTGTGGTGAAGACTTTAAGTAAGGATATTATTTTAAAAAATGTCTTGTAGACCATTGAAGCATCAGGTATTTCAAAGTTAACCCTTAGGCTACTAAGCGCGACTCACTGACCTTTTGCGGACAGTGTAAATCAAGATCAGACTGCACAGAACGTGCAGTCTGATCGTTGATCTACAGTGTCCGATCAGGACATACTTTTTCCCAAAACTTTACCTTTGAAATAACAAAATTTGGGTTTTTACTGTCCTGCTTAAAAGTTTCATGTCAGTTTGTTTAGCAGGATAAGGGTTGTACATTTGTACATTTAACTCTAATACTGAGAAATAATGCAGAACGAAGCATCAACTGGATGGATTTCAACGAAACTTCATGAGAAGCTTTCCTAGTAGGAGGACATTCGCATACTGACAGCATGTTCTGGTTCAACGATTTATGTTACATTTATCATCTTTGAATTCCAGTCATAAATTTCATTTTCGCGCTATTTCTCAGCAACCAGTGGATAAATTCAACGAAATTTCACGTGAAGTTTTCCTCAAAAGGATGACATGCGCACATTTTCTTCTTGTTCGATTAGTTTTCCTTTGAGTTATAGCCCTCTGATTTTTTTTTCCATTGTTGAAATACGAACGGTTGAATGGCATCCTACATGTATGTGGAGAGTATAGGCCCACATTCTTCTCCGAAACTTATTTATTATGTGACATAAACGGAGAGAATCACCTGTTTCTCACGGCACCTATGTTTGCTTGTTATTGACATATTTTCAGTAGACTTTTGTTACTAATAGATATCAAATGTCAGTTTTGATTGTAGCCTGTCCTACCTGCCTCTCTCTCTCTCTCTCTCTCTCTCTCTCTCTCTCTCTCTCTCTCTCTCTCTCTCTCTCTCTCTCTCTCACCCCGCGCGTGAACGAGTTTCCACTTCAGTCGTAAAGGCACTGCACATTTGAAGGTTGTAAAATAGGGATATTAGCGAAATTAAGAAGACAAAATGAAGAAAGCGCATGACAATGAAAGAAAGCAAGAGTATGGGGGGGGGGGGGTGTTATCTCGATGAAAACCCGCAGCGTAATAAATAATCTCAACAAACTCAAATAAAAAAATGTTCTTCGGTAAACGAGCCGGATAGAAATCAATCTCCTTTTGCAAATTTTCTTTAATTACAAGATGTCTTGTAGAATAACCGTCTACAAATGGGGACAATTGCCCTTATTTACAAATTGACAGTTTATCTAAACCTTAGCTATTCCGGCTTTTCACGTAATAAAAGGATTCCCACATTAATTGTGTTTCCGGGAGACTAGAGGTCTCCTTTTCCCGCCATCAATATCTGGATGTCACGTGATCCTGTCAATCATGGCCGGGAGTTCCATTTAGGAGATTGAACAGGCAACTCGGAACCATTTGTAACCGTCAATTACTTTATATGTATTTAATGTTTACTCATAAATCTAGTAATTTTCGTACAATCACGGGTCCGGAAAGAATTCCATCTTCCCGAAAACCAATCAATTTTCCTAACATTTTATTTGTGTATTCTTGGCCTCTAACACGTAAAAGGTTTTCAGTCGTTAATTTTCCTCACAAACGTCGCCTCAATGCTTTTAGAATAGGAATTATTCCCGCAATTGAGGGGCGCGAGAGTAAATACCGAAAAATCTCGTCTAAATGAGATTTCGGAATCGGAGACATTAAAGATGGCGACTAGAATGAAATCGTAGAACACTTGTCGCAACTTATGTCTAGTAGCGAACTTTAACAAGAGCAATCAACAAATGCTTGTTTTTCACCCTTGTGTTCTTTTATCCACAAAAATGGTTTGGATTCAATGGTGTTTTACGCCGTTTGCGTCCTGATTGATTTTGTTATATTGCGGTTATTGGTGCATCTATCTATATCTTCTTGCAGTTTCTTTTATTGGTATGCCGACGGACATTTTTTACCGTCCACTGGCTACTTTCTCACATTAAACCTTAACTTGCTAAATAAGTTAAATGAAACTTTCAAGCCATTAAAAAAAAAACTTTTCTGCAAATTTTGCAAGTTTTCAGTTATCTTTGAGAGAAAAATATCTCCTAATGGGACAGTGTAGATCCAAGATCAGACTGCACTTTCTGTGCAGTCTGATCTTAATCTACATTGGCCGCTAAAGCGCCCTGAGTCGCTCTTAGCAGCCTAAGGGTCAACATTATCGAAACAACGTTACACAGTGAAAGAGAAAGGAATGAATTCTGTTGTAATGACTTTCATCAATCCACAGAAAGAACTTGACCGAGCCGGGGAATCAAACCGGCAGCTATCCGAGGATTGCCGGCCCTGTACGTTACAGACTGCGCTACCGGACACTGCAAGAATGAACTCCTGGAATGAAACAAAGAATTTCATGTTCAGCCTTTGGTTTTGGGATCAAACCGTGTCCTTATAGCCTACTATTTAAATTACCCTTTACCGAAACACCACGTATTTTTATGACCCTGAGTAAAAATGCTTTGGAAAACATTGTCGGAAATGGATAAAACGCTGGAAACAGCATTTTCCCGTTGATCTACAGTGCCCACTATCTTTTTAAGGACAGATGAAATTAGCATTGGCTTTTTTGATCAACACTACCAAATGCCAAATTCTAGACTGTTCGAAAGTGTAAGCATTTGCAGACGACAAATTAAACGTAACGCAAAACATAAAATTTGTCTTTCGAGAAGAAGAAAAGAGTGAAAAAAGGACAAAACGCTGGTTACCAGCTTTTTATCCTTTTCCCATTATGTTTTCTAAAGACTTCTTTCTCATGGCCGTTGAAAGCAGGGATTGTGTGGTATAGGTTTAAATATTCACAAATATTGGCATTTGAAAGCTTAGAATGTCTAAGACCAAAGTTACTGGGTTCTCTGATCTCACTTATGTTTGGGGGTGCTGTCATCGATTTTTTGAACGTTTTATGTTCGGGCTAAGTAGGTTGCCATCGCCTCCATTTCCTTTCATAAATTCGAGTTGTTATATTATTGAGCTATAATAACCTCTTAAAGTGTCGTTAAATACTCTTTCCGTTTAACAAGCAACGATCTTGGTGTCGCAAAATATTAGCTAATCAGCCACTAAAGTGTTAGAGATATCGTAAACGATTGTCGTAAAACGATACAGGCATAATAAATTTTATGGCGGCAGGAGAGAAAGACGTGGTCAGCTGTAATCTGGATTATCATTGCCCGGCCACATCAGTCGCAGGGCTTATTTTGATTTTTCCCCTCTGTCCATGTATTAACTCTTTACCAAGCGACAAAGTTTTAGACTTGTCCAAACTGAAAGATTAATATAGTTTAAAAAAGGTTAATTTGATTTGATTTTGCGTTTATTTGTCTTTGACACCGGTTACCCATTTAGGCGTCGCCCTCAGAAGGTTGTTTGTTACATTGTATGTTATGGGAGATAGCACAAGATACAGGACGAAACCCATCTAGGGGCCTAAGTTACGCATGGTTCTTTAACTGTGCTCGGTAGGCCTACATAGCACCGTCACACGTGACCTAGTTTTTACGTCTCAACCGAATGACTACACAACGCTACTTTACGTCAAATTTCTTTCCGCTTGTTTAGAATAGTTTGTAGTATTTATCAATGTTTTACAGAAAGTGTTGATTTATGGTCGACTGACCTGTTTTCGAAGGGTACCTTGTTTCGAACCCGAAATGATACAACAACTTTCTTGCAAACTATGAAGTGAATGGCGTCACCGTTTGGTGTGAACCGCATATTTGAATGTAAAAAATATTAGTTGTACGATCAGGTGGCAGGGGACTTGGAAACTTGTTCACGGCTGTGGCGAATCATGTCGCCCCGAGCCTCCTCGCCTTCGGCTCGGGGCGACATGATTCGCCACAGCCGTGAACAAGTTTCCAAGTCCCCTGCCACCTGACCTACAACGAATTTATTATAATGTAAAGTTTTACCATTCCAACATGAATTCAGCGAAATTTCACGTTTTATGTTCTTACAAATTGAGTACACTGACGACACAGAATTTCCCTTCTGATTGCCCCAATTCATTGAAAACTGACGTCACTGAGAACTGACGTCACTGAAACCTTGGTAAAACGTGCAGTTTGGTGCATAAACTTGCTAATGCTGAGTACTGCGATAGACATTCGACGTATTTTTATTGAAACATGGATTTAAACAACTTCAAGGTAAGTAACTATGCATTTTAATGATTTGTTGGCAAAAGTATACGACCATAAGTTGCCTCAAACGACCATTAAGTTATCCTTTTATCGTTATAATGTATGAGTTTCGGCACTTCACAGTTTGCTTACCTGACGAAGGGATGGCTCGTTTTAACCCCGTGTATTTGTTTTAGAATGACAACAAATAATAATACATGTAACTATATTCATTTATTTTCAAAAGTAATCCATCCTTTCCGTTTTAATGACATCTATCAAGGGAAAGTAGTAATTGTATGGTGCAGGCTACTCAGTATGTTTGTCTTGTTGGTGGCTCGTATCGGTCGACGCCGCCATTTTGGATGTTGCGTTGAAAGTGTAGTCATGTATATGGGGCTCCCAAAAGGGAAAGTGCTTATACATGCACATGGATTTTGCAAGTGTACATGACTGTATATACGGGGCATATTTCTTTGCAGTATAATAAAAGTTACTGTGCCACTGCTGTTAGTTTACGAAGTGCAACAAAAACAAAGAGTATGCATGCTTCCTAAGGAAAGACCGTTTTTTTTTTTACAAATTTCTTATAACATTTTCAACCCGATAAGTGCCCAAAATTAATTTTCCGTCTGACATTTAATTTTAATCCTGAAAAGTTCTTGACATGTGATGACATAGTCAATGCAGATGCAAAAGTGTCATGTGACCACCCTGGAATAATGTCACAAGATGATGATCTATAAATAGATCAGAGCATTTCATGACCTATGTCGTTCGGTCACTTATGACTTAACAATTTTTCTAGAACATTTTCTGGAACTGAGAGTAAATTTTTTCCAACCCTTTTGTTTAGACATTCAATATTTTCAAATGGTTTATGATAGAATGGTGTTTAAAAGAATTCCTAATCTGTCCTCGTAGGTGCATATAAACCGATACAAGAGACCAAACTGCTTTGATCTAATTCACTTAAAACTGTTTATTTATATTGTTCAAAACAGTTCCTTCTTGTGATAATAAAAAGTTTACTTGAGTTTTGGTGTACTTGATGTTTTTCAGTTCTTTATTTATGAACTGTTCTATAGATATTGAAAGCATTGAAATGGTGCCGGTTAAATATGCGTAAACAAAAACTATCAGTTAAATCTCTCGAAAACTGGTCAATCCACCATACTGCAAAATTTATACGTCCAAATAGGCCCTTACGCACTTAGGGTATCTTCCCTCACAGCACCGAATAAACCTAGCATTTCAGTCAAGAAACAAGAGCTAGACAATTGTAATTTTTATTACTTTTTTCCCCAGAGTGTCTCTACTTTGCGAAAAATGTAGATCATAGCTCAAATTTGGCGTTCTATGCAGTCTAGCCTTAATCTACATTGTTGGCAAAGACAACTTTCTTTGTTACAGATGTTTTTAGGGTATTAACAAAACACCTGTGGCGATAGGAAAGCACTTGTCTGCTTTATTTATGATTATATTTACACCTTCTTTCATCCAGCGATTTTCTAAAGCGACAATCAATTTTCTTTTCTGGTGGCTTGAAGCTCGGACGTCACGAAAAGAAGTGACTAAGTTTTCGTGGATAATAATTTTTAACCAGATTTAATCAAGTTCAAAAATTTCAATGTACATCTCGAGCCAATAGTTAAATCCAACTTTCTGCGATTTTCAAAATTGTTTTCGCCTGAAAACCTAGGGATGACGGACGGCGTAGATCCAACGTCAAACCTCATGTTCGTCTGATCTTAATCTACATTTGTTGTCCCTAGAAGGTTTTATAGCTTACCAATTTTTAAGCCCCAATTTGTGCAATGTAAAAGCTGTTCGGGTTAGAATCTCTCAAAATCATCGGACGGTGTTGATCCGAGATTAGACTGCGCGTTTTATGAATTCTTGATTTGATTTACTCTGTCCTCTAAAGCAATTTATAATAAGTTCAGCTGTTCCAAAATTAACATAATCGCTATAAAATGATGCAGTTATGCAAATTTACGTAACATTTAACATAGACAACTAACTATGCATAACTATCCATATGATTTGCCAAGACAAAACTATCAGCTGGAATTCAGAATTAAAGCATGATTTCGAACCTATACTCAGTGCTACCTCTAGCTCAAATCCCATACTTCAATGAGGATATGGCGTCCATGCCCATGTATGTACACATGTATACACAAAAAGTCTGATACAGCAAACACAGAATTTTTTAGCATAATTTATGTTTTGAATATTTGTATATAATTATTTCTGAATTAAGTACAGTGTTTACAGGATCTACCAAAAGACCAACTGGTTTAACCTTTACTAGATGACACGCTACCCGGAGAGGGTAGTCAGTTGTACGGATAAAGCCCAATTTATTATTTTTTTCCATCTTAATTTTTTTCGTATTATTTTCGCCATTTTTCCTCGAGCGGACAACGTAGCTCAAGATCTTATTGCACAGAACGTGCAGTCTGACCTTTGATCTACACTATCCGTTATTTCGTGAAAGGTATGGCTTAAACATCATTAAAATTGATTTATTTTCCAGCGCGCAAGCGCTATTTAATGGTAAACGTTGAAGCCCTGGGTTCTCGGTTTACTTTAGCTATGCACCTTACTACCCGAGCAGTTGAACTACACCACTACCCCCTACTGCTATGTAGCGACCAATTCAATTGTTATTGAACAGTATTACAAGTGGAAGGGGGTAATATGTTTGTTTTACAAAGCAGTAAATATTCCTTTCTGGCATCCAAAAGCTTTAAAACGTGATTATGATAAAAGCGAAAACGTTTAAAACGTATCACCTTAATCCACAACAACTCCCTTGCTTTGATATACGAAACTAGCAGACATGGACATTTTTAACAGGTGTTCCAATCTTTTGATTGATAATTTTGATTAACAAACGATTCAATTGTTGAACAGTCTTAAATCAATCGGGAGATGTAGACTTTGGATTATAATTCTCGTTACGCGATTTCATTTCGGATAATTTGTTTTCCTTGCGAATAATTTTCGAGATTGAGTGTTGACTCATTTTTTCTATTTTACTGGCGATTTTCAAATGGATAGAAAAGCATCAAAGAAAACACACAGGAACTTGTTTAACCTTTATCCTGCTGAATAAGTGAATTGAAACTTTCACGCCGATGGTATAAAACCAGACTCTGCTATTTCAAAGGTATTTTTTGACGGAAAAATATCTCCTTATCGGACAGTGTAGACCCAAGATCAGACTGCACAAAACGTGCAGTCTGATCTTGGGTCTAGACTGTCCGCAAAGTGTCCGCGGGTCGCGCTTAGCAGCCTAAGGGTTAAATCTTTACCATACGACAATATGTTAGACTTGTCCAGACTGAAAGCATTTGCTTAACGTCAAGTTAAATGTCACAGGAAACATGAAATTTGTTTTTTAAAAGGTATAAAACATTAGGGAAAAGAAAAAAAAAAGCTGGTAACCAAAATTTTCTCCTTTTCCCTCTTTGTTTTCAGACGCCTTCTTCCTCGGTGTCGTTAAAACTCAGAATTGTTTGGTAGAAATAAATCACTTCAGGTTTGCAGCTGTGCCGACTTAACATTAATTCTTCATTTGATTTCTGTTGGTTTTTCTTTGTTGCTTGACTAAACAACCGATTTCAATAACTTAACTGTCGTTAATCCTTTATCTACCCTTAGAGCTTGAAACTCAGAGGTCGCCGGTTCGATTCTCTCGCTCTTCCAAACTCTTTCCAATGATCATTGATCACATATCAGACAGTCATTGGGACAGGAATCGTCCCACTCTCACCGTCGAGCGTTTGTATCGACAACGTCCATTAGGGAGAGCAGCCAGTGGCTTGGAAAGAATGTTATGCGTATTACTGGTAAAAAAAAAACTTTTGGGAAAGCATGGGTTGGTCTTCACGACGTAACTGAAATAATTTTACAAACGGCGTTCAGCACCAAAGACAAAAATAATAACCAAATTAACCATTTCCAAAACAAACCCTTGTTTCAAAGACCCTGAGGTAGAAGGCCTTGATAACTGTGAGAAAGGAAGAAAATGCTAGTGGTCAGCACTTTCTCCTTTTCCCACTATGTATTCTACCTTTCAAAGACAAATCCAATCACTTGCCTTTTATTTAATATGTCATCTACAAATGAGCCATGCTCTGGCAAAAGGGGGCTTAATGCATCACCGTGATACATGATACCAGCCCAAGTCATCACATAATTATGGATCCATAAGAGCTACTTTTTTAAATAACAGACTTAATCATGAGATAGACTGGTTCTTGACAAACAGAAAATTGACCAATAGCGAAAGGTTTCGGTCCAGGTCAGTCTGCGTGGACTGCGCAGGCTGACCTGGGTCGATACTTTTCGCAGATGCATTAAGCCCCCTTTTCACAGAGCACGGCTCAAATGCTTTTAATTTGGACAATTCTAAACTTTTTTTCGTCGTGTGTAGACTTAACGTTTGTTTTGACGAATGTATGTTGTTGCTTACCACAACTATATAGATTTTGTCAAGTTCATTGACATCAACATGGGGATTCAGTGACTGAAAACATGGATTAAAGAGCGGAAAGTTTAGACCAAGATCAGACTGCACGTTTGTCGATTTTCAAGCATCAACAGCAGTGCATTGCAGTGCAAGGTCTATAGCAAAGCAAAGACAAGCCACAACCTTCAAACATCGGACCAGATATTGGCAGAGCCAGTTCCCGAAGTCAGAAGCTTCAAGTCCGAAACCCAAGGACACTAAAGCTTTATTAATGGCATGGTGTTTTACGCCGCTTTGAACATTATAAATCTTACAACAGCGACAGCCCACATATTCATGTATGTCTCACCAGTGCTAGGCTAACGCTTAGAAGTGTCTTGGCTAGGGACACTCCCATGAAAAACCCAGTGCTTCCGCTGAGTCTCGAACAAGTGCGTCACAAAGGCAGCCGATACCTTCACTGTGCCACCAGAGCTTACTTCTGTATTCTTAGATCCTCACGATCAGACGAGCTCGAAAACTGTCTGTGAAGTAAAGAGAAAAAGGTTTAACCCCTTACCACACAAGTCCGAGTTTTTACGACCCTACAGAAGAAGGTTTTTTCAAAACATTGTGAGATAAAGGAGAAAATGCTGGTAACCAGCATTTTCTCCTTTTCCCACAAAAGTTTTCTAGTTTTTGAAAGATAAATTTCATTCTCAAAAAGGCAATTCATTTGTCGTCTGCAAATGCTTTCAATTTGGACAAAATCTAAAATGTCTGGTAAGGAATTAATTAATCGCTTTATCATGAAAATTTCGGTCCGATCAGTAATCATATTGTAAATAGTGATGATAAATGGGCAGCTAACCGTTTCCCTCACTTTCATAGATTTTGATACTCTTTCTCTGCAAAGTTTGATTAATTCCTTTGAAAGCATTGTTGAGAAAAAAATTGTTGAAAAAGTAGGTAATACTTTCTGCTTTTTTCGTGATGTTGTTTGAAGCTAACTGAAATGAAATACGGGTTTTCAGATCAACCAAGCGGACCCAAAGAAACACGTATTATGTTGGTGTTATTGGATAATTCATGAATATCAAACCATGTTACACAGTATCTACAGCGTCTTCAGCTACTAAGAGCGACTCAAGTGACTTTTTGCAGACAGTGCAGATCAAGATCAGACTGCACAGAACGTGCAGTCTGATCTTGGATCTACACTGTCCGATAAGGAGATATTTTTCCTCCAAAAATTACCTTTGAAACAGCAAAATCTAGATACTTACTATAGTCTTGAAAGTTTCATTTCACTTATTTTATCAGGTTAAGAGTTAATTTTGTTTTTAACAAACAAGAGGGCTTTCGAAAGCACTGTGGGAAAAGAAGAAAATCCTCGTACTTAGCATTAATTTTTCTCCTTTTCTCATTATGATGACTGCTCTATTGAAGACATATCATGCCTTTTTAATCAGGTCTAAACTGTCGTCTGCAATTGCTTTCGAATTCGTCTAAAATTTTGTCGTCTGGTATCGATTAAACACATTCCTGCCTGCAGTCGACATTTTTCAAAATCATTTTCGTTCTCAAGGTCTCAAGTCCATGAAAATGCAAGCTGTATTTCAAGCACGAATAGTTTATACTGCACATTATTTCCTCAAAACACCAATGATTCTGACACACAAAAACACAGTTGTACGTAGCCGACTTCATTAGAAGATATATCTTTACTCCTTTTTCAGCCAGTTTTCAGCCAGTTTTTAAACCATCTCGTCCTTATTTTATTCACCTTTAATTATTCTTGTATTCTTCATGCCAAATGTGCCCCTGATGGCTGCACGATTGCATAGATTCTGACGGATAGAGAATGCATTTCATATTTTTGAGACCTTCGAAACAATCGCTGTTGTCGTTTCCGGTTTTAAGTGAGGACGAATCCCTTGTGTTTTTCTATCCCTTTCATCATATATATTGGTAATTTGGTTTATACAGCTGAGCCATTCTACACACTTTCAAGTTTTTCTCTCTAGCTGTAAAGATATATCTTTAAATGGACCAGTAGGCATAATGAACCTTTTACGCTTTATCACATGACACATTTTTAGGTTTGTCCATCTTTAAAGCAATTGCAGACAAAGAATTAACTATTTATGAAACATTTCTGACTCAACCAAATTCAAAGCATTTGCAGACGATATACTTAACCCTTGGGCTACTAAGCGCGACTCAAGGACCTTTTGCGGACACTGTAGACGAAGATCAGACTGCACAGAACGTGAAGTCTGACCTTGGATCTACTCTATCCAATTAGGAGATACTTTTCCCGAAAAATACCTTTGAAATAGATTTTTTTTCTATTAGCTTGAAAGTTTCATTTCACTTTTTTTAGCAAGATAAGAATTATTATGATTCAAATGATGATTTCTGTCTTTGATAGGGTACAAAACATTGTGGGAAAAGGAGAAAATGCTGGTTACCAGCATTTTCTCCTTTTCCCACAATGTTTTCAAAAGAGTTTCTTTCGGGTCATCAAAACACAGGATTGTGTGGTTAATTATCAAATGTGGCTCAAATGATGGAATTTGCCTTCGAAAAAGTAGAAAACTGTGGGAAAATGAGGAAATGCTGGTTACCTACATATTTTGCTCTTCCCACAATGTTTTCAAAAGCTTTTTTTCTTGGGATGTTACGTGTTTGTTAAGTTTAAAATTAAATGGAAAAGTTTCGCCAACAGTTTAAACCCAAATATTACGGATGCAAGGTTCTTTTCCAGTGAAAAATCGCACTAATATCGGTCTGTCCAGGTCAAAAATCAAACTGCACGTTCCATACAGTCTGATCTAGATCCACATTGTCCTCAGAGAAAGGTTATAGGTCGCGCTGAGCAGCCTAAGAATTAAAACTGTATCGAATCATTATCACAAACCCGATGATACTTATTGGATTCTTAGTTTAACTCTTATCCTGCTAAATAAGATAGGAATCTTTAGAGCCGATGGTAAAAACCTGAATAATGTTATTTCAAACCTTTTTTTTTTCTTTCTTTTTTGCTTTGGAGAAAAATATCTCCTTATCGGACAGTGCAGATCCAAGATCAGACTGCACGTTCTGTGCAGTCTGATCTTGATCTACACTGTCAGCAAAAGGTCAGTGAGTCGCGCTTAGCAGTTTAAAGGTTAAATTCTGAGACAAACCTTCTAGTTAGCTAAAACGTTCTTAGTCAATCATACGGGTTTTACCTTGCATTTTTATCTAGAATAAGAAAATGAATTAAGAATGGTAGGTAACTTTTGACCAATATAAGAACATGTGTTTACCTGTATATACAAGTCCATCTTACTGATAAAGACAACAGATATAATAAACCCTTATAGCGCTATATAAATAAAGCGAACTATTTTCTTCTGAGAGAGAGAGACAGAGACACGGAGAGACGGAGACAGAGACAGAGAGAGAGAGAGAGAGAGAGAGCGCAGTATTGCAGTTGCAGGACTTTGCTTATGCAGCAAATTATATTCATGCGCGGTGAATGTAGACCGAAGATCAGACTGCACTTTTTTTTTTAATTTTCTCTGCAAATTTGTAACTACCAATTGATTACCTAACTGATCGATGTTTAATGGGGCATTGACAGCCGAGGTAATTTGCGCTCATGTAATGTGTCACACTACTGGTTTTTTGCCATATTGAAAATGGAGTGAAATCGACCATCTTTGAAGCTTCACAGATCGCTTAATGGCAAATCTTTGGCTTTTCCGTCTCTTGTTTTCAAAAGTATGTCCATAGTCCTTCAAAAATTGCATTAAAAACAACATGTCAACCGATTGCGTTTTTCGCTAAATGTCAACAAACACAGGCACCCTAGGATTTGTTCCCTCAAAAACACTTGTTCACGGCGATGACCCTAAATATTTGTTTCTCCACTGACTCAAAATAATCCAGTCAATATACAATAAAACACATGTAAGTGGTCCACACTGCCTACATTTGAAGCAAATCTAAATTATATACGCCCAGGCCCTCTCAGCTCCATGAAACAGTGCAACAAAAGTGCTATTGCAAAATTTCACATGGGACTACTTTTGATACTACGACCCGGAAGCAGTCTCGCAGTGGTGCGACACCATAAAATAAATCTAAGTCACAATTAGCGTTGTTCTTGATTAAAATGAGCTACACTCTGGCGAAAGGGGGTTTAATGCATTTGCATGATGCATTATACGAAGCAAGTCATCATATAATTATGGACACATAAAATTCATTTCGTTTAACATCCATCTAAATCCTGTGGTCGAGTGGTCCTTGGACATCCAGAAAATTGACCAATAGCAAAAAGTTACTGCGGACTGCATGCGCAGGTTGAAATAGGTCGATAGATTTTGCAGATGTATTACACCACCTTTATAATATCAACTGTATGACTGCAAGAAGAGATGATGTGTAAAGTTAGACTCACTTAAAAAAAAATTCATTTAAGTAAATCATTTTCGTTCTCTTAGCAATTCGTACACTTGAACACCTCTGCGATATAAGGAATGTTCGAAAGCATTTTAATTTATAAGATTATTCCCCGTGCGTCCCGTTCGTACTTTTTCACACGTATTAAAAAAAGAGAAATACACATTTCTTATACTCTAAAGATCTAAATAGCAAAATGATTGGTTTTTCTAAATGTAACGAAACCTACTCTCTAACTAAACAGCATTTTCTCCTTTTCTCACAATGTTACCTGAATTCTTGCTCCTACAGGTCGATAAAATTCGGGATTGCATTAATTAGGGTTACATTTTAAATTAGAAATAGAATTGCAGGTTTATACAATAAAGTTTGTACTACTATCGACAGATAATTGCAGTAATGGTATTGATGGCCATATCCTGGGTAATGCCGATGATATTATGTTTGGTGTGATCGTGGTCACAGACAGTAGTAATAAAGGCCGATTAACAGCCAAAAACTCAATGCATGTGTTAAAATGCATTTATGTCTAATTCATACTATTTAAAAGTATGGAATATAATGTGAATTTAAGATGACAATCCGTTATTGTGCAGGCGATCCAAGTGTTAGTCGCTGGCAAAAAAAAAAATGAAATTCAAAATGAGGCAAAAATTAAACAATAGATAGAGTGAATTGGCAGCTTTTACTGAAAATCATGAGACATAAGATTGCTGAAAAATAATTCTTTGTTAAATTAGAAAATGTCAAGAATTGTTATTCGATCAGTCTTTAACTAAAAAAATGATTAAAACAATACAAATTATAAATATGTAAAACAGTTGGGGAAACAAATTCTTGTACACGACAGTTCCTCTGCGAATTGATTTTAAATGAAATGTGGTTTTGTATAATGATTGCTACTTTAAATAAATCAGAAAGTGAATATGTAAATGAGCACAACAAACGTTATAATGATATCAAAACAATAAGTTAACTAAGCCAGGGTTTTTGTTATATCGAGTATGCTTTATAAAATGAATCGAAACATGTACATGTATATTGTTTAAAAAAGTCAGCCTGACTTTCATCGTAACATTAATTTTTCGAAATAGGCTCCACGAAAAAGTCCCATACCACGCCATGTGTTACAAATAAACTGAACGTTTTTATGTAATAAATTACTACACCAAAAACAGTCTTTTCGTTTTAATTTTCGAAAAAAAATCCATTTTAACCATCTGCGATGCTAAAGCGATACAAATATAACTCACGGCAGATAGTAATTAATTATCACTAAAGCAAGTGCTGTAAATAGAATTTAATCAAAGATTAAACAAGTGCAATGCTGAATTCATTATTTTACTATTTGCTTAAGTGTCCCCTCATCAAGGATCCCATTCAAATATTCGGACAATGGAAAATATTTCCCAGAATTCTTGAAAAATTCCCGTGACAGACCTGTCTTCGAGAGTTCCATAGATTAAATTGTTAACCCTTTCCCAAATGACAAATCTTGGACTATTCCAAATTCAAAGCAACTGCAGACAGCAAAATTCGAAACTGATGAAAATGAGATAAAGCTCTATTTAAAAGTTCTTTTTAAAAAACATTATGGGAAAGGAAGAAAATGCTGGTTAGCAGCATTTTCTTCCTATCCCACAATGTTTTCGAAAGTTTTGTCCCTCAGTACCTTTGGTTCTTTTTTGGTAAAGGGTTAATTGAACAGTGCTGGAACTTTCAGAAATATGGCTCTCCTCTTGACTATGAAACGTAGGAGAAATTATATTTGATGAAAAATTCGGTGGGCGAGGACAAATATGGCCACTCGAATTAAGATAAAATATGTCCCGTCTTAAGATTGGCTCCTTGTATTTGCCAGAGATAACATAATTCAACCGGTAGCGTTATTATTTACAAAAATCTTGACCAATCACGAACAAGTTTGAGTAACTTATAAAATGGTTACATTAAGTAATCTGAGGTAAATTGAAGTGCACCGTTAACCAAATCAGTTTAAAGAATTGCTTTTGTCTTTGTGTCCTGTTTGCCTGTCGGTTAGAAACTTTAGTTATGGCGACATGAAAAAAAGAAACGGAATGAAGTATCGGAAGCGAAATGAATGAAAAGAAACAGAAACAGTACAGTATAAGATTACAGAAAAGAGAGAAATATTGTTTTTGAGCAATGGTACCATTATTCTAATTATTGTGTTGGATCTTGGACATAAATAAATTTTTCAGATTTGTTTGATGGTTGTTCACAATTTACGAGATGAAAGGATCTTTTAGCATTGACTCGTTGCTTGCCAAAAAGACAGAGAGAAATTTATCAAGCAATCAAAATGCCAACGGACCCAGCGGTGGCAATGATGCGATTCGAACATTGTCTAGCGGTTCCAGTAGAAACAGTCAACGTTCGACACCAAGTCCAGAGCCTCGATTATCTCCGGATGTGCCCATCATGGAAAAGCATAAGTTATACAAGAATGGATTTATACCGCGACCGGGGCTCTTAAATACTCACCACCAAGCACTGTTGCAACCAAACCCCTTAGCTTTACAGGGAATTCTACAAGCGCAATATTTGAATGCTCTAAATGGTCAAACATCAGCTCATTCCCACGGACAAACGCCGTACATTCCAAATAATTCGGCTTTCCATTCCCAGGCCGAACATGCATTCAAATTTGCCCACGTGCATGCAGCCCATGCGCAGTCGGGTACGATGTCACCATATTTGAACGAGTGGATGTCTCGGGGCGGTATGCTGATGTCCCGGATGATGGACTATACAGGTAAATACACGTATGGGTTTACATCTTTCAGTAGATTGTACCTCCGTTGTTTGCTCGTTCGCTCCTACAGACATTTTATTTGCGTGTTGCGGCAGTCCATTTTCGAAAACATTGTGGCAAAAAGAAAAATTGCTCTGTAGGAGCAATTTTTCTTTTTGCCAGAATGATTTCATAGATATTCATGTATTAAAGCTATTCTCAGGTTGATAGTCCATATTTTACAAAGATGGCTTCAAGTTGTATGCCGTAAAGCTGTTTTATGGCTAATTATACTTTCAAGTTCTTGATAAAGATTAACGATGTGGACAGGTTCCGTGATATTTCTGAGACTAACTTACTCTTAACTGCATCAATAAAATAAAGTTTTAAATTTATTGATATGCACACGTTCAGATCCATTGTAACTTCTGCGTTTAAGGATTATCCTTGGTGACATGTGTCTAACAGTGTCGAGTAGTGAAGATCCATGATCAGACTTAAAGTTTTATGCAGTCTGGTCTTAAACTTTCTTCCTCAGAAAACCTCTTTAGTTCTTAGTTGTCTTCCAATTGCGGGGAGGTAACCGTGTCTAAAGTTGCATGAAAAAATGCATTGAGGTAGAACGCTTGATTATTAAAGGCCCAGAAGCGGATAAATGGAAACAATCCCGGTGATAAAATGCATTTAAATTTAAGTCATGCCATTTAAGGGTATTGGAATTATTGTGACGATGAAAATATTTTATTGTACGGTCGGTCAAAGTGTCAGTCGATGGCAGAAAAAAATATTTTAAAACTAGGTTAATTTTGCCAGATCGCTACTTCTTTTGTTTAAGAGATTTAATTTTTTTTTTACAAGCGACACTCGCTTTTTTCACTTTGGCTGCTATTGGGCCGTTAATATTTAAAAAAAAAAAATAGTTCGCCACTAGATACAATTTAGTTTTGCAGACCGCGCAGTCTAAGATTCCATAATGGTCCATACTTTTTGAGACATTTTGACGAAATGTAGTATTCTTTTCCGGCAGAAAATGCCCCATAAAGTTTATTTTATGAGTAACGTTACTTATCCGTCGGTAAACACTCAACTAGAGGTAATTTTACATTACTTTTGAAGCGCTGTATTTGAACAATTTCACTTAAAAGACGTAACAATAATGACAAAAAAGGGTTGATTGTAATCTTGATGGAAGTCGTTGTAATGCAAGTTCTGAGAAGTTTCTTCCAGTTGACAAAATGTTTTCTTCGAAAGCAGTTTATTTTTAATAGGACTATATCAAGTTAACATTTGATTCGTTCGTGGTTGAAATGTCAGAGAGTTTTCCTGTCACTAAGTCTCTTAAAGTTAAGGGTTTCTTTCATATAGCATATACCGGGTAAAATTTTTTTTGACAAAAGTGGACAAAGTATTAGATAATACTTGAGTATTTCTTATGTATAGTAATAGAAGCATTTGTGTATAAGGTATAACTAAATCGTTTGAATAAATTCTTTTTTTTTTTTTGTAATTTCATTCGCGTCAGAAGATTTCAAATCCAGTTAAAAATCAAATAAAATTTTTAAAAAAATGGGGGGGGGGGGGGGAGAAATATTTAAATTATCACCACTTTGCTTTGCTCTTTTTCAATGAATTATTAAACAATGAAGAAAATAATCTTAGGATAATATTACTTGAAGTGCTCTGCCATGCAGAAAACAGTAAATATTTTACTGCCATTGCTAAACATGCAGATAATCTAGTTTCACAAATAAACATTAAATTGTTTCGAGCTCTGCCAAAAAGTGGTTTAAAGCCTATATCAGCCTGCACAGTCAGCATAGGATGACCTTGATCCAAACTTTTTGCTATTGGTACTTTTTCTTCGTGTCAGAGGACCAGTCTACCTCATGGTTTAATTGCCATACTAGTGTTAGGCGACGACTTGCTTAATATAATGTATTAGGAAGATGCATTAAACCCCCTTTTCTCAGAGCGCTACCAAAATTATTTTGATATGTCAACGCAGGGTGTCCATTAATAACGTTCTTAATTAATGTTCTACATTGATACTCGAACGTTGTTTTAAGGCCCTATCACCGATTGTGTTTTCATTTTCATATTTTTTTCATGAACTCTTTGCACATTAACATACACAAAGGAAAGAATCTTTCATTTAGAATACTAAATAAGTAATTAACTTAGGGTACTGTGTGATCGACCGGCATAACATGTTATTGTCATTTTATAATGATTAGTTATCATCGTTCAATCTGTACAAAACATACGTAACTAAAATAGAGTGATTTCAAAGCAATACAATATACTTACAAACAGTTTAGTTTGTATTTTGTGTCACTGTTATAATCTGAAATCAAAATTTAGGGGATCAAATCAGGCATGATAAAATGATTTGAAAACGGTAGCCCATCAACGTGGTTGAAACACCTACATGCATATACTTGAACACCCTGTCTTGGATATATTTTCATAAAAGCCGAAATATTGTTCATATACAACACAAACACGTTCATAAACATACATTAACTGTTTACCAGATGGCAAAATTTTAGACTCGACCTAATTGAAAGCATTTGCAGACGATAAATTCAGTGCACCCTAAAATACGATATATGTCTTTGAAGAGGTAGACAACATTTTTGGATAAGGAAAAAATGCTGGTTACCCGCATTTTCTCCTTTTCCAACAATGTTTTCAAATGATTTATGTCTTAGAGGCGTTAAAACTAGGGATTGTGAGGTAAAGACTTAAACATCAAATCGTATTCAACAAGCTTTTCTTAATCTAAGGTGCTCATCTGATTTAATTGAATAGAACGGTTATTCCGGGAATTAATATCTGGAACAATATCATGTCGTATTGTTTGTGAGTGTATAGCATACTTTTTCGAAGTGTTCTCTGAACGACGACTAGACTAACTTGACATAAATCTTGGAGGGGGATAAGGGGCCTACTGGGGGGGGGGGGGGGGCGTGGTGGTTTACTGATGTTGAGATTTCTACAGGTATAGATATCTGTTCAAATATCATGTGATAAGATCTTTTGCCACTATGTTTAAAATGACCATGTATAGTAAGTACACGTTAATAACATAATGTGTTTTTTTCTGTGCTATCAAAGTAGAAATAAAGTGACCTTTTTATATTTTTCAATACTGATATCATAAATTCTCAAATTTGACAAGCAAAGCTAGAAACCATTCCAGGTAAATTATTTGCATGTCAAATAATAATAATAAAATAAATAAATAAACAATTAAACAAATAAATAAATAAATAAATAAATAAATAAGAAAAATGAAATAAAAATAAAACAAATGAATTAATAAATAATTAAAAAAAAAAAAAAAATAATAATAATAATTGCTGTTTTTCTTTGAACTTTTATTTAAATTTGATTAAACTCTACATGATATGTGTGACTTGAAAGGGGGAAAGAAAAACAAAAAAATCAATGTCTTTATGTTAGAAATAACAGTCTGTTTATTTAGTCCCTTTTTTTTTGAAATACATGTCTATAAAAGAATAATAAAAGTAGGACTTGGACATTTCCAATGTTTTCTGTTTTGCGTTTTTTTCATCGCCTTGCATTGACAGCTTTTTAAAGGTGAGGCAAATTTAAGACAATGTGAAAAACAAATACATACCTGAATATATGGAAACGGTTGGCAAGAAAGATAAGATAAAATATGTTGCTTTTATGATGAATATCCATGTTCAATCCTATGCAATATCTTGATACAGAAATTGATCATTTATATAAAGTTGAGAGACCTTGAGATTAATTCGAAGAAATGAAGAATATGATAAAGTGAAATTCTTAATTGCTAGAACGTGAGGTGTAACTTAGATGATCCTCATCATTGTCATATATACACGTACCATAGCGTGTGTAAAATCTTTTTCTTGGTTAAATGCTAATTTAAAGGAGGTAATTCGTCATTTTTTTAAATCAGATCAAAGAATTATTATCTATTAAGCGTTTAACTGCATCTACAGGCTTGACTTATTTCCTTGATAAACATATAATTTGATTTTTTTTTAAATTTCGTAGTGTGGCAACAATTCACTTGATTTACTGTATCTTCTAGTTTTTATCTAACAAATATCTAACGATGGCACGCAAAAAATCATTCTCGAATTCTAAATTAATATCGGGAATAAAACAAAGTTTGCTGTCTTTTTTGTCCCTTAGTCATCAGAAAATCTTTTCTGCTGGCATGCTGGCATGGAACGATGAGACAACTAAAAAAAAAAATGTTCAGACGACTAAAATGAGAAACGTGATTTTCAGTCTCTATATCAATTCATTAAAATTAAAATATCACGAAGTTGGAAGCAGTAATATGATAGATGATTTTCGGAAGTTTATCGAGAAATAATGGTCGATTATGGTTTGATATTTCATTTATACGACCAGTGAAAAATGCCGTGAAAGGCGGAAACAGTAGTTTCCGCGTACAAGTTACCTAGGTAAACAGCGCGCGTCATTCAACCAGAAGGAAATGTGACGTAATTTACGCGCATTTACCCTGCGTTTCTCGCGCTTGACGTAATATTGTAATGCGTTCTTATGTGGATAGGGTACGCCACGGGGGATTACCGAAAACAAATGCACTGGGTTTTGACGAAAGTCCTAACAAAAAAAAGGAGTTAGAAGCATGAAAAAATAGACTGTTTGTTGTTGTTTTTTTTTTTTTTTCGCGAGTGGCTGCGATGATATTCAGGAGATGAAATAGATTTCGATCTTCAACGGAAAAAAGAAATCTTATATAATTATAATTGACCGATTTTTATACAAGTACACTCAGCAAAACTTCTAACCGGCCACCTTTGTTTCTCCTGTCAATTTGACCAAGTAATAGACAGGTAAACAAAATTGACTTATAACATATGACTGGACGTTATACATGGTATAGTAATGAAAAGATTCCCGATTTTGCCGACAGAAGGCATCTCTTTTTCAAAAATGGGAAAACACATGCTTTGCGCATGCGCGGTGTCTATAAGCCAAACCAGGTTAAAAAGAGAAGCATACATTACTGAAATTTCGTCAGCAATAAGGAAAAACATGAAAATTATTTTCTACACACAAAAAAAAAGAAAACGAGAGAAGGAGCGTCAAATGATTTTTCAATTTTCAATGTTAAGTGAATGAATGTTTAATAACTCCAGTTCAAAAGAACAAGTCAACAAACTGTTTCCAAAGTTAGGCTGGAGTATGCTTTTACACTGGTCACTTATTCTCCAAAAAATCAAACTAAATGAATTTTCTCTTTTCTGGATAGCGGATGCCAGAAGAGGTCTACGGGGAATTCCGGCTTAAAAGTGGCCGTTTAGAAGTTTTTTTGAGTGTAGTTTGAATGACAAAAACAAGACAAAAATTACATTTCATAATTTGGTAGGAAAAAAAAAAAAAACGATGAATAGATAAATTAATTAATAGAAAAATAAATAAATAAATAAATAAATAAAATGTGATTAGCCTACTGGTAAACATAAATGAACAAACAACAACAAGCCTACCACCATTAATAGCTAGTTAGGCTGTAGCAAATAATTTCACCATAAGTTTCGATTTCTATCAATATAAACTAACTTTCCATAGTGTTCATTTGTTACTTCTGACGACGGGAGAAAGTAAAATAAATTCTATAGAGGAACAAAGCTTATATAAAAAATAAACTAAATATACACCCGTCTATCTGATCTTTCTGATATATGATAAACGTGCACATTCTCCAATCGTTACAGAAAATAGGGTTCCTGTATGGCTCAGTGATCAAACTGTAGAATTTGTAAACTGTAGGCCTTTGGTTCGATCCCAATTCGGGGCAATGGATTTTTTTTTTTTAAGTGGGGGTGGGGGCGATTCAATCAGTCTCTATACAAAACAACTAAAGATAAGAAATATTGTAAAAAAAAAAACAAACGGCAAAAACAAAATTATTTAAGAAAATCTCTCTGGAATGTAGCTGAATTGAAAAAAAAGAAAATGAAAAAATGCATACACGTGTCTACATTTTCCTCATTTCGATTAATTCTTATTATACAAATGTTTTTTCCCTCAAAAATACCAAACTTTGTATGACATACGATTTTGTATGCAAACTTTGTTATTGATTCATAAAATTGAATTCATCCCTACATCATTGAGGAAAATATTAGTTCCATCAAATATCCGTAGCGTTTTTTGTATGAAGTCATGTCATACAGAAGACAAGAATTAAATTCACAGTAGCGGCCAACAGTAAACAATTCTGGTGCTAAAATGCACTCAAATATATATCGTAACATTTAAAAGTAAGGAAATTGCTGTAAAAAAGTTGACAATCGGTTGGTCCAAGTGTTAGCCGCTGGCAGATAAAATGAATTCTAAAACCAGGTAAAAAATAAACAACAGATAGAACGACTTGGCAACTTTTTCTCTAGTCTTTAACAAATACAAAATGAAACAAATATACGGTTAGATGAAACAATGGGGTGGCTTGAAACTAATTTTCAGTCTTTGTAAAACATCGGTGGCGCATGCCTAATTTAATGATTAGCAGAACATATGTGTGTAAAAAGTAAAATTTGTATTCAATCAAACTTGGGTCACATTCTATAAAATAAATAAAAAAGTTGAAAACTAAAATATATTCAAACTCATCAAATTCAATTTCTCATGTACACTTATCTAGGCCTATTAGCAATGCCTTCTGGACAATTTCGATTTTGGGGCTAAGGGCATAAAAGGTCTCAATTTTGCTTCCGTTTATCAATGTATGTGCAAGCATTTTATGCCCCTGGATTTCTGTCGCAGAGGAAGGGGGAGGGGGGGGGGGGCAATAAAGTAGATTGTATTGTATCGTGAAGTAAAGCGTCAATTAGAATATTAGATCGCAAAGTCCAAAGCTCGTGACCAGTTTACGGGTGGAACATGGGGGAGGAGAAAAGCAACAGAGAATAATTCAGTCCCTGCGCCTTCTTTACACTCCGTATTTCCCATTCTACCTAGTCGATTTGAAAAGTCAACACGTTGAATTTAAAGGGCTGTTTAGGGTAGTTGTGGAAGGGTATTTATATGTGTGTTAAGTCTTCTATATCTGGATAATAAGAAATCAGCGACAGAGTTAATCAATTAAATTCACTATTTCTCACATTTCAGCAATACTTTCAAGGTAGAAAAGCAAATAAAGTCATCGCCAACTTTATTATCTTGTTCGATAAGAACATTATGGGTTTCAAGCAGCCCTTAAAGGGATTTATGTTATCACCTCCCGTGAGATAAAATTCGGTAACTATTGATTGATGTCTCAATGACCGGTTGATCGACTCGATTTTAGGAAAATCCTATTAATACGATACTGTTGTATCGCTGGTGAGAACATGGCTTAAACTTTGTCAGATTCGATTGATGGAATTAATTTGACGAACTTAGGATCAGTAGAACACCGATCATTATGTTACAGGTTTCCAATAAATCAAAAGATACCGAACTAGCATACAACAGGCATGCCCATGAGAGGAGGGAGGACTAAAACGAAATACAATAGTTATGATGTAAAGTATCATACGCGAATAATTTTTGATGGTACAAAAGTATGATAAGCGAAGATGACAAATTACCTGTTTGGCCTGTGTTTTTCATATCTCTTATGATAGACTTGCTTTGATTTTTTAGAAACCTTTCAGTTATAGTTTCACTGTGGTATATCTCTTAGTCATTTTCAGTCATATTTTCAGCCATTTCATCTTTATTTTATCATAAACTATTATCATTCTTGTATCTTCATACCGAATATTGCCCCTGTCGGTTGCAAAATTGCATAGATTACGACGAATAGAAAATGCATTTCATTTTATGGAGGCTATCAAAGAAATCACAATTGTTATGTTTCCGGTTTTAATCGAAGATTTCCGATGTATGTGCATTTATCTCTTATGACCATATATATCGTTAATTTATCTATGTTTACACACCTGACTAAATTCTTAACCATTGTACAGTCTATCAAATATTGTTAGCGTTTTTTTTTAATGTAAGAATGTGTCTTTAAATTTTGAAGGTGTCTGTGGTGTTTGACAGACCGGGATATGAATAACAACACAACGAAATAGCTGTGGCTATATTTAGCAAGAAAGCATCTTAAACCAAACAAACGTGTATCGTTCCCTTTACCGTAAATATTTTGAGTCGAGATTGCTAACAACAAAAACTGACATTAAACGGATTTACTTCAAAAGGAACTTCAAAATTGATTTTTTCCTAAAGATTGGTCTGAAACAGGCACGAAGAGGCAAACAAATATTTCCTAGAAATGATATATTTTTTGAGCAGCCAGTTTCAGTTTTTATTTTCTATGACTCATAAGGGAATGCAAACATTTAGTCTCCGTAAAGGTGTCTATTTCGCTTTTTGTGCAAGAAAAAAATACGCTGACAGGGGGATGGGTGAGTGTTAAACTGTGAAAAAAAAAAAAGTACGGGTACAACGAGGATATTCGATGTAAGTTCATACTCATGAACAAGCAATGGTTTTAAAAATGATCAATCTATCTTTACGTAATATAAACCAACCAGAAAAGGATACTTTAATCCTCATCCTGCTAATTAACCTAATTGAAACTTTCGAGCCGATAGTAAAAATCCAAATATTACCTTTTCAAAGGTATGTTTTGGGGAATAATATCCCCTCATCGGATAGTGTAGACCAAAGATCAGACTGAACGTTCTGTGCTGTCTGATCTTGATCTACACTGTCCGCAAAAGGTCAGTGAGTCGCCCTTAGCTGCCCAAGGGTTAAACGTTGTAATCGGTTAGACGCTGATCATACCAGGCTGGGTATGACCTTTTATTTCGCCATCGGTGAAGGAGTTAAGGCCAATTTAATACTGAAACGGTATGACAGAAAACTCAGCTCCATTCCGTATTAATTAACTCTTGTCTTGCCTATAGCGCCCAAAGATGCATTTTGCGGAAACTTTGAATTTCAAAATAAAATAAACTTTTACTCAATAAAACGCTACCTGGTGCGATTCAATCAGCTATATCAGCTAGCATGTAACCTATGCACCGGCCATTTATTAAAACAGCCCCTACAGGCTTGGGTAATAGCTTCGGTATAAGCCCTACTTTTCCCTTGTATATGGGATCGGTGATGCGTCATAGCAGACAGGTCGAATCTTCGAAGAATATGACATGCGCAGACAACGTATGGTGTTCTATTTAGTATCAACCCGTTACTTAGCCTGGGTCCAGGCGGTAGTAATCTTTTAATCACTCTTCATCGCGCTCTGCTTTCACGGTCGATACAGATCTGTAGCAAAACGGTTCATCGCTTCCGTAATTATTTATTACCTACCTCATTTTTGACAAAGTGACGTCCGATGTATATAAAGAAAAAATGATCGGGCTGGAACCCAGGTTACCCTTTACCAAACAATCATGTGTTTTAACGACCGTGAAGGAGAACCTCTTTGATACATAGTGGGAAAAATGATAATAATAAATGCTAGTTACAAGCATATTCTTCTTTCGCATGTATCATGAGTTGATTTACATTTGATTTGGCATCTGCAGTTCTAAAGCTTTGTCGTTCGCTTAAGAGCTGAACACAGTTTAGGTTTGTATATCTCGACAATTCACGAGTGGTCTCTTTTTCACTAATGTATAATACGGCTAAAATGATAATAATAAATGCTAGTTACAAGCATATTCTTCTTTCGCATGTATCATGAGTTGATTTACATTTGATTTGGCATCTGCAGTTCTAAAGCTTTGTCGTTCGCTTAAGAGCTGAACACAGTTTAGGTTTGTATATCTCGACAATTCACGAGTGGTCTCTTTTTCACTAATGTATAATACGGCTTGGACTCCGTATGACCTTGCAGAAGGGTACCTCCGCATTGCTGGATTCGCACGCAGAATCCCTGGTGTAGAGATCCACGGTCTTCCTAAACAAGAATGTGACGGATGATTTCGATGATCACTGTTTTGATCAGAAACACGCAGAAATACTGTACTAGATCTAACCACTCTTTCTGTGCGGCGCAATATGATCTTGTTCTACAGCATTCGCGAACTTTAAGTGGCTGACTTTACCCTTCTGTACCAGATAATCCCGTGTTTTAACAAACTTGAAGATAAAGGCTTTATGCAGCATTGAGAAATGGAGTAAATGCAAGTAACCCTACCCTAAGGAAAAGACAAATCCTCCATTTGAGCAATATTTGATTTGTCGTCTGAAAATGCATACAGTTTGAACCCGTAAAAGATAACAACGTCTTCCTAGGAGTAAAGGTGTGTCGAAAATGGATTTATAATGATGAGTCAGAACTTATTAGATTGTCATTGCTGTCTCGTGACGCCGAGATTTCCGCCATTTCAGCTATTTAAACGACGTGTTGGTTTATAGGAATTGAATGGAGATAAAGCGTTGTTCAATTGCTTTAATTAGATGTCGTCTGCGTGCTTAAACACTAAACAGGGAGTAATTTGACAGAATACCGGTAAACAAATTTTGACACAGGTGCGCTGTGGGATTGTCAACTCTTCATGTACAGTTTAACGGCAATACTGCGCAACTGGGTCCAGATAAAACCATTTCAAACATTCAGAGTACAACTGGTGGAAAACAAAGTAAATTCTAAGAGCAATAAATCACTTTCTGAATTATTTTTAGACTTTTGTGTTGGACTTTTAGTGTGTAACTATTTCTTTTATTTCCCAGCAACATTTCCTGTCGTTTCGAATAAATTAAAAAACATTCGAGCGAAATTTAAATCATCTTATCCTTCTGCAAACGCTCACAAATGAACCAGTCTAAAATTTTGTTTGGTACACAGTCCGTTCATTCGGAAAACCGGGGGTGATCCGTTAATAAATTTCCGCTGTGCACTGTATTACCCCTTATCCTGCTAAATAACTAACATGAAACTTTTAAGCCGTTAGTAAAAAACTCAAATTTTGCTGTTTCAAGGGTAGTTTTGGATATAAGGAGATATTTTTCTTCAAAAAATAAGTTTGAAATAGCACTATTCGGGTTTTACTTGAAAGTTTTCTTCAACTAACTTAGCAGGATAAGGGTTGAAGGTTGTATTTTCATGACTTAATCTCAGGGAAGCTATTGACTGTTACATGTATCAGTTGCGTTGTAAACGTAAGTACCGCAAACTTGTATTTCTGAAGATAATGCGTTACTGAGAGAGACAGACAAAATAAACTGGTGTGTCACCCCGCTCATGCCTTATCTAGACATCCCGTATCAAGCAATTATGTCGAAATTAATCCTAAAACACCGGATCGAAAAGATAACGAATTATTGTCCGTTCATGGCCGCTAGTTCGTTTCAAAGGAGACCCCCGAGTGGCGGGGCTGATAAGACGGTGACTTCAGATCGGGGTCCTTGGATACACTGCCAGCTTGTATCGATGTACAGTAACCATGACACTGAAAACAATTCTGCAGACGGGGCATAGATCATCTAACCTCTTTGACAGTCAATGTCGCCTTGCCAAGCTTTTGCGGACGGCGTAGATCAAGACCAGACTGCACAAAAACGAGCAGTCTGATTTTTGATCTGCAATGTCCGTTACCTGGTGTTTATCTTTGACCAGTGGTAGCTCCAAACGCAATGTAAATTTATAGACATCGAGAAAAGTGGAATCCATCAAGTCGGCAGCGAAAGAGTTTATCTCTTAACTCTTTACCAAACAACATAGCTTTGGACTCAACGAAACTGACGCAAGTGCAGACGACAAGAAAAATCTAGCTCAAATGAGGATTTCTGTCTCTGATAGAGTAGAAAACATTTTGGGGAAAACTGAGAGAAAATGCTGGTTACCAGCATTGTCTCCTTTTCCAAATGTTTTCAAAAGCCTATCTCCAAAAGGTCGTTAAAATTCGGGATTATGTAGCAAAGGATTAAGCAGACTGCAAAATTCTAGACTTGTCCAAAGTGCAAGCATTTTGCAGACAACAAATCAAATTTGACCCTTATAATAGATTTGTGTTTGAAAGGGAGGAAATATTTGAGCCATGCTCTGACGAAAGGGGGCTTAATGCATCTCCGTGATCCATGGCACCAAGCAAGCCATCACTTACTTATGGATCCATGATGTTCACTTTTTTCAACAACCAACTTAATCATGCGGTAGACTGGTCCTTGGACATACAGAAAATTGAACAATAGCAAAAAGTTTCGGCCCAGGTCAGCCTGCGCGGACTGCGCAGGCTGACCTGGGTCGATACTTTTCGCAGATCCATTAAGCCCCCTTTTCACAGAGCATGACTCATTTGTTTGAAAATAAAGAAAGCACTTGTTACCAGTATCTTAACCTCACAGAACGCTTTCAAAAGCTTTCGTCCTTGGAATCGATTAGGCACGGGATTGTTTGGTAAATAATCATAATGTAATCATATTAAATGCCTCGTGAAAAAAAAATGAAGCGGATGACTTTCGAAGCATCTTTGATAAAAATGGGTAATCACAACGATTAAAACTTGAATATAAAGATGTGAGTGTAAACAAAGAGGCAAAGACAGAATTCACCCTAAGAGAGCTGTTTCTCCTTTGCCACGATGTCTATCAAAAGTAATCTACAGTAAAATGAACAAAAAGCCGTTTAGAGGAGAAATTGATAAATTGATTGTATGGTGTTTAAGGCCGTTTTCAACATTATTTTAGTTAAACCCCTGTCACACCAGGGCGGCGATCCCACGGCGTCCAAGAAAAAATGCAGAACGCCGAGATGCGCGCAGTACGATCGCAGGCATCGTCACAGCAACGCAGTGGCATCGCGAATAGACGCGTTGGGATCGTCTAGGACGCCGAGGGACGGCGCGCATTTTGAGCATGCACAAAATAATCGCCGTCGCTCGGCGTTCTGAAAAGAGCGCAGTGGGATCACCGGAAGGTCGTCTTAGCGACGCAGTAAGGTCTCCCACAACGCCATGGGAGCTCCGCCAGCGCGCACAAAGGTCGCAGTGCGAACGCTATGGTTGTCGGTGGCGCTTACACGGAGACTGTACCGCGCGCTTTGAGATGTCACCGCGTCATTACTGTGCTTATACGGCGCGTCAGCGGCGCTTATACAGCGCGTCAACGGCGCTGACACGGAGTGTTTTTTATTTCACTGCGCTCTTAGAACGACTCCTCTGAGCTGCAACGGCGATCACTGGGCTTGTAAGGCGCTTCTACAGCGTCCATCAGTCTTTCTCTGACAAAAACGAAGATATAGTAGACGAAGTATTCAAATAAACATTCAATTCACCATGGCTGATGTACGCCAGTAAGCCGGGCTAGTAATGGTGGAGGAGTTAATAGTGGTTGACTTGTTTCTGTTTGAGAGGGTTGGGGTTTATGTCCTGCTTTTTCCCCTTTTCTTTTTACGAGCATAGTTTTATTCTCCGTTGACTTTTTGAGACCACAGCAAAGAAACAATTGATTAATAAATGTGTATGCATACAATTCGTTTTCAGAGATTGTTGCCACGCCTTCCACGTAATGTGAGCGCCTTGAGAACGCCGTGAACGCCCAGTGCACGCAGTATGAGCACCGTGAAAGCGCAGAGCACTCAGTGGTAGCGCCATGAGAGCGCAGAAAATCGCCAAGAAGAACTCCGTAGGAACGCGATAACACGCCATAGCAGCTGCGTAGCATTGCCTTGGTCGTGGTGAGAACGCCGTGACATCTCTGTCTTCGCGAAAAACATCCGATTTTTCCTGCGATCTCATGGCGCTCTGGGAAATTAAACAACGCCGTCCCAACGCAGTGGAAACGCAATATAGTGTGACAGGGGCTTTACGTCGCGGCGGCCAGTGCACTTATCCATACTTTCCTGGAGTTTCTGTTATCAGCATTTCGTACAATATTCTTCCCAAGCCGCTGGCTGCTTTCCCGCATAACCATCGTCGAAAAAATGGTCAGCGGTGAGAGGGGAATGAATCCTGTCGAAATGACTAACCGTGATCAATCCTTGGAAAGAAATTGGCCGGAGATCAAACTAGCGACCTGCTGTTTGCAAGTCCTGAACGCTACCGACTGAGCTACCGGGGCTCAGCTTGTAGGAGCTAATGGATTACTTGTTTCTCTCTCGACCCCAACAAACATTCCCTGATTTCACTCAGTTCGAGTATGCGGATTGCTGAACGTTCCTGAAGAGTCCAATGCTGTAAAATGATTCAGTATACAATGTAAGGGCTAACAACCTAAATATGCTGGAGCTTTGAGGATCTAATCGGGCTTAACTAAACAGACTGACGGCATAGATCCATGATAAAACTGTATAATCTTTGTAGTCTGATCTTGACCTATGCCATCAGCCAAGGTTCCTATTTTCGCGAAAGGCGCAGAAGGGTTAGTATTAATGAGTGAGTTCTAAGCAATTGCTTGAAAAGTTGTTTTCTGATTCCATAACCGGACAAAATAGTACTTTTCACTCCAAGTATGGCTTTTTTTTTAATTTAAACATTGTGAAAAAGTAGCGATTTTTTGTATTAGAGCAGATCCTTTCTTCACAAAATTTTCCATTTCATATGGGAGAAAGTATTTTTCACTCCAAAATGTTTCTCTATTATGACACTGAAATAGTTTTTAACATAAAAAAAAAAAGAACAACATGGATCAAATCGGCGACATATAGCCGAGGTAAGGTCCTGACGCTCTTAAACATGGCTCAGTGGGCTTAAATTGCGGACAAGGTAGATCAATGATCAGACTGCACAGACCTTGCAGTCGGATATTTGGATCTACATTGTCCAAAAGTAGAGATTTTTCAGTTTTAAACTAATAGCAATATTTCCGTCTTCGCTCTTGGCTGGAAATTTCCTCCTAATTTATTCGCCAGAAAAAAGGTTAACGACAGACCGCTCAGCCAAGAAATCCGAGAAAAAAACATCGCCAAACTGCTGACAGGATCGTGAAACCTCGCAACACTATGTCAACAGCGCTCCCCCTTCTATCTTGATTAAATTGGCATCGTTCTATGTGATGGCGAGCTATTTGAGAAGTTAATTTTCAATTTGTCTCCGATTAACTGGCAGCGCAAACGATTTTTTCGTCACATTAGCTGGTTTCCTGTATTCATCGTCTTGATTACATGGTTCCCGGGAGACTAATGGTATTATCATTTGAAAGGAATGGAGCGTCGAGCTCCAAGCGAAGTTAGAAACGAAATTAATCTACGCGATCGTCTTGATAGGATTTTTAAGTGTAAAGAAATGACGAGTGCCGAAAGACTCTTGAATTGGCAACTTGCTGGTGAATTAAAACGGTTATGTCCATTTAATTCTTTCTTGAGAGCAATTGTATGGAGTTAACGGTAGAAGCCGAGGAGGTCGAATGTTGAAAATTGGTTTATGGGCGGAGCTTTATCAAACATTAACAGGATGTCGTTCAATAAGGTTCGAGGCGCGTGATTAACTCGAGCAATATAGGGAAAATTTGTCAGACGAATTCTGGAAATTGGGCTGTAACGATAATATCCCAATGTCGTAAAAATAAGCATTAGCTTATACGCCAAAAAAATTAATTGCGATGAAAATGTTCTAGAATCGCACAATGGGCGTCATAAAATATGGCGTCATAGATTAACGAGGCCAACCGGTAGAAAAGATATCTAGCTCTGCAGAGAATGGTACTTCTGCTAACGAGCAAACCTCTGGATGTGTTTGAGTCGTGCTCTGTGTTGATGCATTTGCAAAAGTTATCGATTCATGTCAGCCTGCGCAATCCGCGCAGGCTGACATGGATCAAAACTTTTTGCTATTTGTTAGATTTTCTGCATTTCCAAGGACATTCTACCTCACAATTCATCATGGAAATATATTGAGCCCCCACTTTCCAAGAGCACTGTTCAGTATGAGTTGCCAACTTAACGCATTTTTTGAAAAGTGTAGAAATCGGCTCAATAACATTTAGATTTCACTGTTCTGATATACTATGAGAATTTATTTCATGCTTTTAGAAAGCTTATCGAGAAATAATGGTGGATTATGGTTTGATATTTCATGGTTACCAGCGAAAAATACCGATTTCATATTTTCTAACTCTTCAATTGAAGGCGAAAACAGTAGTTCCCACTCTCTAGTTACCAAGGTAAACAAGGCGTGCCTTTCAACCAGAGAGAAATATGACGTAATTTACGCGCAATTACCCTACATTTATCGCGCTTTACGTTAAGTTGTAATGCGTTATGTGAGGGGTGGGGGTACCGCACGGGGAATGACTGAAAACTGTACTGGATTTTGACGCAAGTGACAACAAAAAAGGGGTTAGAAGCATGAAATAGATAAAATACAGATATCCTCTATATATTCAGTATCTGAAGTAGAAGATATGAGAAAACATCGTGGGAAAATAACAGATGCTCATTTTCCACATTTTTTAGTCTAAGGTTTTGTTTAAACATATTTCATTTTACAGTAAAAATATTTCGGGTTGGACATCTTTTTTATCATTTCACAATGTTATTTTTTTTTTTTCGTTTCTTTCGAGTCAGGTTAAGTAATTGATGAATGAGTTCTCTTAAGCCTTTACCAGAACGACAAAATTTTAAACTTGTCGAAACGCAAAGAATTTGTAAACGAAAAATTCAGTGTGACTCAAATTGTCTTTGAAAGGGTCGGAAACATTATGGGGGAAAAAGGAGACAATGCTGGTTACTAGCATTTTGTCCTTTTTCTACAATGTTTTCGAAAGCCTACAGGAATTTTAAAACACAGGATTGTCATAAAGAGTTAAAAAAGAAACAAAATACTCCATCATTGTAAGTCCAGTTTTATTTTCCGTCAGGGTATATTCCTGTGTCATTGTCTTCTGAAGCCGTGCGCTTATATGTGAGCCATACTCTGTGAAAAGAGGACTTAATGCATCTGCAAAAGTATCGACCCAGGTCATCCTGCGCAGTCTGCGCAGGCTGACCTGGGCCGAAACATTTTGCTTTCATCAATTTTCAGGATGTCAATGGATTCTTCTAAATCGTAATTCGGTTATTTGTAAGACAAAGAGGATTTTAGGCATCTCTAATTATGTGATGATTGTCTTTGCTTGTAACGATGTATGACGGAGATGCATTCAGATCCCTTTTGCCAGAGCATGGCTCTTTTAAACCACCTAAATGCTGATCCGGGCCCGTATTCACCAACCATTCTTAGTCTTATTCTGGATTAAGAAAGAAACGCAATGTCTCATTGGCAATCTCACTGGATGAGACAAAACTGCTCAGCCAATCAGACGGCGAAGTTTTGGAATTCCGAGTTAGAAGTGAACTGAGGATTGTTAGTGAACACGGCCCACGATCGATAAACTCTGTCAGCGCTAAATTCGACCTCCTACGAAGGCTGAAAATAAAAGCCACTGCAACTGAGAAAGATTTTAATCTCGTAGCCTATAGTAAACAATTGATAGGTATAGTCCCAAGATCAGACTGCATGTTCAGTGCAGTCTGATTTTAATCTACTCCGTCCGCAGAATCCCCTGTTTTCTATGACCAGTGGTGCTGAAAGTGTTGCAGTGAAGGAAGTCTACTTATTTGTTGTACTGTTTCATAATAACCGAAACTTTGTTTTACTTACAGCACAAGCCCAGTCCAGTTTGATTGGTAAAACAAGGAGACCCCGAACAGCATTTACGTCGCAGCAGTTGTTAGAACTTGAACGCCAATTCAAAATGAATAAATACCTGTCAAGACCGAAAAGGTTTGAAGTGGCGACCACGCTGATGTTGACGGAAACGCAGGTTTGTGATACATTTGTTATAGCTATAAAATAACGTAATGTTTCATATGTTTGACTAGCCAGTAGTAAGCTTAGTAGATAACGCTCAGGGCTTGAATCCAGGGGGTCGCTGGTTCAAATCCGCCAGCTCGATAATTTTCTTCCCAAGGTTTAATGACGTAATTCATTCCTCTCTCATCGCCGATCATTCTTTTGACTACGGTTATGTGAGAATGCCGAAGAAAGAAAATTATGAGAAGTACTGGGAACAGGAACGCGAGAGAAACATGGATAGGTGCACTGGCCGCCGTGATATAACTGAAATCATGTTATAAAACGGCGTTAACACCAAATAATTAATAAAAAAAAATCAAACAAACAAACGAACGAACGAACAGTCGAACGAACGAGCGGACGGACGGAGGGAAGGACGGACAGACGGACGGACCAAACAAGGACAAACAGGCAAACAAACAGTTACATTTCTTCAGTATATACTCATTTATACACTGACACTGGTTCTAAACAAATTACGAATAAAATTGCTTAAAAAGTATTATCTACTATTGTGCAACAACGATTTCTTTTTTTCCTAGATGAAATAGACAAAAATGTTTAGAAATTACTGTATTTTTGGATTTTTTTTCTTTCATTAAATGAAAAAGTCCTCGTCATTTAGTTAGAAAATAGAGGGTTCACCTTATAAATGTGTTCCTTTTTGTTACCGAGGTACATTCTTGCAATTTCGCGTGTTGTTTCACGACTCGCACAACAAGATGGATTAAATTCATACTTAAGAAAAATAACTAAACTCTTTAAGATCTAAATTAACCCTTTCCGACAAATTCCCTTGTTTACCGACCCCGAGAAAAAAGCCACTTGAAAACATTGTGGGAAAAGAAGAAAATGCTGGTAACCAGCATTTTCTCCTGTTCACGCATTGTTTTTTACCCTTTGATAAATTCCACCTCTTGAGTTAGAACTTAACTGATCTGTTTTCTGCAGATATTTTGAAACTGGACTTGTCTACAATTTCCCCATTTGGTAGTGTTATATAATCTATATGGGCAGATGTTACAACTGATTCCCATGATTCGTTCAATCAATTGTAATTAGTTATCTATTTCCATTTCAAGGTAAAAATATGGTTTCAAAACAGACGTATGAAGTGGAAAAGAAGTAAAAAGAATTTCTCCAGCGGACATAAGACGTCGACAGATGATTCTGGCAAAGTCACAGGTGATACTATCCCTACGGACTTGGACCTAAATTGTCCGAGTGAAGCCGAACTGCTAGATGACGAAAACGACTCCGATATTGAGGTCAGTGATGACCCGGATGTAGTCTCTGATGATAAACTTGATATTGCAGACACGCAGCAAAGAGACTTGATGTCACGTGGTGACAATGACGTCACGACACAATCGTACAGTGTGGCCGATAACACCAAATCTTGTTCAAGTCTGGATTTCAGATTGACTGCTTCAGTGCAATTGTCTAGTGCCGGTTTTATAGGAAATTCGGGCCTTCTGAACTCGGCATCTGCAATATCGTGATGTCATGGTCTGATGAAAAATCATAGATAATGAATGTTATTGGAAGTGAAAAAGAGGACTTAGATACTGTGAAATCTTGAAGCATGCGATGGTCCCGATATTTTTTTCGGTTTGTTTCACCCTCTACCACAAAATCACAAGTTTTAACGATCATGACGAAGAAGGCCTTTGAAAAACAATTCAGAGAAAAGGAAAAGATGCTGGTAGCCAGCATTTTCTGCATTATCCAGAAATGAATGTTTTCTAACCTTGCAAAGACAAATCCATTTACATGAGACACACTTACCTTCTGGTCTACAAATATTTTCAGTTTGGACAAGTCCACAATTTTGTCGTGTGGTAGAGAGTTAATTCATTGTATTTTTCCCAAGTGAACAGGTAATTTTGGGAGGATGGGCTAGAAACAACGTGGTACTTAGGTAAAGCGAATATAATATTATGACAGGAATATACATGTATATGACTTGGTAGCAAAATATCGATAATCAGTGTAAAATAAATCGAATCCGTAAATTTAAGGACAAAGAAGTTGAAAATTAATGGAGAATCTGTTAGTAACGAGGAACTATAGCAAAAGCTATCGAAATAAATACGACATTGAGGGCTTTCTACATGTTTTTTTTCCTGCTTCTCAATAACGTTTAGTTGAAAGGCTGCCTTTGCAGAAAAAAAATGACGAAATCTACAAGTTCTGAGAACATAACACTATTACCTAATATTAACCCTTATCCAGCTGAAAGTAAGCTGCTGACTATTACAAAACAAGATTTCGCTAAATTGGAGGGTGTAAAGCAAGATCAGACTGCATGTATGTGCAGGCTGATCTTTCTTTACACTCTCCGCTATATGCATCTATGGTCGCGAACGTCAGGAGAAGATTTAAGATTTATTTCCCGTTTATATCTTTCTGTAGGTAACATTTTTAGTCGTCTTTCTCAGCTCCGTTCAACATATTACAAAGGGGGTCCTGTGTGGCTCAGTGTTAAAGTGTAGGACCCGCGACCTGGAGGCCCCGGGTTCGAGCCTCAGTGGTTCCACTGGGTTTTTCACAGTAGTGCTCTTGGGCAAGACACCTCAGAGCCCCAGCCCAGTACTAGTGAAACCCAGGAAAACATGCATAAGTGAGCTGTCGCCGTGATATGACTGAAATAATGTTGAAAGCGGCGTAAAAACACCATTCAAAAAAATCAAAATATTACAATCGAGAATGGAACTGTGGACCAGATCATAATTTCAAAACTTTGTGGAAAATGAGAAATTGCTCGTAACAATATTACTTTAAAAAGAAATGCAGTGCGCCTCAATTCCATTCTTACAAAGTCTAATTCCAAGCCCTACGAAATTGTTATCAAGGTCGTCTTTAGCAAATTTGATTCAAAAGGGACAAGGTGGCAATACTATTTTTGGGTGAGCCTTGTTTCTGTGAGCAATAAAGTTTGTTCTTTATGTGTTAACCATAAACCAATTTTTTAGAGTGTCCACATTGAAGTTGAAAGCATTTGCAGACGACACATTAAACGTGACTCAAATAATGAGACTTGATTTCAGAATGGTGTAAGAGACATTGTTGGAAAAGGAGAAAGTAATTGTCATCAGCAGTTTATCCTATTCCCACAATGTTTCAAAATTCTTCATCCTCATGGTCTTGAAAAAGGTTAAGTTATTACCAACTTCAGACCTAAAACAGTTTTCTGAGGGTCTGTCTCACCATTTTTTTTTTGTATAACAGTAAAATGTATTTATGCAAAAATAAAACACTTAACCAATAACTATTGCTGTTTTTTTGTAAAGTCAGTTTCCGCTTTAACCCTTATCCTGTTAAATAAGTCAAATGAAACATTTAAGCCGATAGTAAAAACCTAAATGTTGTTATTTCTAACTTACTCTTTGGAGAAAAAAAATGTTCTAATCGGACAGTATAGATTTAAGATCAGACTGCACGTTCTGTGCAGTCTGATCTTGATCTACACTGTCCACAAAAGGACAATGAGTTGCGCTTAGCAGCCTAAGGGTTAAACCTCGATCATTCAGTATGTCCTTTCTCCTTGTCTCCAAATGTCGCATAGAGTATATTGAATGCTTTTTTTTTCTTTATCGTCGCCACCTGTTGCCAGTATGGATCATGCCCAAAGAAGCCTGTTAGATATTCTAGTTGGCCGGCCGTGCGAATCGAACCCATATCCTCAAGTGGCTAGAGATTTGTCGTTTAAAAGTCTAACGCCCTACCACCTGAGCTATTAAGGCTGTCCAATGGGCAGGGTATATCAAGATTTATTTGACATTTTCTTGACAAAGAAGATCCAGAAAATACTGAACAGATTTTAATCACATAACTCCCCGTGTTTTCAATATAAGACAGTCATTACGAATTTTCTTGTCGTACACTTGTAAAAATTTTCAGACTCGTTAAATAAAATTTTATCACAAACACCAACTCATGCCAGATCCTATCTATATCATGAATATCTCACCCTTATGGCTAGCGTATTCACTTCCCTTTAATCAATGTAAATCAGATGGGTTGATAGTTCTGTGTTGTGGGTACTTGTGTAGATATACTATTAGAGGCATAAACAATTGAGCCATGCTCTGTGAAAAAGGGGTTTAATGCATCTGCAAATAGTATCGGCCAAGGTCAGTCTGCACAGTCCGCGCAGGCCGACCTGGGCCGAAACTTTGCTTTTGGTAAATTTTCTGCATGTCAAAGAACTAGTGTGCCTCATGGTTCAGTTGGTTGTTAGAGAAAATAGATTTTATGGTTCCACAATTATATGTTGGCTTGCTTGGTATCATGTATCACGGAGATGCATTAAGCCCCCTTTTGCCAGAACATGGCTTATTTCTATTAAATGCTACAACCGACGCACTGAAATTTCCATTGAAATGTTGAATGCCTCAGCCTGCTTTGCTACATTATGTACACCAGACAGGCAATTTTACAGAAAACAATTGTGAGCCGCTCTAGCAAAGGGGGGGGGGGTGAGGGTAAGGGGCTAATGCATCTCTGGTGATGCATTTTACAGACCAAATCATGAGGTAGAATGGCACTATAACGTGCAGAAAGTTTACACATTGCAAAAAGTTTCGATGCAGGTCCGCCTACGTGGAATGCGCAGGCTTAAATGGTTCAATACTTTTACAGGTGCATTACACCCTTTTTTTTACAGAGTATGACAGATTTGGCAAGTCTCATTTGGTGTACGTCGCGACTTGCTGGGTGTAACACTCACATAATCACGGATAGCGTAAATTCAATTCCAGACAACACTTCCCTGCTATAATGGGCCTGCAACACACAAGAAGGGGCATTCAGACATTTGCGTAAAGTGTCGACACACAATGTCCGAATGCCTCTTTTCGAATCTTGCAGGACATATAGCACTTCGTTCTGTCCTCAGCAATCTAATACCTTTCTAATTACTGCGAATGCTCTGCTATACATGTTCAACGTTTTTCCAGATTACACAAGATAGATAGTCAGAAGAACAAGGCTTCTGTTTTCTGTAATCCCTTTTAACCACTTCTTTTTTTATTTAGTCATCGAAGAGTTTAAAACGTCTCTTTTCAATAGAATGGAAACGTGTGTGAAATTGAGCCATCGCTTTAAGAGGCAGATGCTGAGTTTGATTTTACAAATGAACCACGCTCTGGTAAAAAGGGGGCTTAATGCACTTCCGTGATGCATGATACCAAGCAAGTCATAACTGTATCATGAATCCGTGAAATCCGTTGTGAATTATAAGGTACACTGGTCTTTTGAGCTGCAAAAAATTGACCGATGCCAAAAAATTTCGGCCCAGTTCAGCCTGCGCAGACTGCGCAGACTTACCTGGGTCATTACTTTTTGGAGATACATTAAGCCCCCTTTTCACAGAGCACGGCTCAAATGTTTTCAAAGTTACAACTAGTAGATGAGTAAAAAAGTAGTATTTGTACAATAAATGTTAAAAAAACATTCAGATATAAAACATTATTGGGAACAGCTGAACAAAACCAAACAAAACAAGAAAACAAAGAGATAATAATAACAAAAATTAAAATAAAAAAGCAAAAGTTGTACGAAAATATGAAATTTTGAAAGCGTTTTGTGAGTCAAAATGATGAAAAATGATGAAAAGTAACCGCGCTAGCAATTGCCTCTTTTTCCTCATTGTTTTGCATATTGTTAAAAATTTTAGAATAGATCTATTTTCTAAGATAACATGTTAATCCGACTCATAGATAGTAAAGGAGTAGTACTGTTGCTAAAAATGGTATGTCTATTAATTCATGCAGACTGGACAGTGATTGGATATACGTAAGGCAATGCATAAAAATTGTCGAATTAAGAATCAATTATTTCATGCTTTTTGGTAATTTATCGAAAAATAACGTTGGAATATTGTTCGATATTTCATGGTTACGACCAGTGAAAAATACCGATTTTACTTTCTAACTCTTCAATTGAAGGCGGAAACAGTAGTTCCCGCGCACAAGTTACCTAGGTAAACAGCGCGTGCCATTCAACCAGATAAAAATATGACGTAATCTACCCTACCTTTCTCGCGCTTTACGTCATTATCTCCCGCTAGATGGCATTCTACAAATACACATCTATCTTAATTTGGGCATTGTGGGTACAGAACCGGACTATTTTTCAAAACAACAACCGTTACTTTGAATTTCAAAATGAAATAAACGTTTACTCAATAAAACGCTACCTGGTGCGATTCATTCAGCTATGATCGGCCAACATGTAACATATGCACCGGCCATTTATTAAAACAGCCCCTACATAATTGGGTAATAGGCTATTATTGCATAAAATGTGCCTTTCCAGGCCGTTATAAGCATGTATTAACGGGTAAAAACCGGGCGTTAACGGAAGAAAACGTGTATTAATCAGTAAATTCACCCGCCGTTAACGCCCGGCTTTGTACTATCAATATCCTCGATCCGGGCCTACCTTGTAAACAACGTTTGTCCTTGTCAGAACTCCCCTAGACTCCGACCAACAAACTGTAGGAACTTGTACCATATTAAATCCTCATTATGGCTTGTCTTTATTTTGCACAGAATCTCAGTCGAATCGAGATCTGAACAAAAAATCACTCGTGAAATGCACTCTACACCAGCTACATCCCACCCACTTTTTAGCGTGATCGGCAATTCTTTCGCTCGATATAGATCTATCCCTTGGACGTCTTTCGGTTACAGAAATTCATGTCCACTCATTTATCCAAGTTATATTCGATCCAGACGTGTGCAAGTTTATCCCACAAAAGTCACTTTGTATTAAAAATCATTCGAAGTGAATTTACACCGAGAGAATCAAAACTGACATGTAGGACTAACGGCCCTTCACTGTTCGTAACAAAAACTTTTTCGCCGACTTCCGGTTTTTACCCATTTATGTCCAGTACATTTGAAGTTCGCTTATTTGCATTTCTATGGAAATATTTTTGCTATCTTTGCAAATTATTGCTAAAAGACTTTTCCTTTATGCAATAATAGCATTAATTCACATTTTTTTTCGGTCGTTAACATTCGCAGAGGCCCTCAAAATACTTTAACGCCCTCGTGCTTCGCACTCGAGCGTTAAACCATTTTTCAGGCCTCTGCGAATGTTAACGACCTCAAAAACGTGAATTAACCCTATAATAGCTTCGGTATAAGCCCTACTTTTCCCAGGTATACGGGGATGAGTGATGCGTCATAGCAGACAGGTCAATCTTCGAAGAATATGACATGCGCAGACAACGCGCTTTACGTAATACTGTCACACATTGAATGCGTTTTTTATGCGGAGGGGGTACGCCACGGGGGATTACTAATCTAATTATAGACTTGTTTATCGCATGACGTCATAATATTAAAAGAGACGGATTCTCGCGTTTTTCGTCCAATTCATCGCGACCTTCAACAACACTTGTAACAGCATCCTTTAAAAGCTTTCAGAGTCAAACAGCCGAAGCGATTAGCAACTATTGTTAATCTGTTTACTACTAAATTCACTGTGAGTAACCTTTTTGAAATTTTGTTGTAAATATTTTCAAAAATGGCGCGCAAAAAGGAAGAGATCAAACCGAGGCTATTGAAATTTCGATACCTATTGTAGGCATGTACATTGGAAAACCGATTGCAGCGATATCTACTTTACCTCACTGTGAGATGGGGTAAACTAGATGTCGCTGCGATCGATTTTCGAATATCCCCAGGCCGTCATTTTCGACAAAGTAACGTCCGAAAGATAGAAAAGGAAAAAATGAACGGACTGGAACCCAGGCTAATCACAATTATGTGACGCCATTTTGTACGTACGATCTCGTATTTCATAAAAGTGAATGGATTTTATGGATTTTACCGCAGGTGCATATATAGATGGTTTCGCATCTTCTGATCTATAATTTGTAAAACATCGTTATGTGATAAAAAGAATCTGACATTCGTTGGCGTTTGAGATAAAATTTTATTAAAGTCGTCAAGAAAAATGTTGGGCTCGCTTAATAAAAGGCCCGCGAAAGGTTCACAGAGGCATGTAGAAGAAAGGTTTCCACATTTTCACCAGTTGCAAAATTCAATTCATTGTAGGACACTAAACCATGGAAAAGGTCAAAAGCCAGCTTGTATAGCTACGCCGGAAAAAGTCGTTTGGGGTAAGCCATGGCAGAGAGATACCAGAAAAAACACTGCTAGTATTTGTGTCATACTCTGGTAAAAGCGGTTTTAATGCCTTTCCGTGATGCATAATATCAAGCAGGTCACCACGTGCTTCTGGGCTCATAAAATATATTTTTATTGTCTTTCAAACGGCTGAATCTTGAGGTACAATGGTCCTTGGACGTGCAGAAAATTTACCAAAGCAAAAAGTTTCTGTCGATATGTCGGTCAATAAACCTAAATACTTTAGGCTGAAATAAAGAATAGTTTTCAAAAAGACAACACGTATATAATTATTGCATTAGTATAACCGGTTGTGAAATAGTCGCTATTTTAGAAATTCCGCTTTTTTTTAAACATGACCGTGGACCACATTCCAGAAATTTTTAAAAGGGATAATAAATGTCGTTGTAAGATGGCTATTTTCTTCATCCAGATTTAAGAAAAAAAAAAAAAATGTCATGCATTTTATTGTATGAGGTAGAAAAACAGATCCACGTTGGTATGTCCTATATTTAAGAATTCACTATGTACAGAAGATGTACATTTTTTTCTCAATCTCAGTTATCTACGAATATAATCAGTAACTTGTGCTCTGGCCAAAAGGGTTACAATGCATCTTCATAATGCACTATACAAAGTGTAGTGTCACATGGTACGGATCCAGTTTGTCTTATCCATTATCCCGCTAAAAATTCAAATGAAACATTCAAGCCGACGGTAAAATCCAAGTTTTTCTATTTCAAAAGTATTTTTTTTTTTCTTTTTTTGAGAAAGATATTTCCTTATCGGACAGTGTAGATCGAAGATCAGGCTGTACGTACTGCGCAGTCTGATCTTGATCTACACTGTCCGCAAAAGGTCAGTGAGTCGCGCTTAGCAACCTTAGGGTTAAGAAAGACTGAATCTTGATGTAGAACAATCCTTTGACATGCAGGAAATTGTCCAATAGCAAAATGTTTCTATTCAGGTCAGCCTGCGCGGACTGCGCAGGCTGACCTAAATCGAAAAATTTTGCAGATGCATTATACCATCTTTTCACAGAGCATGAATCTTTTATATTTCATACTTTTCGGTAGTTTATCTAGAAATAATGGTTGATTATGGTTTGATATTTCATGGTTACGACCAGTGAAAAATACCGATTATGTATTTTTTAACTCTTCAACTGAAGGCGGAAACAGTAGTTTCCGCGTACTAGTTACCTAGGTAAACAGCGGGTGCCATGCAACCAGAGGGAAATATGGCGTAATTTACGCTACATTTCTCGTGCTTTACGTAATATTGTAATGCGTTGTTTTGTGAGGGGTACGCCACAGGGAATTATCGAAAACAACTGTACTGGATTTTTGACGGAAGTCCCAACAAAAAAAAAGGGGGTTATAAGCATGAAATAAATAGAATATTTTTGTTTTTGTGAAAGATCGAAATTTATTTCATCTGATGAACATCGTTAGTAATAGTCAGTAATATTTTCACTCGTGGCTCCGCAACTCGTTAAAATATTACCGATGATGCTCATTCGATGAAATTCGTGAAAATATTACCGATGATGCTCACTCGATGAAATAAATTTCGATCTTTCAACGAAAAAAACCCCAAATATCCTCTATATATTTCAACAAAACAACTTACGTTGCCATGTCACAGAACGTGACTCAATTACTATGTTTGCAATAAAATATCATTAACTTATATGAAGGCCACTATATTTACTTATATGCAAACAATAAAACAAATGTCAAATATCTTGATTATCCCTTTCCAAAACAGTACTTTGTTTTGATGACCCTGGGGAAAGATACTTGGAATAAACAAGCTGGTAATCTAGATCTAAGATCTACCTGCACTTTCTTTACATTCTAATCTTGATCTATGCCGTCTGCAAAATTCCTGTTTTTGCTCATATCGCTGAAATGGTTAAAGCCCCATGAAAGTATTCAACGGTTGAAATTTTCGTTGAACTAAGAAAATAATCAAACATTTTTTTGTAGGATAAAACGATGGTACATAAAGAAGAATTGAAAAAAAAAATGTTTATTTTTTTTGTCAACGAAATTCTCTCGTTGTTGGAATGAAATAATCAAACTTAATAAGAGAAGCGGAATGTCTTATTGGCAAATGATTTAGGCAGCGTTTTGTAAATTCATCGACAATTATTTCGTATCGAGATTAAGAACAAACAAACTGGTATTTGAGGCGATCGTAATTACAGAGTCAACAAAATCAAGCACGAATAAATCTGCCGTTAATTAAAGTCACAGAAGCTCAACTGCCATGCCTAGTAACTGAAGTCAGATAGCAACCCTACGTCACCAAGATATCGGTGTGGCTAAAATTAAAAATCTTAACAAGGTTATACTTCGCTTTGAGATACTGCACAATTGTCTTATCAGTAAGGTGATAGCGCTTTGAAAATAAACACATTTTAAATAACTTCCAAACACATTTACTCCTTGATTGATTTTGCCAGTCGTTCATTAGAAGATATGCCCCCTTCATTAATATCTAAATCCTGTAAGATTTATTAAACATTTTTTTGGAGTCGTGCTGTTACTGTGGATTTCTTTGAGAGCCTTTATAAAGAGATAATCTATTTGTATAGAAAATATTCGTACAAGATTACAACCCGACATATGGGGTATTTTAACAGATCCCAATAAAACGACCTCTGTCATTGGCTCTTTTATATACAAAGCTGTATAAATCGCCTTTTTTGGATACTTCAATGCGATTTTATTTTTTGTTATGTTGATTTGAATCTTAACCCTTCCCGATATGGGCTGCAACACGCGAAAAGGGGCATTCGGACATTTGCGTAGAGTGTCGTCTCGGATCAACCTGCGCAGTCCGCGCAGGCTAATCCGAAACGACACTTTCCGTTTTTATGTAGTTTTCTGTTTTGCACAAGTCTACTGTAACACAAAATCTAATGTAGTCGTAAAGTGCCGTCTCGGATTAGCCTGCGCGGACTGTGCAGGCTGATCCGAGACGACACTTTACGCAAATGACCGAATGCCCCTTTTCGCGTGTTGCGAACCATATGTAATCGCCTGTTTACCTCTATGTAGTCGTGGACCTTACCAGTTACATATGAGCCATGCTTTAGCAAAAGGAGGTCCAGTGCATCTCCGTGATGCAATACAGCAAGGCATCAAATAATCATGGATTCCTATAATCCGTTTAGGCTAACAATTGGCTGAATCTATTGTAGCAAGGTTCTTTTCCATGCAGAAAATTTACAAACAGCAAAAAGTTTCGACCTGTGTCAACCTGCACGGACTGCGCAGGCTGACATAAGTCAATATTTTTTGCAGATGCATTAAGCCCCCCTCTCATTGGGCATGGCTCATATAGTTTACGTTCTGATCCCGAAACGAAATTTGCTGTAGCAAATCTCAGATTCCAATTGATTTTAGGTGAAGCATACGGATCCCGAAATTTTGATTGATCTTGTAGATAAATATTGGAAGAGTTTTTATTGGGCCTTTTTGTTGTTGAATTTGCTGCCGTTGAAAACAGGGGCTACTGTAAGTTGGTCCTCGTTTGCTTCAACCTATTCAATAGTAATAATAATAATAATAATAATGATAATAATAATAATGATATAATGATGAGGATGATGATAACAGTAAGCCGCAAAAGAGTACGTAAGTAAGGTAAGCAATAGAGTTAGCATGGAAATATGGATAAGAATAATTACCACCTTCACCATCACCATCATCATTTATGTAGTAGTAGAAGTAGTAGTAGTAGAAGCAGTAGTAGTAGTAGTAGTAGTAGTAGAAGTAGTAATAGTAGTAGTAGAAGTAGTAATAGTTATAGTAGCAGTAGGACGGTAATCGGTTCAACTTAGATTGAAATTAGAGGTTTAATCCTATGGCAGATACAAAATATATGAAAAAGAAATTTGTCCCGAAATGTCATGAGCACATGGTCATCGGAATCCATATTTACCAACCATTCTTAAGAATATTCTAAATCTTATTCTCCGAGATATTCTAAATCTGAAAGTAACACAACTTCTGATGGGCTAAAGATGGTTTAGCTAATCAGCAGTTGTTTTGCTCTAAAATGTAGAAAATTCTATAGAGAATAAGACTAAGAACGTTCTTTTGAATGGTTGGTGAATAAGGACCCCGGATGTTTGGTTCTAGAGTTAGTATCAGACACTGGCGCCTGTATTTAACTCTTCACCCATTGATGAATAGAGGATATTTGGGGGTTTTTTCGGTGAAAGATCGAAATTTTAATCATCGAGTGAACATCGTCAGGAATATTTCTGATGAGGTTCATGAGATAAAATAAATTTCGATCTTTCACCGAAAAATAAAATCTATTTGTTTCATGCATCTTACCCCTTTTCTGTTAAGACTTTCATCAAAATCCAGTACAGTTGTTTTCGGTAATTCCCCATGGCGTACCTCCCTCACATAACAACGCATTAAAATATTACGTAAAGTGAAAGAAATGTAGAGTAAATGCTCGTAAATTACGTCATATTTCCCTCTGGTTGCATGGCACGTGCTGTTTACCTATAGGTAACTCATGCGCAGGAACTACACTTTTCGCCTTCAATTGAAAAGTTAGAAAATATGAAATCTGTATTTTTCACTGGTCGTAACCATGAAATATCAAATCATAATCAACCATTATTTCTCGACAAACTACCGAAAAGCATGAAATAAAACTGTAGATTTCCCCATGTTGAAAGCATTTTCGGCCACAAATTATTGGTCTCATAAATTGAGTTTTATTTTCGAAAGGTAGAAAAGATTATGGGAAAAGGAGAAATTGCTGGTTACTAGCATTTGTCCTTTTCCGACAACGTTTTAAAAAGCTTTCCTTCCGAAGGTCGTTAAAATGCAGGACTGTTTGGAAAAGACTTTAAAAAAAATGGAAGACATTTTTTTCTGTTCGCCGATTTCCTGGCGTTACATTTTTTCATGGTTTCTCCAAAATGTGTTATTTCTTAATCAGTTAAGTGAACATAATGTAATGTTAGAGAGAGAGGCTGCCAAGCAAATAAATCTGCATTAACGGAGCAATAAACGAAATTAGCAGTATTAGAGCTGATCTCCGCTATTTGATTTCCCAATTAATCACGGTTTTCTCAATGCGCCAAGGGCCCTAATAGCACGAGACGAAGTCATCGGGATGGTATTGTCAAGCGCCAAACAAAATGACTTCAATTAATTAGGGGTAGTTTGCGAGCAAATATTTGTTAAATTCGTTCATTTTGGGCGATTGAAAAGGAGAGCGGTCTTGCACATTTGTTTCCGATTGATTTAATACTTGATGGTCGGGTGCCGGGATAAAAACCCAACTTGGAGATTAATTATGGTCAAACGGGACCAGTAAATTTCTCAGATTGGTTTTTAGAACACATACTCTAGGGATTATTTCTTTAGCAGTTTCTGTTGCTGATTAACCTTTACCCCTCTGCATCAAAATAATCATTGAAACCAATTACTGAGTACAGTACGTTCATTTCTCAAAATGTGTCTGTGTGTAGGGCAAATTGAATCGTTCTTTTTTTTTTAATTACACATTAAATTTACAATATATATTTAATGTACATGTATATGTAGTAAAAGATTTCACCCTGTTCAAAATAGTCCCATGTTTTAAAGATTCTGAGAACAGCATTGTGGGACAAGGAGAAAACGCTGGTAACCATTCTCTCCATTTGAATTTCCCCCAAGTCTTTTCAATGACAAACCCATTCATTTGAGCCTCATTTAATTTCTTGTCTGAAAGTGCTTTTAATATGGCCATGTCCAGATATCGTGTAGCAAAGAGTTTACAGTATTGTAGCGGACAGAACAGTGTTATACATCATTTCAAGAACCTGTCTTCCTTACCTTTCTTGTCTTCTTTGTACTATCATTTGATCATTTGCGCTTCGCTTCTGTCATCGCTTTCTGACTCTCGTTTTATGTCTTCGTATTATTTTACGTTCTGTCTATGCGTTATATGAGCCATGCTCTGGCGAAAGGGGCCTCAATGCATCTCGGTGATTCATGATACCAAGCAAGTTATTACATAATTATGGATTTATAAAATCCATTTACTCTAACAACCTACTGAATCATGAGGTAGAGTTGTCCTTTGACATGCCGAAAAATGACAAAGTAGCAAAAAGTTTTGTTTTGACCATATCAGCATGCGCCGACATGACTCAATACTTTGTGCAGATGCATTAGTTCCCTTTTCACAGAGCATGGCTCATATATGTATTTTTTTCTAAAATAATGTTGAGTACGTTTTCTCTACGTAGATCTCTAGTTTTTTATTTCTAAATTCTTTTTTATTACTTGTGTGTGCGTGGCTATAGATGAAATCTCCCAAGTTGTGTTACTTTACAATTGTTATGAATATATGCACATATGACAGTATTCATTCAAACATATGTATGAGACATGCTCTGTAAAAAAAAAGGCAGTCAAGTGCATCTGCAAAAATTTTCGACTCAAATCAGCCTGCGCGGGTTGCGCAGGCTCATTTGAGTCAAAACTTTTTGCTATTGGTTTTGCACGCCAAAGGACCCTTGTACTTCATGATTCAGTCCGTTGTTATACAAAATGGATTTTATGGATCTATAATTATATGATGACTTGCTTGGTATCGTGTCTCAAGGAGATGCATTAAGCCCTTTGCCAGTGTACGGCTCATATTTTGACAAGACAATGTCCTACATGTATGTGTAAGTCTGAACATTGTTCATCACATAACTCTCCTTGTTTTCCATGTAAGACAGCCATTACGAATGTTCTTGTCTTACACACGTGTGAGATGCGAGATAAAAAATATAGTGCCGTATTTGGTCAACGCGCTGTAATTGTAGGTCTCATTTCTAAAACATTGCCGACCAAGATTCCTGTGTGAAACTGATTGTCAAAACTGAGTTTTGTCTATGACGTACAAACCTGTCAATGAAACAAATAGGCTTTATGTAAATTTCAGTACACATGCACATGAAGGCCTATGTTTGAAGCGCCTTGAACTATGATTATTGAGATACATTTATGTGATAAAAAGAATCTGACATTCGTTGGCTTTTGAGGCAAACTTGAGCCAAAGGCTCGCATAAAAACATTTTTTGTAGACTCTTTTAATTAAATTTTATCTCAAACACCAACTTATGCTAGATCCTATATACCTGTTGTGTTTTGTTCTGTTTTCGTAAACTGTCTTCGCTGTAATCATCAGGGCATGTATTCACCATCTATTCTTAATATCATTCATATTGGCTAAGAATTTTATAAATTTCAGAGTAAAGTAATATCTGAATGGCAAAACCAAATGTTTTATCCAATCAGAAATTGCGTCCTTTTCTAAATCTATAATAAGAATAAGAATACAGTTAAGAATGATTGTTTAGTGCCGACCCAGAAGTTGTGATTAGTGTGATATGTGGTAGCTCATCAGTGGTTCATGCCAATTATTTTACAAATATTTACTAGTTTCACAGGGTTCATCAGTGCTATTACTGAAGGATATTCCCTAAGGATAATCGCCAGCAGGATTCGAGACAAAAACTGACTTCTGGATTACAGTTTGAACAGCTTAAACTCTGAGGCGCCTAACATTTTAATTCAACGGATGACAGTAAAGAAATGTCATGGTTTGCTACGTAACTGACAGTTTGCTCAATAAACCAGAACCATTTTAAACGAGATAACTGTTGATTGAGATATTATTTTCTTTATAATAATCTTGTTTTCTCTGGCAATACTGGATATTTTGGATCTTCGACAAAATTGCAAGACGTTTATAAAGGGGTGTATAGATCTACAGATGGTATTGTGATAATGTATCATGCCTATTCAATGATTATCAAGTACACATAGGGTCCCAGAACATGTTGCCAGTGTGGACTTAATTGTACCGGTCGCGTTTGTAAAGATTACAAGAAATCGCAATGATGTGTTAATTCCGAGAGGTTCATCGAACTTGATAAACCAGCAACTTCAATCGCAAGGGTTAAGTCCGTTCACATACCCGTGAATAGAATAATATCACGCGTTATCGCGCGAGATCGCGATATTGATAAGGATTTCAATACAGTCAATCTGTGCTAGTGGGTGCATTATAATCACAGGTGTAGCAATTGACACGAATTTTAGATCTTGTTTACCCTTGATGGTCCGAGACCAACTGTTGTGTTGTAATAATTGTCAAGATTTGTAAGTCTTGTTAATCCGTCAAGACAGAAAATGTAGACTTTGCGTTTGCAAATCTCGAGAATCTATGTAACACCCGAAATTAGCCAAAACAAGCGTTGTTTCGCATGTGTAGGGGCGTAACTGCCTGTGTGCACAAACGCAATTACATGCACTTTGGGAAAAAAATCGTCACCAGAGACTATAGCGCTTATACCATCTATTAAAAAAAAATCGGGGGGGGGGGGCCCTCCAGACCCTCCTGGGATTTCGCCTCCCGGATAATATCTTTGGTATTTCTTTTCCGTACATTTTATTTTGGGCCAGCTACACCCCTGGTGTGTATGATCTTTTTAGTCACAAAAAACTCGGTATCGTGTGTGTAAATTCAATAAATGAAACTTGATCTCTCTCTTTCTCTCTCTCAATCGAGAGAGAGAGAGAGAGAGAGAGAGAGAGAGAGAGTTTTGATGTCTGAGAGAAAGATCCATAAACTGATATACATGTATACGATACTGAAATTTTAGTGACTAATGAGAAACATACACAAAAGCAATATATAAAAGTTGATTTCATTGCTCAGATACATTAAGTTTTGATTTACTGCAAAGTACAGATGTATTAAGAATCATTTATTTACGGTGTAATATTTTTTTTTTTTCATTTCATAACTGTCATTTAGTGCCCTGAACTGACTTTAAAGTAAACCTGACTTCAAGCTTTAAAAACCATACTTTATGAGTAGGTACCGTATGGATGCAGAGACTATAAAAAAAAAAAAAATGCCATGCTAGCCATCTTGTTTTAAAGATAACATCATTACAGCTGGAGAGAAAAAACGTTGCTACAACATGAAAGTGTGTAGAATGGCTTATCTGTGTAAACACAGATAAATTATTCACATATATAATGTAAGGAATAGAAAAACACTAGGCATTTGTTCTCATTTAACAAGGGGAACCACAACAGCGACTACTTTTAAGGCTTCCAAAACATGAAATGCATTTTCTATCCGTTGTAATGCAATCGTGCAGACATCGGGGGCAACATTTGGCATGAAGATACAAGAATGATATAGTTTCATAAAATAAGGATGAAATGGATTTAAAACTGGCTGAAAACTGCCTGAAAACGTAGTATAGATTATCTTTAAAAACGAGTATAGATGTATACTTGTAGATAAATATGTTGCTTTGCCACTACAGAAGACAGGTGCTTCGTGTTGGACAAGCTTCACCCTCTATAACGTAATACAGACATTTAGGTGTCCAACTGTACTAACTGCCGTGGCACCACACAGAGTCTGTGTCTGTATATTTCACATATTTCTAAACTTGAATGGAAAAAGCAGTTACATGTGCTTTTATCGTGTTCTGCGATGATTCATCTTCCATCTGGTACATCGAATGGAACAAATTAGTTTAAACATTATCTATTTGTAATAATAAATAAATAATAACAAATTGATTACCATCAAGGGCAAAATAAAGGTCGAAACTTTGGGAGCTGACAAGTTTTTCTCCTTTCACTCTGAGGTGGAAATTTCAATGTTTCAGTGAATATATTGAACGAACCTGATTAGTCGATAAAATTTGATGCTAAAAATAGATTTTACCAATCAAAATCGTCTACAACATCTTTGACAATATGATAGGCATAGAGAATACGTATACATAGTGTTGTCGTACATCAAAAATATCATTGTATCCATGGCGATACAATTATCAATTCTAACAACCGAGTTAGATATTTTTTATATACGACAACATTATGCTCGTATTCTATTTATCTTTTAACGTCTTATGTGTTGGTATTTTTTTTTTCACGTGCCTGACAAATACAAGTCAAAAGTTTATTCCTATCGGAACTCCCATTTTAAAACTACCCCCATTTAGTTCTTTATGGTAGTTTTTAAACGTCCTAAAATTGCGATTGAGATTTCAGTGGATTATTCTATTGCAGAGCACACGTAAACAGGCATTTAAATGGAATTACGTAGGCAAATCATCGGAAATTAGAGCACTAGCTGTGACATCATTCTTTTTTTCGCAGGCTATCTGCATTAAGCGTTACCATATTTGGTATATGGCCGCGGAGTCACTGGAAGATACTGTTTATAAATACCCGTGGTATATAAAAAATCTACTAATGTCCGTGTTATATCAAAAATAAATATCCCATAGGTGTAATTGCATGGATATCCGGTTAGTTGAAAGATAAGATAAATTACCGTAGGACACGATAAAAGTAGCAACATTTTCAATCTTGGTTTAGAAAAGTATGAGGAATACTGAAAAATTATACAGGGTCATAAAGGGTAGGTAATACAGTCAGACAGTTTGTCTTATTCTTTAGGTTGATATTAGTTTGTCAAAACCCAAGTGCCCTGGCTCCGGAGGCCATGTTTACGATTGTCTTAAAAATTGCCAGTTCTAATTCTGTCCCGGCCAATCATATGGCTAGTTTTGGATTTTTGAAATAGGTTTGAATGCGGTTTCGCTTGTAGATATGACATCAAAACGATTGTTTGGTTCAACAACAGTAGTATGCAGATTGCTAAAATGTTTTTACGACCTTTAAACACATTTTGTTTTAAAACTTGACCTAAATGATATTTATAGAAGACCAACTGAAATGTTTTTTCCTTATGATAAATTATCATAATTTGTTATCTTTGCCGTACAAAGCGAAACTTGTGTCTTGACACTAAGCCAATCAAACCTCGATATGTTCTTCATTAACGAGCGGAACATGTCAAATGAGCTCAGGTAATGGAGAATTATCGCTAAATAAAGAGATACTAAATATAATTATTGACTGGTTGTGAACTTTCGTCCCATTTCTTTCTGTCTTGTGGTGCGATATCATATGGTGCTTCATCGGTTTGTTTGACTTGGGATTCGTTTGTAATCATGTTGGATGCTTAACGTGATTTCAATCCCGGGGGATCGCTTGTTAAAATCTAATCTAACTCGAACTATCACATGTAATACGCAGTTTTTGTTTTAGCTCTTTACCAGACCACAAAAGTTTAGAGATGTCCAACTTGAAAGCATTTGCAGATGACATATTGTGTGTAGCTTAAATAATGAGGGCCGTCCTTGAAGAACACATTTTAGGAAAGTAAAAAATAGAAAATACTGCAAGTAGGGGTACACTTTCTTTGACACGTTTGCTTTATTCATATTTAGATTTAATGTCAAGTAATTATTTGTAAGTTTCCTTGGAACAATATTTATTGCGAACGTTTCCTTCTGTCAAATCAATCAGTTTGCTCAATTCACAAGTGAATGAAGCTTTAGCATTTAGGTATCAATTATAGTGTTATCTTTATAATCGTTTACCGTGATCCGAAACACCATACTTGACCGCCATACTAATCCAATAGAGTTATCTCCCTTTGAGTGTATATTTGGGTAGAAAATGAACAGGTCTCACGTGACAGCCCGATATTATCACGTTAGATAGGGTACCCGTAATGACGAAAGATTAACGAACCTATTACGAAAGTGAAAAACAAAAACCTGAAAATACTTGTTAGGCGCTTGTTAACGCAATGAAATGTGCCTCTCTGTGTGTAAAGACAGTTGCATATACACTTCGTATATAGTCATTGACTTTTCCTTACGTGCCTTCCCGGTAGTAGCTCTAAACGCGCCTTTAACTTGAAAAGTTCCACTAATGGAAATAAGATTTCATTAAGTTAACCCATTTTTTGAGATTTGAAAAAAAGTAGTGCATTCGAACTGATGGTAAATAGCACCCAGTAGAATAATCAGACATGCTCCAGTTTGTAATGCTTGTTTCCGGCTTTTAATATGAAGTAACTTGGCCCAGTCACACAGCCAGATAATGTTGTCGGGTACATTTTTATTTAACCCTTAGGCTGCTAAGCGCGACTCACCGACCTTTTGCGGACAGTGTAGATCAAGATCAGACTGCACAGAACGTGCAGTCTGATCTTGGATCTACACTGTCCGGGAAGGAGATATTATTCCCCAAAACATAACCTTGAAATAGCAATATTTGGGTTTCTGCTATCGAATCGAAAATATCTTTTTAGTTATTTAGCAGGATACGGGTTAATCCATTTTGTCTAACAGTCGACTGAATCATGAGGTACAATGGAAAAATTTTAACAAAAGCACAAAGTGTCGACCCACTCCGCAGGTTGACCTTGATCAAGACCTATTGGCAGATCCATTACACCCCCTTTTCACAAAGCATGACTCAAATACATAACACTACTTAATTCGCAGAACGGAATAGTGTACAAAACACGATCAATAATATACATGAGAAAACAGCTCTCTCTCTGACGAATGCGTGAATGATGACTGGTATAGAGAACCCACTGACAGCTCTGTCGCTAAATGTTTGCCACTGCTATACGTTTGAGATGTATTGAATCCGTTCTACAGACAGAGTCAACACTAACGATCATCAGCGCTAGATAAACCTTTATCCTGCTAAAAAAATGAAATTTTAGGCCGATGTTACAACCCTAGATTTTGCTATTTCAAAGGTATTTTTTGGTGGGGAAATATGCCCTCATCGGACAGTGTAGATCAAAGATCAGACTGCACGTTCTGTGCAGTCTGATCTTGATCTACATTGTCCGCTAAAGGTCAGTGAGTCGCGCTTAGCAGCCTAAGGTTTAACCCTTTACTACACAATACCGAGTTTTAACAACACTGGGGAAGAAGGCATTTAGAAGCATTGTGGGGAAGAGGTGAAAGTGCTGGTAACCAAAATTTTCTCCTTTTCTCATAAAGTTTTCTACCAAGTCAGACAAATCCCATAATTTGAGCCAAATTTAATTTGTCGTCCGCAAGTACTTTCGATACCGACGGTTCTAAAATTGTAATACTGGTGAAGGGTGATGTTGGCATAATCTTGTAGCCATGTTGATAAACTTCCTAATTTAATCTTCCATTTCAGCTCGATTAACTAGCAGCCTGTATGATTTCCCGATGAATGGCTGAGTATCTTGTTGCCATTTTGGATCAATTTATCGGCCCGCGGCACCGCGGTTAGAGGGACTGATTAACTTCTTATATCCTGTAACAATTTGGAAGTAGATAACATGAGAACATCTTTGTTAAATGTTAACTATGAACTTCACGAATTAAGCTTTAATCCGTACAAATCAGTCCTGTGTACAAACGAACATGAGGAAGAAGGCTTTTTGGGAAAGAAAAAAAAGAAAATGAGAAACTGTAAATGTTGGTAAACAGCAATTTCTCCTTTTCCAGCAATCTCAACAACATTGGGGTTTTATTCAGTTTGTCGCCTGCCAACGGCCAGTCTGAAGTCATTTTTGCTCGTTAAGAGTTAACCCTTAAGCTGCTAAACAAGGTAAATGAAACCTTCAAGCCGACAGTAAAAACAAAAATGATAATATTTTTAAGTTATTTCCGAACAAAAAATATCTCCGTATCGGACAGTGTAGATTCGTTCTAAATATCGCAGAATGATACCACCATACACAGCGTTCCACAACACACTAGATCTACTTCATTTTAAGTATCGCAGAATGACACCAGAATACAGTGTTCCACAACACACTAGATCTATTTCATTTTAAGTATCGCAGAATGATACCACCATACACAGCGTTCCACAACACACCAGATCTACTTCATTTTAAGTATCGCAGAACGATACCACCATACACAGCGTTCCACAACATACTAGATCTATCATATTTTAAGTATCGCAGAATGATACCACCATACGCAGCGTTCCACAACATACTAGATCTATTTCATTTTAAGTATCGCAGAATGATACCACCATACACAGCGTTCCACAATATACTAGATCTATCATATTTTAAGTATCGCAGAATGATACCACCATACACAGCGTTCCACAACATACTAGATCTATCGTATTTTAAGTATCGCAGAATGATACCACCATACACAGCGTTCCACAACATACTAGATCTATCATATTTTAAGTATCGCAGAATGATACCACCATACACAGCGTTCCACAACATACTAGATCTATTTCATTTTAAGTATCGCAGAATGATACCACCAAACACAGTGTTGTTCATTGCTTCATTGGTAGGTCTACAGTTCGAATATGTCAAATCAGAAAGTATCTGTAAAATATTCATAAGAAACACTTAGCGTTACATTTCTATGTCAATGTATCAACAGTATGCTTGCATTATGGACAAGACTTTTTTTTACAAAATTTGAGACTCGAAAAACGAAGGACGGAAGAAGGGAAAGAAAAACAGGAAGGAAGGAAGCAAGGAAGCAAGCAAGGAAGGAAGCAAGCAAGCAAGGAAGGAAGGAACGAAGCAAGGAAGGAAGTAAGGATCGAAGCAAGGAAGGAAGGAAGGAAGGAATAGAGAAAGAATGAAAGAAAGAAGGAAAGAATGAAAGAAAGAAAGAAAGAAAGAAAGAAAGAAAGGAAGAAAGAAAAAAAGAAAGTAAGAAAGAAAAAAGAAAGAGATTGTGACAAAAGAGTGGTGAATAGCGTTTTCCTGGCCAAACTTTCATAGAACAAAATAGAAGAACAAAATTCAGTTGCTCTAGTTGATTTACACTACTTTTGCGAAATATATACTGAACCAAAAAAGAAACTTCCCCTGTGTTTAAGTGCAGATATACACAAATATGAAAATCAGGATTAAACTAGATTTATATGCATTGAAAGTGTATTTTATTGCAACTTTGTGTGAAAAAAATTATTGCTGAGGGTTTATCCAAAAGTAGTGAAATGGTAGTTAAAATGCGGAAGGGGTCGCTCACCAAAATCACAAATTAATACCGGTTATGACCACCTTCAGCATGAAGGACTGCCTGGCATCGTTGGCGCATAGAACGGATAAGTGTATTGATTTCGGCTTGTGGAATGTTGTTCCATTCCTGAATTAAGGCTTGTCTTAGCTGAATGACGTTTGACGGTGGAATAGGGCGACGTCTAACACGCTGGTCCAAATTATCCCAAAGGTGTTCAATGGGATTCAGATCAGGGCTTTTGGCAGGCCAGGCATTAATAACGCAATGTTATTCGCCCTGAGGAAATTCACATTGTCCCTAGCTGTATGGCTTGTGGCATTATCATGCTGAAAAAGAGTGATACTGGCATTATTTTGAAACAGTGGGATAACGTGCCTCGCAAGAATTTCATCTCGGTAGCGTTGGGCATTTAAATTCCCTTCGATAACGACGAGATTAGTGCGAAAGCCATGTGCAATGCCCGCCCAGACCAAGACAGAACCCCCACCCCCAAAACGATCTCGTTCAAGTACGCAACAGTCGGCATAATGTTCATTTCTCCTACTGTATACTCGAACCCTGCCATCACCTCGATGAATGGAAAACCTCGACTCGTCAGAGAAAAGAACGCTATTCCATTGTTGTCTAAGCCAGCGTTGGTGTGTACGTGCCCAATTAACACGATTTACGCGGTGACGTCGCGTCAAAACACAATCAACGTATGGACGACGTGCACGTAGCCCACCCTCGCGCAAGCGATTGCGCACAGTTTGGGCAGATATACGGTTGATATGTGTATCAGGGGTGTTAGCAGCAGTGGCTGTGGCAGTTTGGAAGCGATTGCGCAGGTGGGTGTTCCGAATATAGCGGTCTTGGCAGTGCGTCGTGACGCGAGGACGTCCACTACGTGGTCGATCTTCCGTACGCCCTGTTGCTTGAAAACGTTGCCTAAGGTGTCGAATAGCACGAGGAGAACATCCAATATTCATAGCAAACAGCATTCATCGTCATACCAGCATTAAGCATGCCAATGGCACGTTCGCGTAAATTTTGCGGAATTCTAGGCATATGAAAAATAAAGAAAACTAAAAAGAATTTAATTTTTTTCAACGTCTTTTTCTTATTGACATGAAAGTCTATAAAATTAGACTGAAAGGTTTCAAGAAATATACACGAATTATACTGGTCCGTGCATGCACGTGAAAATCGCTTTCAGCGGGTTTCTTCTGCAAAATGCTTTCAATCGAGTTAAAATTTGTTTTACCGGACACATAATCGTTCGCCCGAATATATGTATGTCATCTGACATTTTGATTTTTTTTTTAATAACATTGCATTTGCACTTAAACACAGGGGAAGTTTCTTTTTTGGTTCAGTATATAAAGAAAAAAGCAGACGTGAAAAGGTTAACAGCAAGACACTGTTTCATTTGTAAATGATTTTGTTGTTAGTTCTTGGATCGAGAAAGAAATAGAAATTGAATTTTCAATCAAAAAATGATAAAGATGTTACTTTCTCTTGGAGGCTTCTGTGGTCAGAAAGTCGTTGCATTGCAGGCAGTGTAAAATCAAGATGGTGAAACAAACGTCCTGCTTTTCCGGACACTTCAAGGCGAACAGTGTATAATCGAGATGGTGTCATAAATGTCCTGATTGTCCGGACACTTCTAGGCGGAGATTGTAGAATCAAGGTGGTGTAACAAACGTCCTGCTTGTCCATTCATTTCTAGGCGGACAGTGTAGAATCAAGCCGTTGAAACGAACGTCCTGCTTGTCCGGAGACTTCTAGGCGGACAGTGTAGAATAAAGATGGTGAACAAATGTGCTGCTTGTCTAGACACTTGAAGATGGGCAGTATAGAGCAATGATGGTAAAAGACTAGGCGGACAATGTAGAATCAAGATGGTGACACAAATAATGCCCGTTCATTTCTAGGCGGACAAAGTAGAATCAATATGGTGTAACAAACCTGCTGCTTTTCCGGACATTTATAGGCGGACAGTGTAGAATCAAGATGGTGAAACAAATGTCGTGCTTGTTCGTTCATTTCTAGGTGGACAGTGTGGAATCAAGATGATGTAACAAATGTGCTTCTTGTCCGGACAATCCTAGGCGGCAAATGTGTAGAATCAAGATGGTGAAACAAACTTCCGGCTCTTTTCGAGGTGGACAGTGTAGATTCAAGATGGTGAAACAAAATTAATGTCCTGCTTGTCTGTTCGTTTCTAGACGGACAGTGTAAAAATCAAACTGGTGTAACAAACGTGCTGCTTGTTTGGACATTTCTAGGCGGACGGTGTAGAATCAAGATGGTGTAACAAATATCCTGCTCGTCTGGACATTTATAGGCGGACAGTGTAGAATCAAGATGGTGTAACAAATATCCTGCTCGTCCGTTCATTTCTAGGCGGACAGTGTAGAATTAAGATTGTGAAACAAATGTCCTGCTTGTTCGGACACTTCTAGGCGGACAGTGTAAAATCAAGATGGTGTAACAATCGTCCTGCTTGTTCGGACACTTCTAGGCGGCAAGATGGTGTAACAAACATCCTGCATGCCCCGACACTTCTAGGCGGACAGTGTAGTATCAAGAATGTGAAACGAACATTGTGCTTGTCCCGACTTTTCTTTCTAGACCAGACCAAATTAACCAACTATTCTACATGTTTTTTTCTATATCTTAAGTCTGAGCCGAATCCATTTACTGGTTGAGACAGAACTCCTAGGCCAATCAGATGGCTCGTCTTGGAATTTTGAATTATGGTTTGATTTTACATTTTCTGATGAATACATCCCCGCTCTTCTAAGTCTGTTCACGATAGTATTATTTACCATTATAAATGCTGGTGGTTAGCATTTTCTTCTTTTCCTGCAGTGTTTTTTAACCTATTAAAGGCAAAACCCTATATTCAAGCCATGTTTAGATAAACCTTTTACAAATGCTTTGAATTCGAACAAGTCTAAAGTAAGGTCGTTGGGTAAGTGTTAAATGCAGGCCGGAAATATTGAAGTCCACAATTCTATTGAAAAAAGAACGACCCCAAAATAAGCATAACGTTTTTAAATGACGTGGCCCTTTCAATCCCACTTAGCAGTTAAAGGAAATCTTTTAAGCCTCAATGATCTATATTGAAAATAAATTTGTTAGTTTAAAGATTGCAGGTGAGACAACTTCGATTGACTCGCACCTGGGCTTACTTCGTCATACAGAAGTGTTATCGCTCTGACGGAATGTTTATTAGTCACAAGTTACCCCTGCCAAAAAAAGATACATTCGTCAAATTCCGTATCTGTTCGTTATCTCCCGGGAGACCGTGTATCACTACGAGGCACTGCTATCATGGCTTATATTGATATAATCATACTATCGCCTTGTCTAGTGTGGCTCAATTTGGTATGAGATCTACCAGTAACTCTGCACAATGTATTCTTTTCAAAATTGTTACTGTTTCTTGATTATATTAACTTGTACTAGTTGTTTGTAACCGTCCAACAGACAAGATACAACACCTCATCCGTGGATTGCAGCAAGACGCAACCGTTTCTTGACAAACTTCGTCCTCTAGAAGCAAATATATAAAACAAGGTATCCAGATGTATTACCTTCCGGACCTGATCCCTGGTCAGTATCATTCACATATTTTCGAATTTAAATAGAAATAGTCGCGTCTTGTATCTTGTATCGCGTCTGCGGAACTTTATCTTCCATCTGGTTGCATTTATACAACGGAACATATAGATAAATATTAAGAGAGTTACATAGGTCGAAAAATTAGAGGTTGACAATTTTTTTTTTCTCCCCACAGTGAGCTGTAAATTATAATACCACTGTGAATATATGGAACGAATCTGATTGGTCAGTAATTATTTAGCAAGTGGTACGTATTTCAAACGCCGATCAATGAGTTTCATTCACCAATCAGATTCAATATTACTTTTTTTTGTGTGTGAAAACTACTAACTACTAAATGAATTAAGGTTGTGTTCTGCGGATTATAAAGTTGGACACATTGTCTTACATATTAGGTTATAAAAATGTCAAAATGCAAGTGTCTGTAACGGTAGCTCTAAGATGTAATACGCACCAATCAGACAAAGTGTAACATAGTGCATTGATTTCTGATTTAAATAATGGTACAGGTACTGCGAGCTAAATGGAAATTTTCATTACTAAGATCAATGCGTCTTGGATCAATATCAAACATAAGAAAAATTTTAATCTTTTGAAAAAAAATGCACATAATAGTTGGTGAAACTTTGAGTTTCCGGGTCTCTTCACATCTTCACATCTTCACATGATGTCTCGTTACCTCTCATGCGGGTGAGAATCCTGTTTTATTGTACGTCCACTGCACTGTTTTATGAGAGAAAATGAAGGTCTAAAGCGTGTCCTTGGTGTTGACTTGATGACTTCTATGGAAACTGAGTGCAAATTTATTATTTGTTTGGGAACTACATTTTACCAATGACCATGCACATACCCGGAAAGGTTTCTCATCGTGATTTGTCTTTGAGGTGGAACGACATCAGTTTAAAAATGAGTTTTAAAGCTCTATGTAGACCGATAAAATTACAGTTGATGGTCGAAGATTTTCACTTAATTTTCAAAAGAGTAAGAAACCAGTGATGTGTTTTACCAAAGGGGGGGGGGGGGGGGAAAGCTTAACCAGGGAGACCACTGCAAAGGACATTGATATGTTATTGGCAAACTCCGTTGTAGTGATATCCCTTGCCAGGCTTCTGTCACCAAAAATAGACCTAATTCGGTACTTTCTTGTCAATAAAACAGTCGTTACATAGTAACATTTAATATTCCAGAAAACTCAAGAAGGGTTTACTTATGCAGAATTGATAACTTGAAGGTTCTGCACAGCGAGATTAGGGGCTATCGCGGACGGGATAGATCAAAATCAGACTGCAGACTGAAGTTAAGCCAGTAAAATAAAAAAGAAAAAAACTTTCTAAGTTCCAGTGGATTGTATCTTCAGCCATTGAAAGAGGTCTAGTTTATAAATATGAGCCATGCTCGGGCAAAAGGGGGCTTAATGCATCTCCGTGATGCTTTATTCCTGGCAAGTAATTACTTAATAATGGATCCACAAAATTCATTGTATCTAACAATCGACTGAATCGTGAGGTAGATTAATCCTTTAACATACAGAAAATTGACCAATAGCAAAGAGGTTTGGCCCAGGTCAGCCTGCGCGGACTGCGCAGGCTGACCTGGGTCGATACTCTTCGCAGATGCATTAAGCCCCCTTTTCACAATGCATGTCTCATATACATGTAGTAAGTAACCTATACGGTGTGGTTGGCATCCAGCTAGGACATCTACGAGATAAGCTGTTGACGAGATATGTCGCCCGCTGTCGAAAGTTGCAGACAAGCAGATTTTAACCGACAAATCATGATATCAACACCCAATATATTTCTCCACATCGGAAAGTTAAGGTGAAAGATCAGACTGCAAATTGTGCGCAGTCTGATCTCGAACTACATTCTAGGCATTTTCTAGTCGTTCTTGGACAGAATAATGGTGAAACACTCTACATTCGGTAAGAATAGTGTGTTAACCCTTAGGCTGCAAAGCGCGACTTACTGACCTTTTGCGGGCAGTGTAGATCAAGATCAGACTGCACAGCACGTGCAGTCTGATCTTGGATCTATACTGTCCGATAAGGAGATATCTTTCCCCCAAAATATCTTTGAAATAGCAAATTTTGGGTTTTTACTGTCGGCTTGAAAATTTCATTTCACTTTTTTAGCAGAATAAGAGTTAAGCACTTTTCACTGGATGACAAAATTTGAGAACATCATGAGACAAAGGGAAAATGTTGCTCATCAGCGTTTTTCTCTTTTGCCTACAATGCTTTCTACCTGATCAGAGAATTACAAATCTTTCGGTTCAAACTGGTCGTCCACACAGAATGTCGATTTGAAAAGGCCAACAATTTGTTGTTTGGGAAAGGGTTAAACTATTTAGGTCATATATACTATGGCGACAGCTCACTAATTCTTGTCTTTCCTTGGTGTCACTAGTCTGGAGCTTTTTCATGACTTGCCAAAGGACATTTTCACATGACGAGCGTCGGCATCGGAGATCGAACCAGGGTTTTCTAATAACAAATCTAACACAGGAACCAATAGGCTACAAAAATCCCATTTTTTTTTTATATTTCTACAATTTAACATTAACCCCTATCTAAAGTAAACTTTCAAGCCAGTAGTAATCATCCCAATAGTGCTAACGTGTTCCTTCAAACCTAGTTTTTGGAGAAAAATATATCCCAATCGAACAGTGTAGATCCAAGATCAGACTGCACGTTTTGTGCAGTCTGATCGTGATCTACACTGTCAGTATAAGGTCTTCAAGTTGCGCTTAGCAGTCTAAGGGTGAAGTTATTCTGTACCAGCCGAACTTTTGATCTGTAGTTCTAAAGATAATATTTGCAAGTTTATGATTATGTAATATCGCTCCCAACAGGTTACATAGTAAGGTTAATTACATAAATCTACTCATACACTTATCTGTTATAGGGTACTGTCGTAACACTTTGTTCTTGAAAGGTTTTAAGCGCAAGATATATAAGAGTCACGCTCTGTGAAAAGGGGCTTAATGCATCTGCGAAAAATATCGATCCAGGTCAGCCTGCGCAGTGCCGGACCTGGGCCGAAACTTTTCGTTATTGGTAAATTTTCTGTATATCTGTATACCAGTCTACCTCATGGTTAAGTCGGTTGTTAAAAAAAAAGGTTACCATTATGAAGCCATAATTCGTTCCATGTATCACAGCCCCCTTGAGCCCCCTTTTGTCGGAGCATAGCTCACAAACTGGACCTCTTTTGTCTGCTGAAATGTCATCCTATTGAAACTCAGACATTATTAGTTGTACGGTCAGGCGAGGTGGCGACATGATTCACCACAGCCGTGAACAAGTTTCCAAGTCCCCTGCCACCTGACAGTACAACGTATTTATTATACTGCAAAGTTTTACCATTCCAACGTTTGTTAAGCGAATTTTACCTGTTTTTTGGTTTAAAAAACTGAGTACGCTGAGGAAGTAGAATTTCCCTTCTGCCCCTGCCACCTGACCGTACAACGTATTTATTATACTGCAAAGTTTTACCATTCCAACGTTTGTTAAGCGAATTTTACCTGTTTTTTGGTTTAAAAAACTGAGTACGCCGAGGAAGTAGAATTTCCCTTCTGACTGCCCCAATTCAATGAAAACTGACGTCACTGGGAACTGACGTCACTGAAACCTTTGTAATACGTGCTAAAACGTGCAGCTTGGCGCATAATCTTTATTGGAAGCCGCTCGAAAGCGGCTTCCAGTAGGAATGTACCTAAACTATTTACCATGTAGATGATCAGTAATTTTTCGATAGGTCATTATTTTTGTAAAATTTCTGATAATGTTGTGTTGTTGTGACAGAATTACTCAACATGACTCTTTCTTAAATATTCCAACAGACCTACATGAAATTCAAACCTGGTTTTCTTGCAATATATAGTTCATTCCCAAATAACAATAAAAAATACAGACAGATAAACATCCTTTAATTGGCTAGTCCCCCGAAGTTTTCAAACATGTAGGATTCCTTCTATTTTCCCAAACGAAGTTGTTATGCTTTCCATTTATCACAAGCTTTCACACCTCTCAATGGTTTTCGCATTTGTCTACTTTTTTACAAAACAAAATAATGATGATTATGATACAGAGAGCATCTTAGAATATGATAATCAGAAGCAATTTTATGTACAAGTTTTTCATCCAATTTTAATTTGTAAAGGATAAAACGGCGGTTAACCTTTGATCAAGGTATAGACTGGTTACCTCCCTACACAAGAGGCGTCTACATCACCTATTTATAGAATACTTGCGAAAAGATAACCCTTTTTCTTCCCTTCGTCTACACATTAGCCGAATGGAATTTTGTTACACGAAACATCTACCTTATGAGACCTGTAAAATTTAGCATTTACTGTATTGTGTGACGAAGCTGTTATGATCAGACTGTACGTGCTGTACGGTATGGTCCTGATCTACAGAACCCTTGAAACCAGGCCTGCTTGAAACATGACGTATGGATCGTGATGTACATTGACTACAGTAATTATCATGGTGGTGCCTGGTTCTCTAAGGATTGAAGCTGCTCGAAAATAGATGAAGATCAGACAGCAGATAGCCCGTGTAATATTTTTTTTTAATATTCTATTAGATATTTCGTAAACATAAAAGAAAATCTTGTTTGTTTTCCTTACTCAGTGTATTTATTTCGTTGTGTAGTCGAAGGGTTAAAGTTATTACAGAACCTATTACTGTGAATATACAACTTTTTACGTCGCTGCTGGTCAAAGGTTTAGAATAGCTCTTGAAATTTACATTAGAAGTTTTGCTCTAGGCATATACAAGGCCTATGCAGAAAATGGTTCAAACTATTGTTTATTAAACGAAATATGTATAGTAATAGATATTATGTTGTGGTTGAATAGATCCAGATCTTTAAAGACTTAAAAAAAATCTTTCTTTGTGTGTGTGTGTGGCTGCCATTTCAGGAATAAAAGAAACGTGGTTTGTGCCAACTGTGCAGGCTATGATCAGAATAATTTTAGAGATGCCATGCAAAAGTTTTTTTTTCTAGAGAAGAAATGTTTGATTCACTGTGTTACTAGCATGCTAAGATACTTTTTGACAAACAAGAAGATATCTTTTAGAAAAAAAGTTGTTGAATATTTTCTTTTTTTTCTTTTTTTTTCTTTTTTGTTGTAAAAAAAATGAAACACAAAGAAGAGATCACTGATAAAAATTGTAAATACATGTAAACGTCATATGTGAATAACGATCTTAATATCACTTTGAGTAATTGGTAACTTAAATAATTCTGTAGTATTGCCTTTGATGCCGCTACAGAAGTTTCCTTTCTAAAATCATTTATTAAATGGAAAATGCTGTATTTGAATGCGCAATTTCGCCATTTTCAAATTTTGAGCAGAAATTTAAAAATTCCGATGCTTTTACGTGTTTTTTTTTCAGATTTTTCCAAATAAATGTCACTTTATAATAATAATAATAATAATATAATAACAAGATTATTTAAGATTCCTCTCTAAAATTCTTTTTTTTTTAGAGTTAGAATACATGTACATATTATTTTCTGTTTCTTTTTTCCTTGCATTTTAGTACCATTTTTCATGATTTTCCGTTGGTAGGGGGTGGGGGTAAAAACAGATACAAAAAATGTAATCACAATTTCTCAAGAGAGTCAATATTTCTGAAATTGTCCATCAAAAGATTGCGGCTTCTATGATGCTATGCATCATAAATTTGTATTGTGTAAATCTTGATCGACACCGCCATTTTGGATGTTGTGTTGAAGTCTAGTCATGTATACGGGGCTCCCGAAAGGGAAACTGCTTTTACGTTGGTTTTGCCAGTGTACATGATATATATGTTCGGGGCATATTATCCAATCAGATCACGAGAAATTTCTTTGCAGTATAATAAATCATTATCTTATAGGCTTAATTAAACAAGCAGACGGTATAGATCCAAGATCAGACTGCACGTTCTGTGCAGTCTGATCTTGATCTATGCCGGCTGCAAGTGCCCCTGCTTCCGTCCATGGTGTTGAAAGGCTTAAAGTACCTGACAACATGCATTATTTATGTGATATTTAGATATACATGTAACATACATGTATGCCTAGGAGCAAACTGGAGTGTAAGTTCAAATATGTAAAACGTTAATAATTTCTATACATTCCTGCATCAAATTGGCTGGGTCCTGTATCTATTAATGTTTCACCACACGGCTAAATTTAGACTGAAAGCATTTGCAGACGAAAAAGGTTGATGCTGTACCCTCTGTGAACGAATTCTGGCATCCATACTTTCAGATCCAGAGTCGAAACAGGAGGTTTTTGAAGACGAATTATAAATCAAGATCAGACTGCACAGAAGCGAATCCTCAGGTGAAACAGTTTCAGACTCAACTTAGCAAATTTATGGGCTGAAGTCTGTTTACTCAAGATTTGATTGATTTATTTCTTGTATGGTGTTAAACGCCGTTTTTAACATTATTTCTGTTATATCGCGGTGGCCAGTGCACCTATCCATGCCTTTCTGGAGTCTCATTTACCAATACCCCGCACAATTTTCTTTCCAAGTCACTGGCTGCTTTCCCACATAACCATTGTTGAAACAATGGTCAGCTGTGTAATCAGGATTCGAGAACGTTGCTAAAGTTTGTTAATGTTAGTGAAACGCGTCTCAAATATCAAACTCAACTTAAGTTAAAAATAAGTCCGTTCATGGATTTAAGCGAACAACGAGACTAAAGTTTTCATTTGTGAAAACGGCACACCAAGGTTTTAAAGTTTCTAAATCCTGAGCTGACTCAATATTTCTGCCACAACTCAGCAAAATAAACGGACTATACTCAGCAGACTTAAGTCCATTATTTTGCTAGGTGGAGCCTAAAACCTTATGTCAGCTCTGCTTGGATTTTAGAGCATTCTTTTAAAGTCTGCCGATGCTAGTGAAATGCGTCTCAAATACGAACTCAACTGAAGCTTAGATTCTTAAATTCCCTTTCCCTTTCCCGTACTTCACACAACACTGTTTCAAAGCCACTGGCTGCTTTCATACGTAGTCACCGTCGATACAATGTTCCGCGCAGAGAGAAGAATGAACGGTTCTATCGAAATGACAGTCATTAGCCCTTTAAAAGAATTTAGCAGAGCTGGGAATCGAACCAATGACCCCTGGGTTTTAAGCCCCGAATTTAACAATTGAGGTAACGGGCTCGATCGGTGCCAAGTGAACCTCATAAATATCGCTAAATAGACAAAATAGTGAAGTTAACGCTTCACCAGAAGGCAAAAGTTAGGTATTCCAACTTAAAAGTGTTTGCAGATGGCAACTTTTTCTAAATCAAATGTTAAAGTTTGTCTGTGAAAAACTAGAAACCATCATTGGGAAAACAGGAAGTGCTGAGTGCCGACAATCCTGCTAGATAACTGGGATGAAACTTTTAGGCCGATAGTAAAAACTTAAATTTTTCTATTTCAAAGATATAATTTGGGGGGAAATATTTTCCTATGGGACAGTGTAGATCAAAGATCAGACTGCACGTTCTGTGCAGTCTGATCTTGATCTACATTTTCGGCAAAAGATCAGTGAGTCACAACTAGCAGCCTACGGGTCAATAGCTATCTTTTTATGGATCATAAAAATATACACCAGTCTGCACAGCTCAAGTGGTATGGCGTAGGACTTGTTAACATCAAGTCTAGCGTCACCTGAGGGTGTGGGCCCGAGCCCCACGCCTGGCCCTTTGAAAAAACTGATAGTCTTTCGGATGAGACGTTAAACCGAGGTCCCGTGTGTACTGCCAACAGCGAATTCATTGTGGCTCTAATAATGGTAGAAAACATTGTGGGAAAAGTGGAAACTGATGGTTACCAGCATGCTGATTACCAGCATTTTCTTCTATTCCAACAATGTTTTCAAACGATTACTTCTTCAGCGTCGTTTAAAGTCGGGATTGTGTGGTGAACATCTATTCAACTCTAATCCTGCTTTATAACTGAAACGAAACCTTTAAGCCGATAGTAAAAATCCAAATTTTGCTATTTGAAAGGTATTTTAGGTATTTTTGTGGGAAAAAATATGTCTTTATCGGACAGTGTAGACCAAAGATCTGACTGCACGTTCTGTGCAGTCTGATCTTGATCTACACTGTCCGCAATACACTGAACACGTTAAAAAACCAGGCGTAACTTAGGATGGGTTTCGTCCTGTATCCTGCAAACTCCCTCGTAACAAAACTAACAGCCTTCAAGGGGCGTCGCCCATTTAGGCAACCGGTGGCGACGATAAATAAATGCAAAATCAATCAATCATTATTAAAACACGAGACTGTCTGGTTAAGGGTTAAACATATTACATTGTATTTTTGTGTTTACGTTTTCTTACCATAAATGACGAGTATGTATATATTTTGGGACAAATTCATGAACCATGACCACGCTTTATAAAATGTTTCAATGCGCACTCGGTAGTATATAACATATATAATTACACAGTGTGTTTAAATATTTATTGAAATCTTGCGAGGACTAGTCATGTTTGAGTGGGATAAATGTATTTCCGGTATCTGTACTTAGGATGTGTGTACATGTATGTGTGTGTACAGTGATTAGTGTCTTACGCCGGTTTTATCAGTATTATAACAATATCATGCGAACAGCTCATTTTCTCATACTTTTTTTTTTCAAATCTTTCGACAGCAAACAGTTAACCCTTTACCACACAGTTCTGGCTTTTAACGACCCTAAAAGAGAATGCTTATGAAAACATTGTGGGAAAAGAAGAAAATGCTGGTAACCAGCATTTTCTTCTTTTCCCACAATTTTTTTCTACCCTATCAAAGACAGAAAGAATCATTTTAACAACACATATAATTTGTTGTCTGCAAATGCTTTCAATTTGGTTTGGTCCAAAATTCCACCGTTTGGTGAAGAGTTAAAGTCGATCTCTTAAAAGGATGAAAATACAATCCATTGAAACTCTAAAAGGTATTTTATCTCGTTGCCTTGATTAGACAAGCAAACGGTATATAGCCAGATCAGACTGTAATTCCTGTGCAGTCTGATCTCCATCTTTATCTTCCGCAAAGGCCACGTTTTTTAGCAATGATAATTATGGTTAAGGGTTACACTAGTGCTAGGCTAGGGTTCTGCAGTGCCCTTGCTAAAGGACACTCCGACGTTATCAAAGCTGCCAGAGGGAATCTAACAGTTATTTGTAGATTATAAATTCAACATTTTAACCACTATAGGGCCACGGAGGGCCATGTACAAAAGAAATAGTAATACATCGAATCTTACAAGATCCTCGAATTATTCGTTTGTACGAGTTATCGAAAGGATAAGTAGAAACTGGGGGAAAGCGTATATAGACAACACGTTCAGGGGCATAGCTAGCTCAAAATTAGTAAACGCAAAAGTAATACCGAAGTATTGTCTGCGGTGCAACGTGCCAAGAGGGGGTAGGTAGCCTGGGTTCCAGCCTTACCATTTTTTCCATTTATATGTTCGGATTTTTACTTTTTCAAAAAGTTGTCAATGTAACGTCCAAATATGACAAAGGGAAAAAATGATCGGACTGGAACCCAGGCTAGGGGAAGGGGGGTTTTCCCAGAACGGTCTGGAGGGCCTACCCCAGAAACCTTTTGATTGTAAAAGCTATTTGGTTGTCTCTGGTGACGTTTTTTTGGCAAAATTGTCTTTTTCTTTTTTACAAAGTATACGCATCTGCGTTTTTGCATACAGGTAGCTATGCCCCAGACGTTTGTTTATTCATATGGAAATTACTCGCATTGGTGGATATTGAAATTCAAACGGTGTTTTTTTGGGAAAATTACAACAACAGGTTGCATAAATTTGCTATCGAAACTGCTGCTCCAGTTTTTCATCAATTGATTAATTTATGGTGTTTAACGCCGTTATCAACATTATTTCAGTAATATCTCGGCGGCCAGTGCACCTATCCATGTTTTCCTGGAGTTTCATTTACCAGTACACCTCACAATATTCTTTCCAAGCCACTGGCTGCTTTCCCACATAACAATCGCCGAAACAACGATCAGCGGCGAGAGAGGAATGAATCCTGTCACAATGGACTATCATTAATCCTCGGAAAGAGATTTGCCGAGCCGGGGATCGAACCAGCGACCCCTGTTCTTGAGTCCTGTACGCTACCGACTGCGCTACCGGGGCTCGGCTGCAGTTTTTGAAGAGATACAAACTACAAATAGCATGCACTCAAGTAAATACTGCGAATGTGTCAATAAACCCATTAGGCTGCTAATCGCGACTCAAGGATGTTTTGCGGACAGTGTAGATCAAGATCAGACTGCACGTTCTGTGCAGTCTGATCTTTGATCCACACTGTCCGATACGGTTATATTTTTTTCACAAAAGAAATTACTTTAAAATGGCAACATTGAGGTTTTTACTACCGGCTTGAAAAATTCATATAACTTACTTAGCAGGTTTAGGGTTTATATGAAAATGGCGGGGAGAAGCAACAGCTTGCAAATAAAATCATAACTAGTTCTACTGCATTTTCCCCGAACCTTTAATAAGCACTGAACTAGATACTTTGAATAAAGTGGGCGACTTACATGCAAATTCATGAATAAATATAGAATGCAATGTCTTTTACATATATTAGTATATGATTTTACGATGATAAACAAGCTAGTTTTATCACGAACGAGTGGCCAAAGTAACGGAAATATAAAATTTACAGAGTAACCTGCAAGAATATTGAAAGAAATATTCAATGTTTAAGGGTGTGTACTCAGCACCGCGTTAATCTCAATTCGAGTACTAAATTTTAAAACAAGTCATCGGATTGGCCAGGACGTTCTCTTTAACCCTCTCATCGTCATGGGCGAAAACATGAACTTTTGCGGACGGCATAGATCAAGATCAGACTGCACAGAACGTGCAGTCTGATCTTTGATCTATGCCGTCCGCTTGTTTTGTCAAGCCAATGAGGTAAAAAAATTTCTAAGTTTCAATGGAGGGTATTTTAAGCAGTCGGAAGAAGATACGTTTATATACATAGCGCTGAAAGAGTTAAGCCAACCAGATGGCAAGTCGTGGAAATTAGATTTAGGCGAATATCTCGATAGGTTGGTGAATATCGCCCCGTGGTTTCGTATGCAAGCCAAGAAAACAAGTCAAATGCCACTTACATAGCATAATACAGTACAAGTACAATCACGCAGTGCCCTGTTTCGGATAGCTTTTATGGACAATGAGTAAAAATTTGTTGCGAGCAATTGCTCCATTTCAAACAAGTTTTTCTCTTCTTTTTTTTGTCGAAAATAGAATTTTGATTTGAGGGGCACTCTGGAAAAAGGGGGTTAAATGAATCTCCGTATAACACTTTACCACGCCAGTCATGATATAGTTATTGATCCATAAAATCCATTTTTTATAATTGAATATTGAGGTAGACTGGTCCTTTGACATCCAGAAAATAGACCAATAGCAAAACAGTTTCGACGTAGGTCAGTCTGCGCCAACTGCGCAGGCTGACCTGGTTGACACTTTTTGCAGATGCACTAAGCTCCCTTTTCACAGAGCATGGCTCAATTCCTTTAAAGCTATCAGCGACATAGACGAGAACTAAAGAACATGCAGTCTAGTATTGGATCTATACAGTCTGCTAGTTTAGTCAAGCCTACAAGGTAGTGAATCTTTCTAAGTTACATTGGATTGCATTCTCAACCGGTAAAAGAGGTCGTGTCTATACCTTTTACACTGAATGAGTTTATGCTTTTTTTTCCCTTTCGTTTTTTTTTTACAATTATTATTTACTACGTATAAAAGCAGCGTGTAATAAAAAACGTACAGTAACGCGACGTACAAATGAGAGACGAAGTATATTGAAGACAACTTGGTAGACTTGCAGCCTCCTATATTGTAGTGTCAGGGTTCGAACCGGGATCTAAGTTCGGAAGACCGGATATCATGGCGCGAGTACTGCTTGCAGTCATCGAAGAGGGATTGATATGAGTAGTTCTACATGTTTCAAAATCGATGTTGAGAAAAAGTAGGTTTACGTGTGTAATGTTGCATGATATGGTAGCGTGTGACGCATAAAATTGTTAATCCTTACGCTGTCAAAGCTGCCAAACGCTATCAACAAGCGCTTTTGAGCACACTATAGATCAATATCAGACTGCACAGTCTGATCTTGGATCTACACTGTCCGATACTGTGATTTTTTTTTTGTGAAAATTAATTTAAGATCGACTTACAGTTTGTTTATTTTACCAGGTTAGAAGTATTCGATTGAATTATTTAGCAGTTTTACTCTTTCACCGCAAATGGCCAATTCCAATCAGCTTTTGCGGACGGCGTAGATCAAGATCAGACTTAAGAGACTGCAGTTTGACCTTGAGTCTAGATCTACACCGTCCGCCACCGGATGTATAACTATAATTAAAAATCATCTTCGACGGCAGTGGAAGTCTATTTTTAGACCATAAACTCTTTACCAAATGATCATTTTTTGCCTTAAGAAATTCATTTTAGCGTTCGCAGACGACATATCAAATCTAGCTAAAATGGCTGACGTTAGAGGGTAGAAAAATGAACGGAGAAGAAGCTGGGTACCAGCAATTTCTTCTTTTTTTCCACAATGTTTTCAAAAGCCTTGTTCTTCAGAGTCGTTAAACAGTGGATTGTTCGGTGAAGGGTTAAAAAGTCGAATGTATTTAGGTTGGCTGTGACAGAGTTAAGGGTCGCTTAACACATCAATAAATGAAACAACAGCAGCGGTAAGTTATGTGTAGAAAGATAATTTATCCAACGATGTACGATGGAATTATACCGACGATACCCGAAAGTAACTACAGTTTGGTGTTTTGTTGAAGTGTTTCTGTACGCTGGGCATTTGTTCGGATGGAGTTCAATGTTATACGTCCTCAAATCTGAGGAATTTTACCTGTATTTGTGTTCTCAGGACGCCACAGACAGTGGGAAACGATCGGGATCGGATAGTAACTATACTAGGATTAATCTTAGTCTTTATTCGGATACGGAAGTGCAAAATGTAAGCCTGAAACTTAAACTTTTTTCTTGTTCATCGCCGCTTGCTCAAAAGTGATCGTTTTATTTACGTTTTACACGAGAAGTTATGTGTATGTCCTAAAACCAAAGGGTCGCTGGTTCGATTCCAAGCTCGGCCAGGTTCTGTCCGAGGATTTATGATAGTCATTGGGATAGGATTAATTTTCTCTCTCACCGGTGGACATTGTTTCGGCGATGTTTATATAGAAAAACAGCAGGTGAAAGAAGTACATAGGCGCGTAAACATCTCATTTGAAGATACAATTTTCTGTCTTGGAAAGCAAGAAATTACCCGTAATGAGTAATTATCATTGTCTTTCAAAGTTTCCCTTTTTCATTTCAAAGTTTCCCCTTTTTCCAACGTTTTAAACATAAATTCATGTATACTTACCCTGTATTTTATCGATGTTTTCAAAGTTCTCTGCAGCAAATTTGCTTCCTGAGGTAATGATTATTTAATATTTTCTAGATGATAAAAGTCTAAATTATCAATATGGGAAGAATTTGTAGACAACAAAGCAAACGTGGTTCAAATGAAAGGGTAGAAGTCACCGTTTGAAAACCAATTAATGCTAGTAATCAGAATTTTATCCTTTTTCCACTGTGATTTCAAAAGCTATATTCCTAGAGATGCTACTACTAGATACAACTAAATATGAATACAGCTTAATGCATTTTTTTTCACGTTTAATTGTGGACGCGTTAGATAAATGGATGGCAACATTCAGACAGTAGGTGCAGCCTTGGCGATTAAAGGAAGGGTCGTTTCGCATACGGGAACTATTGTTGAGCCTAGATATGAGTTGTTTATACACGGCACTGTTTGGTAAAGTGTTAATGCAGAGAAAAACAGAAATAAGCTGTGGCAGAAATCTGAAAGCTACATAACGTTTCTCTTGATACAAATATATTCATGCTTGACATTAAAGATTTACTTTGTTTTGCGACGGAAAATATCATTGGCGGTAATGCGGCGTGCATATTTCCGAACACTGAAAGAATAATTTGTTGACATTCATTTTACATAATATATACAGTATACATAACTCTGCATGTTTCTTGAGAAGACCTCATTTGAAAACATGTAGGCAAAGGGAAAAAAATGCTCGTAGCGACGAATATTTCCATTGGGCGTTATGTTTTACTGAATGGAACCGCGCAGATTCTTTATACAGTACAAGTAAAACCAAATGAGTCGTGCTCTGGCAAAAGGGGGCTTAATGCATCTCCGTGATGCATTGTACCAGTGAAGCCATCACATATCTATGGATCCATAATAGCTACTTTTGTTAAAAACTGACTCAATTATGAGGTAGACTGTTCCTTGGACACACAGAAAATTTACCAATAGCGAAAAGTTTCGACCCAGGTCAGCCTGCGCGGACTGCGCAGGCTGACCTGGGTCGATACTTTTCGCAGATGCATTAAGCCCCCTTTTCACAGAGCATGGCTCAAATATATTTAGAAGACTCAACATTGTTTTGAAAGAAGTTTTGCTTCACGACAAAATATCTGGATATACCCCTTCAAGAGACTCAGTTTTTGCTTTAAATCTAAAATTTTTGCAAAACATTAAAAATGCTACTACTAGATACAACTAAATACTGTATGAATACACCTAAATGAACTTTTTTCACTTTGCACTGTGCAAGCGTAGAATAAATGGAAGGCAACATTCAGACAGCAGGTGCAACTCTGTTTCGCAAACGGGAACTCCGTCTATTGTTGAGCCCAGATATGACGTCATGGTACCTATTTACGTACGATCCCACATGATGGGCGCATAGAAATTATCACTTCAAAATTCCCACAAGCTTTGTAAAATTCTTGTTCGAAAGTTATAAATAGCTTGATAGGCCACATATCACTTTAAGGAAATAGCAATAAAGCTTTCTTTTATTACGCTTCTCTTTCCTATACATTATTAGGTTTAAAAGCTATTGCCCTACATAGTTCGGTGATGAAACTTTTTCCGCGTAGCTGAATGCGCTGGCTTTTGACCTACTATATGATATATTCCAATGAATTTGAAAGGAAATTTGTGATTGGTTTAAAATGGGGAAAGGTTTATTCTTTGTGCTATTTGCGAGCAAACTTACGCTGTCTATCTATTTTTAACATTTCTTGCTTTTAAGTTCGGTAGGGTAAAAAAATCTGAAACAACCCCTTTAAGCCATATCGTAGTTATGCAGATCTAAGGTTCAAGGAGTTCAGTACATCGAAGTGTTCTTTATTTTCTCCACATCTGTGTAAGTTTTTACCTAATAGCCTGGTAATAGACATACCAGTAAACCTTATGCTGCCAAGCGCGACTCAAAGTACTTTTACGGATTGTGTTAATCCAAGATCAGACTGCACAGATCGTGCCATCTTATCTTGGGACATCCGATGAGACTCGAACCCACAACCTTGAAAACTGTAGTCGGCGGCTCTTCCAGTTGAGTACGAGTTCGAGGGATGTTCAAAAATAACGAAGACTTCTGTTATAAAAAGCTCACCGGTCAACGCAGCCCAAAAGAAATATACCATTATGTTTTGGATTTTGTATGTTACCAGAAAATGTGGTTTAAGAATCATCTTCTTTCTATCGTGGTTTATCGTTCAATACACCACAGTTGTGAGTTATGAGGCACAATAAATAATCCACGAGGGCGATAGCCCGAGTGGTTTATTCATTGCGCCTCATAACTCACAACGTGGTTTATTTGAGAAATAATCTTCTTTCTATCGTGATTTATCGTTCAATAAACCACAGTTGTGAGTTATGAGGCACAATAAATAATCCACGAGGGCGATAGCCCGAGTGGATTATTCATTGTGCCTCATAACTCACAACGTGGTTTATTGAACGATAAACCACGATAGAAAGATTATTTCGATTCTAACATGACCAACTCTTAATCAAAGGAAAACAAGTTCATACTTAGCGTAAAAACGCGGATGCAGATTATATTCCATTGAATAACTTACTTACTTACTTTATACAGAATGACGTCACTCTATATACAATTACGTCACTGTACATAGAATAACGTAGATTTTACCACGCTTTCGTTGCACTGTGTTTATAGAGCTGAATTCACGTGTCATGTTAGAATGAACGATAAACCACGATAGAAAGAAGATTATTTCGATTCTAACATGACCAACTCTTAATCAAAGGAAAACAAGTTCATACTTAGAGTAAACACGCGGATGCAGATTATATTCCATTGAATAACTTACTTACTTTATACAGAATGACGTTACTCTATATAGAATGACGTAGATTTTACCACGATTTCGTTGCACTGTGTTTATAGAGCCGAATTCACATGTCATGTTAGAATTTACAATGATCAACATCACTATGCTTTGAAGCAGTGTAAAGTAATGGTGCAAACAGACTTTCAATCGTGTTTAAATTGTTTTTATTCATTATTATGCAACAACAGCTATACCGTTACTTAAAGATACATCTATACTCATTTTCAGCCAGATTTTTTGCCAGTTTTTAATGCAGGCGTCACACAGTCCCGAAATTAACATCAGATGGCCATACGAATTTGGAATTTTGAATTTCGCGCGAAGATCGTCCCGAACTTGGTAAACGGCCAATTGAAAGCCGAAGCAAGGATGGTGCCTTCAGAAGGCCACGCGATAGCACCCGAACCAGACACGAAGGCAACACAAATATGCGAATTTTATATATTAAGTAGCTTACCCGCAGGACACACGAAGACCACACAACTTCGTGTTGAGAGTATAATCCTTTCGAACTAGGTCACGAAGACGTCACATGACCTGTCGATGGTATAAAACCTTCAGCCAACAGTGGGAAATTCAATTGCTGATCAGAAATTATTAGGGTAGAATACGCAGTATTCTTTATTTATTTCAAACAGAATCAATCTTTTATTCACCTTTATCATGCCACCAAAGGCAGGAAGGAGCAAAGGGAAGAAGCTGTCAGAGCCTGTAAGAGTTGCTCATCGTGTTCTCTTAGGTGTAGGCCTATCAAAAGAAGCAATGCTGCTGCCTTCTTTTTCCTGGTTGTCTCATCGTCAAAGTATGCCATTCTGCTGGAAATAAATTATGATTAATTGTGATTGAAGTTTTAGAACCGTTACTCAGGTCTGACTGAGGAAAAAGCTGGCCTTTTATATATCCACGTTAAGTACTATGACACGTGTGAAACGCTGTAGCTGCTCAAATTCGGCTGTCTTCGGCCACACCGTGGTCCCATCTCGATGCCATCGTGCTGTAATACGATGGCTACATGGCGGCATTGCGAGGACTTCACGTAGTCGTGTTGCCTTCCTACGACAATCGGGTGGCTTCTTACTTCCTTCGTATTATCTTCGTGAGGTGAAAAATGCCCGATGGCACCGATGATCACACGGGGTAAAGACGAAGATCACACGATTTGACAAGATGCCCTCACGATGTCATTACGAAGGACAAAATGGACATACGAATTCAACACGAAAATGAACCTTCGCAAGGTCTTCCGGCAATTTTTTGACATGCCAAAGATTTTGTCACCGCTCACGAAGTTTCTGCCGAAGCCTGAGGAACTCAACCGGCGGTCATACGATGGATTAAGATACCCTCACGAATGGCCCGATGTTTTTACGATCAGATGCGAATTTGAACATTTCATTTATCGTGTGTCCATCTGGTAGCAATTTTGGGACAGTGTGACGTCTGCATAACCCATTCCATCCTTATTTTATGAAACAATAATCGTTCTTGTGTCTTCATGCCAAAGGTTGCCCTGACGGCTGCAAGGTTTCACAGATTACTACAGATAGAAAATGCATTTTATGCTTTGGAGGCCTTCCAAGATATCGCTGTTGTCGTTTACGGTTTTAAATGAAGACAAATCCCTTGAGTTTCTTTATCCCGTACACCATATTTCTTGATTATTTACCTATGATAACACAGCTAATTAATATCTGAACCATTATACGCACTATAAAGTTATAAGTGTTTTTTTCTCTCAGGCTGTAGAGATGTTTTTTAAAAGCATAGAAAATTTTACAGTAAAATTACGTTACGGTAATTCCTCATGTTTTCTATTTGAAGGTTCGGTTCTAGAGCCACCTTTGCACGCGAATGAAAATTATCAGTCATGGTTAAAAAGTTTTAAACATAACTTGAAAAAAAAATCTGGTTTATACGTTTTTATCTAGCATGTTCTTAAATTATATTTTTAAATATAGGCTACATACGAGTAAAACCTAAAATAGTTCCGAAATTCACTTTTCCTGTCGTATTGTATTGGATATTTTCCTGTGTATAAATACATGTAAAACAACATTAACGAGAAATTGTACCGATCCAACCCAGTAATATTCTTATTGCAAATGGTATGTATCTGACGGCAAACCATTAGACGCGTGGAAAGCACTTGCTACCAACGAATAAAAAGTGTCTAAATGCTGGATATTGGTTTTTTTTTTTTCAGATCTCAAAGTATTGTGTAAAGAGGCGAAAATGATAGGTACCAGCACTTTCGCCATTTTCCACAACGCTTTCAAAAGCTTTTTTCCCAAAGGGAAATGTAAAACACGAAAATGTATGGTAAAGGGAAGTGGTAAATTCATGGTCGGCGTTCGTGTTCGTTAATTTATTCTTCATGGCCTCTCTCTTTAACCTTTATCCTGCTAAATAACTAAAATGACGTTTTCATTCCGATAGTAAAAACCAAAATACTGCAAATCCAGTTATATTTTGGGGAATAATATCTCCTTATCGGACAGTGTAGATCAAAGATCAGACTGCACGTTCTGTGCAGTCTGATCTTGATCTGCACTGTCCGCAAAAGGTCAGTGAGTCGCGCTTAGCAGCCTAAGGGTTATCCCCTTTACCGGTCGACAAAATTTCAGACTGATCCAGATTAATGCATTTGCAGACGACAAATTTAATGTGGTTTGAATGGTGTTTGTCCTATAAAGGATACAAAATATTTTGGGAAATGGAGAAAATGCTGGTTACCAGCATTTTCTCCTTTTCCCACAATTTTTAAAGGGTTTTCTTTTCAGGGTCGTTGAAAATCGCAAAGTAAATGGTTAACATTATTTCTGTAGTTCTACAAGCGTATACATATATTTAATTTTACTATACTGCAAAGAAATTTCTCGTGATCTGATTGGATAATATGCCCCGAACATATATATAATGTACACTGGCAAAATCAACGTAAAAGCAGTTTCCCTTTCGGGAGCCCCGTATACATGACTACACTTTCAACACAACATCCAAAATGGCTGCGTCGATCAAGATTAACATCAAGATTATGCACCAAATTGCACGTTTTACCAAGGTTTCAGTGACGTTGACCAGTTCCCAGTGACGTCAGTTTTCATTGAATTGGGACACTCAGAAGGGAAATTCTACATCGTCAGCGTACTCAATTTTTGAAACCAAAAACCAGGTAAAATTCGCTTAACACACGTTGGAATGGTAAAACTTTGCAGTATAATAAATTCGTTGTACGGTCAGGTGGCAGGGGACTCGGAAACTTGTTCACGGCTGTGGTGAATCTTGTCGCCCCAAGCCGAAGTGGCGACATGATTCACCACAGCCGTGAACAAGTTTCCAAGTCCCCTGCCACCTGACCGTACAACTAATAATGTATACCTTTATCAAACTATCTCCTGTTTTAGAATGGATCATTGATTGATGGTATTTTTACGCCGATTCAATATTATTTCAGCAACGTTACTGTCTCTGAGCTAGCTTACTTATACATGTACATGTATGACATTAATTCTATCAGTGCTGGGATTTGGCTTTAAAGTTTATTGCCCAAGGGCACTCTCACAAAAAGTCCAGCGCTTCGAGTAAAGATCCGACCCGGACTCTCCAGGTTTGAAATCTCGCATCTTCATCAGGTAGCCAGGCCACCTCTGAAAAAAAAACATGATGAAAACCCTTACAATTATCAGTATTTTCTCCCTTCTTACGATGTTTGTTACCTTTTCCAAGACGAGTTCTGCCATTTTGGCCAAATCTACCTTGTCATCAGCACGTGCTTTCAATTTGGAAAATGTCGATGATTTTGTCGTGTGGCGAACAGTTTGGCCGCAGCGTTTTATGTGTCAGCAGGTACAGACTCTGATTCTATATTCACTCTTTACTGTACGACTAAATTTTCGAGCTGGTCAAAATCATAGTATTTCAAAAGGTTTCTTCCTCTTGGTAGTTAAAACACGGGGTTTTTTGGTTAAAGATTTATCAATACATTACATTAACTGATACTGCGACAAAATACAAAACGCTTTCCTCCATAAACATTATTGCTGTTACCATACTATCATTATTGATTTCAGAATACGAATGGAACATTATATAGTACGGCACGGTTGGGGTACAACGAGAGCTATAGCACAATACTGTCGAGGACAAATGTCACCACGGTTGATGACGCACTTCCGGGGTGCCTGGCGCAGGAGTCCAAGCTGAACCTCTGGTTCTCTATAGCCATCTTTGCTTCATATTTTGCCTGCGCTTTTCTTGGACCTCTCTTACAGAAGACGGGTGTGTTTTTATTCCGAATTATTTTCATGTAAGTTATGCAGAACTTTCGTTCGAGAAACTACCTGTATTTTTCATATGCTTCAATTACACATAACTAATTATAAAGCCTACTTCGTCATTTTTTTCCTCAAGCTCATCATTGCTTGATTGGTTGAATTGTGTTTTACGCCGCTTTCAACGTTATTTAAGTCATATAACGGCGAAAGCTCACATTATCCTGTATTACTTTTCAACAGAACTAGGCTAGGGTTCTAAAGTGTCTTGCCTAAGGACACTCACACAGAAAATTCAGTGCTTTGTGTGAGGATCGAATCCGGGCCTCTAGGTTACGACTCCTACACTCTACCACTGATCCAAGTAAGACCCTGAGATTAACCTCAATTGGTGCACAAAATACAATCATTCATGCTACAGATTCACATTAAACTTTCATAATTTTCAAACGAAGTAGAGGAAGGCTCCAATTCTGCACAGAATTTCGGATATCAAACTTACGTCAAGGGCATGCCGACGAGAGGTGAGATAGAATTTAAAGGCCCAGTAAAGGCCAAAATAACAAAGCAGGTGTCATAATACATTTAAATTTTAAATCATACAATTTAAAAGTATGAAAAATATTGTGGAGATGACAGTCTGTTATCGCTGGCAGAAAAAAAGAATTCTAAAATCAGTCAAAAAGTAAACAAAAGACACGGCTACCTGGCAGGTTTTAACCTAGTTTTGAAATTAATTTCTCTGTCAGCAACTAACATTTGGACCGATCTTACAATGACAGATTGTCATCTTCACAATAATTTCCATAATTTTAAATGGTATGATTTAAATTCAAATGAATTTAAATACCGGCTTTGTTTACTCGTGGCCTTTGTTGTTACTTTAAGGCCTGCATGGATTTGTTCGATCATCCCTGGCCCCAGCATTATTTCATCTGCAGGTGCCTTTTCTGTCCTGCACTAGACCTCATTTTATGGCATTATAGTAAAAGCAGAAATTGTCCTAATACATGACTATGTGAGCTGTCGCCGTGATATGACTGAAATAATGTTGAAAGCGGCGTGAAACATCATTCAACCTAATACAGGGATAAGCCGGTTGGTGACACAGCGGCCACCTCAGATCTTCTAGGGATTGTATTCACGAAGTATTGTTAAGAACGTTCTTAGCCTTATTCTCCAAGAGTTTCTAAATTTGAAAGCAATCGTGACAACTTCTGATTGGCTAAACCAAATGTTGTAGCCAACCAGAAGATGTGTTACTTTCAAATCTAGAAAGTTCTTAAGAATTTGACAAAGAATATTCTTAAGAACGGTAGGTTAATACAAACCCTGGAGTAGCCGCATCTAAGTCGAATATGAGATGATTATGTTAAATGAGGCATTCGAATTTGAGAGATAATTGTTGATAACTGTGCCTTCGTTCCTACATGTATATACATGTACTACAATGAAACCAATATCTATACAGGAATTATTTATTTCATGATGAGGTTGAACTATTGGATAAACTCTCTCACGGGACTATCAACTGTTGAAAAGACGATCGATATCCTTTTTCTTTTTCAATATAGCAACAATATCCTTGTAAATCAATATGTATGGGCCATGCTCTGGCAAAAGGGGGCTTAATGCATCTCCGTGATCCATGGTACCAAGCAAGTCATCACATAATTATGGATCCATAATATATATATTTTTTTTAATAACCGACTTTATCATGAGGTAGACAAGTCCTTGGACACATAGAAAATTGACCAATAGCGAAAAGTGTCGGCCCAGGTCAGCCTGCGCGGACTGCGCAGGCTGACCTGGGTCGATACTTTTCGCAGATGCATTAAGCCCCCTTTTCACAGAGCATGACCCATATATATAAAACTTGAGCATACCGGACACATTTGAGCCATGCTCTGTGAAAAGGGGGCTTAATGAATCTGCAAAAAAAATAAGATCGACCAGGCAGGCTGACATGCTTTGAAACTTTTTGCTTTCTGTAACTTGACTTTCCGCACGTCAAAGGACCATCCTACCTCCAGATCCATGTTACACGACATTGATTTTATGGATCCATAATAACCAGATGACTGGCTTGGTATAATACATCACGGATATGCATTAAATCTCCATTAGCCAGAACATGGGTCATGTATTACAGCAATCAGTACTTGTGCAGGTGCGTCTTTAGTAAACCGTTCTAAATTTTATTCTTGTTCTAAATCTCTAGAAATATGATTTGCTGAGATCTTCTGTCTGTGCATGTCTGTGCCATTTAGCCAAAGGTGAAAGTGCAATACACAGAATGGCTATTTCAATTCAGGTCAGATTGACACCTGTAAGCGGATTTTTAATCTTAATCCTGTAAAAGGTCAGCACAACTCTAAGCGGTTTGAAAATGTCGATTCCTGTTGCAATGGCGTTCATTGAACCGTGAACATCATCTCTCTCTAACCGGAATTCAATCACAAACCCCAGATTTAAAGCCCCCCCCCCCCCGCCCGTTGCGTAATTCTGCAGTTTAAACAAAATGTAGAATTTTAAACGTACAGCTTGGTTGGAACAATTTGGCTCAAGAGAGCAAGTATATGAGCAAACCTGTCTCGACCGTTTTATATTTAAACTGTCTGAATTCAGTAAGCACAATTTAAAAAAATGGGGTTTAATAGATCTCTGTGATGCATTATACCATGCAAGTCATCACATAACTATGCGGATATATGAAATTCACTTGTCTAACATACGATTGTATCATGAGGTAAAATGGTCCTTGGACATGCAGAAAGTTTTCAAATGGCAAAACGTTTTGACCCATGTCAGATGCCGATGCATTATATCCCCCTTTCACAGAGCATAACTCACATATTTCTGACTGTTGTACTCGGAACAGCTTTTATGATATCTTTAAGGTCTACGGCCCTTAACTCTCATATTAACAGACGGAAGCTGCCGAGATTGGCCGAATAGCCTTTACGAAAACGTCGATGTTACGCACGATATTTACCGATGAGTTAGTGAGTCTACGGCCCCTAACTCTCATTTGAAAAGACGGAAGCTGCCGAGATTGGCCGAATAGCCTTTACGAAAACGTCGATGTTTACCGACGAGTTGGGGGGCCGTAGACCATAAATTGTTTCAGAGGACATAAAATCTACCTCGTTAAAAACGCCATTTTGTTCTCAAATTACAAAAAAAATGCAAACAGTAGGCAAGAGATTGTCTTGTAGATAATGCGATCAACGTTTGATTTAAATATTAGATTTTATATGCCAAGGTTTATTACAGTATCTAACCCTTTAATAGTTTCTTTCATTAGTATTATTTGGGATGGGGGGGGGCAGGAGGCAGTTATTCCATATACGAAAGCGAAATGAAATATTTTTAATGATGATTTTGATTTGAACAGAGTTGAGATAATAGCGTGGCATATCTAGACTTCATACAATAAGTTACAGAGCCTCAACAAGTTGATACCCTTTTACTCACATTAGAAGTAGCTTTCAGGAACCATGCAGATCATGAGGCATGTTCTGTGCAGTCTGGGTTCGTATTCACTAACCATTCTTAAGAAAATTCTGAGCAGTCTTATTCTCACAGATTTTCTACGTTTGAAAGTAACACAACTTCTGATTGGCTAAACCAAACGGTTTAGCCAATCAGAACTTGTGTTACTTTCAAGTCCGGAATGAAATTTTGGAAAATAAGACTAAGAATGTTCTTAAGAATGTTGTTGGATACGAACCCTGGTCACTGACCGTCATTATTCGCTGTTTTATCCCTAACATTATCCGATAAGTGCTATTATATACAGAGAATGGGATTTAAGTCGCTGAAAAAATAAAGGTCGACATGATTAACTCTTTCCATACCATAGACGACACCAGAAGCTTTTGTGGACAGTGTAGATCAAGATCAGACTGCAGAGGAAATGTATTTTTAGCCTTTTAGAAAATGCTATTTATTTATTCAGTAGTAAAAGAGTTAATTCCCTGGAAACGGGTTAGAATGTTAAGGCCACGCTCTGGCTGTCTGTGTTATAAATTAACAAATACTCTTAACCGGAAGACCAAGTTATAGAGTTATTTTTTTTTTAAATCATTTGCAGACCATGAATGGAATCTTCTTCAGATGTTTGAATTTATCCTTGAAAGAAGTGAAAACATGACGGGGAAAGAAAGGAAAAACAATATTTGCTATTATTTTAAACTTTTCGCGCTATGTTTTCAGACGTATTCCTCCTCAGTGTCGTAAAATATTGCACTGCTGTAGTTAAGGGTTAAATAAGTCACAGCTTTTAATGACCTTCAGGAAAAAGGGGCTATTGGAAACAACAAGGGAAAAATAGAAAATAGTGGTAACAATCATTTTCTCCTTTTCCAACAATGTTTTCTACCCTTTAAAGGTGGGTATTTAGATTTTTCACATCTCATCAAATTAAAAAATATATATATCACTGAAATCTATATGAAAAAACAATACAAATCATCAATAATTAAGAATCATAAAATTACCAAAAAAATTCTTTGATGGTGTTCTCTTAAAAGGCTACGCAGCCTCTTAAGGTATATTTAGATTTCGCGCCAGAAATCAAAAAAGCATTGTGAGAATGTCAAGTGACTGGCACGTGACTAATGACGCTTAAATTCCATAACATAACAAACATGTAATTATTTTCCATAATGTCTTCTTCGGACGCTATGTTTGAAGCTTCGTCTGTGTATTTCCGGTATGTAAATGAGCGAGTTGCTCATGTAAAAATAGACGGTGTTTCCCGTCGATGTCGACCTGGGCCGTAGTAAATCTCTAATTTCTCTTGTTGTCGGATGGTTTTCGACTACTGGGGTTTTATGAATGAAAATTAAAAGGCTTTTGGAGTATAAGGATGATTGTTTTGTATTCTTGTAAATTTTCGTCCCAAAATCTGAAGGTCTATATAGAGCTTTCAAGTATCCATAAGTTACATACCTTGAAAGTTCACCTTGCGTGTCTTTTTTGACTGAGTATATTTAGTTAAGGTCAAACGGTCTCGGAATCACAACTTTTGGGCACTTCCAGCTGCACGAAAACATTTATTTCATGATTCGCCAAAGCCGTGAACAAGTTTCCAAGTCCGCTGCCACCTGACCGTGCAACTAATAATGTAGCCTATATACCTCGGGTAAAAGCGCTATTCTATACTTAACCAAAAAAGAAACTTCCCCTGTGTTTAAGTGCAGATATACACAAATATGAAAATCAGGATTAAACTAGATTTATATGCATTGAAAGAGTATTTTATTGCGACTTTGTGTGAAAAAAATTATTGCTGAGGGTTTATCCAAAAGTAGTGAAATGGTAGTTAAAATGCGGAAGGGGTCGCTCACCAAAATCACAAATTAATACCGGTTATGACCACCTTCAGCATGAAGGACTGCCTGGTATCGTTGGCGCATAGAACGGATAAGTGTATTGATTTCGGCTTGTGGAATGTTGTTCCATTCCTGAATTAAGGCTTGTCTTAGCTGAATGACGTTTGACGGTGGAATAGGGCGACGTCTAACACGCTGGTCCAAATTATCCCAAAGGTGTTCAATAGGATTCAGATCAGGGCTTTTGGCAGGCCAGTCATTAATAATGCAATGTTATTCGCCCTGAGGAAATTCACATTGTCCCTAGCTGTATGGCTTGTGGCATTATCATGCTGAAAAAGAGTGATATTGGCATTATTTTGAAACATTGGGATAACGTGCCTCGCAAGAATTTCATCTCGGTAGCGTTGGGCATTTAAATTCCCTTCGATAACGACGAGATTAGTGCGAAAGCCATGTGCAATGCCCGCCCAGACCAAGACAGAACCCCCACCCCCAAAACGATCTCGTTCAAGTACGCAACAGTCGGCATAACGTTCATTTCTCCTACGGTATACTCGATCCCTGCCATCACCTCGATGAATGGAAAACCTCGACTCGTCAGAGAAAAGAACGCTATTCCATTGTTGTCTAAGCCAGCGTTGGTGTGTACGTGCCCAATTAACATGATTTACGCGGTGACGTCGCGTCAAAACACAATCAACGTATGGACGACGTGCACGTAGCCCACCCTCGCGCAAGCGATTGCGCACAGTTTGGGCAGATATACGGTTGTTATGTGTATCAGGGGTGTTAGCAGCAGTGGCTGTGGCAGTTTGGAAGCGATTGCGCAGGTGGGTGTTCCGAATATAGCGGTCTTGGCAGTGTGTCGTGACGCGAGGACGTCCACTACGTTGTCGATCTTCCGTACGCCCTGTTGCTTGAAAACGTTGCCTAAGGTGTCGAATAACACGAGGAGAACATCCAGTATTCATAGTAAACAGCATTCATCGTCATACCAGCATTAAGCATGCCAGTGGCACGTTCGCGTAAATTTTGCGGAATTCTAGGCATATCAAAAATAAAGAAAACTAAAAAGAATTTAATTTTTTTCAACGTCTTTTTCTTATTGACATGAAAGTCTATAAAATTAGACTGAAAGGTTTCAAGAAATATATACGAATTATACTGGTCCGTGCATGCACGTGAAAATCGCTTTCAGCGGGTTTCTTCTGCAAAATGCTTTCAATCGAGTTAAAATTTGTTTTATCGGACACATAATCCTTCGCCCGAATATATGTAGGTCATCTGACATTTTGATTTTTTTTTAATAACATTGCATTTGCACTTAAACACAGGGGAAGTTTCTTTTTTGGTTCAGTATATATATTGATGTGTTGCAGAAGAATTTTAGATTACTAAAAAAGGGATTATGAGAGTGGACTTCATGGTAAATCGTTATCAGTTTGATTAGTATTATTGATTTTCACATTTCTACATCAGATAGTGTGCCCCTTTCTCCCCAATAGATTGTTTTTGCGTATTTGTAGCTCGCGAGTTCCCGGATGTGTTGAGGGCAGGAAATTCCAAGGACCACTTTTTTTAGCTAATTCCCCAGATTATTACCCGTGATTTAAAACAATCGTGAATCTGACTACTTCACGGCCATTTTTTTTTTTTTTTTTAATTTCTACGCACTTTCTGATCTTGAAAAAAGATGCATGTATGACCAAATATGGCGAGGGCAAAACTTTAACAATGATTCAAAAGGGTAAAATAAGTATGTCATTTATGACTTGAGTCCGTAAGCAACATGTGTAATTAGCGGTAAACTGCATTGAAATAGAAACACAAATAATTCTGTCTCCGAAGATTAAACCCTAACGTGATCATTTCCTTGATGATTCAGTCTAATTCATCCAACCTTGACCTTCACTAAGCCTAACACACACGGGGTTTAAAACACATGCGACTGCGCAAACGACTTCAAATTAACTACGATCACGTTAGTATCAATCACAACGATCAGCATTCAGTATAAGAAAAATATGCCGTTGGAAAATTGACAATCGATATCTGTCCTATACAAAACAAAGAACTGTAAAAACCCTAACAACACTTTTTGTACATTTCATAAATTAGATTATCAAAACGTTCATAAAGGCTTTCAGCACAAAACTACGGAATACCGTTAGGGTCATCGCCTATGAATTTGTTGATTTTAAACGCGAGTATCACCATCGCACTATCGCGTTATCATCATCGTACTATCGTATTATCGCCATCGCACTATCGCGTTATCGTCATCGTACTATCGCGTTATCGTCATCGTACTATCGCGTTATCGTCATCGCACTATCGCGTTATCATCATCGTACTATGGCGTTATCGTCATCGTACTATCGCGTTATCGTCATCGCACTATCGCGTTATCGTCATCGTACTATTGCCTTCCGGTGCGCATCTCATAGAGAAATTTCTCCTCCATGCGACAAGATGGATTCAGAGTCGGATAACGAAGGTAGGCATAAACATTATATATTTTGATTATTTAGGCAATTAATAACTTTTTAAAAACTTTATGAGGTATTCACTGTTTGTTTTCTTTTACTGTATAGATCTAGTCTATGGTATGTCCTGAAGATCTTACATGTGTGAGCATGCGCATGCGCACCGGAAGGCGATAGTACGATGATGATAACGTAACGCGATAGCACGATGACGATAACGCGATAGTACGATGATGATAACGCGATAGTGCGATGGTGATAATACGATAGTACGATGACGATAACGCGATAGTACGATGGTGATACTCGCGTTTAAAATCAACAAATTCATAGGCGATGGCCCTAACGGTACACTGTCCGATAAGGAGATGTTATTCCCCAAAACATAACTTTGAAATAGCAATATTTGGGATTTTACTATCGAATTGAAAATTTCATTTTAGTTGTTTAGCTGGATAAGGTTTAACAGACAATTTAGCAAAATTACCTATGGCAAAGTTCTTCAGCAACATTACGTTTAATTTCAGATAACTTTAGCATTCTATTTTTCAGGTGTTCGTTCTTGTGTGGAGCTGCGTGCCTTGCTTTTGCATCTCCAAGTAGGTATAGTGCAGATAGTAAACGTTGTTATTCATGCACTGTTATGGTTTATCACATTCAAGTACTTTTATTACTCATTCCATTCCATTCTATTCAAGTATATTATGTCTCAAAAGGGAAAGGTCCGCGAAAATAACTCGTGCCTTACGGCACTCGTTATTTTCGCATACCTTTCCCTTTTTCGGCAAATATTTCCCCATATTAACCACAAGCTGATGAAATAAACTCTATATATTTACATTACGTGTCCGCTTCATTTCTTTGATAGGCTCGACTGTTTTAGAAGAAAACGTCGAGCTATTGTCATAGTCCGTCATCCTCGTCGTTGTCCTCAGCATCGTGGTTCGTGACACTTTCTCATACATGTACCTCTATCATTACTGAAAAACTAAAGCTTGTTTTTATTATGAAAAGGGGAACTTACATGTATCCCAGAAGGGCATGCACCTCTCAAAACATTTTCAGAAGGACATTCTTCAGTTTCAAACTAAACTAGGATCCTGAAGCGTCTTGTACAGGTTGTCCCACGACAATCCCACTAAAAGTCAAGTCTCTCGAGTAAAGATCGAACCTTAGACTTTACGGATTGAAATCCTTCACCTTCCCAACTGTCTTACACAGGGCCCCGGGAAAATTAGAACCTTTCAACCCTTAAACTGTTGTATAAAATGATTGAAAATTAGCAGCCAATAGTGTTAACCCATATATTACGCGTTAAATGATATCTTCGCAAAAAAAAAAAAGAATCTCTTCGGATCGGACTGGGGTAGATCATGGTTAGATTTCACGTTCTTTGCAGTGTGATCTTGATACATGTATATACAGTTTCCAAAAGCGCAGTGAGTCACGCTTAGCAGCCTACGCGTTGTACTGTGCTAAACACTAACCCTTAGCCTATTAGGCGCGACTCACTGACCTTTTGCGGGCAGTGTAGATCAAGATCAGACTGCACAGAACGTGCAGTCTGATCTTGGATCTACTCTGTCCGATAGGGCGATATTTTTCCAAAAAATAAATAAATTTGAAATAGTATCAATCGGGGTTTTAATATTGGCTCGAAAGTTTCATGAAATCTATTTAGCAGGATAAGGCTAAACAGTTTTTTAACTTTATTTTCAGGCGTACCATGGCTAATCTGTCCGGGATTGTGCTGTATCGGTATAGCCGGTATGGCCCTGTATACCACCAATATCCAGGTAAAAGACGTAAATGATGTCAGCCACGATTTTACTTGTATTTTTTTTTATCATTTCTTCTACTATTACTTCAACAATTCATTTAATATCAAGTAACTTTGCAGTCTTTTCTCTCTTTATATATTATGGGTGTAATTTTGGCAATATTAGGATTCCTGCAGAGTACATAGACAAACTGGTCAGATTGCAGCATGATCTAGGACCTCAGATAGCCTTTCCTGTTGAGGATAGTTATTTTGGTACTTAGATTCCTATTATTTAGATCTCTTCTAGTGAACGAAAAAGGGCATTTTGATTATTTATTGTTTTTGGGGTGTATCTCCTTGCCTCTAAAGCTAAGGCAAACTAATAATGATATGCCCGCCCGGGTAGCTCATGGGTTAGCGTATCGGACTCGTGACCTGGTGGCTGTGAGTTTGAAACGCGGTTGAGGCAAACTTTCTTTCCGGCGATTTTTCATCTCTCATCTCTGATGCATGTGAGAAAGAAGTCAGTGACTTGGAAAGAAAGTCGTGTCAGTACTGGTGTGAGAAAGCCAGAAAACACATGCGTAGGTGCACTGACCGCCGTGATATGACCCAAACTGTTAAAGATACATCTTCACTCGTTTTCATCCAGTTTTTAAACCGTTTTCTTTTTTTTTTTTTCTTTACTTTATGAAACTATAATCACTCTTGTATCTTCATGCCAGATATTGACCCTAATGGTTGCAAGGTTGCACAGATTACGGCAGATAGAAAATGCATTTCATTCTATCGCCGCTAGCCATAGACATAACAACCACAGTTTCCGGTTTGAATCGAAATAATTCAGTATTAATTTTTTCATGAACATTGGCGAGTTCTGATTGGCTGAAATTTTTTTTTCAAAGCTCCATGAAAAAAAAAATTGAGCAGTGCCGGAAGTACTTTTGCAGTCAAACTAACGTAAACAAACTTGTATTGGAGATTTCATAATGTTTTTCTTTCTGATTTTATATCGAGTCCCAAGTTCAAATTGCTAGCTGAATTTATTTTCTCTGAATCTTGAAATAAAATATCCAACACTAAATTCAAAGACAGAGCTTAAAACCCATTGTCACTTTGTTGGGTTCTAACAATTTTATTTTCAACTTAATTCTAGCGTGTTGAACTTCTAATAGTAATTCTAACATGACACGTGAATTCGGCTCTATAAACACAGTGCAACGAAAGCGTGGTAAAATCTGCGTCATTCTATATAGAGTGACGTCATTCTGTATAAAGTAAGTAAGTTATTCAATGGAATATAATCTACATCCGCGTTTTTACTCCAAGTATGAACTTGTTTTCCTTTCATTAAGAGTTGGTCATGCTAGAATCGAAATAATCTTCTTTCTATCGTGGTTTATCGTTCATTCTAACATGACACGTGAATTCGGCTCTATAAACACAGTGCAACGAAAGCGTGGTAAAATCTACGTCATTCTATATAGAGTGACGTCATTCTGTATAAAGTAAGTAAGTTATTCTTTCTAACATGACGCGTGAATTCGGCTCTATAAACACAGTGCAACGAAAGCATGGTAAAATCTACGTTATTCTATATAGAGTGACGTCATTCTATATAGAGTGACGTCATTCTGTATAAAGTAAGTAAGTTATTCAATGGAATCAATGTTAGAATCGAAATAATCTTCTTTCTATCGTGGTTTATCGTTCAATAAACCACGTTGTGAGTTATGAGGCGCAATGAATAAACCATTCGGGCTATCGCCCCCGTGGATTATCTATTGTGTCTCAAAACTCACAACTGTGGTTTATTGAACGATAAACCACGATAGAAAGAAGATTATTTCTTAAATAAACCACGTTATGAGTTATGAGGCGCAATGAATAAACCACCCGGGCTATCGCCCTCGTGGATTATTTATTGTGCCTCATAACTCACAACTGTGGTGTATTGAACGATAAACCACGATAGAAAGAAGATTATTTCTTAAATCTACTAAATCTGCAAATGTTCAATACTATAATAACGTCATGAATTACGTCATTTTTACGTCATAAACGAGCAGTTTTACCGCGCCATGAAATATCAATGAAAGGGACATTAAATAAGTACGCAATGTTGGATTTACAAAAAAAAAGCAGTTAGTATTATATAAGTGCATATTTGTTGTCTGTGATCTTGAATTATAAGGAATGAAGAGAACTTTTTTTGTTTTCATGGAGGTATGAAAAAAAAAAGAAATCTAATCACACTTTTGTATGAACCGCTTCGCGGTTTCATACAGTGTGATTAGAGTTTTTTTTCTTCATACCTCCATGAAAACAAAAAAAGTTCTCTTCATTCCTTAAGACAAATCCCTACAGTTCCTTTACCCCAAACACCTTATATTGATTCTTTATATACGTTTACACAGCTGACTAGATTACAACACCGTCAAGTTTTAACAGCGTTTATTTACTCTCTGGCTGTAGAGATTTCTTTTTAAAACGGCGTTAAACCCCAATTCAATCAATCAATTATCTTGTAGGCTATACAAGGAGTATGTAAGAAAACTTCTCGACAATGAATATTAAATTACAAATAATGTTGACTGAGATCATACGCCACAAAATGCAACATCTGAACGGGTCTATAGTTAATGTCCGGTTGAGATACTTTCCTCTGTATAAACTCTGTATATGAGCCACGCTCGTGCAAAAGCGAAGAGTTTCGGCCAAGATCAGCCTGTGTGGACTGCGCAGGCTGACCTGGGTAGATACTTTTCGCAGATGCATTGAGCCCCCTTTTCACAGAGCGTGGCTCATATGTAAATATGAGGCATGCTCTGACAAAATGGGGTCTAATGTAGTCATGAAATAATTATTGATCCATAAAATCCATTCAGTTTTACATTTGACAGAATCTGGAGGTAGAATGGTCCTTACAAAATTCACAAATAGCAAAAAAGTCTCGACCCATGCCAGCGTGCGTGGAGAGATTATAGTTCTGGTAAAAGATAATACCAGCTAACATTAATATAGAAAAATCAACTGATGAAGATTTCATTTGCATAGGTAAACTTTTTGTAATAAGTTTGATTGACAATTTTGAGTTGTAAGGACCCTATGTAAAAATGTTTTTGAAAACATTGTGTAAAAGGAGAAAATGCTGGGATCCAGCATTTTTTCCCTTTAACATAAAGTTTTCTACCTTTTGCTTAATTCTATGTTAACAGAGAACGATAGCTACTTTTGTATCAAGTTCGAATTTGTCGTTTGCAGTTACTGTCAATTTGGAAGAGTTAACTGTTTATGTTTGGGAAAGGATTATACAGTTATTTACAAATATTTCATGTCTTCCTTGCAAACGAAAACAGCTGATTCCAAACCAGTCAAACGCACTTCCCCAGCAACAACATATGGTAACATCGTATACCATTTTCCCGGCTTTTCCACATGCCCTTGTCGTAATGTTTAAGTGGTCCTCTAACTCTTCCTCTGCCTATTATCCCTTGCATACAGTGACATTATTAGCTGTACGGTCAAGTGGCAGGGGGCTTGGAAACTTGTTCACGGTTGTGGTGAATCATGTCGCCCCGAGCCGAAGGCGACATGATTCACCACAGCCTTGAACAAGTTTCCAAGTCCCCTGCCACCTGACCGTACAACGAATTTATTATACTGCAAAGTTTTACCATTCCAACGTGTGTTAAGCGAAACTGACCTGTTTTTTTGGTTTCAAAAATTGAGTACGCTGACGAAGTAGAATTTCCCTTCTGAGTGCCCCAATTCAATGAAAACTGACGTCACTGAGAACTGACGTCACTGAAACCTTGGAAAAACGTGCAGTTTGGTGCATAATCTTGATGTTAATCTTGATCGACGCCGCCGTTTTGGATGTTGTGTTGAAAGTGTAGTCATGTATACGGGACTCCCGAAAGGGAAACTGCTTTTACGTTGGTTTTGCCAGTGTACATGATATATATGTTCGGGGCATATTATCCAATCAGATCACGAGAAATTTCTTTGCAGTATAATAAGTAAGACTTTGATCTTCGTGGATGATCTGTGATTGTCACCGCGAATCTTTCTATTATTTGACTGAAAATCGTCTGTATTTGATTGTTGAGTTGTTACTTGGTTTAAGTACTATAACTCTCGCTGCCAACTAAATGACTACGATTATAATCAATGTCCAAATAGTAGTCTCATTACAAAAAAGTTTCTGTCATAGTTTAGCATCACGTAGCAGATGGTGCATGTTATATACAGTCTGATCTTGATCTACTTCGTCCGCAAAAGTAGTCTAAGTCGTCATTGGCAGTGAAAGGGTGAAAAAAAAAAATGATCTGGTCTTGATCTACACTTTCCGCAAAAGGTGAGTGAGTCGCGCTAAGCAGCCTAAGGGTTAACTTGATTTTTCAATTCATCTGTCCAAACCGCGCTCGACAGTTTTGTGACACCTCGTCACGTCAATTATACACCTGAGAAAGGTCTAACACCAGTCTTATACGGTAACTGATTGAAAGTTTCTTCTTATTTCAGACTTCCTTTTTATTTCCACGGTTACAGTCTACTATAACATCAGTGTTTGTAGGCCTGTATGACGCTTCCACTATTTTCACTCAGCTAGTAAAGGTTGGTTTGTTCTATTTCATACACTTTTGGCAAACACATGACATTCCTGACATAAATTCGCAGAGGAAGAGTCAACAAAGCATCCATGTGACGCATGATAGGTTACATGAATTAGGGTTTAATGAAAACACTCTTTCAAAGAAAAAAAAAACACACTAAAACATTACTTGTTATGAAAGTCCTTCTTTACCACGATGTTCCTTTTATGTGGACTGTTGTAAGACTCAAATAAGCGTCTGGCTAACCTAGGTCGATACTTTTTACAGGTGGATTAAACCCCCTCTTCACAGAGCATGGCTCAAGTGAAACGGAAACTAAGAGTAAATAGAATGCTGAAGTTATCTGAGATATGTCCGTTGCAAGACAAATATTACTATTACTAGACGTGTAGCTCAAATGACAGAATTTTTTTTAGTAAAATCATGCGAGAAAACGAGAAAATGCTGATTACCATCATTTTGTCATATTTTTCGCAACGTTTTTTAACAACTTTTTTCCACAGGGTTGTTATAAACGAGATTGTGTGCTAAGGTCGTCCCCGGCAAACACAGTTCAAATTGTAATGGTTTAAAATGATTTTGTCCAACTTTTCAGGTCGCGTTTGAAAATGGATTCTCCAGAAAGACAACGTACATCGTGTTCACGATTGCCTACGTCTTGATTCTTGGTTGTAACACCGTGTTCTTTATGCCACGTGATCGTCTTAACCCAACTCGTTTAAAACGACATGTAGACAAAATGGATAAAAAAGGAAAAGAAAAACAACAGTTTTTAACCAACAGGTTAAGAATTCTTTTTGATAAATTCGTTCTCAGCTTAACTAAATTCTTTCTAAGCTTTAATGGATGTCTTTGCCAACTTGTCACATAAACGCCCTTGTTTTCGGTGAAATAAAACCATTACGATTTTTTTTTCGTGACAAACAGTGACGTAACACTTTATCTAGGACGTTTTTCACCTTCACGTAAGACACATATCGAAAAAAGCCAAAAAAGAACCGGATGTACTCATACGAAAAACGTCAACAAGACTTAACTTTTCAAAAGTGGTTCCCTCAATTAATAACCCCGTGTTTCAACGACCCAGAAGGAAAAGGCTTATGCAAACATTACTGGAAAAGGAAAACATGCTGCTAACCAGCATTTTCTCCTTTTCCCATGATGTTTTCTAGCTTTCCCAAGACAAACCCCATAATTTGAGACAACTTTCATGACTTGTCTGCAAACTCATTTAATTTTGACAGCGCGAAAATTTTGTCATCTGGTAAAAGGTTCAAGACATATTAACTGATATTTTTAGCTCACCTTAGCACGAGAGTGAACTTTCGTGATCGTGCTGTCCGTCGTCAACCTTTTTCTTGCGTACGCTTCAGAGGTCACGTGTTCAGTCCAATACTCATTAAAGTTTGTCAGAATGTTGGTATGGGCGATCACTCAATCGACTTTGAAAATGGGTCACATCAGGTCAAAAAGTAGATCACTGTGGCAAATCGTAGAAAAACCTTGTGTTCACTCTAGAGGCGACACTTTCCGTCCAGTTCTTTTGAAAATTCGTCTAAATCATTGTCTTGATAATATCTCCAATGAGTTTGAAATTGGCTACAGAGATGGAAAAAAAAGGTCACTCGGACAAATCTTTGAATATCCTTGTGTGTACTGTAGAGGCCATTCTTTAGTCCAATATTCTTAAAAACTGTTAAACATATTTGTATTGATGAAAATATGTCTCAACAGCTTAAAACGTAGGCCACTGGGACAAACGTTAGAAAAACTTTGTGAGCACCACATTTTCAGTCCAATACTCATGAAAGTTGATCAGAATGTTTGTCTTGATGTGACGATATTGGTTAGGTAGGGTCAAACAGTATGTCACTGAGTCAAATATTTGAAAAAAAAACGACCTTTGGTACACTTTAGAGGTCACAATTTCAGTCTAGTACTCATGATAGTTGGTCAGAATGTTTGTCGGACAAATTAGAACATGTGCAACTGTAGGGTCAAATTGTAGTTCACTTAGTCATGGTGACTCTACTTCGTATAATTCTCTCAAAGGTACACACGGTCAAATGAGCGATTAAGGGCCACAGTGGTCCTCTTGTATGTTTATGGCAACTAGAATTCTAAAGCATGAAGCCGTATGTACGAATCTGTAATAGTGAGCAAGAAAGTTTTTTTGATAAAAAGAAGTCCACATTCTCAACCAATCGCTAATTACTGTACACTTCAGTCTAATACCAAGAAGCAGACAAAAGCTGGCGTTTACAGCCATGCGAAAAAAAAATCAAAGATTCAGGATCACGTAATATTCGTACTGACATTTAATCATTCTTACTTGTTTTACAGCTATGACAAGTCTTCAGAACCATCCCTGTGTTATACGCTGGTCTCAGCTCAATACGTTTTACATGTATACTGGATGAGTGTTCAGGGTATTCGTTTTGTCACTTTTCTGGGGTTCCTCAATGCATGGCTAGCTTCCAGATTTCATGAAAACAAACAATTGGGTATGTGTAGTTCAGATCTCAATGACCAATGCTCCCTAGCCGAGCCCCGGTAGCGCAGTCGGTAGCGTACATGACTCAAGAACAGGGGGTCGCTGATTCGATTCCCGGCTTTGCCTATTTCTTTCCGAGGACTGATAACAGTCATTGCGACAGGATTCATTCCTCTCTCAACACTGATCATTGTTTCGACGGTGGTTATGTGGGAAAGCAGCCAGCGGCTTGGAAAGAATATTGTGCGGAGTACGAAACTTCAATAGTTAAACCGTTCGTCACCTACATGATACATGTAATAATTGTTAATGTTTATGTCTGTTTATACTTGCTTTGGTAAATAAATGTCACAATGTCCTTTATCTGGTATGTATAACAATGCACTATGCCCTTTACTTAACTAATAAATAACTTTTCCATTGGCTATAAATACAGTCCTACGGCAAGATGAAGAGAAAGTTTAGCTTTAATCGAAAATAAATTAGTGGACAGTGTATATCAGAGATCAGACTGTAGGTTTTGTGCAGTCTGATCTTAATATACACTGCCCACAAACGCTCCTGATGTCGTCAACAGTAAGGAAAGAGTTGAACAATCCTCAGATTTAACGATCCTCAGACAGAAGGCTTTTTACAATACAGTAGAAAATGTAGAAAGTACTTACCAGTAATTTCTTCTTTTCCCACAATCTTTTCTGTCCGATCTATAACTTATTACATCATTTGAGCAACCTATGATTGGTCGTTTGCGCATGCGTTGACTATGGATAAATAAAAACTGAGCCATGCTCTGTGAAAAGGAATTTAATGCATCTATAAAAAGTATCCTTTTTGCTATTGGTCAATTTTCTGCATGTCAAAGAACCAAACTAACTCATGATTCAGTAGATCGTTAGAGAAAATGGATTTTTTTTTTATCCATGATTATCCAATGGCTTACTTGATATATTGTATTTCGGAGATGCTTTAAACCTCCTTTTCCCAGAGTCCGACTCAAATCCTTTCATCTGCCAAAGGGGTTTGCTTTTAATTTTCTGAATGATATCGATCCACTGTAATAACTTTTTTCCACGAAAGAGGCGGTCAGTCAATTAGTCATACCAAATGCTAGTAAAGTTATATTAACCCTTAGGCTGCTAAGCTTGACTCAATGGCCTTTTGCGGACAGTGTAGATCAAGATCAGACTGCACAGAACGTGCAGTCTGATCTTGGATCTATACTGTCCGATAAAAAGATATATTTTCTAAAAAAAACAAAACTTTAAAAGCCAAATTCGGGTTTTTACTATCGGCTTGAAAGTTTTTTTCTAAGTTATGTAGCAGGTTACTTAAAGGCCCAGTAAAAGTCAAAATATCAAAGCATGTGTCATAATACATTTAAATTTAAATCATACCATTTAAAAGTATTGAAAATATATTGGAGATGACAGTCTGTTATAGTGTGATCGGGCCATATGTTAGTCGCTGGCAGAAAAAAGTATTTTAAAATCAGGCAAAAAGTAAACAAAAGACACAGCTACCTGGCAGGTTTTAACCTAGTTTCAAAATTAATTTCTCTGTCAGCGACTAACGCTTGGACCGACCGTACAATGACAGATCGTCATATTCGCAATAATTTACATACTTTTAGATGGTATGATACAATTTCAAATGCATTTTAATACCCGCTTTGTTTACATTTGGACTTTATCGTTACTTGAAGGTTTAACAAGGAGAAGTCAAAAACGTTATATTATATTTCATGTGTCTATTTTTAGAAATGTTATGGGTAAAGAAATGTCGTAATTTAAGCTGGGTGGAATTATTTCCCCGTCACAGTGAATATTTTCCTCCTGCCGAAAATCTGGAACTACCGTTTTAAGTTTTTTAAGTTTGAAAAGTGGCATTCGTTGACAAAATAATCAGAGGAAATATAACATATAATTTATTTCATCAGCTTGTGGTTAATATGGGGAAATATTTGCCGAAAAAGGGAAAGGTTCGCGAAAATAACTCGTGCCTTACGGCACTCGTTATTTTCGCATACCTTTCCCTTTTGAGGCAAATATTTCCCTATATTAACCACAAGCTGATGAAATAAACTCTATATCCTTAATGTTTTCAAATAGAATTGGTAATCCGTACCCTGCTCATCACGACCTGATTTTCTTTGCACAGATGTGTCGACAGACTGCATGCTCATCCATGCAGTCCGATCTTTGTCTAGGTACAGCCTTCTGTTTATACTGTTTAAACTTTACCTAACCTATTTAATGTAAAAGATAGGATCCCACTTCGAGGATCGAGGTTACCGTCAGAGTGCCTGATTTAAGAGAAGAAAAATCATTTTCAGCCAGGACAACATAGATATACCCCAGTGTTTAAACTCTAAGGCAGTTTCAGCATAGCAGACAATGCAGATGCCAGATTGAAAGCATTTTTCGTTCAGTTTGAACTTCATAAACACAGTCCTCAAAATCATTCATATTTATAATACGCTCTCAGGGGATGATGATGATGATCGGATGATGATGATGATTGTTTAAATTGGGCTGTATGTATATTTACAGAAAGTTACTACCTAAGTGCGTTCTCCTACACGACATTAGGAACGGCCGTCTCTGCAATAACGGCAGGTCTGTTACATGACTGTCAGAGAAGAAAATTCATTGGTAGGTAGATGCTGTCAGTGTTCATATGTTTTAAAGTACTGTGTTATTCCTTATCCAATTTATTATTGTAGACTATTACAAAAATACAGATATCATATAGAGTTTCTTGGCCTTTTACGAGAATAATATGACTGAAACAACGAATTCAAAAACTGTACACACGCCCTTATAAGTGCATGTTTGTCATGGTCATAATTCTCCTCAAAGTGCACCAGTGGTATTATAAGACATTATGAAAACTAAAGATGTACAGTACAGATTGGTGAGGTTAACAATTTTTCAACAATTAGACCACCTTCATCAATCATGGAAAAGCTTTTTACGCAACAGATTTGTGATTGAAAAAAAAATGTACTCCGGTAAACGCCCTCCTGGTTATGATGGTTATTACTGTGCGCGAGCGTGTTAACTTTTTTTTGGACAATCTGAGACCACCATTCCAGTGCCTCTTTGATAAATTCATGGTACGAACAGTAGAATACTGGATAATCCAGGGACGATAAATGAACTTTTGTTACAGAGTAATGAAGGCAATCGTGTTACCTGGATATAGCAGGGTCTCACCAGAAATTGGCTCTGTTGGTTATTTTTGATTAACTGTCGGATAAAAGTCATCATTATTGGCCTCGGATAATAGTGAGTGCGGGAAATCATGGTGTGATCCACAACAGGGTAGTCCACATAATGTACTAAAGTTACCCTAACAGAATCAAGAAAATTTTAATGCATAGCATCAAGGTCACTGCGAAATTGAAGGCCAAAAAACTTCACAGTCCTGATGAAAATATCCGTAAAATTGTCCTTATCCCGGTACCTGTGAAGATTGTGATCATAGATATTTACAATTCCCTTGTTTTTCATTGATAGATTAAGTCACTTTCAAGATCACTTGATTTCGCGGGCTAAGTTAAAAGGGGAAAGCAAATGCTTTGCTGCATATAATTATGTAACTTTTGGCTGTCTTTTTCTTTCGAATCGGATTGGCTAATATAATATTGCTGGGATAGAAAAAAAAGAGGGTTCAAGGAATACCACACGCTTTAACTAGATCTTGTATTTTTTTACTTAAGACTGGGTTACCTTTTATTTAGATATTTTGATACCAAAACAAAAATAGTTAACAGCCATCACACGAAAAGACATTGGCGTCATTCCTAAGCGGATGGAAATATAGTCCGCGGCGACGAAAGTCATCTGTATATGGCCACAGTCCCATCTGCTTTCGTCTTGCTGACCATTTGTGTAAACTTTGATGCAGAAAGAAAAAATGTTCGTTGTGAGCATTTTTCTTATTGCCACATGATTTCACGTGTATTCATGCATTAAACCTTGGTAACAAGCACATATTTCTACCCGTTTTCGTGCATTGAGCATTGGTAACAAGCACATATTTCTACGTGTTTTTAAGCATTAAACCTTGGTAACAAGCACATATTTCTACGTGTTTTCGTGCATTGAACCTTGGTAACAAGCACATATTTCTACGTGTTTTCGTGCATTGAGCACTGGTAACAAGCACATATTTCTACGTGTTTTCGTGCATTGAGCATTGGTAACGAGCACAGTCATGTTTTCACGTATTTTTCATGCATTAAACTTGGTAACAAGTACATGTTTCATGCATAGAACCTTGGTTACAAGCGCATGTTTTCATCAATTATTCAGTCTATGCTTTCCCTTATATTTTTGTTTACATGAAGTTTACATAAAGTTGCCCGGGAAAAACTATACAAAATTAACTGTGTTTCTTTAAATGGTTACCAAACAACAGAATTTTAACTTTGTCCAAATTCAAAGCATTTACAGACGACAAATAAAACCAACCTCTAATGATGGGATTTTGATATTTTAAAACTCATTGTGGGAAAAGGAGAAAATTGTGGTTACCCGCATTTTCCTATTTTCCTTCAATGCTTCAAATGGCTGTTATCTTCACGGTCGTCAAAGCTAGGGATTGTGTCGTAAAGAGTTCATTATTCCACCACATATATTTCTATTCTTTGTTTCCTAGGTAAGGAAGATTACACCAGAAAGCGACTGCCCATAGTGCTGCCGTTAGTGATTACAACTCTTTTGTCCATTATTACCACGGCCTTGACCTTTGTTACCATGGAGACGATACTGTACATTGTGTTTATACTGTTTACAATCTACAGATCGTACTTATTCTCGTTCGAGGTCACCTTCATCAACGATGTGTATGTTGTTTTATTTTCTTCCTACGCCGTTGCATTTCTTTAAAGGTTATAACTTCGTGGAACAAAAACACAGCGCTGTGACCAAATACATTTTTAAAGAAAGTTTCCTTTTTTCTACAAAAGGAACTATCCACAGTTTTGAAAGCGTACAATAAATTCTTTTAGATGAAAAGATTTACATTGTCAACAGGCAACTTTTTAGAAACGTATCATCAAAAAGAACATAATTTCAGTTTGCTACAGTGATTTCCTAATTTTATCTTTATTCTTTTACGTGTTTCAGATATCACCTACTATTTTTCCCATAATTTGTCATCATTAGACAAAAGTAAATATTGATCAGTTTTCTGTACTTTTCTGTTTTCGAACCAGCTTTCCAATGGAGTATTTCACAGTTCTGTTTGGCGTGCTTCATTCATCTGCCGGACTTTCTGGTTTACTGCAGTTCCCGTTATTCCAGTGGCATCAGTCGTATGATCAAGCTCCGGTACATGTAAGTAAGCCATGCTCTGTGAAAAAAAGGGCCTAATGCATCTGCCAAAAGTATCGACCCAGGTCAGCCTGCGCAATCTGCGCAGGCTGACCTGGGCCGAAACCTTTCGCTATAGGTCAATTTTCTGCATGTCAAAGGACCAAAGTATCTCATGATTCAGTCAGTTAATATGAATTTTTATGGATCCATAATTTTAAGATAGCTTGCTAGGTATGACGTATCATGGAGATGTATTAAACCCCTTTTCACAGAGCATGCATCAAGTGTATTCTAACTGGGAGTGGGGGCAGGTTCTATTATAAACCATTTAAAAGTCCGAAAATCGGAAGTTTAGCCAAATGACCCTTTACCAAACAATTCTGTGTTCTTAAAGGCCCAGTAGCAGCCAAAAGTAAACGAAGCGGGTGTTAAAATGCATTTAAAATTTAAATCATACTTTCAAAAATATGGAAATTATTGTGAAGTTGACACTGTGTTATTTTAGGGTCGGTCCAAGTGTTAGTCGTCAGCAGAAAAATGAATTTTAACATCAGGTAAAATGTATACAAAAAAAAAATAGAGCGACCTTACAACTTTTGACCGACTTTTAAAAATTCAATTTTCAGCCAGCGACAAACACTTTGATCGACCGTACAATAACAGATTGTCACCTTCACAATAATTTCCATGCTTTTAACCTTTAGACTGCTAAGCGCGACTCGCGGACCTTTTGCGGGCAGTGTAGATCAAGATCAGACTGCACAGTACGTGCAGTCTGATCTTGGATCTGCACTGTCCGATGAGGAGATATCTTTTCTCCAAAAATGCCTTTGAAATAGGAAAATAAGGGTTTTTACTATCAGTTTGAAAGTTTTATTTAATTTATTTAACAGGATAAGGGTTAAAAGATATGTCGTTTGGTAGAGGGTTAATCCCCATCCTTAAAAAAAAGATGGACAACAGCAAACACTGTAGATTCAGAGCAGACGCCGAAAATAGGACGTTTGATTTTAAATCTTCACCTTTTCCCTAGGAGTGGAGAAAGGCCTATTCGTCTAGATAGGGTATGAATCATTGAGCCATGCTATGTGAAAAAGAGGCTTAATGCATCACCTGGATCGAACCCTTTTGCTATTGTTAAATTTTCTGCATGTGAAAGGGCAGTTCTACCTCCCGATTCAATCGGTTGTTAGTCAAAATGGATTTTATGAATCCATAATTACGAATGACTTGATCTGTATTATGCATCACAGAGATGTATTAAATCCCATTTTGCCAGAGCACAGCTCATTTCTTGTTTATGCAGTAAAAGTAAGCACATGCCTCAGTAAACCGTAGAACAAATGGTCCTGTGTTATAACCACCCTGACGGAGGTGTCTTTTGAAAACAGTGGGGAAAAAAGAAATGTTGTTAGCCAACATTTTCTCTTTAACCCCACAATGTTTAACATTCCAAAGACAAATCTCATTATTTGAGCCGTATTTTATTTGTCGGCAGCAGTGTATTTGATTTTGACTATTGGTAAATTTTGTCGCCAAGTAAATAGTTGATCGCATGTCTATAGACCGCTCTTATTTTACGGAAAAGTTTTTTTTTTTCCAGGCAAAAATAGGTTATAGAATGAGATATCTATCTCCTTCTTCATTTCTTGTTCACGTTTGATCTGATTTTGTCATTTTCATAAATAAAAAAAAAATCTCCTCATACCTAGATGAACCGTGCTCTGGCAAAAGGGGGCTTAATGCATCTCCGTAATTATTCTACCAAGCAAGTCATTACATAATCATGGCACCATAAAATCCATTTCGTCTATATATAAATCCGCTGAATCATGAGGTACACTAGTTCTTTGATAAGCAGAAAAAAATACCGGAAACAAAAAGTTTCGGCCCAGGTCAGCCTGCGCAGACTGCGCAGGCTGACCTGGGTCGATACTTTTTGCAGATGCAATGAGCCCCCTTTTCACAAAGCATTGCTCAGATAAATTTGATGAACAAACTGATTGTATTGTTTTCTATTATTTTTCAGGTAAACACGTTTCTGATTGGTCTAGAAGTCACAGCACTTATCCATCCGTTTTACATTTGGTTTAAATGCAAGCGACATAAAGCCAGATCGATCGAGTTTTCCTTGAACTATGACTTAGATATAGTGGCTGACATGAAAAAAGTGGCGATATAATATACAATAAAGCGAGATTATTTTGGCACAGCGGGTTCTTGGTTATTTATGACTTTGTTTAACTTTTGGCCAAACTATCCAAAATTTCAAGGGCTCTATGAAAAGACGCTTTAAAAAAATGGGGAAAAGGAGAAACTGCTGGTAAACAGCCTATTTTCCTTTTTCCACAATGCTTGCTTTTCTCTCATTTTCAGGATAATTTCATCATTTGTCGTACATTTCATTTGACGTCTGCAATTGCTTTCGCTAAATGGAAGAGTTAAATTTTGCCGTTTGGTAAAAAGTTACTTTGTTGCACATAATGTCTTCCCCAGTCATCCATTACTGTTTTCTGCGGGCGACTTTGAAAGAATTTATGAAGAGAAGGAAAAATCAGCATAAACTGATGTTCATTCATAATTCATCTGAAATATTGTGGCATAATGAAAAATACTGTTTGTTATTTCTGGGCATCTTCTCTTATTATAAGACTGTTTTCTAATGTGGTCTAACAGTCGTCTGTTTGTGTTCACGTGATTAGTAAGCCAGTTTGTCGAGGGAGAGAGCTTTTCAAGGGCCGAAAACAAATGAATAAATGTTGAAATGGTGACATTCAATTATATCCCTTACAAAATAATATGACGACATAATAATCAAATTAGAAATCGTTCTGATTAGTTAAACCCAAGTCCGTATATATCAACCGTTCTAAATAATATTCTTTCTCTAATTCTGCATTATTTTATGGACTTGAAAGTAACACAACTTCTGGTTTATCCTATCAGACGTTGTGTTACTTTCAAATTTAGAACATTCTTCGGCATAAGACTAAGAATATTGTTAAAAAAGGTAGATGAATACGGACCCTGTCCTTTTTTGGGGTATTTGTCGAAGACAATACCACTATGAGTTCAATATTGAATTTTGAAGACCATGTGTCGTATATTGTGCAAAGCCGAAGGAAATAAACCCAATTAAACTCAATTTTTCTCAGGCAAATGAGTTTTTCGGTAGCACTCGGATATGTAACTGGAAATGGCAAGTTAAAATACACTGGGTGAGGCCATCGATCGTGGAAATACTAATTTTTGATTGAAAATAGCCTCACTCGCTCATAGCCTGGTGCAATGATACAAAATTTGTCTACCGATCGCTTGGTCCTGGGTTTTTTCGTTCCAAAACCAGTTCGTCCCATGGCTTGTTCATCCCATGATTGCGCTCTACTCCATTTGATAGAGCATGAATATTTATAGATCGAAATAATTGATTGTAATGTTGGGAATTAAATGTTAACGGCCAAACATATTTCAAAATCATAGTTTTCAGGTACAAACTTAATTTTATTCGATATATTCACATGGTTTCTCTCTCTATCCATCATGCATCCTACTGCCAGGGACGTTACTCAGGACTCCTCCTAATGATCAAAGGGAGACCACAAATACACAAATAATCATGACTTTGTCATGAGTACTCTCCTTTCAACCAAAAAAGGTATTCATTTGCTTAGTAGGTTGACTTTCAAGCCAATATTTGAATAATATTTCTCTTTTTCTTTTAAATTATTAATTCCACACAATGGCTTCCTTGACAAATACCACTTCAGCGTTCTCAACGCTTTGATCTTTATATCGTTTGAGTTTTGTTTTATCTCGCTTTCAGCATTATTCCTGTCATATTACTGTGACGGTTCACTAATTTACGTCTCCTTTGAGTCTCAATATCTCTCAGGTTGGCCCGTCCTACAGTGATTTGCTCAAGAACACTCCCACGTGAAAATATTCGCTAGCAGGGAAGAAACTTGTATTTCTATATGACAATTACAATACCTTATGCCTTAACCAGCCAACAAAATGTTAGACTCGTTCATTTTGAAAGCAGTTGCTGACGACAAATCAAATATGGTTCAACTGATACGATTTGTCTCTGTCAGGATAGAAAATGTGGTGGGAAAAAGAGAAAATGATGGTTAGCAATGTTTTCAGAGGCCCTTTTTTCCAGTATTTGCCCAAAAGGTTTGTTTCTTTTTATAAAAATAAATTAAACCATTACAGGCATCCTTAAACTGTCGTCTGCATATGTTTTTTAAAGATAAGAACTGGTCTCAAATTTTGTCCTCTGGTAGTGAATTAATTTGATAGATTTTTACTCAAGAAATTCTGACTCGATTACTGCTGGTTACCATATGGGAGTGTTTCTTTGAGCGATTCACCATGGAGCTCAAGACTGAGAGTAAGAAATCAGAAGAAAACGATGCAGCCGTGACATGCATGACTTTTGAAAGTCACTTAAAACCCCGTGCAGTCAACAAACACGTAAAAGACAAACACATTAATCTGTAAGAAAGAAAAGTTCTTAAAGGAACTCGGTGTACAATTAAAAGAAAAAAATCTGGTATACTTCAATAAGAAAACGGTATAAATCATGCTAATATAACTAAATTCATATTGATTTATGAACTCGTTGCTAACCGTTTTCCCATTCCCTTAGGAAAAAGACTCGCCTTTCTGTAAGTCTGCAATATATGTATTGGTCCATGAAAAAAAAAACTGCTTACCGTCTGTGGGCGGCCTTTTTTTTCTGAGATTGAGTCGAACTTGAAACCAGGGGACTCGAATTCCCAGCTCCGTCAATTTTTTACCCAGGATTGATGATTTCATTGTGACAAGGTTCATTCCGAGTCTCTCACCGCCTATCATTTTTCCGCGACCTTTATGTGGGAAAGTAGCAAATGGCTTGGGAAAAATATCTTTTATTTTTTACCTTGCAAAGCAAACGCTCCACCATTAGATCTTACACCTTTCAATGCTTGTTCTTAAAGTGGTAACTGACCGGATTTCGTTTCTGTAGTTTCTTTTTTTTTTTCAGAAAATCTAAACAAAGACTAGTAACTTTCATTCGGTGCAAAGATGGATGAAAAATGTATGAGCCATGTTCTGGCGAAAGGGGACTTAATGCATTTCTGTTACATGATACCAAACTAGTCATCATAAAATTTATTGATCTAAAAATTTCGTTTTGATTTGTCAAACAACTTACTCAATCATGAGTTAGACTGGACCTTTGACATGTCGAAAATTTAATAATGGCAAAAAAACCTGCCTGCGTGGACTGCACAAGCTGACCTGAGTCGATACTATTGGCAGATGCACTAAGTCTCCTTTTCACAGAGCATGACTCAATAATAGAAACGGAGAGATCGCGTCCTATTTCGTTAGTAACAGGCGTTAAATTGTGTAATAAGGGATAGACATTTTGAACACAAAACTGCAACCCAAACAGCTCAGAATCGCTGATTTTGGTTTTGAAGGTCGTGAGTTCAAAGCTAAGCGAAAACATCATCTGCTCCGGTTTTCTGTAGGTATACCTTTCCAGTAAGTACCCTTCATCTATCTTACCCTCTTTCACTGGAACCTAAGGATAACGTTCGACAGTGACAGCCATGTGAGATGCCTCCGGGAACGGTATCATATCCTTAATTCCTCGAGTTTTCTTGTACGATACCAAATACCTAGACCCAGAGGCTAGGGACACGATACTGTATCCAGAGACACAGTAAAGAAAAAAGAGAAAAACTGTTCAAAGCGATGATCTAGGTCTACTTATTTGAATTCCAAATTAAGCATTTTTGAAGAACAAAGAATTTTTGTGAGGGTAGAAGTTACGGTAGTCTCAATAATGAGATGTTTAAGGTGCTTCTTTTCATAGTTGGACATTTCTGTGCACCGGAGGCGACCAGTCAAAAACTAAAATCGCCTTCGGGGACAGTTCTCTAAAGTTACGGGGTCCGTCCAATCTCGACAACAACAACAACAAAACCAACAACAACAACCCGGAAGTTTCTCAAATATTCAAGATGGTGGTCTTCCGAGGGGACCCATGCGGAATTATTTGCATTGTGGTCACTTATTCAGCTGTATTTTATGCTGATTACGTGGTTGTGAGGCATTTGGTTTTACCTTCTATGTCTGATTCGTAAGCAACTTTTCTATTCGCCATATTTGAAGTACAAAACATAGAAACATAGTGGTTATTTACAAATCATACAGAGAGTTAGTGGGTGGGGTTTGTTTTTAGAACAATGACACGCTGACAACCGGTAAAACTGTGTCTTTTACCAGAAAAATTCAACTGCAATTTAAAAAAAAAAATGATATCTAAGTAAAAACTCATAAAAACCTTGCATACCTTGCAAAAATACATGCATTGTCTTTAAACAGGTTTAAATTATCAATAGCCTGCTGAGTTGAAATAATAAGTACTTCTGCCAGCTTCAAATTTTTGACCGTCATTTGTGACCCCTATTCCTAATTTCTGGGAGTCATACAGAAATCTTAAGGGTCATTGTTTTAAGTGCCTATTTAAAACTACTAAAATTCATGTTAAGGGACCTTTCCCTTTCCCTGTGACTCCTCCAAATCCAAAAATGGAGTTTTTTCCTCAGTCTGACAAGACTCGGATATTTGCTGCATTTCTTGATTTTCCATTTTTGTTTCATGGTTTTTTTTTTTGGGGGGGGGGTTACTTGTGGAAGGGATTGCAAAGAACTTGAAAGAAGTCTGCAAGTCTTTTCTATTTTCCTTTTTTCGGTTTGTCTGCCATTCTGTTTTGTAAAGGGTCTAGAATGCACAGACCATACACCTTTATAATGCGGTAAATGGTCCAAAGCGACGCCAAATTCACCTTCCAAGGATTCATCATGTACTTATTCTGTACCTACTTCATTATTTTTCAAAAAAAGCTTCAAATGTGTGAATGCATCAGAAACAAACCAGTTGGTAGCTACTATGTGTTCTTTAATCATTTTTTGTGCAGTAGAGGCAGATATTTATTAGTAATTATCTATGACATCGTCGGTTTCAGACCCTGGGCACCGTATCATAAACTCTCAATGTAAATAATCATGGCTGATGAAATCTTCAATCACCTCATACAGACCTTCTTTTGCCCCTAATTTTTCAGCTCAAAGTCGTTGTGTCAATTATAAAGTATTATTTTGATTGAACTGAATCATTTTTAATTGCTTCAGAAAAAACACACAGCAAATTTTAGTGTGTCAGTAAAGAAATCATTTCGGTAAAAAAAGCAAGAAATGCGCTCTGGCAGAAACGCTGAATAATTGATCATGTGAATCTTACCAGTACTTTCATTCCATCGAAGAGACAAAACAGTATATAATTAACTCTTTAACACATGACAATATTTTAGACAGATCCAAATTGGAAGCATTTCCAAAGGACATAGAAAAATGTGGCAAAAGTAATGGGATTTGTCGGTAAAAGATAAGAAAACAAAACATTGTGGGAAAAGAAGAAAATGCTGGTTATACCAGCATTTTCTCCTTTTCCCACAATGTTTCAAAAGCTTTCTTTCTCAGGGTCGTTAAAACTCAGGATTGTGTGGTAAAGGGTTAACACAGACACATCATCAGGCAGGCAAATAGTCTTAATTCACTTTTATTGATAAGGAAAAAGTTATCATGGTGAACTTATTTTACAGAATACACTTGATCATCACTTGTTGGTCACACTAAAATACACTACAGCAGTAATTAACGCCACAGGAGAAAATGATATGCCACGACACATCTATTACTTCTAATACATAATTTTTGTAGTTAAATATCTTAATTAAGGCGTTATCTATAGTAGTTTGGTCAACTTTGTTGTATAGAGAAACCAGTTGTTTATAGGAAACGGTCACATTAGGTATGACATAAGTCAAATGCTGCAAACTTGTGTCAGGAGGTAATAAGTTAGAAAGAGAAGCAAATTATTCTTTTTGGCAATTATTTTATGCACAATCTTATCATATTGTTTTCCTTTTCCATTAGGTTATGGGGTGCCTTCAATGTTGTATTCTTTAATACAATTGTATTTTTGCTGACTGTTGCACATTTAAGGGCTGTAATGTCTGATCCTGGAATTGTTCCTCTGCCAAAACATTGTATAGACTTCTCAGAAATCAGGAATGGCACACAAAGATTGGTAAGGGCTTTTTACATACTTTCTAGCATTTGTCTTATGTTTAGAAAAATTAGAAATGTATTTTTACCATGTTATATTTAACTCTTGCTCATCAAAATCTACATATTTCACCTTTAACAAATTGAAACCCTTCATCTATTTTACTGATGCAATTTTTCCTGTTCCTGTAGTCGACTTGCTTTTCAAAAAAATGATTGGAAAAGGAACATAAATTGCTTCTTACAAGTCATTGCTCCTCTTCTTTTACCAACTACTTTTTTCCCCTGTTTTTCATAAGATATTTTCATTTGAATGTTTGATCGTAAGATAAATTGCAATACTGTTGATTGTTCTAAGATATCATGTATATATTATATGAAATAATGGATTAATCCATTGGCCAGTCAGTCTGTACTTATTCTTACCACTTACTTGTATAGAACATTGGAAAGAGAGGAAATTGTTGTCTTTGAGTGAGGTAGAAAACATTTTTGAAAAAAAGAAGGAACTGTTTGACATTTCCTTCTTTACAAATACTAAAGTAATTGTGGCTCAGATGATAGAAGTTGGCTTTGGAAAAGTAGAAAACACTGAGTGCTGCTTATCAGCATTTTGTTCTTTTCCCTGATTGTTGTCGAGGCCTTTTTTTTTAGAGTCACAGAAACACTACCTGGTCATTTGTTAAAGGGCTAATTTTGTTATTGCTATTATTATTATGATGATGATGAACCTACAACAGACTGATGGCTGGTCAATTTGTATGAAGTGTGAGACATATAGGCCTCCAAGAGCACATCATTGTAGAATATGTCAGAGATGTATAAGAAAAATGGATCATCATTGTCCATGGTAAACATTATGTATTTTTTATTTATAGTAAAAAATCAGATATCTCACTTTCTCCCATAGATGGTTTTGTACATCTTGCAACAGAACAACTGTAGAAAACTTTGTGGAAAAGGGAGACATTTCTTCCTTTTGCACATTTCTTTTTTCACTCTACTTATTTGTGCAACCTAATTGACAAGTTTATTGCCCATATTTTATATTTTTTTCAAATTGACTTTTTTTTTCAAAAGTCATCTGCTGCAAATTTGTTTTAGGAGGTATTGAGTTAAACCATTGTGTTAATAATTTTAACCCTTTCCGAAGTGAGAAAGTTTAGACTCTTCCAAGTTGACAGCATCTGCAGACAACAGATTCCGAATTGGTACAGATCAACTTATGTTTTTTGACAGGATAGAAAACATTATTGGAAAAGGAGAAACTGTTGGTTACCATTGTGCATTTTCTCCTTTTCCCCCAATGTTTTCAAAAGGCCTCTTCCTCAGGGTCATGAAAACATGTGATTGTTTTGTAAAGGGTTAAGGTATCATTTACTCAACATATTGGCTAGGATTAATATTGTCTTAGGATAAATTGGAAGCAATTCTCTATGCTCATGTGAGCATTGTTTTCTAAGAATGGAAATTGATTTGAGTATCAAGATATGGCATCAAACATGTAATTTGGTGTATGTATGGATTTGAATTTTAGCAAGTGGTGATTTGATAGCGTGATTGCCTACTGACCTTGATGTCAAGCATTTGATCCTTTTGTTGGGCAGATTATTTGAATAAACCTTTTGAACTACTGTCTTAAATTAAAACTTCTAATTTTTGTGTTACATGTATGGTGATTAATTTTAAGGAAATGAGCAACACAGGACAGTAATGATCTTGTGTATATTGTAAAGTCTAATTTCATTTTATGTTTTCTGTTATAGGATTAATAACTGTGTTGGGGAATGGAATCAAAAATACTTCATGCAGTTTTTATTTTATGTTGGTAAGACTTCATTCTTTTAGAAATTGTTAATTTCCTACTCCAATCTTGTACCTAGGCTTCTGTTAGTTCTTCAGAAAAAAATGTTGTGTGTGAATGATTTTTTTTTTCTTTTTTTTTTTCGGAAATCTGCTTTCCATGATCATTCAGACCGGAACAATGCTATAATACACTTGATATGCATGCTACTCTCTGAGTTTGCTACATGACTCAATCTTGTTGTAGTAACTATGTATACATAATTATATCTGTAAACAGTCCTGTATCTGATACTGGCAGAAAATCATGTCAGTTTGATGTGTTTGTTCAGTTACCTTCTCAGAAGCCGTGAGAAAAATAAACCAGGTAGCATGCTGGGCTATACAACTCCTATTTTCCTTGCACCATCAAATTATTTGATTAAAATGTAACATGCATTATGGAAAGCTTAATTTTCATTTCTCCATACCGTTGCTAAATACCTCTCTACAAATGCATTTTCCAGTGCGTTGATTCTTTTGATTATTTTCTTCACATCATGCTAAATAATATAGATCAGTAGAAATCAAAATGATCTTGTAAAGGATTGTTACAGCATAAATATATGTTGTACTTAACGACATATATAACAAATGTTCGTGTGCAACCTACTGCGCATGTATTTTTGTCGTGGATATTGAATCAAAAGTGCACCTATATATTTTTTGCACATAATGGCAATAGTATTGGTGCACTGAAATAAGTAGCACTTTCTTCAGGTAGACTTGGTGAAGAGAAAAAAAAATGGATTTTTGAAATGTCACCGTGAAATAATTTAAATGCTGCTGACATGGCATTGCACATGAAACAAGGAAACAAAGGCAGGAAATTTAAAGCTGTGGAAGTATAGCTGTTTCCACTTTGAAAATTATTGTTGGAAAAGGAGAAATCGCTCCTATTTAGCAACTGTTCCTTTTCCCACTATGTCTGCTGAGCTTTAATCAGATTTTTTTCGTTGAAAAAATAACTTCAAGAGTGACTTTCAACCTTGTTTTCTGATGAAATAAACGTGGGTAGGTGCCATTTTTATTTTTGCCTATTGTTTAGAATTATCAATTCTATAAGTGTGGAAATTTTAAGAAAAATCTGTCCTTTAGACAGTATATATTTATTTAAGATTAACCCTTAATTCGGTCAAATTATTTCCCTTTTTAACTCGATGGTCTATATATAACATGCATATTTGTACATTTACCATGCTCAAAACCAGGCTTTTATATTTTTTTTTTTTGTACAAAAATATATGAATTTTCATTAAAATGATGTATATTTGTATATTTTTCCAGTAAATTTCCTGTTTAACTGACTATTAAAGAAAGACGCTTTAAATCCAATATAAGCTGAATTTCGGAATTGTATATACCTTTTTCAAGGCAAATTTCTCAGAAACAAGCATGGTGACCCACATCCTATTTTACTGAATCTCCTAGAGACATGATGAGCTTTGTACTATGCAAAGTTTTTAAAAAATCTTTCGGTGAGAAAAATTTGTGATATACGTCGTTGATAAATAATACAGCACCAATAATTATTTTTCTATCATTTTTTATGCATCATTGACAGAACTCTGGTAGCTATTGTTTTTCAGCCTTTGCAGATAGCGAAATAAATGTGACTCAAAAATTGTATTATTTTCTAAAACATTGGGGATAAGAGAAAATGCTTGTTACCAGCATTTTTGCTTTTACAAACCGTGTTTTTCATGGCTTTCTCTGTTATGGTTGTTAAAACTGGGATTGTACGGTCAAGGATTGCTTGGCCTTTATATAAACTCTTTAACAATATAATTTTAGACTCATCCAAGTTCAAAGCAGTGGCAGATGATAATTTGATTATTACTCAAATTATAGGATTTACCATTATACTGGTAAAATTCATTCTAGGAAAAGGAGAAAATGCTAGTACCAGTAACTCCAACAGTATTTTCCAAAGCTTTCTTTCTCAGGGTCATTGAAGTTTGGGATTGTCTGATAAAAGTTTAATGAACATTGTTAGAAAAGATTAATTAGTTCTGGCTGTGTAGGGTTTGCTGGTTCAGTTGTAAGCTGGGCTAAATTCTTTCTGAAGATTGCCCATAGTCATTGCAACTGGGCTAATTCCTCTCTCACTGCAGAACATTGTTTTGACAATTTTAACGTAGGAAAGCAGCCAGTGGCTTGAAAATAATGTTGTGTTATGCATTGATAAAATAAACTGTAAGAAAGTATGCATAGGTGCACAAGCTGTCAAAGTATAACTGAAATACATGTATTGTAGAAAATTGCATTAAACATCTTACAACCAAAAAAATCATTCAGATGTTCAACATTGCATTCACTTGTTTTTGTAGTAAGTTACATAAACAAGAGGGTCATGATGGCCCTTTATCGCTCCACTTGCTAATAAGTAAAAACCCTACACGCCAAAAATTACAATACTTGGCCAATTGGCTTCGAACATGAGACCCCTGAGACAGGGCTAAAATTGGTAGCCCTAGGTCTTATGGTTAGTAACAAGAAGATTTCTAAATTTTTCACTATGTAAGCCCATGTAAAACTTCTGACCCCCGGCTTTAGGTCAAATTCCACCCTAGGGCTATAATTTGGGTATTTTTAGTAGAGGCCCACTAGATAAAGCCACATGCAAAATTTGGAAGCCTTATGCTTTATGGCGAAGTACAGGGAGATTTCTAATGTTTTCTCTATATAAGCCCATATAAAACTTGTGACCCCTGGGGCGGAGCCAATTTTGACCCCAGGGCTTTAATTTGAGCACTCTTGGTAGAGGCCCACTAGATAAAGCCACATGGCTAGGTACAGGAAGATTGCTAAAGTTTTCTCTATATAAGCCCATGTAAAACTTGTGATCCCAGGGGCGGGGCCAATTTTGACTCCAGGGCTATAATTTGAAGAAACTTGATAGAGGTCTACTAGATAAAGCTAAATCCCAAATTTGGTAGCCCTAGGCCGTATGGTTTCAGACAAGAAGATTTTCAAAGATTTCCAATATTTTTAAGTTTTGTTGCCATGGCAAATAGAGTTTTTGAAGGAATCGAATTCTTTCAAGAAATTCTAAAAAGGACCATGGCAGGATCATTTCTGTGAAGTTTCATCAAAATTGGATGGGTAGTTCCAGAGAAGAACATGTTTAAAATAAAAGTTAATGCACACACATACAGATGCATGCACAGACGCACGACAGACACCGGGCCATGACATAAGCCCGCTGTCCTTTGGCCAGTGGAACTAAAAATGTAATGCACTAGCATGTAGGAAATACCTGACTTGCTTTTTAAAAAATCTTAACAAGCTTTTGGCTTGGTCAAATTAGAAGCATTTGCAGACAAAAAATAGGATTTTAAAATGCAGAACTAATGCTGTGGAAGAGTGGAAAACATTGTGAGAGAAGAAGAAAATACTGGTTACCAGCATTATCTCCATTTTCCTCATTGTTTTCTAATGCCTTTTTTCTACAGGATTATAAAGGCAAGCTTTTGTTTTGTGGAGGATTAAAAGCCAAAAACCCACTATTCTTTACTACAGGTTTAGCAGCAGTACATGCAGTGATCATGGTAATTGTGTCCTGGGTGTTAGATCCTGGGATTGGAAAAGATGATGGTAAACATATAAAGCTGTGAGTACATTGTAGATTGTTTCCAGTTTAATTTTAGCTTTCTTTTGTATTGGCAAAATTGATGGTAGACATATAAAGCTTTTAGTGAGGTGTTTTGAGCTTTATTATAGATATTGATAATGGCAAAGATGATCATAAATATATACAGCAGTGAGTAAAATGTTTCAAGTTTTATTGTAGATGTTCATTCTAAATCCTTTCCTTTCACGCTTCATTCCTGAAACAGGAATTTTTTTGTGAAATTAAAATTAGAACAATTTATCATTGAGCCATGCTTTAGCTTCATGATGCTTTTTGCAGATGCATCAAACCTCCTTTTGACAGAGCATTACTCAATTGTAAATGAACAGCAACATGAAAAATAATGAAAGTTAATGCTGCCTCCTTATTCATTTCACACAAAATTCTGAGTTCTAATGACTGAGAAAGAAAGCTATTTAAAATATTGTACAAAAAAGGATAAAATGCTGGTAACCAGCATTTTCTCTTTTTACCAGAATGCTTTCTATGCTATCAAAGACAAGTTCTATCACGTGAGCCACCATTATTTTGTTCTCTTCAAATCCTGTCAATTTCTAAGAGCCTAAATTTTGTTGTTTGGTAGAATTAAAAGGGTCCTTTTAGATTTCTTAAAGTTCTCTGTTAAACACTGATAATGATGGATTTCTCTGCAAGGATATAGAAACTTGACAGTTACATTGTGTAAAAAAGGTACAATTTTGGCTTTTAACTCCTTTCCAAACGACAAAATTTTGGACTGGACCAAATTGAAAGCATTTGCAGACGACAATTTAGATATTGCTTACATGATGATTTCCGTCTTTGATAGGGTAGAAAACATTGTGGGAAAAGGAGAAAATGCTGGTTACCAGCATTTTATCCTTTTCCCACAATGTTGTCAAAAGGATTCTTTCACAGGGTTGTTAAAAGTCGGGATTGTGTGGTAAAGGGTTAAATGATGGGATTCTCCAGCTGTAATCAGTAACTTTGTCTATTTCTCAAAGAGATAAGATAGTACTCAATAATGCGTACTAGTCCATGTACACGCTTGCTGTTGATTATGTGACAAACCTACAAACCTTTCTGAAATGATGGGGCAAAATCTAAAAATACCATTATAAGAGGCTATGTAGCTGATTTAAGGAAATACTATTAGACTTTTTTCTTGTACTTTTTATTCTTATCTGTTGATGGTTTACTAGCTATTGCCATACTTATTGGTTGATAAAACATTTTTGCAGTTTTGTTGAAATAAATTTAATTGTTTTTGAGGTCTAAAAGGAAAAATATCACTCTAAATATTACTAATATTGATATTATTAATGTATGTATGTTAGCCAGTGCAGTTTATAAAAGACTTGCCCTTCTCTGTGATCTTGAATTTGTTTTTGTTGTTTATTTTCAGTGTTCATTCCATTATACTTGTGATAGAGTCGCTATTGTTTGGCTTATTTGTGATAGCTATAGGATGTGATCAGGTGAGTGTGCATTACATTCTCATATATTTATTGCACAGCTTGTTGAAAGGTTACAATAATTTCAATTCATACACTGTACTGGCTGAAATAAATAATTTCTTCCTTTCACTTGTTTTGCTCCCAGCAATGTCCTATTTATCACTCAATGAGGAATTTAATTGTCAATGTTATCTTGACAGTATTCCATTGGTTGTTTATCCAAAAAGAATAAAAACATCAGCTTAGATTTCTGGTGTATGATGGAAGTAAAATTATGCTTCATTAGGGTTTTAAGTATGCATGCTGTTTTCCATAGGTGGATAGGGACGATACAACCAAAAAAATAACCAATGAGAGCTCTTGTAATAATTCACCAATCATAATTATGTTGGCTGTACTTAAATATTATGAATGTGAGAATAAATTCTCTTCAAAAAGTCAACACCTGATGAAAAATATGTGCCAGTTTGGCCCCGAGATAAGATTTCTGACATGCCACAAATTTTGGGGCTCTATATATTGAACCATGCATTGCAATATCTATATTTGTCTGTTGGACAAAGAAGACTTTTGTAAACATTGTGGGAAGAGGAAAAAATGCTGGTAACCAGCATTTTCTCTTTTCCCACACTGTTTTTTACACATTTTTTAGAACAAAATCCATTTTTTTAAGCCACCTTTAATTTGTTAACTGCTTTCAATTTGTTGGATTTTGCTGTGTGGTACAGGGTTAAAAGAAATTAAAAATAATTGATTTACATCAGTTTGAACTCTGATTTACCCTTTACCACACAATCCCAAGTTTTAACGACCGTGAGAAAGAAGGCTTTTGAAAAATAATTTAGGAAAAGGAGAGAATGCTGGAAACCAGCATTTTCTCCTTTTCCCAAAATGTTTTCTACCCTTTCAAAGACAAACTTCACCATTTGATTCATATTTAATTTGTTGTCTGCAAGTGCTTTTGTTTTTGGAGTAGTCCAAAATTTTGTCATTTAGTAAAGACTTATACCAATTTTGGAGACCGTGAAAGTTGAAAAATACAACATAGATCTGTCTTATTTGATGAAATCCTTTGAGACTTAGTATGTATTTTGTGACAATTGGTCACTAGTGATAAGAAAAGACTTGGATCACCTACACATCACCTGTAACCTGATCTCAACTCTCACTGGCCGCATTAGCATTGTATAGAAGGGAGTACAGAATATTCATTTCATTGAAGCCTATATAGCTTTGATATGTCAAAGGGTTAAGAAATTATGCCATATTTGACCTGATGGATACACTGTTCACACCATCTGAAGCTGATGATGTTGGCCATTAACCAGGGGAAAGGAGACTGAAACTTTGATTCTGGTACCCAAGTTACTAGCCATCGCAGATTATATACATAAATGTACTTCTTAATTTAGTACATAACTGGTATTGAAAGGCAAAAACCCAAAGGCTGGTCAGTTTGACAAAATATTGTCCAGACTGAGAAGAGCTCGGGACCAATAAAAACATTTTTTAGGTTATATGATAAATCGTTTTTATTTATATTAAGTCAAAATCATTATGCTTTATAACTGAAAATTTGATGGGGTACTGGGAAGAGTACCCCATCTCAAATTCATGCCATGAGAAATCAGACTCTCTGAAAAAAAAAAAAAAGTGGGAGAGTAACCTTAATATTCTGTTTACTTTCAGTTAACTTCAATATTTAATGATGAAACAGGGGTAGAGTATGTAAAGAAAGAAGGTTTACACAGAAATCAGTCTAATATGTCTCTTCTTAGGGAGGTATTTGGACGAGGTAAGTTTGTACTTTTTGTTTCATCTAACACTTTACTACACAATCCCATATTTTAATAAGCCTAAGAGAAAGGCCTTTTGAAAACATTGTAGGAAAAGGAGAAAATGCTGGTAACCAGTATTTTCTCCTTGTCCCACAGTACTTTCTATTCTTTCAGAAAAAAATACATGTACCATCATTTGAGTCATATCCAATTTGCCATCCTGAAATGCTTTCAATATGAACCAGTTTAAAATTTTGTCATGTATTAGGACAAAAAGGAGCAAACAGAAAAACGTAGGTTTTTTTTAATGTCATTCACTGAAAGTAGCCGATACTTAAAAAAAATTAAGTCTTTACAATGGTACAGAGTTTTTGGCTTGTCCAAATAAATCCTTTATGGAATTTTGTCTTTTTACCTTTTACCAAATAGCAAAATTTTAGACTTATTCCAAATACAAGTCATTTGCAGACAAATTGATGTAGCTTATATGGTGGAAACTTTTTTTTAGGGTACCTGCATTTTCTTCTTTTCCCGTAATGTTTTCAGAAGACCTCTTCCTCAGGATTGTCAAAACTCAGGATTGTATGGTGAAGGGTTATACTTGCCTTGTTTTTTAAACTTTCCTCCCCAAAACATGTAAATATTACCTGTTGAAACAAGATTGATTATTCAAGACACAATACATAATTTTCTGTCGGGCTTCCTTGAGTCTATTCAAGTGCTGTGTCTCTTTCTGCATGTTAGACAACGATCAGGAGTTTTTTTTATAGCAAAGTTATATTTGATATTGAAGGAAGTGCAGGAAATTATTCAAACTGTCTGTATTTTTGTAACATATCCTTTGGGGAAGTTTCTCAAAGCTAGAATTAAAACTGTTTAACTCTTTACCAAACAACAAAATTTTAGACTGGTCAATATTGAAGGCATTTGCAGATGACAGATTAAATGTGGCTTAAATATGTCGTTGAACAGTCGGAAAATATTGCGGAAAAATGAGAAATTGCTGGTTACTAGCATTTTCTCCTTTTCCCACAATGTTATCAAAAGGCTTTTAAAAGTTGGGATTGTGTGGTAAAGGATTAAGTGCCCTAGATCCTATAGATCATCTCAGAATGATGTACATGTACTTGAACATATGAATGGGGAATAGGTCATTAAAAAGATTTTTTCCCATTCTCATATGTTATCAATCCCACCCTTGGTTATTGGTTATCCGAATTTGTGTATCCCTTTTCCAAACTGCGACGGTTTGAAAAATTGCTGTTGGAAACATTGGTTACCGGCAGTTTCTCGTTTTCTTCTCAGTCAAAGGGAAAACCTTGATTTGATCCTGATTTAATTTGTCGTCTTCTAAATGCTTTCAGTTTGTATATTTTACCAAAATGTTTTGTACAAAAGATATTTCTCTCTTTTTTAACTTTGGTTTTAGGTCATCCAGCTCTGTGGTTGTGTCCGCTATTTGACAGTACAGTTGATAAAGACCGAACTATAGAATATACTGCACTGCATGAGATATGATGAGATATGGATAGTCATTTTTTTTCATTTTATTGTAAATACTGCATATTCATTCATATTTTTAATGTTAATTAATTTTGTTTATGTTTTTGTACAGATGGAAAATATACAGTAAAGAGATTTGCTTTAGTTTTAGAGTGGTCTCAATTTATGCTTTTCTGTGTTGAATTGGTTTAACTCTCGAAGTTGCTGACAGTACTTTGCTTAATAAGGGGAACATAATATGATCCCGTGAACCGCACTGTGCATACAATGGACCAGTTTCCATAAGGGGGTTTTGATTGAAAAACGACATAAAAAAATTTTGATATTTTTCCATATTTTGTATACTTTTTTCTGCATTCAAGGGCACATAACTCCTTTCTTAAACCATCTACAAATAAATCCCCATAATTCTGATATTTCAAACCATTCACAAATATTTTCCCAAAATAGGGTAAGATTCTGTTGCTTGGTAGAGAAGCGGTCATGTATGTTTTCCGGAAAGATGGTAGATAAAAATATATCAAAATCAAAAAACTGGAATCAAAGTAATATTTTTCCGTACTTTTCAAGAGCATATATAAAAACCTCATATCACTTTAGTATGTGACAACAGCCCTTGCATAATATGATAAAATTTTTAGCCAGTCTTTTACAGGACGATTGAAAATCGATAATTTATTGCCTCAGGTAGGACAGAGATAGAATTACCCCACCCACTTTCAAAACACAATTTACACCAAACCAAAGGTCCGTTCGATTCAAATTGATCATCAATGCATGTCCCCTTTATGTGGCTATTTGTGCCCAAAATATTATTCAAATATTCAACTACTACCAAAACCCCATTATGGAAGCTGGTCCTTTCTAACTAAATTTTTTCACCTGCATTTTAAGTTGGGCGTATCAAAGTTATGAATCACATTCATTTTTTCACACCCCCACTATTAAAGTTTTCCTTGGCAGACACTGGAAAGAGTCTGTCAGTAAGTACTGGGTGTTAAAAATATATGTTACATATTCAAATATACAAAAAGTATATTTTTTATAAAGGTAATATAAAGGTAAAAAGTATAACCATTGATAAGGAAAAGAACAAAATTTTATGACATGCCCCGTATGCAAGGTAACATTCAACAATAAAGGCGGCTAGCGCCTCCCAAACATACATCGATTTAAATCAAATGTTCAAAATGACGTCCTTAACGTAACATGGCATTGATTCAGCCTGCTCATGAAATTCGCTTTCATCGATCAACATGTCTAGTTGTCTACGTTGTGATTGCTCTCGACTTAGGAACTATAGATGCCATAAGCTCGTCTGTTGTCTGATGCTGGACTTTATGCACATTGTATGTGTTTTGCTTCGAATGTGAGTGGTGCAATTCGGCGTTTATTCATGATGACAATAATGAAGACGCTGCTACAACGACAGGGAACGAAAATTGCAGCTCTATTCTTGAAACCAAAGTTTATGCCAGCACTTCGTAGGAGGGCATATAGTGCTAAAGGAAATGCGGTTACACCAAAATGGTTCAACATTATACACAGCCCATTGAGTATTGAAATGGTTGGAAAACAAGTTTGATTCAAGATTGATCTACAAAACAGAGCTATCATGACGCCCTCACCGACTGGACATAAGCCCTTTGGACTTTTTCTGTGAAGTTATGAGGACAATGTGCTTTAAGTCTAACCTCAGACAACAGGTAATCTTAGCAGTTCAAGAGATGGGACTGATTTACATCCCTAACGTGCAGATCCATGAAAGTGAATTATATGGAAAGACTGTCTGCCCTGCGACGTGAAAATGGACGTCATTTTGAACACTTGATATAAATCGATGTATGCTTTGAAAGGCGTTAGTCACTATCTAATGTTACCTTCCATACTGTGCATGTCATAAATCTTTTTTCTTCGACTTATCAAATGGTGTAAATTTTTTGTAATACCTTTATAGATAATATACATTAGGTAATGTAAGTTTTAACATAATACATATTTTTGACGACCCTGTAAGCAGGTAAAAATTTCCATTGGTATAATATATGTTAGGAAGTCCTTCCACAGTGGATTGAAATAATGTAACACATTCAACCTGAAACTAGATATGAAAGAAGCTTTATGCCTTAAAGAAAAAAATCAATTACCTCTGCTTGAAGCTTAAAACTCTTGTGTTTCTGCCTTTGCCAGACGATCTCTACGTGTGTAAAATAATGTAGGTAGTGGGAAAGCAGCAAGAACTGCCACTCCTTACTTATTATATTCCATAGCATTACAAAGTGTATGGTTATCTTTTTTTTTTCATTTTTCTTTTTTGTTCCTTTTAAAGTTTTTAGTTCTTTTATAAGCCTATAAAATTTATCAAACTTTAAAAGCACTGTCGATGTGAACGCAATACGTCTATCTTTTTCAACTCTGATCAACAACTTATGGCGAAACCAAGCGGGACGAACTAGTTCGAGGGACGAACAAGCCCGTTCACGTCATCATTGCTGGCATTAAACATCTCACCGAAGGTGCAACATTTGGAAAGCTGTCGATTCGTATCTAAACTTTATTTAGTTCTAATGAAATACACTTTTAGGACTTATCATACTTATTTAGTTGAAATCACGACTCAAATGAGCTGTTTTAAAAACCTTGGGATTTATGTTAGTATTGTTCCGTGAAAAGATATGGTTTAATGTATCTGCAAAAAAGAATCGACCCAGGTGATGCTGCGCCTTAAACTCTTTCGTAGACAGTAAAAGTTTAAATTGAACTGAAGGATTTGAAAACGAGAAAAATATTATCGGAAAAAGAGAAAATGCTGGATTACCAGCATTTTCTCCTTCCCAATAATATTTTCCAAAGCCTTCTTTTTCATGGCCTTTTAAAACTTGGGATTGTTTGCTCTAGATCGATATTTACATTCCAACGGCCTAGATCTAATTCAACATAAAAGAGTGTCATAAAAACAATTTGTAACTCGTACTATATATCATGCATTGAATAGTGTTACGGGAGACCACTCCTTCATGCATGGCTTCATCCCGATTTAAATACAATACCTAACAACTGCATTATAGAGAATTCTCTTTAGCTCAGTGGTTATGGTGCTGGCCTTTCGTCCGGGCGTTCTAGGTTCGAATCCTGCCCGATCCCAGTATTTCTGCTATGCATTTGTTCATTTGTTTCTTTGTTACGGACTTTGTTCGTAAGAATAGACTAGCCCCAATAGCTCAGGTGGTAGAGCATGGGATTTGTAAATGTCAAATTTCGGGCCACTTGAAGTGGTGACGACAAATAAACAAAAATTATCAATGTATTGAATAATATCATATAATTTACAAATTATAAATAGTAATAAATAACTAATTGTTCAAACGATTGTCGTACCAAAAAACAAAACCCAAGCATCTTTACAAGTCTGTTCATACGGCTCTTCGTGTCCCGAAGTTTTTTTTGTTTCTTTCATTTTGATTTAACATTTTATCAAACTGCAAACTATTGAATTTAGACCTGTCCATATTCAGAGTATTTGCAGACAACAAAATAAGCATGACACAAATATCGAAATTTATTTATGGAAAATTAAAACACATTGTAGAAAAAGAAAAAAAAAATGCTTCTAACTAGTGTAACAGCTCTGATGAGTAATCTCCCAGTGCAGGGATTGAACCCAGGCTGCCAAAGCGAACGTTCCATCACGTCGCTACAAAAGCTAGCTCTATAGCAAGACGGTATAAGAGTTCCCTTATACAAACAAAAGCTATACTTTTAAGCCATTCTTTGTGAAAAGGGAGATAAATGCATCTTCAAAAAGTATCGACCCTGGTTAAAATATGACGATTGTTTGATAAACAGTTAACCTTTCGGCTGCTAAGCGCGACTCACTGACCTTTAGCGGACAGTGTAGATCCAAGATCAGACTGCACAGAACGTGCAGTCTGATCTTGGATCTACACTGTCCGATAAGGAGATAATTTTCTCCAAGAAATGAATTTGAAATATCGTCATTCGGGCTCTTACTATCGGCTTGAACGTTTCTTTCAATTTATTTAGCAGGATAAGGGTTAAACCGGTGTTTCAGCATCTCTTCATAAGACTTGGTAGTGATATACAACAGCCTCCTTGTCTACATAGAATCTTGGCCATATGTCCCGGGCAACCTTCTTCCACTTTCCTTCCTTTTCAAGTCGGTCCATCAACGGTTCCAAGTCTTTGTAATATTCTGAGGTTTGGATTAGGAGCAGTCGTGTGGTCAGTGTTATATATCCACCTACAAGAAATGCGGAAAGTCTTTTTTTTTTTTTTCTTTCTTCGTTTGGAGTATTTTAAAATGAGTTATTAACACAATATTACTACAATACTTAAGTATTGCAGAAATAAATATGGAGAAATATATAAATAGGGTTCCAAAATAATGATTATAATCTACCTACAACTTCTAAATGGCTTGCAACACGCGAAAAGGGGCATTCGGACATTTGCGTGGAAAGTCGTCTCGGATCAGCCTGCGAAGTCCGCGCAGGCTAATCCGAGACGGCACTTTACGACTACATTAGATTTCTGTCCTACAGTAGACTTGTGCAAAACAGAAAATTACATAAAAACGGAAAGTGTCGTTTCGGATTAGTCTGCGCGGACTGCGCAGGCTAATCCGAGACGACACTTTACGCAAATGTCCGAATGTCCCTTTTCGCGTGTTGCAGGCCAAATAAGTCATGCTCTGGCTAAAGGGTTTAATGCATGCATGTGATGCATGATACCAAGCAAGTCAAAGAATTATTGTGTATCCATTAAATATATTTTGTCTAATAAACGAATGAATCGTGTCGACAAGCGGAAAAATTACCAAAGCAAAGCGTATTGACTGAGGTCAGCCTGCACGGACTGCGCACGCTGATCTGAAGCGTTCCTTTTTGCGGATACATTAAGCCACTATTTCACGGAGCATAGCTCAAATATTTTTCTTACGGAAGGACTAGAATGTTACGTTACTGCCTTTAGCAAATGCATGCATTTAAAGTTTTGACTAAACGGAGAAAATGTTGAATTAATATTGGGTCATTTTCGAGTATTCAAATAATTTATATATGCCGTCTAAAAGAGTGGGGAACAACTGCATCCATTAAAAAGTTTTGACTAAAAGGGGAAAAAACGTTAGTCATTTTAAGAGTTTCTAGGTTTTTTTTTAAATCCAAGTTGTTACAGAAAGAGTGATAAGGCAACCCCCCCATATCCTCTCCCGCTGTTTCTACAGTCCTGTCATATGCTCATGCGCATTGGAGGTTTCTACTAATTTGGTTCTGTTCAGTTTTCTATTTCTGAAGATGTTGGAGTGAAGGATATAAAAGAAATTTCTTTATCACGGTGAAAGATCGCAGCCACTCGTGAAAATTTTACCGATGATGTTCACTCGATGAAATAAATTTCGATCTTTTACTGAAAGAAAAAAAAAGTGTTTTTTTGTTAGGATTTTCATCAAAATCCAGCACAGTTGATTTCGGTTATTCCCCGTGGTGTACCCCTCCACATAGCACAGCATTACAATATTACGTAAAGCATGAGAAATGTAGGGTAAATTACGTCATATTTCTGTATTGTTGAATGGCACACACTGTTTAGCTAGGTAACTATAGTGCGTGGGAACTACTGTTTTCGCCTTCATTTAAAGAGTTAGAAAATATGAAATCGGTCTTTTTCACTGGTCGTAACCATGAAATATCAAACTATATTCCACCATCATTTCTCGATAAACTACCGAAAAGCATGAAGTAAATATTGTTTTTTCATCAAGTGACAATGATAATAAGATTTGAGTCCAACCATAATTGTTGATTCAGAATAAGTAAACCGGGTTCTAAAAGCCCTGACCGTATTCAAGAGTCGTGTAAATACACGTGTCTTAAGGATCCCTGCCATAATATTAGAATGAGACAGAGCTTGCTCTTTCAGAATAAAACTTAACCTCAAACCAAACAATCCCGTGTTATATCGACCCGGAAGAAGACGTCCAAGGAAAACATTGTTGGGAAAGGAGAAAATGCTTGTCTTCCTTCCCCACGATGTTTACAACATTTTCAAGGACAAATTCTTTTATTTGGATCACATTTAATTTATTGTTAACAAATTTTATGCAGCCTGAAATTGTTTTCCTGCCGGTACAAAGTTGAGCATATTTAAACTGGTGTCAATACCGACATCTTGTTGAGTTGATTGACAGGTCTCACTGTTGGACAGTTGTCAAATTATACTTGATACGAATTTAGCTTTTCGTCGAAACACAAATTTTGGATCTGTCTAAATGCCAAGCCTTTGGAGACAACAATTCAAATGTGCCTCAAATAGTGGGCTATGTCTTTGAAACTGAAAGGGTAGAATACACTGCAGGAAACAAAGAAAATGCCATCACAGTGTGACACAGACGTTCTTGTTAAATAAATATATGCAAAAATGAACGCCCAGCTCAATTCATGATTACGTTTGAAAGCATTGTTAAGACATGAGACATTTTTCCCATTAAAGACGATCGCTACAGTTTCACCATTTTTTTGAAAACATTCAGAATTTCATGAAACTTTGTTGGGTGATAGTTTATTATCTGATCTACAAAAATAGGAGATAAAAAGAGGCGGTCACCAGCTTTGGGAAAATTCTATGAATATTTCTTTTAGTACACCCTGTATTGTTGCAGTTCAGGATGAAATTTCACCTATGAAAACTAAGTCTATGTATATTTTTTTCAATGGCAACAATTATAAGCAAATTTTATGTCATTGTATTGGTGAAACATCAAATCTACTGAAAAAAATAATTTAGAGTATACTGAGTATCAATCTTTAAAAAAAAAAACCTTAACTTATAGCTAAAACACCTTTATTTTGGAAAAAACAAAACAAAACAAAAAAAAAAAAAAAAAAAAAGAAAACCAAACAGTATCTTTTAAAGTTATTTTTTTAAATGTTCTAACATTCATATTTTTCTTATTTTTTCTATAAATAATATTCAGGTACTAAACTAAAAGAATCAGGCTTAAAACAAATAGGTCGCCAGCTTTATTTTTTCAGAAAATACATTTTAAGTTTGTGGGTGGGGCACTAAGTAATAAGTAAATGTAATGTTTGTCGAAGACAAAGACATTGTATGGAGTAAACTATCTCAATTTTTTCAATAATACAACAGTATTTATAAGAATCAAGTTTGTTGGTCATAATAAACCAATTCATAGCATATAAATGTAATACTGATGTTAGCATTTAATCCATTTCCAAACGACTAATTTTAGACTCTTCTAAATTTGACGCGTTTGCAGATGCTAAACCAAAACCTGGTATTCATGTATCACAGTTCTTTGATGGGTCAGAAATCATTGTGGGAAAAGGAGAAATCAATCATTAAGGGTAATTTCTCCATTTGACATCAATGTTTTCATCAATGTTGTCTGCTGCAGACTCATCAAGCTAAGAGACAAAGAATTATGAACAGCCCCTCGTTTTCTGCAAGTCTTTACCAAGTGACATAATTTTGGACTAGACCAAACTGAAAGCATCTGCATCTGAAAATGTTTTAGCTCGACGATACGTCTGCCAGATAGAGCGCTAGTAGTAGCATCTGTGTCCATATTTCCGTTGTTAGGTGACGTAGTTAGGTGATTCACTTTAACTTTCAGTCAAATCTTTTAAAAGCGTAATTTTGGATTCTTGCCTTGCATATAATTATTTTGCTTGATTCAAATACTTTTTACTTCATTTTGCTAACATGAAACGACCCGGTTTAGTTCTTGGTTTATCCATTCTGCAGACATTGACAGGTGTGGCAAGATCAATTGTGTTAGGTGCTCACCGTTTTTCGAGTAAAAGGTGAGCGTGATAGTTACACGAAGTGTGAAAATGGAAACTGTCGCGAACGTCGTTAAAGTTGATTTCTTCATTCAAGGCAATGGTTGCAAAATTTACTCTCCTTAAAGATGCCAACATGTCTTCCAAAACAAATTTACACAAGACCTTATCGTAAATTATTGAAAATCAATATTCAAACTAATCCATGGATACTTGTTCAAACATTGTCATTACAGGAGGAATTCTTCGTTGTTAGTATTTTTTTTTTTTTGCCGCAATAGTTACAAAAGGGGTCTGCGGCAAGACGTAAAGAGTCATTTGTATGAGGTAATAAGATATACATTGACTGGTTGATTGTATGGTGTTTTACGCCGTTTTCAACATTATGTCAGTTATATCGCGCCGGTCAGTGTACCTAACCATGATTTCCTGGCGTTTCTATTACCAGTACTTCGCACATTATTCTTCCTAAGCCAGTAGCAGCTTTCCCACATAACCGTCGTCGAAACAATGATCAGCAGTGAAAGAAGAATGAATCAATCCTGCCGCAAATTGGTCGAGCTGGGGATTCGAACCTGCGACACCCTGTGCTCAACTCACTGTGCGCTACAGACTGCGCCACCGGAGCTCGACAGGTACTAAGATAAAGATATCAGGGTCACAAAGGAAGCACACAGGACAGTAAGTGTAGACAACACCAGACAGGACGTATCGTTCACGACGGTGGTACTTGGTGGTTGTTGCACGTTGCAGATACAGACAAAAGCGTGACAAAATAAGGAGACTTTAACCCTGGGCCACTTACTGCGAATTTTAAAGTGCGCTTTTGCGGATAGAGTAGATAGAGATCTGACTGCACAGAAAGTACAGTCTAATCTTCGATCTACTCTGTCCGATACGGTATGCGGATTTAATCGGTAAAGAGACCTTAGAATTCGCAATATTTAAGGTTTTACTCTTTGGCTAAAATTTCTATCTCGTGTACGAAGCAGTTTCACCAATTCAGTGCAATAGATGGAAACAGAATTTTTTTTTTCAGACGGCATATCTCGCAACGTGACTTTAAAATGTGAAAATTCACTAATTAGGTAGAGAAAGACGTTTTGGTAATGTAAGGAAGGAATCTGAGGATGGTATAGCTGCATGATCAGACAAAAGCTTCTGTGAAATCTCATCTTAGTACACGAGACAGAGAGAGAGAGAGAGACTGAGAGACAAGAGACAGAGAAGAAAAGAGAGAGAGGAGCAAAAAAAAAAAAAAAAAGGAGAGAGAGAGAGAGAGAGAGAGAGGGAGAACGAGAGAGACCTGGTCTGACAAGTCGGATCATTTCTCGGAGAGCCTCTGATGGCACGTGACCTTCGCTGAAACAACCGCTTCCGGTTATGGCGTCATATGTATCTGGCAACAGGAAAAAGAAAATCGTCATTATCCCAACAACACACATGTTTTTTTTCAATCCATAACCTGCTAAGTAAGTTTAACAAGACTTTCAGGCCGAACAATGCTATTTTAAACTTATTTTTTGGAGAAAAAATATCTCCTTATCGGACAGTATAGATCAAAGATCAGACTGCACGTTCTTGATTTACGCTGTCCGCAAAAGGTCAGCTAGTCGCGCTAAGCAGCCTAATGGTTAACTTAACATTTGTTGGACTCTCAGCAGCCTCCTGAGTCTGCTAAGGAATCTGACAATGGGTATCTTTAATGGTGGTAAACTTGAGATAATTATGTAAAAAAAAAGTCTAGAGACCAGCCCATAGATACATCAAATTCCATTACCATCCGGGATGTTGAGTTTTGCGTCTGTAAGGTACTCGAGTATGTAGTTTTCATAAAGATTTCGTTCTTTGGCTTTGTTGAGCATTGGTTCACTTGGATCCATCCCGTCGATACGCTCAAAACCATGCTTCCGCAACTGCCGATATATGAACAAGATCATTATACTCCCAGACAATCAAGAAAATCACGCTTTATTTTCAGACAATGACAAATAAGATCAGGGTCCGCACTCACCAACCAATCAGATTTGCTAAACCATTTGGTTTAGCCAATGAGAAATTGTGTTTCTTGTAAATTTAGAAAATCACAGATAAAAAGACTAAGAATGTTCCTGAGAATGGTTGGTGAGTTCGGCCCCATAACCCACAAAGGTTCGGCCTCATTTTGGATGATTTTTTTTTGGCATTTCACAACTTAATCCTCAAAAACCTCGCAAATTGCATGATTTGTGTCTGTTATTACATGGCCTGCAACACGCGAAAAGGGGCATTCGGACATTTGCGTAAAGTGTCGCCTCAGATCAGCCTGCGCAGTCCGCGCAGGCTAATCTAAAACGACACTTTCCGTTTTTATGTAATTTTCTGTTCTGCGCAAGTCTACTGCAGCACAAAATCTGATGTAGTCGTAAAGTGTCGTCTCGGATTAGCCTGCGCGGACTGCGCAGGCTGATTCGAGACGACTCGTTGCACAAATGTCCGAATGCCCCTTTTCGCGTGTTACAAGCCAATTATGCAACAACATGTTTTCATCAATATAGGACAACGCATCCGTCTGATCTTTGTTTGCCATATTTCTTACAAACTGTTTAACCCTTTGCCACAGAATCCCGAGTTTTAACGATCCTTAAAGAAAGGCTTTTGAAAACACGGTGAGAAAAGGAGAAAATGCTGGTAACCAGCATTTTCTTCTTTTCCCACAATGTTTTCTACCTTTTCAAAAGAGCTACATGGAATTTTGCATCTTTAAATGTTTTCAATTATGGCAAGTCTAGGATTTTGTTTTATGGTAAAGGGTTAAACCTTATCAAAAATGTATTTTTGATAGCCCTGATGAGAAAAACTTTTGAAATCGTTGTAGGAAAAGAAGAGAGTGCTAGTTTCTAACATTTTCTTTCTCTCTTCTTATAATATTTTTACCCTTTCAAAGACCTCATCTGAATCAAACTAACATATATCTTGTCGTCTGCAAAAGCTTTCAATTTGCATAAATCTAAAATCTAAGGATTTGTAAAAAAACAACTGAATTGCCTCTCTAAAACCAGGTAAGGTGTCCTATACTATTTAAAATAGACTTTGTACATTTTATCTTAATTCTGCATGATGAAGGGTAACTACTAAAAGAGGTCCCAACAAATATTTCAGTAACCCCTCTGTGCTGAGACTAGAGTAACTTCATCTTCACAAACATTGTGGACCAGAATTTAGCATCGATTATTTGTGAATACATGCTTCTTATGAAGGTTTAACGAACCAAAATATGAGAAAATAAGTTGGAACAGGAGAAATTGCTTGTCACGAGCAATTTCTCTTTTTGCCACACAGTTTACACTAGTGGTCTGCACGACTAAGAAAGTGGCGTGCAGGTGACGGTGGGGTCATATACTTATAATTTCCATTGAGATAACTTTAATTCATCATATTGACTAACCTCTCACTAAGTACTTTGTTTACACGCGTTCCTAAATGGCCTGCAACACGTGAAAAGGGGCATTCGGACATTTGCGTAAAGTGTCGTCTAGGATCAGCCTGCGCAGTCCGCACAGGCTAATCCAAAACGACACTTTCCGTTTTTATGTAATTTTCTGTTTTGCGAAAGTCTGCTGTAGCACAAAATCTAATGTAATCGTAAAGTGCCGACTCAAATTAGCCTGCGCGGACTGCGCAGGCTGATCCGAGACGACACTTTACGCAAATGTCTGAATGCTGCTTTTCGCGTTTTGCAAGCCAATATCGTAGGTCAATCATATTATACTTCAACGTCGATATCATGTCACTGGTACTCCTCTTCCCCACAAAATAACAAGAAAACAAAATTTTTATAATGAATTTCAGAATTACTTTACAGATCACGCTTTGTTGCGTTATTCATATGTATATTTAGCTCTTTAGCAGACGACAAATTTCTAGACATGTCTAATTTGAAAGCATTAGCAGACGATAAATCAAATGTGGCTTAAATGTTGGAACTGGTCTTTAAAAGAATAGTGGAAAAATTAGGAAAGGAAAAAGAATGCTAATAAACAGCATTTTCTCCTTTCTCCATTACCCAACATGTTTTCAATAGTGTTCTCCCTCAAGGTCGTTATAACTCCGGTAGGGGTGTGGTAAAAGGTTAACAATATAATCCGTCGTTTATAAGGCTTAGGTAGAATTCGTTTCAAATATTTCCTACCGAGAGGCAGTTTGGTTTAGCCCCGACAAAATGACTTATTTATTTCTGTCATACTACACATGTCCATCTATTTGACCCCCATGAGTGTAACCGATAACGACCTTCATGAAAATCCATATCTTAATTATTACATAAGAAAGTAAACATTTGGGCGTCGCCATCCTCTGTTTGCACTTCACAGCAAACATCTACATTGTTCTGTATCCGTATACGTCAATCTAAATGAATACCGTAAAACCTTTCTGCCCAACCCGGTGGTAACGCATGGGGCTTGAAATCATGTGGTCACTGGTCCAACTTCAAGCTTGGCCAAAATCTTTCCGGGGACAGATTATTGTCCTTGTGACAAGATTTATTAATTTCATCTCTCACCGCTGAACATTGTTTCGACGTTGTTTATATGGGAAAGAAGCCATTGACTTTGAGAAGAATGTAGTGCGAAGTACTGGTGAAAAAGAACTCGTATAAGGCATCAATAGGTGCACTGGCCTCACGATATAAACGGAACAAAGTTAAATTGGCATCAACCGACAAATAAGCAAACAATAAAACATCTGCCATTTATGCCAATCGAAACCAATTTTCTGTTACCAGTAAGTACAATGTAATTTATGGAATTCCTTTCAGTGTCAAAAAGGCGAACTTTTGTGGATGACATAGATCAAGATCAAACAGTAGAGGACGTTCTGTCTGATATTAGATCTATACCATTCAGCTGCTTTTTAGCCTATGAGATTAAAATCTTTCTGAGTTTCAATTATGAATTTGTATTTCTAGCCGTCGAACAAAGTTGAGTTTGTATATTTGGCGCGGAAAAAGTTGAAATCTAATTCAATCCCCCTCTTTCGCCCACCCCCCCTCCAAAACTGTTAGAAGTGCAAGCGGGAAATCATTCCCTCGAAACTCACCTCCACCGACCCAAGACCAGTGCCGGCACCAATATCCAAGATTCTAACTTTGGACCTTTCAACTTTCGGCCAGGTTTCAGCTGCATATTTTGCTGTTAGTACGGGCCCGGTGTACCCGCCAGAGAGGAATGTCTGCGAAGACATTGTTACGTTCAAATAAAGATGTGCAAAAGTATAATTATACACTGAAGCTGCATTTTAAATCTATAGACATTTAAGAAGTGTAACTATGGTAAGTTTTAGTCATATAGGATCTTACAATCGTTGTCGTTTAAGATATAGAGGATATTTTTTTTTCGGTGAAAGATCGAAATTTATTTCATCGAGTGAACATCATCGGTAATGTTTTCACTCGTGGGTGCGCCAGCCGTGAAAATATTACCGATAATATTCACTCGATAAAATAAATTTCGATCTTTCACCGAAAAAGGAAAATCTTCTATATCTTTGAAATCACTATGTACATATATAAACAAGAGGGCCATGATGGCCCTGAAGTCGCTCACCTGAGTCTTTTGACCAAACATGATCCATTTTCAATCTCTTTTGAGATATCATGACAAACATTCTACTAAGCTTTTATAATTATTGGACTCAAAATTTGGCCTCTAGCTTGTACACAAGCTTTTTCTAGCATTTCTCTCAGTGACCTACTTTTTAGCCAACCATAGCCAATTTTCCCATTGTAGACATTATCAAAACAAAGATCCTGACCACCTTTCATAAGTATTGGACAGAAAATGTGGCCTATAGAGCATACAGAGGCTTTTTCTAAGATTTGACCTAATGACCTAGTTTTTGGCCCAACATGACCGATTTTTGAAGTCGTTTGAGAAGTCATCAAGACAAACAATCTGACCAAGTTTTATGAGTTTTGGACTGACAATGTGGCCTCTAGAGCATACACAAGGTTTTTCTAAGATTTGACCTAGTGACATAGTTTTTGACCAAACATGAACGATTTTTGAACTCTTTCGAGATATCATCAAGTCAAACATTCTAAACCAACTTTCAAGAAATTTGGACTAGAGCGTACACAAGGTTTTTCTAAGATCTGACCTAGTGACCTAGTTTTTTGCCCGACATAACCCATTTTCAAACTTGTCCGAGATATCATCAAGACAAAAATTCTGACCAAATTTCAAGAGTTTTGGACCAAAAATGTGGCCTCTAGAGCCTACACAAAGTTTTTCTAAGATATGACCAAGTGACCTACTTTTTGACCAGACATGACCCATTTTCAAAGTCGTCCGAGACATAATCAAGACAAAAATTGTGACCACATTTCAAGAGTATTGGACTGAAAATGTGGCCTCTAGAGTGTGCACAAGGTTTTTCTAAGATTTGACCTAGTGACCTAGTTTTTGACTTAGTCCCATTTTCCAACTCATCCGAGATATCATCAAGACAAACATTCTGACCAAGTTTCATGAGTATCTGACAAAAAATGTGGCCTCTAGAGCATACACAAGGTTTTTCTAAGATTTGACCTATTGACTTAGTTTTTGACCCGACATGACCCATTTTCGGACCTGTCAAAGATATTATCAAGACAAACATTCCGACCAATTTTCAAGAGTTTTGGACCGAAAATGTAGCCTCTAGAGCGTACACAAGTTTTTTCTAAGATTTGCCCTAGTGACCTAGTTTTTGCCTAACATGACCCATTTTCAAACTCGTACGAGATATCATCAAGACAAACATTCTGACCAAGTTTCATTAGTATCTAACAAAAAATGTGGCCTCTAGAGCATACACAAGGTTTTTCTAAGATTTGACCTAGTGACCTAGTTTTTGGCCTGACATGACCCAATTTCGGACTTGTCAAAGATATTATCAAGACAAACATTCTGACCAAACTTCAAGAGTATTGGACTGAAAATGCGGCCTCTAGAGTGTGCACAAGGTTTTCTAAGATTTGACCTACTGACCTAATTTTTGACCCGACATGACCCATTTTCAAACTCGTCCTAGATATCATCAAGACAAACATTCTGACCAACTTTCAAGAGTTTTGGGCTGAAAATGTGGCCTCTAGAGCGTATACAAGGTTTTTCTAAGATTTGACCTAGTGACCTAGTTTTTGACCCGACATGACCCATTTTCATACTCATCTAAGACATTATCAAGACAAACATTTCGACTCATTTTCAAGAGTTTTGGACTGAAAATGTGGCCTCTAGAGCGTACACAAGGTTTTTCTAAGATTTGACCTGGTGACCTAGTTTTTAGACCCGACGTGACCCGTTTTCGAACTCGTCCGAGATATTATCAAGACAAACATCCTGACCAAGTTTCATGAGTATCTGACTGAAAATGTGGCCTCTAGAGCGTACAAAAGGTAAAAGTTGACGACGGACGACGGACGACGCACGACGCACGACGGACGACGAACGACGGACACAGCACGATCACAAGAGCTCACCTTGAGCACTTCGTGCTCAGGTGAGCTAACAATACAAGATCAATAAGCAAGACCTACGTATTCATGAATACATATTCACTCTTTTATTTTGACAGGCCGGTTGTACGTTCAGGATACAAGTAGTTCCACAGAAGCTGACATATAACTACTTGATTTAAAACTTAAGATAAGACCGACCATATTTTTTCCTTTAAATCAATGCCGACAATAAAAAGACTCGACATCTTCTTGCATATCGAATGCAATGCTAGCCAACGTTCTTTGTCGTATAGATCTACTTAGAAGCAAAAAACAACAAAATGCATTACCTTGTCAAATTACACACGCGTACGTCAAATTACATCCGCATACCTAAAATTCCATGCCTTTACGTCAAAAATTACTATGATTATGAACTTATGTCAAATTACATGTGCGTACGTCAAATTACATACGCGAACGTCAAATTACATACGCAAACGTCAAATTACAAACGTTTACGTAAAATTTCATGCGCTAAAAAGACTCACATCTTCATATGTATCTATCCATTTGGCGTACACATCAAGCATCGCATCTTTCGTGGTTCCTGGCCGGCTTATGTCAATCACAACACCTTTGTAGAAGTTTGTACTGTCTGGCTTTTGTTTAGTGTAGTCTAAATCGTATTTCTCGAGATTAAGGTCTTCGGCCATGGTTTATGTTATTCTATGATACAAAAAAAAAAATACATGTGGATTATTATAATGGCAAGGACAGCAATTATCACCATACTGAATAGAAGATGATGGTGCTGATAATAATGATAATTATGGCGATGTAGGAATTGGGGGGAAAAGACCACGATCCGGTTACAGTTATTACTTCACCTGCTAAAAAAGTGAAAATAATTTCCTAACCCGATAGTAAAACCCATAAGTTTGCTATTTCAAAGTTTTTTTTTTGTGCAGTCTGATCTTGATCTACACTACCGCAAAAGGTCTTTGAGTAGCGCTTAGCAGCCTGAAGATTAACTTTTAAAAAAGTTATTCAACAGTAGAAAGAGGGTGGGCTGTAAAACTTTTTCTCTTCAAACAAGGCGACACTTCAAGTGGCTTTAAATCTAGGGTCACATTAGACGTTCCCCTTTCTAGACATTTTCGAAACCAATCCATGATTAGTCCCATGTCCTTACCCTAAGGCTACTAAGTGCGACATAGGCGCTGTTGCGAACGATGAAAATCAAGATGCTCAGAATGTGCAATCTGATCTTGGGTCTGCATTTTCCGTTTTTTTTTTTTTTCATCGAAAATAGCTTTGAAATTGCTACATTTGAGTTTTTACTCTTTGCTAGAAATTTCATTGTACATTTTACTATTTTGCAGGGTTAAATCCAGAAGGCGAAAACAAGCATAAAGCTCTGTAGGAGCCGTCCGATCGAGTGTAACGATATCGCCTAGTTTACGGACACAGACAGACAAACGTATCCTATAATTCAATAGAAATAAGCCAGGCTCTGTGTAAAGATATTTTAATATATCTCCAAAAACTATCGCCCGTTTAAGCCTGCACACTCCGTGCAGGCTAACATGGGTCGTAGCTTTGTGCCATTGGTAAATTTTCTGCAATTCAAAATACCATCCTCCCTCATGGTCGTGGACAAAATGGATACATTGTATTCGACGACTTTCTTGGTATATAACATTACGAAGATGCATTTAACCTTCTTTTGCTAGGGCGCCACTAAAATGTTTCAACCCTTTTTGTTTGTTTATTGTTTCACGCAATTTTCAGCATTATTTCAGTTATAATCAGTTTAGCCAGTGCACCTATCTATTATTACCATAAGTTTATCTTATCTGTATTGCAGATGAACATATGAGTCATGCTCTGACAAAAGGGGGTTTAATATATCTCCGTGATGCATTATACCAGAGACATACAATACACAATCTATGTCTCTGATTATACCAAGCAAGTCATCACATAATTATGGGTCAATAAAATTCATTTTGTTTAACAACCGACTGATTCATGAAGTAGACAGGTCCTTTTGACATGCATAAAATTTCCCTAATGGCAAACAGTTTCGATTCAGGTCAGCCCGAACAGACTACATTACGCCCCATTTTTACAGAGCTTGGCACTTCAGTCATATACTGTAGTAGTGCTCTTAAACTCTGAAACAAGTAAATATTATCAGCTAATCAATTATCTTATCATCTGCAGGAGATGGGAGCGTGGACTCTATATGGCCTGCAACACGCGAAAAGGGGCATTCGGAGATTTGCGTAAAGTGTCGTCTCGGATCAGCCTGCGCAGCCGCGCAGGCTAATCCCAAACGACACTTTCCGTTTTTATGTAATTTTCTGTTTTGTAAAAGTCTACTGTAGCACAAAATGTAGTCGTAAAGTGCCGTTTCGGATTAGCCTGCGCGGACTGCGCAGACTGATCCGAGACGACACTTTACGCAAATGGCCGAATGCCTCTTTTCGCTTATTGCAAGCCAATTATCAGCATAGTGATCAGTTTGATAACTATCACGTAACATGTGAGGACAGACACACAAAATGGATATATCATTTTCCATTTCATCAATCTACATACAATCGTTAATACGTTAAACTGCAGAGACGTATCAAAGCATACAAAAAAAGATTATATTCGTGACAAGAAAGACTCCTCCTGCGTAACTCAGCAAAATAAATCGTTGTCAAATTTTAACTCTTTACCAGACGACAAAATTTTGGATTGCAACCAATTTCAGACAACAAATTGAATGTTTCACAAATGATGAAGTTTGAAAGGGTAGAAAAATTGTGGAAAAAGAAGAAAATGCTGGCTACCAGCCTTTTCCCTCGATGGTTTCAAAAACCTTCTCTCACTGGGCCGTTAGAAGTCGGGATTGTACAATTAAAAGAAAATCTTTCTAGCTAAGTTCTGTGCAGTCTGATCTTGATCAACGTTTTCCTCTATTTTAAAGCGCAATGAGTCAAATATAGCCGATTAAAGTCCCAGTAGCCGCCAAAAAATAAATAGTTTGGGTGTTAAAATGCATCTAACTTTCAATTACACCATTTAAAAGTATAAAAATTATTGTATAGATAAAAATCTGTTATTGTACGGTCGGTCCAAGTATTAGTCGCTGGCAGGAAAATGAATCTGAAAAAAAAACCACAGGCAAAAAATAAACAAAATATAGAGCGACTTTACATCTTTTGGCCGAATTTTAAAATTCAATATACTGCCATTGACTAATACTTGGAACAACCTTACAATAACAGATTGTCCTCTTCACAAAAATTGTCAGACTTTCAAATGGTATGACGTAAACTTACCTGGATTTTACCACCCTCTTTATTTACTTTTGGCTGCTTTTGGGACTTTTAGGGACACATACATTCAATTAGAGCATTTCAAGAGCTTTGAGTTTTACGGCATTCTAACAGCTTAGGTCATATCACGACTGTCAGTGCATCTACGCATGCGTTTCCAGGCTTTCTAACACCAGCAGTGACACAACTTTCTTTCCAAGTTACTGACTTTTTTTTCTCACATACATATGAAAAGAAAATCGCCTGAAAGTAAGTTTGCCTCAACCGGGTATCGGACTCTCAACCACCCGGTCACGAGTCTGATACGCTGACCACTGAGCTTTCCGGGCGGGCTTCAACTTAGAAAATGACTCATGCAGGAAAAGCCACACATGTATAGGTAACTAGTTTAAAGACAAGAAACGCGTAGTTTAGGATCAATCAATCAATCATTCATTCAATCAAGCAAGCATGCAAGCGAGCGAGCAAGCAAGCAAGCAACCCTGATTAAGGACCTGACCTTAATCGAGCTTTCACGTACATATACTTGAAAAGGCGCGCTTGCTTAAACCTGACGGTTGAAGCCACTGCTTCAAGGCTTATTTCTGGCTACCTGCCTGCATTGAAATAAAAAACGGTTGAAAACAATTTTGAATATGTCGACAATAAAAACGTTTGCCAAATTTAAAGAGCAGAAAACATAGTGGAAAAAGAAAAAATGGTGATCAAAAGTATTTTTCATGAGGGCTGGTAAAATAAAATATTGTGTGGTATTGAGTTTAGGAACGGAATCCGGGAAGTCTGCCCACCGTTTAGTGGTTCAAAATGAATAATTATTTTTTGCAGTAATTCTCTCTCTCCCTCTCTCTCTCTCTCTCTCCATTTGCATGCAACCCTGTTTTTGCGTCAATGTTGCTACAGCGTCTCCGACGTGAATGTTACACATTAATTACATTAAATTTTATCTTAATCTTGTATAGCTCCTCTCATAGTTAAAGTTAACTTTGCGGCCAGTGTAGATCAAGATCATACTGCACATAACGTGCAAGTTGATCTTTAGCTTACACCGTCCACTTTTCTGAGACATCTAAGACAAGAACAACTTTGAAATTGTCATTATTTCAGTCTTATTGCTGGATTTAAAATGACTGCTAGGGTTATTCTGCGCTTTTAGGGTTTAAGTTGGTGCATTTTCATTACGTGAGAGTCAATCTATACCGACATGTGAACTACAGGCAAGTATTTACGTGTATCCTAACCCTTAGGCTGCTGAGCGCGACTTACTGATCTTTAGCGGACAGTGTAGATCAAGATCAGATTGCACAGAACGTGCAGTCTGATCTTTAATCTACACTGTCCGATGAGGACATATTTCCCTCCAAAAATACCTTTGAAATAGCAAAATTTCGGGTTTTAACTATCGGCTTAAAAGTTTTATTATACTTATTTAGTAGGATAAGAGTTAAGACGAATGCTATTGATGTAATTGGTCTGCAACACGCGAAAAGGGACTTTCGGACATTGGCGTAAAGTGTCGTCTCGGATCAGCCTGCGCAGTCCGCGCAGGCTGATCCGAAACGACACTTTCCGTTTTTATGTTCTGTTCTGTTTTGCGCCAGTCTACTGTAGCACAAAATCTAATGTAGTCGTAAAGTGCCGTCTCGGGTCAGCCTGCGCGGAGTGCGCAGGCTGACTCGAGACGACACTTTACGCAAATGTCCGAATGGCCCTTTTCGCGTGTTGCAGGCCGACTATAATAATGGCAGATCTATGAGCATGCTGATAATAATGAAGAAGAGGTGGGGAGGTTAAAGATAATAAAGAAGAAAATAAACAACCAAATACCTGGATATATTCCGCACCGCCTCTTCCAAAGTGAAGTGCAATCGCATCAAGTTGTAATCTAATCTAACCTCGAATTGACCCACTTTATGGAGCAACGAGATTTTGCTAGGGCTGTCTCACAACGAGGCTAAGGACACGGAATCTTCCACGACCGTCGACTTTTGCAAATGGAAAAAACTGGGTTTTGACCAAGTGACGTACAGGTAAGGTATTTCGAAAGATAACAGACTAGATGAACGAGTTGAAACTCATTGCCACAGTCAGCTTTGCACTACAGATATAATAAGGCCTGTAGCTAACTGAAACAATGTGTACTCAACACTGTAGAGCAGCAGGTTTTACCCGAGGTGCCTAGCGCCTAAAGAGGGACCGATAGATTGACTGATTGATTGACTGATAGATTGACTGATTGATTGACTGATAGATTGACTGATTGATTAAGTGATAGGTTGACTGATGTTTTATACCACTTTCAACATTAATTCAGTCATTTTATCGCCACGCCTTACTAATTTTTAGCGTGTTCTTCGTTTCACTTATACTGGGCGAGGGCTCTGAGGTGTCTTGCCTGTAGACTTCATATGCAAAACCTAGCTCCTATAGTGAGAATCTAGATCACGGGGCCTCTAGAATGCGAATCCAACATTTTCAAAGCTGAGTTACGCAGAAGCTTTCCCCTCCCCTAAACTACAGGGAGAGACGGATCCCGATGATGCCCATGCCCGCCCTGGCAAATCACTCTAGGTTTTCTTGGTTTAAAAGCTATTAAACATCAATAACAACCATTTTATAAATAATAGTCAGTCTTCTTGGAAATGATCAATTTCTTTGCTTGCTCTTTTTTATTCATGAATGCGGTTTTGCGTTAAAGTCGCTATGCCCCTCTATATGGCCTGCAACACGCGAAAAGGGACATTCAGACATCTGGGTAAAGTGTCGTCCCGGATCAGCCTGCGCAGTCCGCGCAGTCTGATCCGAGACGACGCTTTCCGATCGTGTGTGATTTTCTGTTTCACGCAAGTCTACTGTTGGACAAAATCTAATGTAGACGTAAAGTGCCGTCTCGGATTAGCCCGTGCGGACTGCGCAGGCTGATCCGAGACGACACTTAACGCAAATGTCCGAATGGCCTTTTTCGCGTGTTGCAGGCCATATAGACAGTCATTTCATACCTTTACTGTACTAGTTCCTCTTCCTCTGATCGCGAAATTTTAATCTATGGAAAACCATATGGAAAAGGAGGAATTAGTTGTAATGAATAGATGCTCGTTTTTCCTTAAGGTTTTCCGTACTTTTCCTTCAAAATTAGTGACTCTACCCTTTGTGTAATATAATCATGAGTGAGGTTTTACTTTTATGTGGCCTTAGTAGATCTAAATATACATGTTTATTAGGCCTCTCCAGTTACAGAGAGAGAGAGACAGAGAGAGAGAGACAGACAGACAGACAGACAGACAGACAGACAGACAGACAGACAGACAGAGACAGGGATGGGGGGGGGGCCCGGAAGCAATGGCTGCATGAAGGTTGAAGAAAGCCTGTCTTAAAAATATAGTCAACAACGAGTTTTATAATCTCTGGTTCATAAAGTATTATGGGAAACAAAACGCAGTATCAGTTTTGCCTAAGATATCTTAATGGCTTATTATGTAATTAGTGTAGCTTGTAGCTTGATAAGATAAACTTTAATTCTAGATCTAATAAATCACGAGAGGAGTTATTGCATGAATCGCATGCACTTTCTCAGCTAGTGAAAAAAAAAATCTGCAGTTTTATTGGCGATGTCGCAAAAATATTTTCAAATAAGCTATCTGATTGTGTGCCACTGTGTAGAGCCAAGATTAGACTGATGTCTTGCTAAGTCCGATCTTGAATTGCACTGTCAACAAAAGTATGTAATGCCGTGTCCGGCTTTTACATGGTACATGCATCAATGGTAGTTATTTACATGAATATCAAAATTTAGTTGCTTATATGATTCATTGGTTCGAACATCTACCGGCGGTATGGTCGCTCTGTGTATTTGCGCAGGATACAATGACAAACGCAGTTGGTATCAATTGTAATAACGAAATAAGTTAAGTCTTCTCAATTTTCACGAAGTCAGTGCTGTATACGAGCATTGAATTAGAAAGAAATATGCTGTATGAACATTGAAATAGACAAAATTGTGCTGTATGAGCATTGAAATAGAAATGTGAATGTGTGTTTTTTTTTCAATAATGAAACAAAAACACGTTCACCCTTTTGCACACAATCCCGAGTTTCAACGACCAGAAGAAGAAGGCGTTTGAAAACATTGTGGTAACCAGCATTCTCTCCTTTTCCCACAATGTTTTCTACCTTACCAAAGATAACCTACTCAATTTTAGCCACATCTAGTTTGGCGTTTGTACATGCTTTGGGTTTGGACAAGTAAAAGATTTTGCTGTGTGGTAAAGAGTTAAATTGAATTGTTTGTGCTTCTTGAGCAACGACAAATTAGATTCAGTGCGAAACAAAAGCTGACACCATACTCTATTGAAGTCCGACAGAACCAGGAACCTAGAGGCGTAGTAGCACTGTACATTTAGATTCGGGGCAGTCTGGCATTGCCCTTTCAACTTTGGCTTCCACTCACATTGTATACAAAAAGACCCGCAACAAAGATATGGCACTACTTCCCAATCGGCGAAGAACTTGGCTATATCACTGATGTCAGGCAACTAACAAATTTCTAACGTGATCAGTACTGCATTTACCAAACAAACAACTGAATAAATTTACTTTCTTTAACTTATTCGGCTGAGTATACTGGCGTTTGACCCACTTCTTGGTATCTATCAATATACCTGAACAATGCATGAATAAATAGTAATTTTCAAATGGTAAAAATGTGGATGTGTTTATTCTGCGAGTCCTTGCAAACTTTTCTGCGGTCCTATTTATGACTTTTTAAGCGTTTTTACCCTTAAGCGATCGCCGAGGCGCTTATTTACATTGAAGTAATCAATGACCTCCTGAAACGTCGCATGAGAGAGTTATCCAAGAAGCAAAACCTAAGCTAACCCAAGATGTGAACACAGTTTGGGGAAACGTTTAACAAAATGAAATAAGACACTACGATCTGTCAATGACAGCAAGGTTCCAAGCTTTAATTCAGGCTCTTAAGTAGACGTCATACTCAGTACTGAAAATGCAGACTTTACGATAATCGAATTTAATGACTGACTTTTGAGGATGTGTTGTTAGCACCATGTTATTAGTTTATCAAATCCTGTAAAAACTTAATGAAATTTGTAAAAGGTAATTGAAATGAAGCGGAGTAACCGTTTTTATAAAAATTTGGTGATTTTGCTCATCGGTATGGATATACTGTAAATATTGAAACACGAATGTATAAAAGCTGTGCTCTAGCAAAAGGGGATGTAATGCACCTCCATGGTGCATTGTACAAAGCAAGTCATCATATAACTATGGACCCATTTAAAATCCATTTTGTCTAACAATCGACTCAGTCAAAGGGTACAATGGTCCTTTGAAGTGCAGGAAATTGACCGATAGCAAAAAGTTTCAGCCCGAGTCAGCCTGCGCCGACAGCGCAGGCTGGCTTTGGTCGACACTTTATGCAGATGCATTAAACACGCTTTTCACATAGCATAACTCGTATATACTTTAAGCAATTGACTGGTACACGGTGAAGGGGTGTAAAGTTTTATGATGGGTAGTAAAATTCGAGATCTTTAATCAACAGCACAGGCGTATAATCTATTCTCAAGCGCCTGAAACATTTCCAGTTTAAGTATCAATTTAGATTCCTGTACTTTTAAGATTAAACATGATGGCCCTGTATCGCTCCACTGGCTAATAAGTAAAAGCACTATAAGCCATACATTACAATACTTTGCCAATACTTTGGTTTCAAACTAGAAGACATACACATTTTTTTCTATAAAATCCTACGAGAAAGCTATGACCCCAGGGCAAAGCCATTTTTGACCACAAAGCTATAATTACTTGAATCCTGGTGGAATCCTTGAGGTCCACAAGATAAAGCCCCCATACCAATTAATATAGGTCTAGAATGTTTGGTTATAAACAGGAAGATTTTCAGTTTCCTCAATAAAAGACCCTGTAAAGCATGAGACCCTGAGACAGGGCTAAATTTAGTAGCCCTAGGTCTTATGGTTAGCAACAAGATTTATAAAATTTTCACTATAAAAGCCCAAGTAAAACTTGTGACCCCTGGTGTGGGGCCAAACTTGACTCCAAGGCTATAATTTGGACCCTCTTGGTAGAGGCCCACTAGATACAGCTACATGTAAAATTTGGTAGCCCTAGGCTATATGGCTAGGTACGAGAAGATTTTTAAAATTTTCCCTTTATAAGCCCATATAAAACTTGTGACCCCGGGGCGGGGCCAAATTTGACCCCATGGCTATAATTTGGGCACTCTTGGTAGACGCCCACTTGATAAAGCTACATGCCAAATTTGGTAGCCCTAGGCCTTATGGCTAGGTACAAGAAGATTTTTAAAGCTTTCCCTATATATGCCCATATAAAACTTGTGACCCCCTGGGCGGGGCCAAATTTGACCCCAGGGCTATTATCTGAAGGAATTTGGTACAGATCCACTAGATAGAGCTACATGCCAAATTTGGTAGCCCTAGGCCTTACGGTTTCAGACAAGAAGATTTTTAAAGATTTTCAATATTTTTCAGTTTCGTTGCCATGGCAACCAGAGTTTTTGAAGGAATCAAATTATTTCAACAAATTCTAAAGAGGACCATGGCAGGATCATTTCTGTTAAGTTTCATCAAAATTGGGTGGGTAATGTAAGAGAAGAAGATGTTTGAAATAAAAGATTACGGACGGACGGACGACGGACACCGGGCCATCACATAAGACCGCTGGCCTTCGGCCAGTGGAGCTAAAAATCTGTTTTTATAGTTTACTCTTGCATGTATATTTCAGTAATTGTGGTATATTACTATAATTCTTCAAAATGACCGGAGGCGATTTTGCTCAATGCATCTTTTGTAATGACATATATCAGAAAATTTTACGTTTCTTCCGACGACATTGCCGATTGCAAGGGTATGACAATAATACCCCAACGTTTTTGCTGAAAACAGCCGAGCTAAAAAATGAGGTTCATAGCTAATGCAAGAGAATATCACACGGAAAACATTTCCCTATCACGTGCCTCACGCAACTGTCAGTATTCTTATAAAACGTAATAACCAATCCGAGTGCCGTTTCTAATCAAGATGTTCGTCAATTGACTCATACAATTTTTCACTGAGTCTAAATGAGACACCCTTTCTTTCAAATATGATTTGAAAGTGACACGTTTATCTTGTTCGTGCAGCGAAAAAAGTAGTTCGAACGCCCTAGTGTCATTGTAAAGGGTGATGTACAGGAAGGTCAATGTCATTAGGTGGTCAACCATTGACAGATAAGTGGTCAGTAAATACAGGAGGTCAAACGTTAGGGCGCCATGGGTAACTATAGGCTCCATTTTCGGACACTTTAGATTAAGCTAAGACAAAGGAGCCTGATCTTTGATCTCAGGAGTTCCATTTTGTGTCAAATATTATGATCAAATCACCTTCAAAGTGCAAACTCTCATTCAATCATAACGGAAGGAAATATAGTACATTTAATTCATTTATCGAGCGTGGGATAAAAATTCACCGGCTTAACTGTGCACCTTCACTAGGCAAAGTCGACACAGTTTGACCTGATCATCAAACTCGAAAACAGTTTGGCTTGGCTGGGATTTGATCTCACGACCGCCATATTACAAGTCGTATAATGTACCGACTGAGCAACTGGGTCTGATACAGTTTCCAGTAATTGAACGTCCCGTATTCACCAACTATTCTAAGTAGTATTCTTAGTCTTACTCTACCATTAGAAAGTAAATATCATATAATCTACACTGTTTAGTTTAGCCAATCAGAAATTGTGTTACTTTGAAATTTACAAATTTCTTGAAATTCAGACTAATAATACAATGGTTGGGCCCCCCCGCTCCCTAGCTGGCAACCAAATTTTCTTTACAGCCAATTAACCTTCGTAATTTTGCTTACGACCTCAAAGCGAGAACGAGACTTAGTCATTTTTGCACTTGATCAAGGAGGAGAAAAAATTATAGTTTTCTGGGAAGGTTCACTCTATCTGGACATATGGAAAGACCAGCAATAAATTTTCCACTATTCTCTTTATCTAACACTGTTGTATTGACTTGTCCCCGACAGATAATTCGTCCTCTTGATAAGGCCGACACTTTAGACTGCTTTATATATAGTACGCTTATTTCAGTCTCTCAAGTAATTTTTCCATTACAAATGTCACTCGTTACAACTCGGCCGACTCCGTTTCTACGTCCAACCTTATTCTTACAACGTGAAACTAGGTTAAGTCGCATTATCTGAAACATGGTAGCGCCTTTGACAGTCTTTTAATCAACGACAACAGCAACTGCCGTAGAGTCATTTACATTTATCCCTTCGTCACTGAAAGCTGCCGAGAAAATAGATAATCATGTAAGAAAGTAAAATGTTGGCCTATAAACAAACTCTTAATGAAAATGCAAATCTAGAAAGATTGTTATTTACATATACACATATGACGTATAATGTATTACATAGTAAACAACTTTGAAAACAAAGTAAGACTATGAAAATTTCATAAAAGAATAAATGAAACGGTTGCTTACACTGCCGTAACACTGGTCATTTCCAGTTACTTTCCCTGCTCGAAAAAAAGTTTAACCCTTAGACTGCTAAGCGCGACTTAATGGCTTTTTGCGGACAGTGTAGATCAAGATCAGACTGCACAGAACGTGCAGTCAGATCTTGGATCTACACTGTCCGATGAGGAAAAAAATTTTCCCCCAAAAAATAACTTTGAAATAGCCCAATTAACGTTTTTACTATCGACTTGAAAGTCTCTTTTAAGTTATTGAGCAGGATAAGGATTAAACCGCATTACGCTATACTAGTTAGCCCTCTAGATGTATTTATACGAAGCCAGAATTGACAGTTTCAGCGCCAAATATATAAACTCGACATTGTCTTTCAACGGCAGAAAATACAATCTACAACTGGCAGAAATACGTATTTATACCTTACAGGTTAGAATAAAAAAAAACCGACGGTATACTCGTATGTCCAAGATCAAACTGCACGTTCTGTGCGGTCTGATATTGTACTTTGCCGTCCACAAAAGCCCTTGTTTACACCCATCACGTTGAAAGAGTTGATGATTGACGGTGTAGTGTCGCAAAAACTGAGCTTTTACAAACTCTACTTTGGACACACTTTGTCAATTTCCTCGGACCCCTGTTTTATGCAGTTTTACCTAGGTTACTGTAACAAAAGTTTTAGGGAATTAGTCAGTTCTGTAGAACGAACTCTACCGACGTTGGTTGCATAATGTCTCAGTTAAATCTTGTCAATCAATACCAGTATTCCGTGCATTATTTGTCTGAAAATGAAAATACTAACCATTAAGTTATAACTTCAAAAACGACTAAACTCTTTATCAATCGAAATACATGCAGTATAACAAAAGTCTATTAAAGCCACGGGTCTAGCTTATCGCCACAAACTGTTGGCTTGAAAGGAAAACAATCAGTATCTCTGCATTTGTATCTCTGCACTCAAGTGTTAACATTTCCGTTTGAATGACAAATCTTAATTTCCTGAATATATATCGATACTATGGTCGGCGTATATAGCAACGCCAACTTAAAACATTATTGACATGAGGAGCATCGTAATGGAAGTCGATCATTGCAGATAGGTTTGATGGATGGATGGATGGATGGATGTAATGTGTTTTGTGCCGCTTCTAACATTTTTTTCAGTCATATCACGGCGACAGCTCAAATATTCACGTATGTCCTGGGTTTCTCCAGTACTAGGCTGGAGCTCTGAGGTGTTTTGCCCAAAGAAACTCCCAGGAAAAACCCAGTACTTCAAGTGAGGCTCGAGCCCGAGGCCTCCAGGTTACGAGTCCTTCACTTTACCACTGAGCCAAGCAGGACCCCAGATAAATTTACAGGTTTAAATAACGCGCTCTTGCGGTTTTTCTATCATTTTTGGAGAAGAATTTTATATAAGATCTGTAAGAAGTTCACAATAGCGAAATTTATACGAATTATAATGATCCGTCTGAGAGCTAAAGTTATATTTGAGCCGGGCTCTGGCAAGAGGGGGTGTAAGGGACTTTGCCGGCTAATGGGGATGGATACTTTTTGTAGATGCATTAAACCCCGATTTTACAGAGCATGGCTCACTTATATGTGACTGTACCTTTTGAATCCAAGGAGAATTTAATAAAACGTACCGATATCAAACAATGCTTGCTCCATTTGCCCATAACTTTGATTCTGAAAATATATGTTATGAGGATTTGGTTATGGAAACATTCCAAACTGAACAGATAGACAAACTGCAGAGGAGGGTCAAAAGTCGACACTGTCTGTTGTATTGTATAGATATCATGTTGTACAGACAAATAATGTCGACCTTTGATCCTCCACTAGAGTTTGCCTATCTTTGGTACAAAACAGAAATACCATTTAACCATTTACAAAACAAACCCGCGTCTTCAGTATCGACCCGAGAACAGAGGCTTTTAAAATCATTTCAAGTAATGGGAAAAGATGCTTGCAACGAACATTTTCGTCAGTTTCCATAATTGAAAAGACAAATAATAGCATTTAAACCACATTTTAATTGTCGTCTGCAAATGCTTTCGATTTCAACAAGTCGAAAATTTTGTCGTCAGGTAAAGGTACAAATATATTGTTCGCAACAATATCACAATATTTCGAACGCGAGATGTTTGTGTACAAAACCTTAATTCAACAATTTAACAAGCGACAAAACATTAAACCAACCCAAAAAAAAAAAAATTGCAGGTGTCAAACATGGTTTAAATGACTATTTGTATTTGTATTTGTGACTGAAAGGGTGGGAAACGTTCAACTGATTTAGATATCTTCACTTTGCATCGATTGAGAAACAAGGTCTTGCAACTTATAAAAATCGCTATCGATTCTACTTCTTGGAACCACACCATTACTCGCACTAAATGTATATGGGCCAATGAACAGTCCAAAAAGTCGACACCTTCTCCCAGGAATCGAACTAAAGACCTCACTTTTGCGAATTCGATTCTCTGTCTCACTACACAGACACCTGAATTTGAAATCAGGACGTTTTACCTCAGTCCCTTGTTGCCCATTACAGGGCTGCAGATAGTTACAGGCTGTTAAAGTGTATAAACCTTTTACAAAAAATTCCCGAAGTTTTAAAAATCCAGGGGAACAAAGTTTTTGAGAACGTTATGTGAAAAGGAGAAAATCATGAATATAATTTTTTTCTCCTTTTAACGTATCATTTTTCTAACCTTCTAAAAAGAGGTCCTCTCAACTTAGTAACATTGAATTTGTCGTCTGCAAATGCTTTAAAAAATGGACAAGTTTAAGAACTTAGCTTTTGGTTAGCCCTTAGGCTGCTAAGCGCGACTCACTGACCTTTTGCGGACTGTGTAAATCGAGATCAGACTGCACAGAACGTGCAGTCTGATCTTGGATCTACGCTGTCCGATATGGAGATGTCCTTACCCAAAACATAACATTTAAATAGCAATAATTGGGTTTTAACATGGAATTGAAAACTTCATTTTAGTTACTCAGCAGGATAAGGGTTAAAGGGCAGATGTAACATAGCCATCATTCCGGAGTGATTCATGCACTGTTTTTTTTTCACAGCACTGTCGATATTTTTTCCAAAATATCGACTTTTTTTATCAGAAGAATGTAGGTGAACAAGCAACAAAGTGTGAAGTATGACAGATGCATGGAAACATGGCGTACAGTAAATCTATACTGGCGGTACGCTATCTCCGACGTTGCGGTAATCTTCCATACCTTCATGACTATATGTGGCGTTTTCCTTTCCCCTTACATGCCGAACCACGTGACCAGGGAACCCTTAACCCTCTCTGCTTAACTTCTGTTCATTCATACTGCCAACAAATGATAATTACGATTTTAAAAAAAAGCATAAGACAATGCCAGCGAGAGATAAAGCAACGTATCTTTATAAGTGATAAATGCTTTTGCCTCACGTTTTAATATTGTACAAAGAATCCAAAACAGAAAACAAGTTTTACTGTAAGTTTATCTTCGAGTCGTTATACAAGTCGAAATTTAGCTCTACTGTACATAGAAATTAATTTAAAACGAAATATTCATCGGGTTAAACATTAAAATTAGCATAAATCGCATCCAATCCTTTCTTATGGACAGCCATCAAGATTATGTTGGTACCCGTTAATACTGTGATGCCAAATGTTCCCAAAGAAACCAGAACTTGTTAACCTCTGCCAGCCCGGGTTCCGGTCTGATTCTTTTTCCTTTTACGGACTCTGACGTTACTTTCTCAAAATGATTTTTATAACGGAACCAATACAGAGTTAGGGCTCCACAAATCTGTTCAGACCGTGAAAGGAAAAGAAGAATTATACCAACTAGACCCATGTTAGACCTCAACCGTCAACTTACATGAAATAGTTGAACACTATCAAAGCTGACATTGGGATTTTAGACTAAACGTTTGGAAACGAATCAAGAAACTCATTATTTAGCGCAATATATTGTCTGGAAGAGTTTGATAAAATATTAAAATTATTTCATGCTTTCTGGTAGATTATCGAGAAATAACGGTGGAATATTTTTCGATATTTCATGGGTACGACCAGTGAAAAATACCGATTTTATTTTCTAACTATTCATTTGAAGGCGGAAACGGTAGTTCCCGCGCTCTAGTTACCCAGGTAAAATGCGCGTGCCACTCAACCAGATGGAAATATGACGTAATTTACCCTACATTTATCGCACTTTACGTAATATTGTAATGCGTTGTTATTCAGAGAGGGTACGCCACGGGATATTACTGACAACAACCGTACTGGATTTTGATGTAAGTTCCCTCCCAAAAAGGGTTAAAAGTATGAAATAAATAGAATATTTCTTTTTTTTTTTTCAGTGAAAGATCGAAACTTATTTCATCTCGTTAACATCATCAGCGCCACTCGTGAAAATATTACCGATGATGTTCACTCGATGAAATAAATTTCTATCTTTCACCAAAAAATGACAAATATCTTCTATACTTTAACTTTTGACGAGACGACGACATTAGACTTGTCAAAATTACAGGCATTCGCAGACAACATGTTTCAAACGTGCTCAAAATTTGAAGTTGGTCTATCAAAGAGAAGGAAGTTTTGTGGGAAAAGAAAAAAATCTTATTACCGACATTTTCTCCTTTTACCACAATTTTCTTAAAAGCCCTATTTCTGGATCGTAAACACGTGGTATTGTTTGGTAAAAGGTTGTAGGACAACGGAAGTCATTTTTTTTTTCATTTCACGACTGTATAACATAACGGTATCACATATCTGTATCACATAACTTTATCTCATAACTGAATCATATAACTGTATCACATAACTGTATCTTATAATTGTATCTCTTCACTGGTTCACACAACTGCATCATATAACAGTTTCACATAACTGTACCTCATAACTGTATCTCACAATAAGAGAAGACATTATGCAAATACATCTTGGTAATTTCCGTGAATGAGTCTGAGTCATTTTGTAACAGGAGTGTACGTCTGGTATAAGAAATAGTTTGAAAAATACATTTACTTACCTTCTATATGGTCTGCAACATGCGAAAAGGGGCTTTCGGATATTTGGGTAAAGTGTCGTCTCGGATCAGCCTGCTCAGTCCGCGCAGGCTAATTCAAGACGGCACTTTACGTCAACATTAGATTTTTTCCTATGGTAGATTTGCGCAAAACAGAAAATCACACACGATCGGAAAGTGTCGTCTCGGATCAGCCTGCGCGGACTGCGCAGGCTGATCCGAAGCGACACTTTACGCAAATGTCCAGGTGTCCCTTTTCGCGTGTTGCAAGCCTCATAGAACATGGATCTAGAGTAAGCTGACACTAGGTTTGCCCAAAATCTTCAATTTTGACTGTTGAATTGATGGAGAAATTGAGATAATTTTTTTAAAGCAATTATGCATAGAAAAACAGTGTCTTGATATAAAACATTTCAACACGCTCCTAGGACGTCTTTTTATATCAAACTGTGTAGGTTAAGAACATTCGTAATGGCTAGATTACGATGGAGTCAAGAACTGCAAGATGTTTAACCAACCAAATTATATTCGATAAATATTCTATTACTGTTTGTAATCCTCAACGTTTAATGTTTGATTGCATTCGCATTATCTACAAACACCAGGTGAGCGTGTAATAACTTTGGGATCCCTCGGTTTGAATCTTGCCTTTAAAACGAATGAAATTTGTTAAACTTCCTAATAACTGTCCAAGGTTTTGAGGAATTAGGTTGAAAAAGACATAAACAGATAACAGTAAGTTACTTGATAATTCTATTTATCAATTAACCCTTTAACGGTCCCTACTTTTAACGACCCTGAGAAAAGGGGCCTTTGGAAAACATTGTGGGAAAAAGAGAAAATGCTGGTAACCAGCATTTTCTCCTTTTCCCGCAATGTTTTCTATAGTATCAAGGACATCTTTTGCCATTTGAGCCACCTTTGTCGTCTGCAAATCATTTAAGTTGGGACAGTTGTAAAATTTTGTCGTTTTTAAAGAGTTAATTAATGCGCTACATAGGGTCTTCTTTAATGAATAGTTTAAGCATGTGTCATGTGGACTACAGCTATTGTACCATTGTCTTTTTACACAGAATGTGATTTTACCTTATTACTTAGGCAGCGAATTGGGGTTTTTTTTTATACAAAAGTTATGGTAATGACCGTGACGGAAATCTTACACAACGAAGAAATCGAGAATTAGTTAAGGATTATGTGAACAATCTCTATATACAAACAAAATTTTTATTGATTGATTGATTTATTTATTTATTTATGTCATTATCATTTGTTTGTTTGTCTATTTATCCGTATCTGGGTATATTTTTCACTTTATTATTTTTCTAAGAACTTTTAAACTGTCGTATTCGGTCATCTATGTCTGTCCTCCTCTTATCATCTTCTCAATGACATCTAATCAGATGCCTGTTTGCATTATCTGTCTGTAGGGCTCTACAATGGACAACTTCAACCGAGATTTAGACCGTCAATTTGAGGACAAACATGATCTCTATAGAGAAAAGATCTCCGCCATTACCCGACCTGGTATGACAAAAGATGATATGCTTCAAGTCTACGATAAGTGGATAGAATCATATGAAGACGTAAGCAAAATATTCCTTGTCGAATAAATATGTGTCATGCTCTCGCAAAAGGGAGTTTAATGCATTTCTCCGTGATTCATTATACCGAGCAAGTCATCGAATATAATTTGGTTGGTTAAACATCTTGCAGTTCTTGACTCCATCGTAATCTAGCCATTACGAATGTTCTTAACTATGGATCCATAAAATCCATTTTGTTTCACAACCGACTGAATCACGGGGTAGAATGATACTTTGACATGCAGAAAATTTAAAGATAGAAAAAAGATTCGGCTCGTGTCAGGACTGCGCAGGCTGACATAGGTCGATACTTTTTGCAGATGCATAAAGCGCCCTTTTGCTAGAGCATGGCTCATATATATTTCCTAGACACAATACATAAGGAAAATAATTGGTCGATAGTTTTATTAAGCAGCACCATTTCTTTCCGATCTTCAGAATAATGATCCCTGCAGAGCTGCAATGTCTCGCGCTTAAAATATGAAACAAAAACATTTATTTCTTTGTAGGACAAATGTAAAGGAGCCTATACAGGTCCAATACTCACAGCTAAATATGCCGGAGACAGCTTTCCAGCCGAAAAACGTTCTTCAGTCAAAATTTTGGATGTTGGTGCCGGTACAGGTTTAGGTGCTATTGAGGTAGGTATAGACCCTTATCATAACACCCCTTGTTTTCACTGTAAGACAACCATTACGAATTTTCTTGATTTACACACGTGTGAGATAAGAAAATGGTGTCGTATTTGGTCAATGCACTGTAACATACGCCTCATTTCTAACAAATTGCCGATCAAGATTCCTGTATGAAACTGACGGTCAAAACTGATAATCGTGGCAAATCTGCAAATTTTAGTATCTTTAGATGTAAAACAAAACCATTGTATGCAAGGTTTTTTTTTTGGAACTACTTTTTGTCTATGATGTACAAACCTGTCAAAGTAACAAACAGTCTTTAGTTTATGTAAATTTGACATGCACATGTAGGCCTGTTTTAACATGTCATGAGCTATAACTTTTGAGACACAGTTATGTGATAAAAAAGAATATGACATTCGTTTGCCTTTAAGGTAAAATTTTATTAAACTTGTCCACAAAATTGTTATTCAGCTCGCCAAAAGCTCGTTTAATAACATTTTTTTTTGTAGACTCTAACAAAATTTTACCTCGAACACCAACTCATGCTAGATCCTATATATGAACGAACTTTTCTCACAATAAGAACGAGCCGCCACACAGTACTGAGGCTCTTACAAAATTGAAACCCGGTGCGATGTTTTTGAAAGCAGAATCTTACCTAGGTTTGACAAGAGGTCTGTCAAGCTTCAAAATTAATTTTGTCGTGCAGACAGTCTGACTGACAATCATTACTCAATACAGTGTGTTCTTGCAAAAGCTTTGTAATCCTACCGCGCAAAAGGTATAATCATAACCAAATGCGACGTGTTTTTAAAAACGCTATGTCATCCAAACTTGCAAAAGCCTGAAATCTTTTTTTTATGTTAACAGTTAAAAAAGTTGGGCTTTGAACATATCGATGCGTTGGACCCAAGTGTTCCAATGTTGAACGTAGCGAAGGACAGAGATCTCTACGAAAATTACTACATAGAATATCTCACAGATGCGAAGCTTCCTATCCCTGACAGTAAGTATGACATATGTTTTACTTCCGGTCTACCTAATGAAAAATCTAATATAAATTTTGACTGGACGACCAATCGTTACATGACATTACATGACGTCAAAGACATCCAAGTGAGGTATGGATAATCAACGTGAAATCAAGGTCCAAAGTTTATTCTATAACTATCCAAATGAACTGTCTTAAAACTTTTATTGCCTTTCAAGGATAAATAAATCGACACATTACAATCGTAACTCGTATTTTTGCTTAGATATACTTTGAAGCACCTTTCAAATACTAATGTTCAAAACATTGCGATAAAGTAGAGAAATTGCTTCGAAACACACAACTTCTGAATTTTCCACAACATTTCCTTAAGTTTCTCTACATTCAAATCAATATAAACAGTGTCTAAAATTCTTTTGAACATAAATGTACATGCACTATTGTCTTTAAAATGTTATATTCTAAAAACAGCTCTTGCTATTAATAATTAATCTTGAACAAACTTTCTTTCGCAGACACATATGATTGCATAACCGGAAGCGGGTGCTTCAGTGAAGGTCACGTGCCACCAGAAGGCATAAAAGAAATGATACGTCTCGTGAAACCCGGTAAGTTACTGTTATTATTGAAAATATTGATGATTAAATGAAAAAAAAAAAAACATTTAACAGTTCGTTTGTCATTTGTACGCTTAATCTTGCTTTTCGTCGCCTTCATTTCCCGAGTTTCACAAATAAATAAAAATAATGAAATGTTTAACCCTTTACAACAAAATCTTGAGTTTTAGTGACATTGAGGAAGATGGCTTTTGAAAACATTGTGGCAAAAGGAGAAAATGCTGGTAACTAGCCTATGTTTTCAACCCCTCGAAAGGCAGATACATGTATAATTATGTTTTCTACTCTTTTAAAGGCAAATTTCAGTTTTTGAGTCGTGTTTAATCTAGACTGGTCGGTAAAGCTGGCCCTAGACTTAATCCTTTATCACACGGCAAACTTTTGGGCTTGTCCATATTAAGGGTATTTACAGACAATAATTCAAACATTTTTAAAATGATATTATTTGTCCTTAAATAGATAGAAAACATTGCGGGAAAAGGAGAAAATGCTGGTTACCAGCATTTTCTCCTTTTCCCACAATGGTTTCAAAAGCTTTCCTTCTCAGGGTCGTTAAAATTCAGGATTGTGTCGTAAAGGTTTAAGTACTGATATTCAGACTGTATGATACTTGTTCTAATCGCAGGTGGTTACATCATCATTACGACCAGATTGATACTTATACAGACATCCAAGTACTATGAACCCCTTGAACCTTTGATGGACCAGCTCGAAAAGGAAGGCAAATGGAAAAAGATAGGCCGAGATATCTGGCCGAGGTTCTACGTGGACAAGGAAGCTCTCGTCTATTATTACCAAGTTTTATAAACTATTGTAGAGGAAGGAAACGATCTTTTTTTGATACAATTCAGTTTTAATCTTGTACTAACAGTCGTGCATTTTACGACCTAATGCAAGACGGCTTTTAAAACCATTACGGGAAAAGGAGAAATTTTGGTAACCAGCATTTTCTCCACAACTTGTTCTGCGCTATCTATGAAAAATTTACCTATTGGAGCCACTTTTTTAGTATTGTCTTCTAATACTTTGAAAATGGACAAGTCTAACATTTTGTCTTGTGGTACAGGGTTTACTCATCAGCTTCCAACCCAACTTGCAGCTGACGACTAGAAAATGTCCTTCTAAAACAAGGGTAATCGACACGATTCAGTGTTTATGACATAAAGACATTTCAAATGTTGCGGTTAAAGGAGAAATTATTTGTAATGAGCGTTTGGTCCTCCTGCGACGATGTTTATCAAAATTAATCGGTTGGTAGACGTCTAAAAGTCGTCTCTTGAAAGTATTTGGTTAAACAAAGAAGTCTTGGTACTAATTGTCTCGATTTGCTAGAAGACATTACGTTTTCACATCCATTTAGCTCTAGATCTTTAATAGGCTACAAAATTTAAGACTTGACCAAACCGAAAGTATTTACAGACGATAATTTAAGTGTGGCTCTAAAGTCTGAATTCGCTAGAAAACATTGTGAGAATAGAAGAAAATGCTGGTTACCAGCCTTTTTTTCTTTTTCCCACAATATTTTCAAAAGCCTTCCTTGGGGTTCATAAAACAAGGGCTTGTTTGGAAAACGGTTAAACCAGGGATATTGTAGAAACTAGTCAAGCCGGTGAAGTATGACTTTATGATAGACTTTTGACTTTATGATGACTTTTGTGATGTGGTGGACGATTTTATACTGGTAACAGTAGTCCATGTACATTAACCAGTGGTGCTATCACTGTAGCGAAAATGTGCATAGACAGATAGACAGTCTTTGCTTACCATCTCGCGCCGCCCCCCCTTCTCTCTCTCTCTCTCTCTCTCTCTCTCCTCTCTCACTCTCTCTCTCTCTGGTCTCACTCTCTCTGTTTCTATCTTTTTCTCTTTTCCACTGGCCTCTCTTTTTCTCTCTTTCTATTTATTTCTTCATCCTATTTATATCTCCTCTCTCTCTCTCTCTCTCTCTCTCTCTCTCTCTCTCTCTCTCTCTCTCTCTCTCTCTCTCTCTCTCTCTCTCTCTCTCACTGTTTCTTAGTTTTTTTTTCAACCAGCGTTTTCTTTTTGTATATACTTTTTACAATATTTATCTCTTGTTGCAAAGAGTGACTTTTAAAATTCTGCTTACATGTTTGCTGATACAAACATTCGTAACTTGTGTAAACCTTAACGGAAATAGTATGTCACTTAGAGTACCCTAAACCATTTGGGCTCAAGATACTGCAGATACAAAACAAGTTAACCGGTAGGCTGCTAAGCGCGACTCACTGACCTTTTTCGGACAGTGTAGATCAAGATCAGACTGCACAGAACGTGCAGTCTGATCTTTGATCTACACTGTCCGGTATGGAGATATTTTTCTCCAAATATTAAGTTTGAAATAGCACTATTCAGGTCTGTACTAACGTCTTGGAAGTTTTCTTCAATTTATTTAGTGGGATAAGAGTTAACAGTTATCCTATAAACGATGTAATACATTTTTAAAGAATGATACACAAACATTTCGAATTCTATAGAACCCACTCCGTCTTTTTGACTTTGAACTTAGTGACACAATATCTCCGTTTAAGTACATTACAATGCCAATGTACATACTCTGAGTCTATGGTTGACAGATTCCATGACAGCTGGGCCGGTGCTTGTAACACTTTTGTTATGCTCATCTTAACTGAGCCTGAGATTTCAAAATTACACAGAATTGATTTGATACACCTCACAGAGTAACTTTTTAACTTTTTAACTTTCCTTTTTCATATCATATGAAATTCTTTATTTCTCATTGTCATACTTCTAGAAGCAATTATTAATTTGAAAATTGAGCTCAAAATCATTTGAGTATGAATGCAAGTTTTATAAGCACGGGTCCTGGATATGAATTTGCAGAAAAGTATTCTAAATAAAGAGTTACAAACCATAAAATCCTGGTTGTTTCACTATATTTGAGAAAGCAGAAAGTTGCATGTCTCCATGTTTTTGTATGTTTTTTTTTTGGGGGGGGGGTGGGGGGGGGGGAAGAGGGGGGGGGGGGGGGAAATGACTGCCTAATGTTTTAATGTGTAAGTGTGTTAGTGTAGTGTCGTCAATTTTATTTAGAAAGTTTCAATGTCTTTACAAGGATGTATGTTACACATCACGTCTAATATTTCATCGTGAATTTTACTGTATACCATACAATAAAGTTTCAGGTTTGACCGAGTTGAAATTACTTGCAGACGACAAATGAAATATAACTCAAACAATAGAGTGTGTCTTTAAAAGGGTAGAAAACATTTTTGGAAATAGGACAATAAATCTGGTTTCCAGCATTTTCTCCATCTCCCATTGTGTTTTTAAGATCTTCTTCCTCAAGTTCGTTAAACTCGGGATTGTTTTGTAACGGGTTAAACCACATACCCACCCAATTCGATTTTTTTTATTGTGGATGCACTAGAAGCTTAAATCAGACTGTACGTGTCGACAGGCTGATCTTGTTACACAGTAAAATACACTGAAAGTCACGTGCGGTAATCGTCTTTTTTTAAATCATTAACCTCATACGACTAAACACAATGAGTGTGTTCGGAAACCCTAGCACAGACTCTACAACATTTTTCTGAGAGGAAAACTGATCAAAGAAAGAACCAATCTGAATACATATAACATTTACAGTCAACCATTTACCAGACGAAGAAATTCTAGACTTGTCATTGAAAGCCTTTGCAGATAACAAATAGAATGTGGCTCAAATTATGAGATTTATCTGTGATAGGGTAGAAAACATTGTGGGAAAAGGAGAAAATGCTGGTTACCAGCATTTTCTCCTTTTCCCACAATGTTTTCAAAAGCCTTCTCCATTCAGGTCTTTGAAACTTGGGATTGTGTGATAAACGATTGAATCCTTCATTGTCCACTCACGTCCAGCAACTCTAATCATAGGTTATATCTTTAGTGCAAAAGCAAAGAAGCGAGCCAATCTGGCTCCTTTTAACTGCTATCCTATCCTAGTGGTGTCCGTGGTTGTGAGGTAGAGCGTCGGCCTCGTAACCATAAGGTCCTGAGTTCGATACCCGGGAGCGGGTGTCAATCTTGGGATCCTTCGTTGGCCCACACATTCGGCGCGAGTACTGGTGTAGTTCCCAGCAAAATCGAGACAAATTAGCATAAGTTGTAAGAACTTGTTTCTCAATCGATGTAAAATAAATATGATTAAACTAAACTAACTGCTATCCTGCTAAATATGGAACTTTCAAGCCGGTAGTAAAAACCAAAATTTTGATATTTCAAAGGTATGTTTGGGAGAAAGATATCTCCTTATCGGACAGTGTAGATCCAAGATCAGACTGCAAGTTCTGTGCAGTCTGATCTTGATCTTCACTGTCCGCTTAAGGTCAGTGAGTCGCGCTTAGCAGCCTAGGGGTAAAGAAACAGGAACGTGTGAGGCAAAAAATGCTCTTTGTTTGATTTTAGAATACGTGGGACTTTAAACCTGATTTAACTTCGGAAAATTTTCTTAGAAAATGCGAACAAAGACTGCTTTTTTTCATATGCGTGCAAAGATAGCCTGTAAACTTTAAATAGATAGAAATGCACGTAGAGGATACGTTTTTTTTTTTCGTATTTTTACTGGAAAATTTCCTATTCGATGACCCATGGTATAGCCTTTATGATGTCACAAGGGTTAGGTACATTTTTCACACGCAAACATATAGATCTGTTGCCATGCATAGCTCAGTTGGTAGAGATGGTGACGGCAGTTTTGAAGGTCGTGGCTTCGAGTCCTATTGGAACCGAAACTCCTTTCAACATATTATTGTTATTGATGTTTCCTTCCCCCCACACCCAAGCTATAATTTATAGTCTCGTCCTCATGATTTCACCTTATAAAATATCAAGCTTCTCACCATAAAAAATGGGTGAAAAAGTGCATGGCTTTCTACAGAATTACATTTGTTTATTAATTACATTTACATTTATATCACGTGGGCCCTTGCACCAACCCATAGATATGTTCCAAGTAGATCTATAGTTCTTAGCCAGCAGAAAACACAACATTTTTCCAATCCAATGCTGTCTTTCCATCAGAAAAAAATACAGTTTTTAATCCTGAGTAAAGATTCAATCGTTATAGCGCCATAAGCCAAAACAGGGGCGTTTGCGGACAAAATACTAGTAGATCAAGAGCAGACAGCACAAAACGTTCACACTGACCATGAATCTATACCGTCCACACGTGAAATAAAAATCTTTTTTAAATTTCATTGGATTACGTTTGAAACCGTCGAAATCGGTCGAGATTTTGGAGATATATTTGGCGCTTTCAACAGAATGCAATTTTTAATTGGCTAAACTAGATCTAAATCATTTAACTCTACCAAACAACAAAATTTTAGACTTGTCCAAATCGAAAGCATTTGCAGACGACAAAATAAACGTGACTCAAAATAAACGTGACTCAAAAATTGAAACTTGACTTTAGAAGAGTAGAAAACATTGTGGGAAAAGGAGAAAATGCTGGTTACCAGTATTTTCTCCTTTTCCCACAATGTTTTCAGAAGGCTTCCTCCTCTTGGTCGTAAAAACCTGGGATTGTTTGGTAAAGGGTTAAACCGTCCAGATATTGTGTAACTTTTAAATTCTCTCAATCTATTGTCTAATTTTCAAAGGAACGCTATATTTATGGTTGGCTCAATTAAATTGTTTGTCCAATCAGAAATTGTGTTACTGTCTGAATCTAGAATTAGGCTGAAAATTCTATATCGAATAACTGGTGAATAATGGCCTTGGACAGGAAAATTATTTCATCGTTATTAAACAGTAAGTCAGACAAATCCGTGTGAAACACAGTCAAGGGAACAAAATATGAACTCAAAACTATCAGTTAAAAGTAATGTTTGAGACAAGGCGTGATGGAATTTTTCAAGGCCACCAACGATAGCTTACGTAGTCAACAGTTGAGTAAAGTTTAAAACTACCAGCAGATAGCAGTGATAGGAAAATGTTGTGTCAGCATTTTTGTCGCCTTTTGTAACACTGTGTCAAACTGACCCATATTACGAGTTACGATATAGTAAGTAGCACTTAACTGGGTCAGCGGTTAATATATTTGAGTCATACTATCTGAAAAGGGGGTTTAGGCATCTGTAAAAAGTATTGACCATGTCAGCCTGCGCAGTCCGTGCAGGCTGACATGAATCGAAACTTTTTGCCATCTTTAAGTTTTATGCATATCAAAGGGCAATTCTACCTCATGATTCAGTCAGTTGTTGGACCAAATACAAGTAGATTTTATTGATCTATAATTACGTGATGACTTGTTTGATATCATGCATCACGGGGATGCATTAAACCTCCCTTTGCCAGAGCGCAACTCGTATAATAATTGGCCTGCAACACGCGAAAAAGGGCATTCAAAGGTTTGCGTAAAGTGTCGTCTCGGATGAGCCTGCGCAGTCCGCGCAGGCTAATTTGAAACGACCCTTTCCGTTTTTATGTCCTGTTTTCTGTTTTGCGCAAGTCTACTGTAGCACGTAATATAGTAGTAATGTAGTCGTAAAGTGCCGTCTCGGATTAGCCTGCGCGGACCGCGCAGGCTGATCCGAGACGAGACTTTACGCAAATGTCCGAATGCCCTTTTTCTCGACCTCTTTTGACGATTGAAAATGCAATGCACGAAAGCTCAGAAAGATCTTGAACTTATAAATGTCCAAATATGAAAAAAAAAAAATCACCGTAGCGTCTCATTATTGAGATTATAAGCTTGACCTAACAAGCAGACAGAATCTGTGCAGTTTGGTCTTGATCTGTGCTGTCGTCAAAAGCCCATGTTTTCGCGTTTGGCGCGGAATGTGTTAAAGCACTGCATATTTATTACAACCCAAAAAGTAGCGAGTCACAACGTTGTCTGCATTGTTATTACATCCAAAAAAGTGGCGAGACACAATCTTGTACGATCATGTATGTACTTATAGTAAAAGCAGACGACTTTTTGCGTTATGGTGCGGAACGCTTTGAAAAAAATATTATGGTTAGAGGAGAGAAATTACTTGTAGCAGACAAACTCTTCTTCTGCCTCGATGTTTTCACTTTTATATTTTGTATGAAACATTAATTCATGAAACATTAATTCAATATTGCAGTCGGTTACGTACAGATCTTGAGAGTAGTGGGTCGCTAGTTCGTATACCCAGCTCGGCTAATTTCTTTCCGAGAATAGATGATAGTCATTGCGGCAAGAGTCATTCCTCTCTCCCAGCTGACCGTTGTTTCGACGATGGTTATGTTTGAAAGCAGCCAATGAAGAATATCATGCGAAGTACCGATTTAAAAAAAAAAATCCAGGACAGCATGGATGTAGGTGCACTAGCTGCTGCGATATGACTGAAATAATGTTGGAAACGACGTTAAATTTAATACATCAATTCATGTTATCCATCCAACTTGAACAGCCGGCATAACTCAATTGGTAGAGCGCAGGACTCGTGAAGGTAATGTTTGGGGTCACTTGAGGGTGTGGGTTCGATTACCATGGCTGGCCATCTAAAATTGATAATAGTCTCTCGGATGCGACGTTAAACCGAGGTCCCCTGTGACGGTACTATGCAGCAAGCACGTTCAAGAACCAGGCGTAACTTGGGATGGGTTTTGTCCTGTATCTACACTATCCCCCGTAAGAATACTAACAGTCTTCAGGGGGCGTCGCCCATATGGGCAACCGGTGGCGACGATAAATAAAAGCTAATTAAATCAACCATCCAACTTGTACCTTGTTGTATGAAGATGTTTGTGCAGTCGTCCGATTCATACAAGGTGTTGATGGTAATGACCTAACCATTTACCCAACAATCCTATTAACGAGCCTAGGGAAAAAAGGTTTTTTGAAAATATTTTCATCTGCAAATGCTTAAAATTCGACCTAGTGTAAAATTTCATGGTTTGGTTCCTAGAGTTAATTCTCTAGCAAACGCCAAAATTTCAAACTTGTCCATATTGGAGGCACTTGCAGATAACGCAGCAACTGTGACTCAGTTGTTAAAATATTCGAGCCATGCCCTGTGAAAAATGGGCGTTATGCATCGCAAAAAGTATATTGACCAAGGTCAGCCTGCGCAATTCGCACAGGCTGACCTGGATCGAAACGTTTTAGCTGTACGTCAATTTTCTGCCTGTTCAATGATCAATTTACCTTTTGATCTAGCCGATTTTTCGACCAAATGGATTTTATGGATCCCTAATAATGTGATAACTTGCTTGGTATCATGCATCACCGAGATGCATTAAGCCCCCTTTTGCCAGAGCATAGCTCATATTACTCCGATACGATAATAAATATTGCAGAAGAAACAAATATGTTGGTTATCAGCATTTTCTCTGGTCTACCAAAATGTTTTTAAAAGCCTGTATCCTCAGGTTATACAACACACTTGAGTGTTTAGTAAAGAGATACTAGGCCAGGAATTGAAGCTAATTTTAAACATCATCCAGGATTACAGCTGAAGGGCAAAAGTTAAGGATTTTAAGTTGAAAGAAAATTAATTTACTACATAAAAACCTATGTTGTGGTTACACTTATGAAATTGTCTCCAAGATGAGATGAATAGTCCGAATACCCACATCTCTGTTTTTTTTTTTTCGTGAACAATCAGGAAAATTGTGATTTTTCCGGACCTCTGTGATAATATCTTTCTTCCACAACCTCGAGGATAGAATTTCCCTTCTTATCCGAGGCGATACCTCAGTCGATAGCACACAATGCTTAAAACCTAGGTGTTGTTGGTTCGATCCACCTGCTCGGCCAAATTCTTTCCGAGGACTAATGATAGTAATATTAGTTGTACGGTCAGGTGGCAGGGGACTTGGAAACTTGTTCATGGCTGTGAAGTATTCATCCCCCAGTACTATATTGGTCTTGATAAGGGAATTACTTGGTTTTTATCTTTGATTTTCTTGCACTACCTAGCCATGTTCTTGAGATAGAATCTCAACTAAAGTTAGTTAGACTTGTTTACAAATCGATATATACGTATTGGCTAATGATTGAGAACAGAATTTGATTTCAAACTACAGTGGAACCATATGCATGTATAATAAATCATGTTACATTTATCGCAACATCCGCAAGGTAATCAAGGATAAAAGCAAAGGAATACAGGTAAAAAGACCGAATTGTTATTTGGTCACCTTTAGTCTTTATTTGTTAAGGGAGATAATTTGACTTGTATGAACGGCCCCCATTGCGATCACCAAATATTATGGACAATTAAGTAGAGTTCATCCAGAGTTATCTAACGTGTAGAAGTGTAAGCTCGCAATAGTTATGTTACAACTGAGCCATGCTCCCGCAAAAAGGGGGCTTATTGCATCTCCGTGATGCCTGATACTTAACAAGTCATCACACAATTATGGATTCATAAAACCCATTTTGTAAAACAAACGACTGAATCATTTGTTAGACTGGTCCTTTCACTTGAAGAAAACTGACCGATAGCAAAATGTTTCGACCCAGGTGAGCCTGCGCGGACTGCGCATGCTGACCTGGGTCGATACTTTTTGCAGATGCATCAAGTCCCCTTTTCACAGAGCATGGCTCACACGTAAACATTCTGTCATGCCGTGTTCTCCTCGATAGTGTTAATATCAGACAGCAGCGGACCGTTACGTGCACATTTCAGACTATCATATGGCATACAATACGGGTCATTCGCTTCAGTATTGATAGATTTTTTAACGACTAGTTTTTCCCTGACTGAATCTTTGGGTGTAACGTAACTGTCCTTTAATTTCAGCGACTCTTTTTTACTTACTGCACCGTTCCGTAAAATATCAGAACAATCATCCTGTTCACCTTTGTCAATTATCATTTCACCATATACACTGGCTGTTTTGTCTGTGAGCTCCTCATAAACATTTGGAGGTTGGTTGACAGGATCCTGCCTATCTTCTGTGTCTGCATTGTCTGTAATCATTTCATAATAACCAGAGGTTGGGGATGATGGACTAAGGGCAGAGCAATCTGTTCCGGCGTTGAGGTCATTGTTAAAAGCGGCGGTCTCCTCTCGTGCATGCCTTAATCTCCGCTTTCTGAGATGTAAATAGAATGGAATATCAGTATTGCGTCGAAGTAACCATGTCCATACGTATATATCAAGTATCATCACTCTTCCCAAGCCACTGCCCCGAGCTATTTTCACGACAGAAATCATCTTTTGAGCTTGATAGAATATATCGTTGATAAAGTTAACGTGTTTAAATTGGTATGGTCTTTTTTTTTCAATTGGTAAAAGGTTTTAGAAATGAAAATTCAATATATAGATTTGAAACAGGACTGGGTCTTCTTACACTATATTCTTTGAACGACTGATGAACGAGCCTGGATTCATTAAGCAAATTCTAGATTATTAGCTCTGAGTATCATTCTATCTTTTACTTTGAAAAGGTTATAAACTATAGAAAAATACTACCTTATAAAATCGATAAGCTTAGCACTGGATTTTCGTGTGTCATTGGGCAAGACACTTAGGAGCCCCAGTCTAGTTCTTGTAAAACCCAAGACATTCACGAATGTTTGAGCTGACACTCTGATATGACTGAAATAATGTTGAGAGCGACGTAAAATACCATTTATTTAATCAACCAAATTTTTCCAACAATGTTTTCATTAAAATGAAGAACAAATGCATGCTGGTGCTAACGCTTGGCTGCCGAAATAGATTGAAATGCTTTGAAAGTTCTAAGTCGAAATAGGGGCATAACTGTCAAAAATATTTTGATGATTAACTGCTCTTGTAGTATGGGCTCCCTTATTGATAGTTAACAATTTCCCTGAGTTTGATGTAAATAGTTTCATTAATGACAAAGATATTATTAAATGACAAAGTTTTTGCACTTCAAAGTCGGAAAAGGGCATGTGTGTTTTAACCCTTTGGCTGCTAAGCGCGACTCACTGACCTTTTGCGGACAGTGTAGATCAAGATCAGACTGCACAGAACGTGCAATTTGATCTTGGCTCTACACTGTCCGATGTGGAGATATTTTTCTCTAAAAAATGAATTTGAAATAGCATCATTTGGGTTTTTACTATCGGCTTGAAAGTTTCATTTAATCTATTTAGCAGGATAAGGGGTAAAAAATATTTTGATTGTTACCTGCCCTTATTGTGGATTCCCCTTTTGACGGTTAACAACCAGTCTGTGTTTGACCTAAATATCTTAGTAATGACAGAGTTACTATAAAATGTCAAAGTTTTTGCATGACGACACAGACGATGACAGGGCTATGGCAGTACCTCGACTTTTTCTTCGAAAACAGTCGCGCTCCAATACCATTTTCTCCTCTTACAATGTTTGGCTTTAGTATTTTTTTTGTCTAGAATTATCCTGTGCAGTAATTAATTAAGAATGCAAATGTTTAAGTAAACAAACATGTACAACTGAACCGTGTTCTGTTAAAAGGGAGTTTAAGGCATATGCAAAAAGTCTCAACCCGTGTCAGTCTGCGCAGTCCGCACAAGCTGACATGAATCGAAACTTTTGGCCATTTGTAAATTTTCTGCGTGTCCAAGGACTACTCTACCTTATGATTCAGTCAGTTGTTGGACAAATTGGAATTTATGAATCCATAATCATTTGATGGCTTGCTGTGTATAATGCATTGCGCAGATGCATTGATTAATATTTTTGCCAGAGCACAGTTCAATTCTGTCATACCTTGCCTTCCAGCAGACGAAAATGACAACAAACACAATGGTAAGTAGCAAAGCAATCAGGACCGCTATAGCTATCTGCCAAATTTCTGAAATGTATAATATAAATGTTTTGTTGCTTACGAGTGCTTGAACTGGTTCTCATTGTACACTTAGGCATATACACTTTAGCTTTATCAGGAGAGGTTAAAAATCAACCGAGTGCTCTTCCTTCCTCAAGATAAAAAAGTTTTGAAATATCTGTAAAATTAGTTTGCTCATTTTTTTGAGGGGGTGGGGGCAGTAATGCTCTTTTTTCTTTAAAGGGCTAGAAAACATTGTGGGAAAAGGAGAAAATGCTGAGTACCAGCATTTTCTCAGTTTCCCACTATGTTTTCCCAAGCTTTCCCTACCTATGTGATCAAAGCACGGGAGTGATAGGTAAAGGAATTACTGAAGGGCATCAGTTGAACTCTAGAGTTCTATACACTACTTACCAACATCTTTTGTTTTACTACCAGCAGAAGTATCCATATATCTGGTTGACTTTGTATCATCTTCCAGAACGACTGTAGTTGTTTTTGTGGGTGTATCATAACTAACATCACCAGCTTTCGTCCGCCTAGAAAACGAGGGTATGATACAGTATCACTCATTGGCTTGCAACACGCGAAACGGAGCATTCGGACATTTGCGTAAAGTGTCGTCTCGGATCAGCCTGCGCAGTCGGCGCAGGCTAATCCGAGACGGCACTTTACATCTACATTAGATTTTGTTCTTCAGTAGACTTGCACAAAACAGAAAATTATATGAAAACGGAAAGTGTCGTTTCGGATTAGCCTGTGCGGACTGCACTGGCTGATCCGAGACGACACTTTACGCAAATGTCCGAATGCCCCTTTTCGCGTGTTGAAAGCCAATTATGATAGAAGCAAAGGCTGGTTGTCACTTGGCTTCATGCTGATGGGCAGTCTTAGGTAAACAAACCACAGACGAAGAAGAAGAAGACGAAGAAGACGATGATGATAAGAAAACGAAACAATTCATGAAACACACCATATATAAATAGCAAGCACTAGATGTAAGAGATATTGAGTAACGTTTGAAAGATACGATATAGTAATATCTTAATTCTGTGATTATTTGATTGCAAAGTCAGCCTCCTTTGACAGTAGAAAGTCCAATACAATCTTAAATCATGTTCCTGAAAAAAGCCAATAAGCATCCAGCCAATGCATTGTGTAATGTTCAGTAGTCTGTTAGATCAATCTGATGTACATGTATAACATGAACTGGTCTCCGATGTACATATATATATATAAACCTTATACGCGATCAGCTGTATCAGGGGAGATAACCCAGTCTATAGATCACAAATACATAGATTATACAGGCGCTATTATAATCAACTTAAGATGCAGGAACTAAGGAAAATAATACGATTGGCTAATACTTGAAGCCACTGAAATGGGTTTCACTGATCACTGGGAATACAAAATGGTAAAAATCACTGATAGCATGCAAAATTACTGCCCCCAAGAAATCTGATTTCAACCAAAACGGAGCCAACAAAAGTGATAATAAATGTACTTACCTAGATGTCTCAGAGGATCCAACTGAAAAAAAAAAAAAGATACTGTTAGTAATTTATTTTGGCTATCTTAAAATTATTTTCTCTTGCGCCCAGTGTTGATAAAGATCAGACTATGGAGAACGTGCAGTCCGATTTCTTTCAACGCTGCCCACCATCTACAAATATTCCGGCTCCTCTGGCCTAAATGCCATTTAATTTTCAACTGCTTTTTGTTTCCTTTTCATATCCGACGGAAGTTGTTTATGCACTTTTAGGACTAGGTTTTATTTGTCCTATGATCTTCTAGACAGAAAACACTATCTAAAATAGATATAGATCAGCCCTAATATTGATACGATATATCACATAATACAGTATTAAAGATATTACGATGCGTTTGTCGATGGATGTTAATCTTAGCTTACCTTTTAAAACCTGTTGATAAAAATACTTTTATTTCAACCAATACTTGTCTAAGTTTCACCATTAAACTACCATGTGAACATTTGATAAACATTCCAGTAAAGGGGCCATTGCTTGCAAGTGATATCTCTCAACAAACCGTCCACTGTTATTTGAACGGTATACGTTTGAATCGTGTTTCTAAGTTTTCTTGCTGACGTTTCAAGCAACAGACGTTTTTGGAGCACAAATAAAGTTCGTATTTTCTCTCAAAACAGTCAACGAGAAGAAATACATTTAACTCTCCCTTCTTCCCCACCCACCCTCTCTCTCTGTCTCTCTCTGTCTCTCTCTCTGAGAAATCAGGGAAAGGCTTGTTTTAATTGAATATATGATAAGTCTAACATTAGCTTGTGGTTCAAAGGTATGGGGGATATCAGAAACTACATGTGGCATAGAAGCACGTTCTGTGTAGTCTGATCTTGATGTACTCTGGCCGCAAAAGGTCCTTAAGTCGCGCTTAGAAACCTAGGGGTTGAAGGAAACAGCCCAACAAAGACGAATAGAAAAAAAGATAAGCAAGAGCGACGCTTACTTCGACTACAGCTGTACAAGAGACGTTTGTTTTTACAATCCAGTAACTTGAATCCCATCGCTGAATTAGGAAAGTTTGCCGTGTTAACCGCCTGACAGCGTTCTGGATCTATATTGTTTGAAACACGATACCCTGAAAAAGATGAAGAATTAATTATTTGAAGGTTTATACACAAATTTCTATTACAGTTTATACACAGTTTATTCACAAAAAATGTTATGCGGTCCTATACCGCTCATTGATTGGTTAAGTACACGTTCTGCATTGCCACACGCACACCCCCCCCCCCCCCCCCGCAAGCTGTGTTAGTCGCTTGGGAATGCCCTATAAGCAAGGTGCTGGTGAGTCCTAGCCTTTTATACTACTTAACACTTTACCAAACTCATGTTTTAATGGGGGCTGAGATATCTCGTTACGAAGTTTCGTTGTATTCGGATGTATAGAAATGCTTGTTTGAAAGATCTTTATTAATTGTTCATTGAATGGTGTTTTACGCCGCTTTCAACATTACTTCAGTCATATCACGGCGACAACTCTCATGTATGTCCTGGGTTCACCAGTGCTAGGCTGGGCCTCTGAAGTGATACGAGTCCTACACTTCATCACTTAGTCACGCAGGACCCCTTGAAAGATGTTTAACTCTATCAAAGTATTACCTAGACCTCTTTCGACGGATGAGAAAACAACACCCCGAAACTAAAAGACATACTTTAATTTATAGCGTTAAAAATGAAAAGGACGGTATCGATCCAAGATCAGAGTGTACGTTCTATGCAGTCTGATCTTGACTATGCCGTTTGCAAAAGCTCATGATCTTTCGCCCATGGCAAGTAAAGGAGTTAACGAGATATCAAAGAGTGCATTCAATGCCAAGGTTAGCTGATGTCGTAGAAGTGATTTATCTTATAAATCATTAGTGTCTAGTAAAGGTGGGACTGGTTTATTCGACAATGTCTGTTCAGATCAAACTTTCGTTTGAGACAAATGGTTATCGCAGGATCAAGATTAGGTCTGACCCTGGGTCTACACGGTCTTCTACTATACGAACTGATTTGGAAAAAGCACCCTTCAAGTTACATTTGTTTGGGTCTTTGTTTCTGACGCAAGAGTCATTTTGATTTTTGTATCACCCTAATAGTCAAGCATTTTCTAACTTCTTTCAGCTCATACACCTACTTTCAGAGCTGTAGATAGGTACTAAAGACGATTCAATGTCCACCCATAGTCCATCTGGCAGAGATGAGTAGAATGTGGCCGTGATGACGTCACTTCCTGCAAGTTTCCATTCCTCGGCATTGTTTCTACAAACGCGTCTCGCATCGGAAAGAGAAATTCCTGGAGACTGCATTGGAATATGGCCACGTTCTGAATTATTCTTGACTGTGAAACAGATATACAAAGTGTTATTTTGTGAACCAAAACTTGCATTTTTTGTTGCCCACCCCTCATAGCCATTCACTTGTCGCAATAGGAAATGGCATAAAAAAAATTCAGTTTGTTGATTGTGGCGCCGCATGAGCGGTGTCACTATATTTTTATTCGTTTTTGAAAAGCGCCTGTGGAGGTAGCCATATTGTTTACTATATGGACTAGTTCAGTGATTTTTATTTTAACATACATGTAAAAATACGGTACTTTCATTACCAGATCTAGCCCGTAGTCCCAACTTTGTTTTTCTTTTTGGATTTATATTTTGTTTTCTAACATGTAAAATACCGTACTTTCATTGCCAGATCGATAAAAACCAGATCGTATCCCAAATGGCCCAGAGTTTAAATATTTGTCATGTAGTATCACCACGTGGACCTCTACGAAGTATACATCTTTCGAGTTGAATGGTAGAGATTTTGTAGTACATCTCAAAATTGTCATATCTAAGAGAATTACGATTTCTTTCAGAAAGAATTCTTTTCTGTGGGACAGCATTCAATGGCGACTGTAGAGCTGTCGTTGTTGTTGTTTACATTTGAATCTTGGTCACCCTCGATGACAATAGACTAGTGTTCGCGAAGCAAAATTTTCCAACACTGAACAACAAAGAACGGGACAATATCGTTATAGTATAAAGGAACCTTTCACATTTCATTTAGACGCCTATGACTTTGAGCAAAGTATTTACCACCTAGATAAAAGTTAATGCCCACGGCCGTCAGTTAAACAATAACTACACAGGCCATTTCAGAAGTATGAAAAAAAAATCAACTTACACAAAAGATATAACTTTAAAAAAGAAAATTATCGTTTTCTATAATACAAATACCATTTCAACGCAAAATCAAGGTGGAATAAGAAGTTGCTCAAGCACTCGTTCGAAGCCTTTAATTATGTGCCACAGTGTTTTTCCCGAGCTGACAGCTACATCACAATAAAATTTTGAGCCGTGCTCTGGCAAAAGGGGGCTTAATCCATCATACCAAGAAAGCCATCACATACTTATGGATCCATAATAGCCACTTTTTTTAACAACCGACTCAATCATGAGGTAGACTGATCCTTTGACATGCAGAAAATCGACCAATAGCGAAAAGTTTCGGCCCAGGTCAGCCTGCGCGGACTGCGCAGGCTGACCTGGGTCGAAACTTTTCGCAGATGCATTAAGCCCCCTTTTCACAGAGCGCGACTCATTTATATTTGAACAATCACTTGTATGAATCACCCTGAAGCAGAAGTGTTATTGAAAATATTGTAGGAAAAGGAGAACAGGCTGGAAGCCAGCATGTTCTCCTTTCCTTAAAATGGTTTTTACCCTTTACAAGACAAGTCCCGTTATTTTTGTCTCAATTAATCTATCAGTTAATCAGGTTAATGATTCAATTCATACACTTGTCTGCGATTGCGTTCAGTTTTTTGGCAAGTCTAAGAGTTTGTTGTCTAGTAAAGTGTCAAGATTCTTCCATATTCTATTAAGTTTCTCAACAATTAAAAAAAAAAACATACATTGACTGCAGATATATCCAGCTTTCTTGTAACAGTTTTGGGATCGAAGTTTGATTAAATTCTGTATAAATCCGGCACATTGTCTCGTATCGTTGTGTGAACTACTGTAAGATGCAAATTCGTCATCTTTCGAGCCTGCAACAAAACATGAGTGTATTTTAATATGTAGAAGCTTATTATTAAAGCTGAGCTCGGTCGCTTAGTCGTTAACGTACAAGGCTAGAAAACAAAGATCGCTGGTCCGATTCCCCTGCTCGACCAATTTCTCTCCGAGGGTTGATGATAGTCGTTGCGATGGGGTTCCTTCTCAGTGCTGAAAATTGTTTGATTGTTAAAGTGGAAAAGCAGATAATGACTTGGGAAGAATATTATGCTAAGTAATAGTAAAAACAACCGCATTAACTCTTTACCAAACGACAAAATTTTGGACTGGTCCAAATTGAAAGCTTTTGCAGACGATAAAATTAATAAGACCCAAACATTGAAATTTCTAGTGGAAAGGGTAAAAAACATTGTGGGAAAAGGAGAAAATGCTGGTCACCAGCATTTTCTCCTTTTTCCACAATGTTTTCAAAAGTATTCTTTCTCAGGGCCGTAAAAACCTGGTATTGTTTGGTAAATGGTTAAAGCATAGATCGGTACACTGGTAGCCGTGACTAACAGATAATAACGTGTTACTGTTGAAAACTGTATTTTTACACCTCATAAACTAAACCAAACAAAAAAAGAAGCTGGTTTTCGAAACCATAGTCTTATATGATATTGTTACATATCTCGTCTCAGCGACTGTTTCTAAACGTTACGGTAAAAATAAACCCTTTACCATACAATCCGGTATTTAGCGATTCTAGAGAAAGATTTTTGAAAACAGTTGTTAAAAGAGAATATAAATGAAACCAGTATTTTTTCCCCTTTTTACCACAAAATTTTCTACGATTTCAAAAGAGGAATCTCGCAAACTGAGCTAGATTTAATTCATAGCTTAAGATACTTTCAAGTTGGACAAGCCATGTCGTTCTGTATAGAGCATAGAGTTAAGTGCCCTGGAAATGCCTATCACTGAACAATCTGCAAATTCTTACGGCCTGAATTTGGTCAATACTCTCTCTTATTTTAATAAGCCGTACAATTTAGATTTGATACGAAAAAAAAAAAACTGAGAAACTTTAAATTTTTTACTCATTAATGTCAGAATTTCCGCAGGATAATAAACAATGGGGTCAAACCATTGAACGTCATAGGCTCAAGCTAGGGCTTTTGTGGATGGTATAGATCACGATCAGACTGCAGAGAACGTGCGTTATGATCTTAAATCTATACCGTCCGCGTGTTTAGTCAAGCCTGTAGGGTATTAACCCTATCAGCGTCATAGGCGAAAACAGGGGGCTTTTGCAGACGGCATAGATCAAAGATCAGACTGCACAGAACGTGCAGTCTGATCTTTGATCTATGCCGTCCGCATGTTCTGTCAATCCTATGAGGTGAAAATATTTCTCAGTTTCAATGGATGGTACTTTTGGCCGTCAAGAAAGGTCAAGTTTAGATATTTGGCGCTGAAAAAGTTAAGCCTGTCTGAGTTTCAGTGGATTGTATTTTCAGTTGTAGAAAAAGGTCGAGTTTATATACAGGGTGTCCAAAAAGTCGTGCACCATCCTGAAAACACATTCATTGTTACAGATGCTCAAATTGAGCACCATTTTCACAACATCCCACCGGATACCCCACCGGATACCTACGGAATGTTCAAAACAGCTTTTTGCAGAGAGTACAGCGTTGTATTACTGAATATGGTGCTCAATTTGAGCATCTGTAACAATGAATGTGTTTTCAGGATGGTGCACGACTTTTTGGACACCCTGTATATCAAGCTCTTGAAGGGTTACAACAATATAAACTCTTTGCCAAACCACAAAAATCTAGACTTCTCCAAATTTAAAGCAGTCGAAGACGAAATAGTCCAAATAGTAATGTATTTCTTTAAAAGGGTAGAAACATCGTTGGAAAGGAAAAAAAATGCTAGTAGTGCTTTTTCCCAGGGGTTGTAAACAGACGGGTTTATATGCTGCAGGGTTGTTTCTTGACTGCATACTAGATAATTGTACAATACTAACCGATTTTGTACATATCCCAGAATTGTTGTCTACCATCACCACAATACTGATCCGAGTTTCCGGGACATTTGGATTGACAAAACATCGGTTTTACAGACTCTATGTGTTGATTATTAAGTATACAACGGCATTTGTGTCCCTGTAATATAGTGTAATGGCGATAGTTTGTCACTCGGTTAGGGTTAAACCAAATACTTTTTCGATGAACGCATGTAAAACGAAGGTTAAATAAACATTAAAAATGATAACCGTCAGTCCCAAATATATATGAGTCATGCCCTGCCAAAGGGGATTTCCATGATGCTTCGTACCAAGCAAGTCATCATATAATTATGGATCCCTAAAATCCACTTTGCCTAAGACAACCGACTGAACCATGAGGTAGACTTTGACATGCATAAATTTGACTGATGGAAAAAAGTTTCGATATTTTTGGCAGGGCATGGTTCATATATAAAATACATCCGAACATCATGATGTCCGGTATGTGTTGTTGTTTTGCTATTTTGTATGATGTTTAATTAACGCCGTTTTCGCATTATTTCATCGCACGTATCCAAGCTTTCCTGGAGATTCTTTTACCAGTACTTTGCACAATATTTCTTTGCCACTGGCTGCTTTCCCACATAGCCATCGTCGAAACAATGATCAGCTGTGATAAAGGAACGAATCCTGTCGATATGGCAACTATCAATAATAGGGATTCGAACCAGCCTGCTCTCTTTCAGCACGGTAACATCTTCATTCAGAGCGCTGTCGGAGTTTTCTATCAACTTCAATTCGTTCGGGAATTGAATATCACACTTTCCAGAATATTAGCCACGAGTCTTTCAACAGGTAAAAAAACAATTTACTGATGTTTCTTTTTATTGGTTTTATACGTTTGACCAAACAAGCGGACAGTATAGAACCAAAAACATACTGCACGCTCTGTGCATTTTGATCTTGGTACGTGCCGTCTGCGAAAGCCCATGTTTTCGCATACTGTGCAGAACGAGCATTACAAAATGGCTTTTACTGGATCCTTAAGCTTTTTTTCAGTCACGTGACTGGTTATGTGTTGACTAAAGTATATATAGCTCAGAGTACGAGTGAGTGTGATGACCAGCCCGCATAGCTAATAGGTAGAGCGGAGGACTCGTGAACGTAATGTTTCGAGTCACTTGAGGGTGTGGATTCGATCCCCACGGCTGGCCATCTAAAATTACTAAGTCTTTCGGATGAGACGTTAAACCGAGGTCCCGTGTGACGGTGCTATACACCGAGCACGTAAAAGAACCAGGCGTAACTTAGGATGGGTTTCGTTCTGTATCTGCACTATCCCCGTAACAATACTAACAGCCTTCAGGGGGCGTTGCCCATATGGGCAACCGGTGGCGACGATAAATAAACGCAAATTCAATCAATCAATAAGTGTGATGAAATTGTGTTGTTAACCCTTGTAAGATATCCTCTTGACGTCTTTCGATCAGTGAAAACGAGACAGATATTATCTTACAGGCTCCACCAAACAAGCGGACGGTATAGATCCAAGATCAGGTTGCACATTTTGTGCAGTCTGATCTTGGGTCTATGTCATCCGCAAATGGCCCTGCTTTTAGCCTGAGGCGCTGAAAGGGTTTTGTCATGTAACTCCAGTCTTTTTCTCCCTATACCTACCGACAAAACAAAACTTGTTCCCGGTATTCGGCCACAGATCTGAAAACACATCGCTGGAGAGTTGTTGGAAAGGTCAGTGTCTCTTAACTCAGTCATCAGAGGTCGAGTAAAACGCACACAGTCTGAAAACAATATATCAGTTTGAAAATGAATTTTAAAAACTAAGTTAAAAGTTGCAAAGTCCTTTTACCTCTTGTTTGCATTTTACCTTGTTTTACAATTCATTTTTTCTGCCATCGATTTACACTTGGACCGACCGTACTATAACAGATTGTGGTCTTCACAATAATTTACATATCATTAAATGGTACGATTTTAAATCTGAATACATTTTAACGCCGCATTGTTAACTTTTGATCACCACTGGGCCTTTAAATCTGTTTATGAAAATCAAGATAATTGCTTTGAAACAGTACTACTGGAAATAGACGCTTGTCTGCCATTCATGCTAGAATAAGAAATAACTGCAGTAATCTAAATAATGACATTTTTCTGAATCATTTGAAATTAGATCCGATTTGTGACTGCAGAAATGGTGTTGAGAATGCAGAACACTTTTTTTTCATGTCGAAGGTATTCTGATATCAGAATCACGCTTTTTCAATCAACAAGGGCTCTTCATCCTCTAAACATAGAGAAGTTGTTATTTGGCGATGAAAACCTGAATAATGATGAAAACTGCCTATTATTTGAAGCAGTTCACTTATATATTAAACAGTCGGGCCGCTTTGAGTAATTATAACATATTCAATAAAAAATACATACAGCCTTTTACTAAAATAGCAGGCATTCATCACAGAGCATCGCATCCAGTTTCTAATTCTCCCTTTTTCTTTACTTATTAGTTCTATTTCCACTCTACTTTTTTTTTCTTCCTCTTTTGTTCATTTTTTCTCCTCTCTTTATCAATTTCTCCTTATTTCTGTTTTTGTTTTTGTGTACATTTTTCTTTTTTTTTCTTTGTTTAGTTATTTACACCATGTCTCTATATGTTTTGTTTCCATTATCTTTCATCTGTTGTTAATTTGATTGTAGGGGAAGGGCCGAATCTAAGTTATAAGAACTTGTGGCCCGACCCCATTCAGTTCATGAATAAAATATGTTCAAACTAAATTAACAGTACTCACCATGAAGTTTTTTAATATTATTTGAAAATCCCGCATAACCTAATTATATGGCACAAGCAATATCTTTTTTCTGTTTTTGGTATTTAAACATTTACCAAACGTACCCATGTTTTAACGACCCTACGGAAAGTGGATTTTAAAACATCTAGTGAAAAAATAGAAAATGCTAGTCACCATTATTTGGTCCTTTTCAAAGAACATTTTTAACATTTTAAAAGACTATTCCTATCATTCGGTCAAATTTGACTTGTCGTCTGCAAATACTTTGAATTTGTACAAGTCTTAACTTTTGTCGTCTGGTAAAAGGTTATTGGCCGTTCTCTACATAATTTCAGTTTAACCAGTACTTATCAGTAGCTGTGCAAGGTGTTGCCTAAAAACATTTCTACACTGCAAGCACCCATAGCGTGAATAACAGTACTAATTATTATACTGCAAAGAAATTTCTCATGATCTGATTGGATAATATGCCCCGAACATATATATCATGTACACTTTTAATCCACAAAAGACCGAAGCTATCCTTTTCTCTTTGAAAACAGTAGACGAGCTACCTAAGCTGAAATTCCAAAACACTGACGTTATCTTTGTTGAAAATCATAAGCACTCAGGGATAACTTTCAGCCAAAATGGTCAGTGGAACGCACATATTGATAATATTTTAAAATCTTCGTCTAAAGTACTTGAAATTACGAGAAAGCTGAAATTTACACTGAACAGAAAATCATTAAACCAAATTTACATATCTTATGTAGCACCATTACTAGAGTATGCGTCAATTGTTTGGGATGGTTGTTCTGACTCACAGGGACTCGATCCAGTAATTTATTTGGTATCTTGTAAGTAAATATAGACAAGGGGTCGAACATGAGCGAAGGGCAGATTTTACCGGGTTCGAATTTAGGCCCAATTACAAAGTCAGTTTCGATTCAATTTTGCCATGAAATGTACCAAATCACAGCTAAATGAATACGTTCGTCGATGATGCTACAGTTTATAACCATAATCAATCTGTTTACCGAACACAGATCGAGATATCGAGCAAATTAGGGTCAATTTCGCAGGTCGGACACAACCGTGCAACTGGGACACCACTCTACTTTCAGGGCTAAATGCCACATCTCAGCCATTGACAGCCGGTTTTCCTACCACGCATCGATAAAAACATTATTTGTATCAGTCCAAGAGTATATTCAACAAATTTTACTTGATATAAGTAGATTTTGGAACGTTTGTTTGTCTGTCTGTCTGTCTGTCTGTCTCTCTCTCTCTCTCTCTCTCTCTCTCTCTCTCTCTCCCTCTCTCTCCTTCTCTCTTTCTTGTGCATTGTAACTAGTTGTGTGAACACTTGTATATTTACACTGTAGAGGGAGGCTCTAAGTTGTAATAACTTGCGACCCAACCCCATTTCCATGTAAACTTAAGGGAAAATAAATATGTTTAAACCAATATTTCAACTGTATCTAAAGAATAACAACACCAACCGTTCGGCTGTATCTAAAGAATAACTGTACTAACCGTTCGACTGTATCTATTGGATAGAAGTACTAACCTTCAACTGTATCTTATGAATAACAGTACTAACTGTTCCACTGTATTTAAAGAAAAACAGTACTAACCTTCGTCTGTATCTTAAGAATAACAGTATTAGTTGTACGGTCAGGTGGCAGGGGACTTGGAAACTTGTTCACGGCTGTGGAGAATAATGTCGCCCCGAGCCGAAGGCGAGGTGGCGACATTATTCTCCACAGCCGTGAACAAGTTTCCAAGTCCCCTGCCACCTGACCGTACAACGAATTTATTTACTGCAAAGTTTTACCATTCTAACGTGTGTTAAGCGAAATTTACCTGGTTTTTTGGTTTAAAAAATTGAGTACGCTGACGAGGTAGAATTACCCTTCTTAGTGCCCCAATTCAATGAAAACTGACGTCACTGGGAACTGACGTCACTGAAACCTTGGATATATGTGCTAAAACGTGCAGCTTGGCGCATAATCTTGATGTTAATCTTGATCGACGCCGCCAATTTGGATGTTGTGTTGAAAGTGTAGTCATGTCTACGGGGCTCCCGAAAGGGAAACTGCTTTTACGTGGGTTTTGCCAGTGGACATGATATATATGTTTGGGGCATATTATCCAATCAGATCACGAGAAATTTCTTTGCAGTATAATAATACTAACTGTTCCACCATGTTCTTAGAAAAGTGGGCCTGATGCATCTGCAAAAAGTATCGACTCAGGTCAGGCATGCGCAATCAGCACAGTCTGACATGAACCGATTTCTTTTTGTTTTTGGTAAATTTTCTGCATATCAAAGAACCAGTGTACCTCATGATTCATTCGATTGTTACAGAAAATAGATTTTATGGATCAACAATTATGTGATAACTTACTTGGTATCATGGGTCACGGAGATTCATTCAGCCAACTTTTGCTAGAGCAGGGTTCATTTGTTTTTGATTTCAGTACTTACTGTCCGACCATATCCAAGGTGTGAAGAACTTTCCATTCCAGACGTATTCAGCACTCGTGTTGAACACTATGTTTTCATGTTCTTCAGTAAAGATTGTTAAACTTGTACCAAGAGCCTCACAACGTTTCTGTGATGCAAGCCACGTGTTCGCGCAGTGACTTTTAAATATTCGTCCTTCTTTCCATTCTGAAAATAAAATCCATGTATTTTACCCTTCACCTGCTAAATAAATTAAATGAAACTTTCAAACCCATAGTAAAAACCCTAATGTTGCTATTTCAAAGTTGTGTGTGTGTGTGTGGGGGGGGAGCTCAGATATATTTACATAATATATACCTTTTTTAATCGGATAGTGATTTTCGTTACAGTTATATAGTTATCTTATTTGAACCATATAGTTTTCCGAGGGGGAAGAGAGAGTTAAATTTCTTTATTTACAAACGGCAGGATAGCATAATTATACAGTCTGTGTAATCTTGATTGATTGACTGATTGCACGTAGTTTTATGGTGCTTTCAACATTATTTCACGTCACATAACGTTAGCAGCTCACTTATTCAAGTGTGTACTGGGTTTTACCAGTGCTGGGCCATTTCTCTGAAATGTCGTGCCAAAGGACACCCCCATGAAAAAACTTTCACATCGAGTGAGGATTGAACTGGAGGCCTTAAGGTTGCGAAGCTTGTACCTTCACCACTGATCACAAAGGACCTCCATATATCTCGTTGATTGCGCCCTGGAAACCTAAATCCTACCCTTGCCAAAATGTTGTTAAATTTAGATATTGATCCCGCATATCATGTTATTAAAACCGAGAACTTTTAGGGAGACAGGCGTTAGATCCCTCTATCCCTGTGTCCAAGAACATTGCATGATGCAGAAAACTTTCTAGACTTTCGTACTGATCTTAGTCTCCACCCTTTACCCAAACAATCATGCGATCTAACCACCCTCAGAAAATATTTGTTAGACCCCTTCATCCCTGTTTCCAAGAATAGTGAATGATGCAGGAGTTGTTCTATACCTTCAAATTAATAATCTTCATCTCCACCCTTTCCCCAAAAATAACGCGATCCAACGACCCTCAGAAAGAAGGCTTTTGAAAACGCTTGTAAGAAAGGAAGGAAATGCTGGTAAACAGCATTTTCTTGTTTTCACACAATGTTTTCTATTCTCTCAAAAATCAGTCCTATCATTTGAGCCACATTTAATTTGTCAGCTGCTAATGTTTCTTATTTGTCAGCTGCCAATGTTTCTTATTTGTCAGCTGCCAATGTTTCTTATTTGTCAGCTGCCAGTATTTCTTATTTTGACATGTCAAAAAATTGTGTCCATCGTTTGGTGAAAAGTTCGTATGCACTAAAATTTACCATGCTAAATATTTCTAAACTTACCTCCGAATTCCACCGAATTCGAACAACAGACAGCGGCATAAAAGTCATCTTTGTAAAAACATGTGTGTTGACCCTTAAAACAGTCTCCGACATTACTTTCGTTTCCATGACAACTCCAGCTATGGTGGATCCAATCTGGTATCTCAGGTCTATAAACATTTGGCTCATTTAGACTGTACCTTTGAAAGCAGAAAATACAAGAGAAATATGAATAAGATCGATGCTTTGGTATAATCACCGATTAAAAGCGTTCCATATTCTGTATAGTCTTTGACATAGAGGTACATTGCGAAAGTTATATGGATTTTGAAGTCTGGAACGGCACAGTCCAGAGCTTTACAAATATGAGCCGTACTCTGTGATGGATCTGAAAACTTGACGTATCGACCCAGATCAGCCTACGAAGTCTGCGGAGGCCGACCTGAGTCGAAACCTATTGCTACTGGTCAATTTTCTGCATGTCAATAGACCTCATGATTCAGTTAGTTGTTAGATTAGATGGATTTTTATGGATCGTGTTTGGTAAAATGCATAACGAAGATACATTACACCCCTCTTTTTCCAGAGTACTGCTTACATTTAGATGCATCATCATGTGGTGGTCCTTTCACCGACCTGGGTCGATACTTTCTGCAGATGTAACAAGCCCCCCGTTTTCACAGAGCATGCCTCATATGAGCCGTGCTCTGTGAAAAGGGGGCTTAATGCATCTGCGAAAAGTATCGACCCAGGTCAGCCTGCGCAGTCCGCGCAGGCTGACCTGGGCCGAAACTTTTCGATATTGGTCAATTTTTTGTTTGTCAAAGGAACAGTCTACCTCATGATTAAGTCGGTTATTTAAAAAAGTGGCAATTATGAATCCATGTGATGACTTGGGCTGGTATCATGCATCAAGGAGATGCATTAAGCCCCCTTTTTACAGAGCATGCCTCATATATTTTGCGCTGAAAGAGTTAAAGCAAACAGGTCTGATACACAATGCATGTCATCCTTGAATGTTACATTGTTTGTATTTACATGTAACTTCCCAGTGACAATACAATGTATATTCAACAAGAAAATTACGAGTGAGACCCGGAAGTAAAACGTTGTTAGACAACAAGACGCGTACGCCTTCATTTTTCTATACCAATTTACATTATGTTTTAAACAAAACAACAATAACATTCTCAGCCGACACAAAGAAACTCATCAGAGAGACAAAAACTAAACAAAATGCACTGAGAAAAAGTTATAAACCGCCACCGTCCAGTTTTACCACCGATGACTAACAATAACAAGTTGTTATAAGATACGTGTAGGTTACTTCTTTTTGATTTGTTAATATCTTTTGGTTTGTTTTGGAATTAATGCCATTTTAACAGCTTATGTCATATCATGGCAGTAAGTGATGCAATCATGTGTTTCCTGGCTTTCTCACACCAGTACTGACACAACTTTCTTTCCAAAGCCACTGACTACCTTTCTTACATGCATCAGAGGTGAGAGGCGAAAAATCGCCGGAAAGAAAGTTCGCCGCAACCGGGTATCGAACCTGCAACCTCCATGTCACGAGTCAGTTACGCTAACAACTAAGCTACCCGGCCAGACTTTGTTAATATCTCCGAGTTACAGAAATAAATGTTTGAGCCATGTTCTGTGAAAAGGGGGGGGATTGGTGCATTTGCAAAAAGTATCAACCATATCAGCCTGCGCAGTCCGCGCAGGCTGATATGGGTCGAAACTTTTTGCTATGAATAAATGTTTGCATGTCCAAGAACCATTCTACATCGTAATTCAGTCGGTTATTAGACAAAATAGATTTTATGGATCCATTATTATATGATGACTTTCTTCTTATAATACATCACATGTATGCATTTATACCCCCTTTTGTCAGAGCATGATACCAATATGGGTATGACTTTTTGAAGCTGTTTGCACATGATGCAGAGATCTTATGTCGTATTAAGTGGCGGTTTATGAGTTTTATTAAAATGTAACATCGGTACCTTGTGACCCCTGGACCTCGAACCAGAGGAAGGGATGATATATGGATATTGTATAAAGAAAGTCGAAGAGTCTAGACCCAGATGGAACAGAAAGTCCTGGGTCCAACCATTCTTTAGAACGTTCCTAGTCTTATTCTCCAAGATTTTCTAAATTTGAAACTAACACAACTTCTGATTGGCTAGACCATATGGTTTAGCCAATCAGAAGTTGTGTTACTAATTTAGTAAAAAATTTTGGAGACTGAGAACGTTCTTAAGAATGGTTGGTGACTACGGACCCTGGACGATTGGGTTTCAATCTACACTGTCCGTAACACCATAACCAACTTCTCCTGAGTATCCCTAGTGCTTTGTTATAAAGGTTTGGCCTTCTGCAGTCCTTAACAATCAGCAATGTTAGCTACCTATTTATGTTTAGTTTCATACTTCATTTTCGACTTACTTGTATCCGAGCTGTCGACAAACTACTGCTGCTGCGTTGTTATCGAATCCTTGTGAACAAAGCGGTCTCCAAATATCGTTCCCGTTACTTCTGTCTCTCACCATCACACGTCCTTGATTTGTGGTCTGTCCGTCTATCAGTTGAATCTCAACTGAAAATAAATTGCTGATGTTGGTTTTGTTGTTGTTTACGCACACAAAAATGATTGACTGTTTAAACTTTAAGCGCGACTCAAAGTACTTTTGAGGACAACGTGGATCAAGATCAGACTGCACAGAACGTGCAGTTTGATATTGATCTACGTTTTAAGGTAAAAAGTACGATACTTTGAAATCGCAATATTTCAATATTTACCATCTGTTGAAAGTTTCAGTCCATTTGTTAACTCTTTACCAAATGAAAGAATTTTAGACTCGTCAGCATTCAAAGTTGTTACAGACAACAAATTAGATGTTGCTCAGTTGATGAAAACTGCCTCTGAAAGGACAAAAAACGTTGAAAAAGGGGAAATACTGGTCATCAACATTTTCTTCTTTTCGCACAATGTTTTCAAAGAGTTCTTCCTTAGGATCGTTAAAAAAGGAATCGTTTGTTAAAGGCTTGGATTAAGTTGTTGAAGGGTCAATAAGGTTTTTTTTTTTTTAAATAGGCCTACTCGTAAAATTAGGCATTGACAGGAACGGTTTCCAAGAGGTGATGTTTGGAATAACTTTTTTCTACTTTTCACGATATTCGTAACCCCTGTTGCGCAGATGCTTTTGCGAACAGCAAAGATCAAGATCTGACTGCACATAGCGTACAGTCTGATCTTGGATCTATATCGTCCACGCGTTTCATTAACCTATAGGATAAAAAAGTCTTACAGCGTTTTGCGCCGTCGAAAGAGGTCGAGTTTATATGAGCCATCCTCTATGAAAAAGTGATAAAATACATCTGCAAAAAGTATCGACCTAGGTCAGCCTGCACAATCCGCGCAGGCTGTCCTGAGTCGAAACCTTTTGCTTTTGGAAAATTTTCTGATAGTCCAAGGACCATTCTACCTCTGGATTTAGTCGGTTGTTACACCACATGGATTGAATGGGTTCATAATAATATAATTGACTAGCTTGGTGTAAGACATCACGGAGATACATCAATGCCCCTTTTGTCAGAGCATGGCTCATATATATGGCGCTGAAATTGTCAACCTAACATCAACTTGAAAAGATCTACATACATAAAGTGTATACTGTGTGTTGAACTCGAGGAGGACACAATGGGCCACATAATACATAATTATGGAGGTAATTATACATAGAACACAGCTAGTGTACACGGACGTTAAAAAGAATAATAAGTTTGTAACAAGGAAAACTTTAAAGGGGCATGAAACCAGACTTTGACCCAAACTTTTTTCCGGGGTGAGAAAATTGATATTTTGAAAAAAAAAAGGACGTGACTTTTGACTCTTATAATTAGTCAAAAACAAAACGAAAAATGGTGAAAGAAACGTTCTTCTTTTGGGGCTCAAACCCAAGACCCTATCAATTAGTTAATGGAGCAAACTGATGATTCACCGTTTTAAACATAGGCCATGCTTTATGAAAAGGGAATTTGATGCATCTTTATAATGCACTATAGTAAGCAAGTTTTTGCCTAAGGTAAACTCATTTAGCCTGGCTAAACCATTAGGTAGAATGAGGTAAAATGGTCCTTTAACATGAAGAATAAATTACCTTTAGCAAAACTATTTTATGAAAGTCAGTCTGCGCAGACTGCACAGGTTGACTTGGGTCGAAACTTTATGCGAATGCATTAAAACCCCCCCCCCCCTTAACAGAGCTTAACTCAAATGTACTGATCCCTTGCTCTACAATAACAGCTATACCGTTACTAACGGAATTAGAATTTTACAGTAAAATACAAACAAATATGTAATCCATTGTGTTTTCTGTGAGTATCTTTATCTATGTTTTAATTTCAAAGCCATCTTTGTACAGGAATTGAAATTGGCTGTATTTAGTAAGATTATCAGGAAAAGAAAAACTGCGAAAAGAATTTGGTTTAATGTCCGTTTAAGGTCCCCGTTTAAGGTCCCCGTTTAAGGTCCCCGTAGTGGCCAAAAGTAGACAATGCAGGTGTTAGAATGCAACTGAATTTTAAATAATTCCTTTTAAAAGTATAGAAAATAACGTGAAGATAACAATTTGTTATTGTGGGATCGGTCCAAACGTTAGAGCCTAGCCTAATACTGGTGAAACCAAGACATAATATGAATATGTTAGATGTCGAAGCGATATGACCGAAATAATATTAAAAACGGCGTAAAACACCATTCAGTCAACCATTCAATAAACATGAAGTACCTTGTGCATTTTATGAATACATATTGATTGTGAATAAATATTTCGATGAAAACTTTCGTTATGACCTTCCTGCACGAATAATAGTATAGAATACGGTATGATATATCGCATTTTTCGTTGTTATTGGTAAAACATGAAACATACAGATCAAAAATGAAATGAAATAAATGAATAAGACGCTCTCTCACTATTGCGTATCGGCTTGCGTATGTACGGCGTATCGCGATAAGAAAGGAACGCCGCGGCAACGCTGCAGTAACGTCAACTTACGTAGCTAATACTCTTTGGTACGTAGCACGATCTCCTTGTACGCGGAGGTGCGACGTTTTTTTAAGTCCGCACTTAAAAATACGTAGCACAAACGTAGCAGCTCCGATACGCCATGCTTACTTCACACATACGCCGTAAAAGGGAAAACAACGCAACAGTGACGCCACGGGAACGTAGGTCGAACACTTATTACGTCACGCAAACGTATTGGTTAAGATGAAAGGTTTGAGGAGCTCTTTTGAACGAATGAAGCAACGAAGTGAGCAGAGCCGTTTTCCGTCGGTGACCGCCGTATTTACACAATGTCAAGGCTGCACATAAGAAAGGAACATCGTGCTAACGAAGCGGTTACGCCACGCTTACGCCTCAGTACGCCGTACTTTACGTCCCTTGAAATCCATACAAATACAGACACGCCACTGAAACGCCATAGAAACGTAGAACATACGCCGTGTCTTTAATTTTGAACAAAATACGCCTTTTAAGTTCTTGGCGTAATAAAGACATTTTATTGCATACGCCGCTGATACGCAATAGTGAGAGAGTAGCATTAAGTACAGATCGTTATCTCGACTGCTGGAATCTACATATGGCCTGCAACACGCGAAAAAGGGCATTCGGACAAATGCGTAAAGTGTCGTCTCCGATCAGCCTGCACAGTCCGCACAGGCTATTCCGAGACGGCACTTTACGACTACATTAGATTTTGTCCTAAAGTAGACTTGCGCAAAACAGAAAATTACATAAAAACGGAAAGCGTCGTTTCGGATTAGCCTGCGCGGATTGCGCAGGCTGATCCGAGACGACACTTTACGCAAACGTCCGAATGCCCCTTTTCTCGTGTTGCAAGCCAATTATAGGTTGATCTAAACCTTGTGTAATGATGTGCTAGCCTGGGTTTTTAACTCTTTACCACTCGACAAAATTATAGACTGGTCCAAACTCAAAGCATTTGCAGGCGACAGACTAAATGGTGCTCAAATAAGAAATTCTTCTTTGTAAGGGTACAAAACATTGTGGGAAAAGGAGAAAATGCTGGTTACCAGCATTTTCTCCTTTTCCCACAACGTTTCCAAAAACCCTTTCCCTAGGGTCGTTTAATCTCAGGATTGTGTGGTAAAGGTTTGATGCTCTCTTTGCTAGAAGCAAACAAACACCCAATTACCCATTATACAATTCGGGAGCCCTTATGTGGAATTGAACAAGTGGTTTGGATTTGAATATTATCTTTGAGGCTGACCTGGATCGAACTTCTTTGCTATTGTTGAATTTTCTACGTGTCAAAGGATCACACTAACTCATGATTCAGTGTCAGTTTTTTGACAAAATGTTTCTATAAAATGCGACGATTTTTTTTTTTTTTATATAACGCATTGCAAGGATGCATTTATCCTTCACCACTCAATCCCGAGTTTTAACGACCCTACAGAAGACTTTTGAAAACAACGTGCGAAAGGAGAAAATGCTAACGTTAGCTACTAGTATTTTCTCCTTTTCTCGCAAAGTTTTCCTCATTTCAAAAAGAAATTTCAGTTTTTAAGACACATTAAATTTTAAATTGTCGTCTGTAAATGCTCTCAATTTGAACAGGCCTGAGATTTTGCCGTTTGGTAAATAGTTATACCGCCATTTGCAAGAGCGTCCTCATATTTTTCAAACAATCTTCCAAGTGCGGTAAAAAGGAAGTGTTCTTCAGTCTGCGTCGGGAAAGATATCGTAACACGATAGAAGAATAAGAAGAGTTCTATCTGAAGCTCACTATTGCTGATAGGGCTTATCTCAGCCAAACTGATGTTTGGAGTGTCAAAATGAGCAGCTGCACGTAAAAGATTACCCAGCAATCCTTTCAGAGCCATGAGCGAAAAAAGATCAGACTGCACAGAACGTGCAGTGTGATCTTGGGTCTTATACCGCCCGCATGTTTAGACAAGCCTACATGATAAAAATTCGTGTGAGTCTCAATGGATTGTATTTTCAGCTATTGTAAAAGGTCAGGCTTCATATTTGGTGATAAAAGGGTTACTAAAAATGTAAATGTTTTTTTTTTAGCTCGTCTATTTTCGCAGAAAACGTTGAAGTAGCCCTAGTGTCGTCTGCGTCGTCTTCATCGTCCGCGTCGTCATTCAAAAAACTTCGACATTTTACATCTGTCATTACTGAAAACATATAAGCCGTGCTCTGGCAAAAGGGGGCTTAATGCATCTCCGTTATACATGATGCCAGACAAGTCATCACATAATTATGGATCCATAGGAGCCACTTTTTTCAATAACCGACTTAATCATGAGGTAGATTGGTCCTTTGACAAACAGAAAATTGACCAATAGCGAAAAGTTTCGGCCCAGGTCAGCCTGCGCGGACTGCGCAGGCTGACCTGGGTCGATACTTTTCGCAGATGCATTAAGCCCCCTTTTCACAGAGCACGGCCCATATACTTTAGACTTGGACTGGTTGTTAACTATCACTAGGGGAACTAATATAACAGGGGCAGGTAACAACTAAAATATTTTTGACACAGTTATGTCCCTTTTTTGACAAATAACTTTCAAAAACAGACATTTTAAAATATCTTTCTGTGTCATTATACTGAAGATATTTACTTGAACCTTGGACTAGTTGTTAACGATCAGAAAGGGAACCCATACAACCAGGGCAGGTAACCATCCTAATGTTTTTGACACTGTTTTGTTCCCTTTTCGATTGAGCATTTTCACTAAAAGCAACTGCAGCCGAGCGTTGGCATCAGCATGCAGTGCTCTTGTTCTGTGTAGTGCGAAGGATTAAGCACGACTAAGATAGCACCTTGATTATCATGCGTGGATCATGTTCCTTCACAAGTCAGAAATGGATCCTTGTACAACTTATGTAGAGCACTACGTAAAATGTCCATGCTATTTATCTAGCAGTGCTACGGATAAAGTCACATATATGTGTGGTTTATAATATGGATTATCTTGCAGGGATTATCTTACTTCACTGATCTTATTGACAGTAGTTCATTCATACAACTTAAAATAATGACGATTTAAAACAAAAGTAGAACAAAAACATACAATACCTTCCAGGGCGTAAGTCCGTGACAAAAACAGATAAACGATCCATATCGTTGACACATATGTTTTGAAATCCATTTTAAATAGACACACAGAGATCTTTCAGAATTATGAAAAGTCCGTACCCGTTCTTGTTTCATACACAATACATAGTTACTCTAATACTGTACACATGTATTGTATAAATTCAATTACAATCTGTTTGTAAGCGTTGTTAATCCTTTATAATGTGTAATATGATAAAATAGACATCTTCATTCAGTCGAAAAAAAAAATACCGAAAATTTTCAAAGTCGTTTGGGCCTGTATGTCTCTTTCAGTATCGGACCGGGCGGATACAGATCGGACTGAACGTCTAGTGAGTGTGATTGCGATCTTAAATTAAACTCTTTGTTATTGCCTTACAAAAGTTAACCCTTTACCCTGTAATGATATTTTTTTCATGCTCGTCAATATTACAGTACTCAATTATTTTAAGGCCAAATATTACACGTGGTTTTAACCGATTGATTATGTCTTTGAAAGGAAGAAAATTATTGTGGGAAAAGGGCAAAATGCTGATTACAAGCATTTTCTCCTTTTCCTACAGTGATTTCAAAAACCGTTTCCCTTAGAGATGTAAAAAGACGGGATTGCTCAGGAATGGGTTGTGTAGGCATTCAATTCTCCCACGCAATAGGATTTGTTTTCAATTCTATTTTTGGTTTGACTCTCTCATTTTACCCTGGATTATGTCGTAAAAAAAAAAGAATGTATTATGGAAAAAAAAAAGAACTGCAAATCAAGATCAGACGGCGCAGAAAAACGGTGACTTGTGGGTCCACTATATATGCTCTAGCATCAAAGGTATTCTCTCGGCAGCATGAACCAATATTTTGGAGATACCCACATTTTACAGGCTGAATGTGTTAAACAAAGACTTTTAGGAAAAGTATTCTTAGTCATTGTATTTAAAAAAAAAAACAATTAAGACAATGTTATCGTTATAGTGAAAAGTGATACACTCTCTATTTAAAGGCACACCAGAACTCAAAAGAAAACAATAGGGAAATCAAAATGCTGAAAAAACTTAACCTTTAAGCTGCTAAGATTGACTCACTGACCTTTTGCGGACAGTGAAGATCAAGATCAGACTGCACAGAACGTGCAGTCTGATCTTGTATCTACACTGACCGATACGGGTAAATTTTTCCCAAAAAAATAATTCTGAAAAAGCAACATTTTGGTTTTTACTATCGACTTGAAAGGTTAACGTAAGTTTTATAGCAGGACAAGGGTTAATTCATACATGTACCATTTAACTCTTTACCAAACGACAAAATTTTGGACTGGTCCAAATTGAAAGCACTTGCAGACGACAAAATAAACGTAACTCAAAAATAGAAATTTGTTTCCAGCAGGGTAGAAAACATTGTGGGAAAAGGAGAAAATGCTGGTTACCAGCATTTTCTCCTTTTCCCACAATGTTTTCAAAAGGCTTCTATCTCAGGGTCGTAAAAACCAGGGATTGTTTGGTAAAGGGTTAAAAGTATTTGTATTATCATAACTCTGTTAAAGTGTTAGAGTGGAACCTGTCTAGGTTTCAGTTGCTGACATAAAGATGTACAGTAAAACCTCCATAATTCGAAGTCCCAAGGGGACAAGCAAAATGTTCGAGTTTTCGCGTTGATCGAATTATCCAAAATGTCCATACAAAATGCAATCCTTTCCAGATCGGCGATCAAAGTATAGGTCTACTTCCCGAGCATCTTGTATCTGTTCCTATTTGATTTATTCATTTATAACATTTGAACAATATCATATCGAAAAGAAATAGGCCGAGCTGAGTTTTAGAACTAGCGATAATCTGGTTTCAAGATCTGTACGCGACTGACTGCGCTACCTGTTTCAGTTGTAGGCCTATTTTTATTTGAATGGGATTTATACCGCTTTCAACGGCATGCCGTCGTATCGCACTTTTCCACGATTTTTTCAAGAATAGGATGGTGTTCTGAGGTGTCTTCCCAAAGGAACCGCTTGTTCGTTAATAACCATGAAGTATTTCTCTTACAGAACCTTTTAAAAAAAAAAAGCTAGAAGAAAAGCCAAAAACAACTGCATCTGTGATTCCCTTCACTGTTGAGTACAACCCTTCTCTGCCCGAAATAGGTAGAATTATTCACAAATATTGGAGTTTACTAAAGCTTTCCAAAAATGACTGTATAAAGAAAATTTTCTGCACATCTAAACCTCTTGTGGCTTTTAATCGTCCTAAAATTTTGTATGATTTCTTAGTGTCTTCTGACCTAAAAAGCAACAGATTTGCAGAATTCAAATCTCAAAGTTGTAACAGTATACGTTGTTCACACTGTAATAGTATAGCAAATTCACAGACATTTACTAGCACTAGTACTGGTGAAACCTTTACTATGAGGCACTATACCAACTGTAAAACTAAAAATGTAGTGTACCTGATAACATGTAGTCAATGTCAAACACAGTATGTCGGACAGACTAAACAGCCTGTCTCAAGACGTATGAATAGTCACAGATTCGATATTAATAATTTCACAGATCCAGCATTATCTTCTTCTGTAGCATCTCATTTTAATGGGAATAATCGTAGCATTGAAGATTTCACTTTCATGCCCATTGATATTGTAAAAAATGATATGGATCGACTTTGTAAAGAAACTTTTTGGATACATAAACTGAAGACAATGAATCTAAACGGCTTAAATACTAAGCATTTATATGAAGTTTAATTGACATATACATGCATTATTTTTCCTTTTGAGACTAGAAGCGCTAACCGTTTTTTCCTATTTCACATTTTTTTTAAATGACTAATTTTTTTTATATAGGAATTAAAGTATACTTATTATCCGGTTACGCGCTCTCCTTCACTTATTACGTTTTTCGTGCATTCTAGATTCATTACAGGCAACACGTCTGTGCACACTTGTATTGATTTGTATTGCACCCTTAACTGTTTTTTGGTGACATCTCATTATGTTACATAACCATATTTTTGCTTTATTATGGGGTTTACATATCGCCTGTTTGCTGCGGAGACCTCGGAACTACAGCTTGAATCAGGCTGCAGTTGCGATGTTTTTGCGGTGAATCCAAGGTATGCTTAATTATATGTCTTACTCATTTACGCTAAATTGCACGCTTTCTTATGCGTATTTTCACTTTTTTCCGCAATTTTCTGTGTAACGTAACGTTTATGACGTCACGTTTGTTTATATCAATTTATTTTATTATGTACTCCTGAAGATGGCAAATGCCGAAACGTCGTACAGTACATAAACATTAAAATTTTAATACGTGTTGTTGTAGTTATTTAACCCTTTATCTTACAGAACCTGAAATTTTTGTTATAGAAATGATTGTAGGCATATGTTTATGTGAATGGGATTTATATCGCTTTGAACAGAATGCCGTCGTATATCACTTTTCCACGAATAATTGTGGGAAAAGGATGGTGTTCTGTGGTGTCTTACCAAAAGAACCGCTTGTTCGTTAATAACTATGAAGTATTTCTATTACAGAACCTTAAACTTGTGAAATATATATGAAATTTAAAATTTTCGGTATTCAGTGGCGAACCAGATACGATTATGTGGACGGTGTAAAAATCTACATAGTTCGATTTCGTGAGTTCTTGTCGTTTTTACCGCACCGACTGTCATCAGTTTTTGGATAGAAATTGACCGAGCTTGGGATTCGGACCAGTGACTCACTGGTCTCAAATCCTGAACGCTACTGACTACGCCACCTTGGCCCGGCATGATGAGAAATCGTTCCTATTGAACATTGCTCGCTTACAGCAATTTCTCCTATATGCGTCTTTTATTGACGCGCACTCATGTACTTAGTAATAATCAATTTCTGTTCGCTACACATATTTAAAAAAGGTTTTCATTCAGGAAGTTAAAAACCTAGCGTCCATTACGTCAATATTTAACCCCTTACCAGACTGAAGATTTCTTGACTTGTCAAAAATTAAAAACATGTACAGACGACAAACTAAGGTGTCTCAAATGTTGAAACTAGTCTCTGAAAAGGTAGAAAACATTGTGGAAAAAGGAGAAAATGCTGGTTACCAGCATTTTCTCCTTTTCCCACAATGTTTTCAATAGCCTTCTTCTTCAGGGTCGTAAAAATTCGAGATTGTATGTTAAAGGATTAATGAAAAGAAATATGCTGTTTGTAGTTCTCGACAAACAGCAGTAATTTGAACTATCCCACTGCAATTATTAATAATACTTAAAGTCGTTTTTTTTTTTTCAAAGGCAAAAGACTACTATTCCGTGCAAAGAATCACCAAAAAGTTGTATAGTTATAGTTTAGAACCAAATGGATAAAACATTAAAATACACGTTTTGTGTCGCCTGCCGAGCCCCTGTAGCTCAGTCGGTAGCGTACAAGACTTGAGAACAGGAGGTCGCTAGTTCGATCCCCGGCTCGGCCAATTTCTTTCCGAGGATGGGTGATAGTCATTGCAACAGGATTCATTCCTCTTTCACCGCTGACCATTGTTTCGACGATGGTTATGTGGGAAAGCAGCCAGTAGCTTGGAAGGAATATTATGCGGAGTACTGGTAAGAGAAACTCCAGGCAGGCATGGATAGGTGCACTGGCCGCCGTGATATAACTGAAATAATGTTGAAAATGGCGTTGAACATCATACAATCAATAAATCAATCAATTTGTGTCGCCTTTTTACATCGACACCGCCCTCGAAACTTACTGATGTTGGTGAAACGGTAAATGTGAAACTGCCTAGGTAAAATTTTGAGAAAGCGCACACAAAGCAAATATAAATCACTTGATAATAATCTTAAAAATTCCATGCAAAACACACACACAAAGATATAGTACTAGGAATTGTGTAGAATCATCTTGATCAAATTTCAGAAAACGCATTTTATTCCGTATTTTCTAGATCAACACTGCCCCCCAAAATTTACTAATTACTAATGATGGTGAAATATTTACGTCAACCTGAGTAGATAAAAATTAAAGAAAGCTCCCACTGAACAAAGCAACACTTGAAACAAAAAATACTATTCCGAGCTAAACGGAAGACTTTTTTTTCCAGCTGTTAAGAATCACATGTGCAGTTGAACAAAGTTACGGAGATACATTCTTCAATGTCTTTTCTAGATCTGTGTAACCCGCAAAACTAACTAATGACGGTAAAACGTAATATGAAACTCAAACTAGATAGAGTCATACGGAGGAAGCGCTCACAAAGCAATCTCCTACTGAACACATAGTAACACGCGTAACAATGTACCCTGCAACTGTTAAGTATTTGACTCTAGCCCATTACTGTTTGTAACAAGGAAAATAAATTTTGGTTATATTGCTAGTAAACAGTGCACAAGAATCCGACCTTTTACAACACAAGTCAACTTAACCCTTTTCACTCTTTACCAAACGACAAAGTTTTTAGACTCGCCCACACTGAAAGCATTTGCAGACGACAAATTTAACTGTTGCTCAAATGACGGTATACATTTTGGGAAAAGGAGAAAATGCTGTTTAACAGTATTTTCTTCTTTTTCTACATTGTTTTCAGAAGCTTTCTACATCAGGTTCGTTAAGAACCTTGATTGTCTGGTAAAGGGTTAAACGGCTAATTAAATGTAAAAACTTCTTGTCAGTAACATAAACCTGCATTTTGTGATTTTAATGTTCTCGTTGCCTGAAAAATCTGACCATATCAGACAATATAGAACAAAGACCAGACTGCACGTTCTGTACAAGCTGGTCCTGACCTACACACTCCGCAAGAGCGCATTGTAACTATTTTAGGAGGCTTACAGTTAATGGTAAACACAATGCAACAACGTGCAAACAGACACGTACACAATTTCAATAATAATAATTTAAATTTGTCACACTAACTCGGTCAAGTATCATCAATTATAATTAAAGTCAATCTTTCCGGAAATCAACCAAACGATCTAACCGGAAATTCTTTTAAGATCGTTTATTCAGTTCACATGACACATACAGTGCTTCAGACAATATTGTGTCATAAAGATAATTGTGGGGTTTTTTCCGGCATACAGCATCTAAACAATGAAATGTACATACACTGCACAGTAAATTCGATTTTACAAATTTAAGGAGCATTTCTGTGTACTGTGCATTCTCTTTTAATGAACTCCTGTCGAACTGAACCTATATCTACATGCTTAAGCAGACAATGTAGATCAAAGTCAGACTGAATAAAACGTACAGACTGATCTTGGATCTAAAAAGTTGGCTTATTCGCCAAAAACAGCCTAGAAATCGCTAAACAAGTATCTGAATCTTAAGGCCCAACGTATCTACGTTTACTCCATGTTTCAAGGGCCACGGCTGCCATGTTTCAGACAACCGTGGACAAAACTGGATTGACGTAAAGCAACGCAGAGAAACGGGATAAGCAAACTTGACAGACCGTGATTGCCTTGTTTTACCGTAATTGCCGTGCTAGTTTTTTTTTAAATGACTAGTCAAAAAAATTGCCACGACAGTGCCGGTGCAGATGAGAAACCTAGCAGACCGTAGCGGAACGAGTCGATCGCAGCAGAACTTACCTGCACGTAATGTGCCGTAAGAAGACTCAGTGGTGATCCGTTTTGGTACACGGAAGCACTGTTTTCGCTAGTATCTCACGTTTCTTTTCAACTTTTGTCAGGTTTTGTTGCGTGTCTTCGAAGTTCTCTCAGCAGGCTCGGCTACTTCCCAGCCGTTGCGTTTGCATTCTGTCGAGGCACATCCCGGCATGAGCTGGTTTATGGGTCCGGCGTGTTATGGTGCGGTGCGCTCTACTGCGCCTGACTGGACGTGCACGGTCTCGGAGCATGTAAAAGCTGCGATGTGAAAAATGAGTCAAAGAAGTCAAAAGAAAGGAGCCAAAGATGTAGAAGATTTTGTTACGGCATATTTGCTTGGTGCATACATACAATCTTTGTTTCAGCAAGAAAGAAATATACAGCAGGGACAGAACGCCTTATAGTAGTAGGCAAAAGGAAAGATAAAAAGGCGAACAGGAAGATCAAGATCTATATTTGTGCACGACTGGATAGAGAAAAAGGAAGCAACAGCCAGGCCATTGCTAAACAGTTGTCACCAAGGAGTTTCGCGCAGAAGAGATCAACAGCTTTCAGACATATCTAAGGATGCATCCAGGGGTCTTTGACGAACTCCTGGAAAGGGTAACACCGGTCATTGAGAAACAGGACACGAGGAGCCACTTTGCCTTACAACCTCGGTGCGTATTCACGAACCATTCTTAAGAATATTCTCTGTCTAATTCTCAAGAATTTTCTAGATTTGAACGTGACACAACTTCTGATTGGCTAAATGGTTTAGCCAATCAGAAGTTGAGTTACTATCAAATTTAGAAAATTCTTCAGTATAAGACTAACAAAATTTTTAAGAATGGTTGGTGAATATAGACACTGGTCTGTAATCATTCCTGACTCTTAGACATCCGATCATGTGCGGCAATGACCCATTACTTTCTTGCACATTTCGATGAAGTAAAGCAGCCAGATCTGCCATATGGTGTAGAAGTGTGCGATGATAAAGAGTTCGCTTGGGATGCCCGATGACTGGAGGGCCCCGGCTCAGGAGTTTGAGAAACATCAATACTGCGAAGATCATCAGGTAGAACCAGGGCTAGTATTTGCCAACTATTTTTAAGAACGTTTTTTTTTTTTTCTTTCTTTTACTCTCCAGAATTTCTTTATTTGAAGGTAACAAAACTTCTGATTGGCTAAACCATTTGGTTTAGCCAGTCATAAGTCGTATTACTTACAAATTTAGAAAATCTTGGAGAATTAGACTAAGAATATTCTCAAGAATGGTTGGTGAAGGCTCTGGTCCTCCAGTAGTGGCATTGACGCTGGTGTAGCTATGATGGCCCTTGTGCGTTTTTATTGGCTCGCATAATGCGAGCTTTACTCCCAGGTATAACACTAGCATTTAATGTTGATTATTCGTCCTTTAACAAAAAAATAAATAAAATGTGTAGTTCGGTGTAAGTATGACCCCGGTGACAACTTCCGGTAGGAGTCGATGTCGGAAATAACAGGGCGATTCGAAGTGTAGGATACTTACTGTAATCTCCAGATACCATTATCAACATTCCGGATACCACTTGCATTTAAAAAAACCCTCTTCTTTCTTAGTGAAGCTGCTTCTAGAGAAAAAGTTGCTTAATGAACGTGTGTATAGCATCTTCTCCGTTTAATGGGAGCGCTAAAGATACTTTCAAATCTTTAAGGTACGTGATTGTTGAAGTTTGTCAGTTGCAGATTCCGGAATGTTTTTTTTTTTTTTTGTTTTGGCAGTGCTTATAAATAGTAATTCGGTTCACATGCAAGTTTATTAATACAATAGTGTATTATTGGTAGTGTATTATTGACCCATTCAATACCACTCGTCAGACACTTGCCAATTCTGTCACTACATCCAACCTCGTCTGTATCAAGGAGGTTTCCATTGTGAAATACTGTCAGTGAGATGATCTTGTTTAACCTCCCACGTTTCAGTACAAACGGCTATCGGCTTTGGTTCAACCCTGTGCATGAATACCAATAGCAGTCGGGATATATCCAGAGTTGAACGGCGTGATTAATCTATTCTGATTTGATAAATAAAAGTCTTCAATATCCCAGTTATCTCGAGTGAGGTATATTTTACCCTCGATTTGATCTTGATTAGTTGAAATTTTCTTTAGATTTCATCTTAATTTGTTGATCTCATATGTATATATATTCATAAATCTGAATTCACCAACTACGTGACTTTTTGTTTCTATATCAGATTCTAATTCATAATTCTAAAACTTGCCAAGTGATTGCTCGAGACCTTTTCTCGACCAATCAGAGGTAGGTTTTTGAAACTAGAATGTAACCATTATCCTGCTAAATAACTTAAATGAAACGTTCAAGCTGATAGAAACAACATGAATTTGGCTCTTTCAAAGTTATTCTTTTGGAGAAAATATCTTCTTATCGGACAGTGTAGATCCAAGATCAGACTGCACGTTCTGTGCAGTCTGATCTTGATCTACACTGTCTGCAAAAGGTCAGCGAGTCGCGCTTAGCAGCCAAAGGGTTAAACAAAACTTAATTCTGTTACAGACTACGACCGCAGGACATTTTTAATCACAGTCTGTGTATACAAGTTTCCAAGACCGTATGCCCTCCCAATGTTCCTGTAAGAAAGAATCATTTTGTGCCTCTTAGATATGGACGAAACTTTACATGAGCCATGCTCTGTGAAAAAGGGTTTAATGCATCTGCAAAAGGTATCGACCCAGGTCAGCCTGCGCAGTCTGCACAAGGTGACGTTGGTCGAAAATTTTTTTGCGTGTCAAAGGACCACTCTACTTGATAATTCAGTTGGCTATTTGACAAAACGGATTTTATGGATCCATAGTTATATGATTACCTGCTTGGTGTTATGTATCACGGATATGTATTAAGCCCCCTTTTACCAGAGCATGGCTCATATTTTTTCATACCAACTACAAAAATTCACGCTTATTGGACACATTGGGTGTTTTAGAGGTTTATGTTTGTTGGCTAAAAGGAATAATCCAACAACATATTTTTTGTTATATGTTAAGCACATGATAAATTCCTTTCTAAAATTAATATTTTACAAACTATATCAAATTTAATGAGCTGTACGAGAGCAAAGCAATTATGCTCTACAACAACAACAACAACAACAAAGCACATCTTATTGCATCATTTGCCTGGAATGACAGGCCTAGAACAGTCACAGGCAGTGCCGCCTTCCTGAATCGAACATAGGTAGTCACATACTGAAGGTGTTGCTGGTTTTGCCGTAGTGGTCTTTGTTGTTGTTGTTACAGTTGCTTTTCTGGCTTCTTTCGAAATGTGCGTGTGGTGTGTGGACTCTGTGCTTGTGCTGCTTTTTTCTGAAGACCCTGTGAAGAAGCGAACAAAAATAACTATTACGTGATATTCACGTTGTTATTTAGATATGAGTACTGCTATGTGAAAAGGGGTTTTATTGTATATGCATTAATTATCGACCCAGGTCAGCCTGCACAATCCGCGCAAGCTGACCTGGATCAAAGCTCTTTGCTAATGGTCAATTTTCTATATGTCAAAGGATCATTCCTTCTTATGATTCAGTCGGTTGAACATTAGACTATGATATTATGGATTTTATGGATCACTAATTACATAATGACTTGCCCGGTCTAATGCATCTCGTAGGTGCATAAAATTCGTTTTTCCAGAGTGCCGCACATATAAATGTATCTTGCTCTTAATATATGGTTTTTTTTTTTATTTCTTTGTTTTCCTTCTATGAATATATGTCTATTTGCTATAATGTTAAACTCATGATGATTCCATAGTCTATTTTTTTTTTTTTTTCCCCTTAAAAACCAACCCACTTTAACAATTAATAAATAATTAATGGAATAGTTTTGTGAAAAATTCATGAATATATGCATAAACAGTCTCTAGAGACTTGTTGGAGCTTTGCAGCTTTGAAAAAAGACAGGTTATTGATAAAAAAAGAAAGAAAAAAACGCTATTTCTGTTATCAAATTGTGTAACTTGCGTATTCATTTGATTAATTTTTCGTTTAATTTTGTTTTCATATACTCTGGAAATCAAAATATACTGTTCGTTTTAAGCAATAAAGTCACTACACACAAAAGTAATATGTATGTTAGTCTCAACTTGTAGAGTTCCATCTCCTCGTCTCTGTATATGAAAATATAGCATGCATGGCTTATTATATTCCTGAATCAAACTGCGATTCATTTAAATGATTCGACTTCGACCGAAAAAAGCAATCCAATTGAAAGTCTCTCTTCGTTTTCCAGTAACTCTTACAAAGTTATGCGCAAATGAATACATTTTATGGACGGCACAGATTAAGAGAGTGATTCCATCTATATCGTCCGCTTCTGCAATCAAAATGACAATCAGTCACCCATTTTATTTAAAGTGAAATATCATAAACTGATTTAGCATTTGCAGAGGACAAATAAAATGTTGCTTAAATGATGATTCCTGTCTTTGATGGGAGCATTTTCTCCTTTTCCCTTAATGTTTTAAAAAGCCTTCCCTTTCCGGGTCGTTAAAAGTCGGAATTATGTGGTAAAGGGTAAACTAGATGACTTACCTGGAATATTCGGGCAGTGACATTCTGCCAAGGCGGTCCTATTAGTGTGGCTGTTACTAGTCAGACAAATTCCATGACAGTCGATCAAAAAACTGTCAACAAAGCAGCAACAAACACACAGCATTAAAAGTATCAACCGTTTACTAGGAATTTTCTCGTTAAACATGGTCAATGGAAGTAAATGTAGTGAAAAAGAAAGCAACATGAAAAATATTGCACGCACGCGTTGTGATCTATGATTGCGCAATTCCTTTCAAACTGATTACGTGTTCAATAAATAATCTTAAAAGACGTCATTCATGATTTTTGTTGATACTAGTAGACATTACTTAGACAGTCACAATACACGTGAACGTAGTGTTTCCATGATTACCAGATAAAGAGGACACGATTTGGGTCAAATTTGACGTCATTCTACGACCTGAACGAACCAAGGCGAACTTTGACATATCTACTGGCAAATACTATATAATCTATGTAAATAAAATTGAGGGATGCTCCACGATGTCTAATGAAATCGAGGACATAGATAGGGACGGACATACAGACAAAAGGACGGTCACTTTGAGCACTGGCTCATGGCGTGTAATCTATGGAAGAAATGTTTCAAATTGGATCAGGCGTTTAGAAGCAGAAGCTATCTAAAGAGTTAAGAACCGACGCATAGAAGGATGGGTAAAGCGCCAGCTATTTGCTCCACTAAAATGTGCTTCATTAAAAAATCCTAGAAACCAATTTTGCAATTTTTGTCCGTCAGAGACTATATGTTTTGTCTGTAGAATATTCTGGATCTTAAGACAAACTAACTCATTGGCTCAGAAAGAACGCCCCCAGAACGTGTATGGTTAGGCTCAGAATTTAGAGCAATATTTTGGCTATTTCGCCCAAACGGCCAAAATAGACCCTTTGCCAAATAGTTCCTAGGTTCTTGAAACGACCCTGAACAAGAATGCATCAAAAATCAAAGCGTTGGAAGCACTGGTGTGGCTTTTGTCAAGGGAGCCATTGTGTGGAATTAACAATTTTAAGAAAAAAAGTTGAAATATTATCCAAATATTCACTTGAAAGTCAACCTACTTATCAAATTAAAAGACTACAGAAATTATTTAGCAGGACAGGGGTCAAAAACCAATTATTGCCTTTCATTCAGTCACATTTATATTTTTATTTCTTCTTGCTTAGCCTCTGTAAGGCAGTCAGTAGCGAATCAGGCTTGTACCACAGCTTGTACTGGTTTGAACATTGGCTCTGCTACTTTCTTTTTACAATTGATGAAAGTCGATGCAACCAAACTCAATCTGCTCTCACCACTGGACATAAAGACTGTGTGAGGAAGCAGTCCGTGACTTCGGAAGAATGTTGTGTACTGGTGAGGAATTGTCATGGACACATTGACTGACGCAAAATACTGAAGTGCTGTTGAGAATGGCATTTAACCCCTATTATTAGATCTTCTTGTATCAAGATACTTCAGATAAAATAAAACACATTGTATTTTATCATCACAACCACATGAACGTCTGTATGAATTGTGGCTTCAACGAGTGAAAAGACATATTTATTATAATTCAACAGGAGACATCATCACAATACACTGACTTTTGTGTACACAAGAAGAGGGCGGGAGAGACTTCAGCACTCTATTAAAACAAATCATGACAACTTCGGAAGTTTTCGAAAAAGTTATGCTCTAGTAATGTAATGATGTTTTATAATGATGCTTGAAGTGTGAGGTCATCCCTGTGAAGACTGCGTCGGGAGATACAGATACATAGAGACAAATAAGCCTGAAGCAAACAAAACGCTTTTCTACAACCCTTTCGCTTATACAGATGACTTTTAACATGCATACTGCAGCTGACAACGTTAAAGCAAGTACTGCAAATATAAAAAGCCGGATTACTGTAAGTTACAATCAACTATTTCCATCTGTGAATATTCATGCACAATCCAATAGAGTAGCGCGCTATAATGTGGAACGAACAAGCCCCGACGAACAAGTCAACGGACGATCAAGCCCAGGTAAACAAGCCCAGGGACAAACTGGTTTTGGGACGAAGAAGCTCGGAACCGAGCGGTCAGTCTACAAAGATTGTGGAGGGCTGTGAGCGGGTAAAGCTGTAAATTTAGAGGTATTTCCACGACCGATGGCCAGATCTTGTTTATTTAATACGCTATTTTCAACTATGTATCTGAGTGCTATCGAAACACTTACTTGTCTGAGAAAAAATTGAGTTTGACTGGGTTTACTCTCTTTGGTTTTGCACAAACTACAATACACGATTTTCAAAATGTCCTATGGAACTCATAGTGGCATTGTCTTCGACAAATGCCAGAAAAAGTTGTGCAAAACGGAGAAGTTGCTGGTAATTATCATTCTCTCCTTTTTTCCACTTTTAGACAATTCCTTGTTTTGAACGATCCTTAGGAAGAATGCATTGGAAAATATTGTGGAAAAAGAGAAAATGCTGTTTACCAACATTTTCTCCTTTTCCCACAATGTTCTCTGCAAACTCATTAGAGGCACTCTAAATTTGTCGTCTGAGAGTACTTTCAGTATTTAGGAGTTTATTATTTAGTCGTCTCGTAATTAGTTAATCGTTCATACTGTTGACTACCATGACGGTATCTGTAGACAAAAACATTGTCTTTTTCACATACCCTTTTTCAAACCCTTTTTCACATGCACGAGGAAATTTGTAGTCTTGTCCATTTAACCCTTTACACCATAACCCCTTGTTTTAATGACCTTTAGAGAAGAGGCTTTTGGAAACGTTTTGGAAAAAGGAGAAAATAAAAGCTACAGCAATATGTCTGAAAATTCAGAGAAAACTTCCATCATTTGAAACACATTTAAAACTGTCGTGTGTAAATGCTTTCAATTTAGACAAATCTTAAATATTGTTGTTTGGTATAGAGTTAAAAGCTTTAGAAAATGACAAATTTGATGTGCCACAGATGATGGGATCTATCTTTGAACGGATAGAAAACACGGAAAAAAGGAGAGAATGTTAGTTAGAGCATTTTCTCCTTTTCCCATAATGTTTTCAAAAGCGTTTGTCCTCAGGGTCGTTAAAACTCGGGATTTCATGGTAAAGGGTTAAGAGTGAATTGTAAAATGCACTGAATGGTGGCCCTTTCTGTTAGATTGCTGTATATTTTCAACCTTTTGCGGAAAAAATGCATCTTTAAGACTTCTATTTGCGGGAAAGTCTAACAAAGCACCCGTACAGAGTAGACCAAAAATTAGTGTGCGTGGTTTAGAAAGCCTCAGTTTGACGGCAATTAAGTCCTTGATTTTTTTTGATCTTCTGTAATCTTGGAATTATACTCTAGCACACATACTGTAGCACACGCACAGACATAAGAGAGAAATGTGTATCTATAGGCCTATCGTCACCACGAGATAAAAACTTCTTACCATGACTTAAAAATGTCGTGGCTACGATTTAATACTCATGGCCATAAGATACTGATCAAGGCACACATCATAATGGCCTGCAACATGCGAAAAGGAGTATTCAGACTTTTGCGTAAAGTGTAGTCTCGGATCAGCCAGCGCAGTCCGAGCAGGCTGATCCGAGACCACACTTTCAGTTCTTATATAATTTTCTGTTTCATGCAAGTCTACTGTAGGACAATATCGAATGTAGTCGGAAAATGTCGTCTCGGATCAGACTGTGCGGACTGCGAAGGCTGATCCGAGACGATACTTTACGCAAATGTCAGAATGCCCCTCTTCGCGTGTTGCGGGCCAATTATCGTATACCACATACACTGTAGCATAAGTGTTTCCACCTAGGCTACCGAGGTTGCATAGGGATTCTCTCTTTATAAAACATAATTCTAAACTCGTCTATTATGAAGGCATTTGTATAAAACAAATCAGAAGTAGCTCAAATGATGGAACTCGTCATGGAAAGGGCAGACACCATCGTGGGAAAAAGAAGAACATGCTTAGTGCTAGTATTTCGTGTTTCTGTAGACCGAGGAGTTTCTAAAAGGCGTCTTCCTATGAATCGTTCATACGCGGGGGATGATAAAGAGGTAAAAAATGGAGAAAAAAATAATCACTGACTAATGTTTTATTTCACTTTCCTGGTACAATAGATATAGAACAATCACAGGCTGCCCCACCCATTTGTATGGAACACAGGTAATCACACATAGACATGGTGGAACCATATACAACCACAGTGGCGGGAGTTGTGTGAGCACGGTTGTTAACTTGGCCTGTAGAAAAAGAACATGACGAACTTTTTTGAGCACTTTTGTTACTTTGGCCTGTAGCAAATAAACATTTATAAATTGTGTGAGCACGGTTGTTAACTTGGCCTGTAGAAAAAGAAAATGACGCACTTTTTTAAGCACCTTTGTTACTTTTGGCCTGTAGCAAATAAACACTTATAAATTGTGTGAGCACGGTTGTTAACTTGGCCCGTCGGAAAAGAATGTGCAGAATTTTGTGAGCATGTATGAGGTAACATTGTATGTCTTTGAAGTCTTCTTGTTTAGATATGAGCCGCGCTCTGTGAAAAGGGGGCTTAATGCATCTGCGAAAAGTTTCGACCCAGGTCAGCCTGCGCAGTCCGCGCAGGCTGACCTGGGCCGAAACTTTTCGCTATTGGTAGATTTTTTGCATGTCAAAGGATCAGTCTACCTCATGATTGAGTCGGTTGTTAAAAAAAGTGGCTATTATGGATCCATAAGTATGTGATGGCTTTCTTGGTATGATGGATTACGGAGATGCATTAAGCCCCCTTTTGCCAGAGCATGGTTCATATCTTTGAGCAACGTTCTGTGACAGAGGGATTTAATACATCAGCAAAAAGTATCGAATTATGTCAGCAGTCCATACAGGCTGACCTGTGTAGAAACCTTTTACTATTGGTCAATTTTCTGAATGGCAATGGACTAATCTACCTCAAGACTCAGTCGATTGTTAGACAAAATGGACTCATGGATCCATAGTTATATGATGACGTGCTTGGTGTAATGGTGTAATGCATCACGGGGATGCACTAAACCGTATTTTACCAAAGCTCCGCTCAAATATGTATATACTTAAAAACAAACGGTTTAAGTAGATCTACTAGTATTTCTTGTACTTAATTATTATAGTGAGCATAGAGGGAGTGGCGGAATACTGGTAACCAGCGAGTTCTACTTAGAACGATTTTCTAGCCTTTGAAGAAAAAAAAAACCTCGTCTCTTGAGCAGTGTTTACATTGTTGTAAAATGTACTGCGTGTATGCTTGGCCAGAACCCTATATACTTCATATAACAATTTCCGTCATCTTTCGCAAATTCCTTCATGAAATATTGAGTCAATTTCCTGTACTTACCACTATCACTCAGACATGCGCAGAAGTCGTCTACTGGTTTGTCAAGAAGAAATGAATATCGACATAGTATATCACAGTCTCGTAGAACAAAGGCCGAGGTGGATATAAATAACAATATCAAAACAACACCAACTGTTCGTCTCATGGTTTACCTTTTTGTCTGTTACAGTGTCTGAAAGATGATGTTTAAAAAAAAACTGTATATTTACATGCAAGATAGAGGTGATGTATTGATCCGCATTCTACTGAATAAGTGAAATGAAACTTTCAAGCCGATAGTAAAACCCATAATTTTCACTATTTCAAAGTGGGAGGGGGATGGTAATATCTCCTTATCGGACAATGTAGATCCAAGATCAGACTGCACGTTCTGTGCAATCTAATCTTGATCTAAATTGTCCCCCACAAGGTCCTTGACTCGCGCATAGCAGCCTAAGGTATAAATATATAACGTAGACAAGTTTGGACCGACAGATGACGGTGTGACTTGCTTATCTGTCTATAAAACAATAGATGTAAAAAAAATAAATCCCAACAATCTGCAATTGGCTGCAATTGCTTTTTCAGAGAAAATTTAAGTGGAAAAAGGGTCGTAACTGTGTCAAAACTATTCTGAGTGTTTCCTGCCCTTGTATGTTAGGTTCCAATTTTCACAGATTGTTAAAAACTAACCCAAGTTTGAATTCAATTTCTTCGTTTATAACAGCTAAAGACAAAAATCTCACTACGATGATGCAGACGACGATGCTGATAACGAATACAACGGCAAGACTTTCACAGAACTTTGGCATCTTCTTCGAAAAAAGCAGAAAAAAATCAAGCAAAAATGCAAACATCGGTCTAATGATCAACTGAGCCAGACGACAAAAATTAGACATATGCAATTTAATAGCATTTGCAGCCTTGAAATTAAATGAGACCCAAAAACTTTAAATTTTCTTTTGGTAGGGAAGTAAACATTGCGGGAAAAGAAGAAAATGGAAAAGACTTAAACAGTGAGCAAGAACCATTAATTAAACAGTTACCATTAACCGTTAACAAAATAATTCCGATTTTTGTTTTACCTTGAGGAAGATAGCTTTTAAAAACATTATGGGAAAGAAGAAAATACTTGTGACCAGTATTTTCTCCTTTTCAAACAATGTTTCCTTTCTATCATTTGAAAAATAATCTCCACCATTACAGCCACTTTTAATATGTCGTCTGCCAATGCTTTGGATATGGACAAGTCCAGAATTTTGTCGTCTGGTAAAGAATTAAGATTCAGCGTCAGTAGATTTACCTAATAATACACCAATCAGCTGCCAACAGTTATCACTTTTGAGAAAAGAATTCTCGTCCTAATTCGAAGCATCAACAATAACAACAACGTTTATTTAAAATCATTCCTGATAAGCTAGGTTAGTCACGGAACCCGACACGTTTATGCAGCAAAGTCACTTTTTGATTATTAAAATAAGACAACCTATATTTATATTCCGCCGTTTCAAACATGAACTGAAAATACATGTGTGGCCTTTACACTGTACCAGACAGTAAAGCTTTAGACTTGCCCACATTGAAAGTATTTGCAGACAAGAAAATTACACGTGGCTTGATCCTTTACCAAACAATCCTGTCTTTTAACGATCCTGAGGTAATGGGCTTCTGAAAACATCGTGGGAAAAGGAGAAAATGCTGGTAACCAGCATTTTCTCCTTTTCCTACGATGTTTTCTATTTGTTCAGAGAAAAACTCCTATTTAGTCTTTGCCGTCTGCAAATGCTTTCAGTTTGGACATGTCTAAGATTTTGTCGTTTGGTAGAGAGTTAGAGTATGGGTTTATCATTAGATGTGATAGCAAACATGTTAGCAGGGAAAAAAATGCGTGTAATCAGCGTTTTCTTCCTTTTTCCACAATGTTTTCAAACGCTTTCTTGCTATGTACAGAACGGACATGAATTGATGAGCAAAGAGTTAGATCTCTTCTTATCTGGGTTTTGAACCCTTTATGCTAGTGTTATATGTAGCTTTTCTTTATCATTTTTTGTATGTGTGCCTGAGGAAGCGATTTTTACCAACAATGCTTAAAGGCCCAATAGTGACCAAAAACAATGCAAGTGTTATGCATTTAGATTTAAATCACACCACTTGAAAATATGGAAAATATTGTGATGATAACAATCTGTGATTGTGTTGTCGGTCCAATTTTTGGCAGAAAAATGAAATTTAAAGCAGGCAAAAAGTAAACAAAAAGTAGAGTACCTGGCAGGTTTTTACCTAGTTTTGAAATTAGTTCTCTGCAAGTGACTAACACTTGGACCGACCATACAATAACAGATTTTCATCTTCACAATAATTTCCGTACTTTTAAATGGTATGATTTAAATTTAGATGTATTTTAACACCTGCTTTGTTTACTTTTGGCAGCTATTATTATTCTAATATTGTAATCATCCTTAATTTCATAACCGACCATCTGATTTGCTGAGAGGTCTGGTTGGTAAATATAGACCACTATCAGAGTGCCCGGAATGAACCACCGCTCATTCGTTACCGTCTGATATTTTGTTTACCGCTTATCAGACGACAATATTTCAGATTCGTCCATTTGAAACAGTTTCATAGGACAAATCTGCAGTTGGTCTAATGATAGATTTGATTTGTATATGATAGGATAGAAAACATTACAGGGGAAGGAGAAAAGTCTGTTAACTCTTTACCAAACGACAAAATGATAGAATTGCCGAAACTGAAAGAATTTGCAGGTGACAAATTTTATGGGACCTAAACACCGTATTTGACTGAAAACATTCTAGATAAGCAGAAAACATTCTAGGAGAAGGAGACAATACAAGATACCAGCATTTTTTTTTTTTTCCCACATTGTTTTCAAAGTTTTTATCCCCTTCTGGGCCGTTAAAAACTTGTATGGTAAAGGATTACCCATCATGTTCTCTTTTTTCCGACTATGTTTTCAAAAGCCCACTCCCTCGGGGTCGTTAAAACGGGAATATATGGTAAGGTGTCAATCCTTACATTATTAACTTAATAAATTCGATTAATATCGAAGTCTTGACCTTGATTTTCGCTGCAATTAAAAATGACTTCGGTCATAGTTTAGCATTAGGTGGTGAAAGATGTGGATCTAAGATCAGACTGCACGTTCTGTACACTCGGATCTTGAGCTGATTGTTTGCTGAAGTACCCAATTTTGGCCCAAACATTTCAAGAACGTAACCTTTAAACTGCTGAGTGCGACTCTCTGACCTATTGCGAACATTGTAGATAAAAGAAGAGACTGCGCGATCTTGGATCTACACTGTCCGAGATATTTTTCTCCAAAATACTACTACTACTACTACTACTACTACTACTTATAATAGTAATAAGTTTGAAATAACAATAAAGTCTTTACTATCGGCTTGAAAGTTTTGTTTAACTTATGTAGCAGGATAAGCAGATGACCGGAAGTATTTATTTTGGGGTTAAGGTATTTAATTATTTACAGGTAAATGTTGCTTAATATTTTGTCATAAAACTTAACGTTTCATCGAAGTGTTTGCAATGTCTTACCTTAAAGTATTCCAGACATTCCAAAATTGTTTGTTTTATACAAACTTTGTCTATAGTATCAATACGTTGGCATATTTATGACCCACACAATATATTTTCATATCCAAAAGTTTTCTGACAGCTAGTCACTACATGAGGTTTCTCAGTTGTAAGTAAACAAAATATATATCTTTAACTTCACATTAAGTGACACCTTGAATGTGACAATCCTACCTCATGAGTAAAAGTAAAGGAAATGTGGATAACAGTCAAAAAGCCTTCTAAGAACATATATGATATTTGCAGGTATATCCCAGGTAAGGCGCTCCCGTACGCTGTACTTAACATTGCAGTTTTGCTCAACTTCCAAATAAATAATGATCTTATTTTTCTAAAAAAAAAATGCAACTGAATTTTTCAAGCTATTGAATGTTCATTTTTTTTTCTTTATTTGTAATGTTCATTGCTATGCGAGGGTCGTTGCCATCAGATATCATACCTTACAGTAAAACAATATACGCTCGTATATGAGCGGCTCTTTGGTGACAGGAGATTTAATGTACCTTCTTGATACATTATACCAAGCAAGTCATCACATAATTATGGATCCATAAAATCCATTTTGTCTCACAACCGACTGGATCCTAGGGTAGAAAATGGTCCTTTGACAAGCAGAAAATTTAGAAATAGCAAAAAGTTTCAACCCATGTCAGCCTACACAGTCCGCGAGGCGGAGATTCTTCGAAACCTTTTAGGATTGTAGTTGTATTAAACCTCGTTTTCACAGAGCAGGGCTCATTTACATTGTGCACACCTCCCCCCTCCCCGACACCCCCCCCCCCACACCAAACACACACATAACAAGACGTTTCTAAAGACGAAAGAAATAGGGGCGGGGACAAATCATACATTGAGGTGTTAGATCTTTTTCAAAATATGCTTTCGGTTCGGAGAAGTTTTGTAATACTTATTCTGCAATCCTTATTGGCGAGTTACCTCTATCAGTTTTCAACTTTTCTGTTGATCTATAAACTTTAACTTAAAATTCACCCTGTTTTCAAGCCTTTTATGGGAGATTTTCTGTATGCTAGAACAGCGTCATTTGATATAGGTTGAACCATTTTTTTTTTTCGGTAGAAATATATAAACTTGAAATAAATCTTATAAACGATAAACTAAATATCTAACTGTACATATACAGTAATTTCTACATTAAACCTGAAGCTGCTGAACGTGAGTCACTGACCTGTAACGGACAGTGTAGATCAAGATCAGACTGAACGGAACGTTCAGTCTGATCTTTGATCTACACTGTCCGAGAAGGAGATATTTTTCTCCCCCCCCCCCCCCCACAAAAAAAAAAAAAAAAAAATTGAAATAACATTATTAAAATTTTTACTTTCGGCTTCAAAGTTTTGTTTTACTTATTAAGCAGGATACTGGTTGATAACACCAGCTCTATGTTTTGGATTTTTTGTGTAGATACAAGTGAAACAATGTCGATATTTACTTATCTAACAATAAATGATTTTGTTTTCAATTTCTTCCTATACCATGTCTAGTTCTGTTTTGTATATAGAATCCTAAAAGCGTGGTTCGATGGTCAACTTGTCATGTACGGTCAAAATTTCTCACAATCATGGAAACAATTCTGCATCAGAGCGTTGACTTGATCGCAATCATAAAACAAGCGGTGGATTTTTTACTTGTTTGTGTTAAAAATTGCACCTTTTTTTTTCTTGCAGGTTTACTCATCATGTAAATTAAAGAGATTATGGATAAGATTCTATATATAAGTGTTTTCTGTGTGTAAGTATATTTTGTACATTTGAAAACACTGTTTTGTACTGTTTTCCAAACAATATCTACATTTGGGCATAATGTACTCCATAGATCTGCATGTTGGCGTTTCATTATTTTGTACAAAAGTGTTATACTAATATTTATGGATGTTACAGTGGTCATAAAAAAAAGAGCTTGTGGAGGGGTTATGATACGCGTTGGCATTGGTTCTTTTTGAACAATTCTGTATTTTTTCTCTCGACACTTTCAATCACAGATAGACCGCAACCGGAAAATGGATCGCTTAAAATTATGAAGTTATCTCTGATTATCAATAAAAGTAAAAATTTAACATTTCGAGTTATATAGAAAGGGAAAAGGTACGAAATCACGTACAAGGTATCCGTGGACAAACTGCAAAGAAAAGCTTTACAAGTATTCGAGTATAATTTCGTAATTCGCTTGTAGAATCAAACTACATGTATGTATGAGTATATTCCAACACGCACTTTAATTTCCTCTTGCGTGTATAGTATTCATACGGTACAGAATGTGAAAAATCAAGGGAGATAACAGATGAGCCTCTTATAGCTAATTTCCAAAAGTTGTCTTTCTTACTCTACACTCAGAGCCCAATTACATTACCCCCCCCACCGTCCCCCCCACCCCCCCCCCCCACACACACACACACTTACACACCCTACATACCATAAGTTTTACATAAAATACTAATCTGATGTACGCAAAAGAAAATCCAGACTTGTTACTGCTATTTCTTCGGGATATTCACATTGACTTGATGTTGCGTATCTGGCCTGACAGATCTTCTGCTTTTTCTGTCCTCATTTCATAAAGAGTACCGACATGGGGTATACTCGGTTTTTTCAGAAGGTAATGATCTTACAGGCCTCACCAACTTATGTCAACCATCTGACTAAAGTCCTGTGACAACGAACCACTCCTCTGTTTCCAGAAAAAAAAATAGGTCGTCATAGGTCAGTAAGCAGACGCGTCTGTATCATTTGACATGCGAAAATAATATGCAAATTGAAGAAGCGTGCAAGTAAATTACACAAACAATGAACTTCAGAGTAAAATGTTATAGACTTAGCTCTAGATTTGAAACTGGCTTCGTATCGCAGCTTTGACATGGCCTGTTTTATAAAGTCTACATCGCGGATGAATAAGCCAGAGAATAACCAAAAATACCCCAAACTACTCGAAAAACACCCCATACCACTGCCATCACACCCAAAAAGACTTTCCAAACTACTAAAACCGCATGCGAAACGCTTAGATACACGATTCATGAGTAAAAAAAAAAAGTCATCACAAAGGCTTTTAATCTTAGAAACAAAATCTTGTCATCCGTCAGACGAATGAAATTTTAGAGAAATGGTCCCCGTTTACAAACTTGTTTGCTAGCAAATTCCTACCAACAACTTCTTTTAGTAGTTCTAGTACTTTGATTGTTAAACCTTGTTGCAGATTTTGGGGGTATGACGGAAAGTCATTGAGACATATTTTTAAGTCAATTATTTCAGTAGACTCTTTCTGCGCCATAGGAAAAAAATTGGATTTTGTGGAAGGCATAGATCAAGATCTCACAGCCTGTAAATTCACATTTGAGTCATATTCTGGCAATAGGCGGCTTAATGCAACTGCAAAAAGGATCGACCCGTGCAGGCTGACCTGGGCCAAAGCTTTTCGCAATTGGTCAATTTTCTGTATGTCCAAGAACCAATCTACCTCATGATTAAGTGGGTTGTTTAAAAGTGGATCTAAAATCATGTGGTGGCTTGATTGGTATAATGCATCACGGAGAAGCACAAAGCCCCCTTTTTGCCGAAGTATGGTTCATTTATTTGTCATTTGAATGCATACTACCTGAAATCTGAATAATTCGCCTGTATAGCGAATATGGACCGAGTTTAAAAAAAAAACGGAAAAATATGAGTTGACTGCTTTATCTATTTTTAAAAAACAATTTCTTGGTTTCAACAAAGCCACAAATTACATGGCACTGCCTAAGAGTTATGAAATAATTGAGCTGGGCTCTGGCAAAAGGGGATCAATGCATTTCTGTGATGCAGTACATCAAATAACTCATTATAATTATGGATCCATTTTGTCCAACAACTGAATCATGAGGTAGACTCGTTATTTGACATGTAGCAAATTAACTGAAAGCAAAAGTACTTTTTAACTGGTGCATTAAGCCCCGTTTACCAAGAGTATGACTCACTTGTACAGATGTGAAATCCCGTGGGATATGATTTCTAAAGTAAACCCAAACACTAAGACGTAGTTTAAATCAGCTGTAAATAGGACTTCAATCAGGTCTGATTGACATGAACACATACAAGGCACGAGCCAGAAATTATCTTCTGTTTAACTAATCTGAGATTTTTGTAATAACGGTTCTTTTAATGCTGGGAAGTAAAAATCCAAAGAGCGGTATCTATTTGACGTGACCTGAAGCCACAACCAGAGAGGGATGTTTATTTCAAGATTAAACGCCGACTGGAATGCTTTAATGATCACCACGACCAATAATTCGCTTTCATTCGATTGTGTACTGATATCAGTTTTCTACAAATCATGATCGTATTGGTGTTATAAAAGGATAAATCTGGTTGGATCTGTTAGGAAGCATAATTGTTGTCCTTCATAATAATCACAAAACCAAAGTTCTGAGAAGTGTGTGCTTTCGTGAAACAGAGGGAACGTCGAACTGGACTTCGAAGGAGAAGAAATCCAAGACTGCGTCTGAAATCATTTAAAAAAGAAGCCTCTTACAATACAAATGCATTCCATATCTACAGAATTTATAGTTCAAGATTTGTCCGGAGGGAGTTCAAAAAATATATTGCTTAAATTTTTGTCGACCAGATTATAAACGTATTTTCCGCTAATTCAGTTGACCCCCCTAGGCTTGTTTTTTCCATAAAAATAACAACACATACAAAGAATACCTCTTTCGTGTTCAGTGTTCAATTAATTGTTTTATCCGTTTGTGAAACAGATGAAAAAGTACAGATGATTACCTGAAATAAATACACAAATTACAATGTACTTGGACATACCATTTGCCCATTAATAGATATATCAAGACTTGATTTCTTTTTTTTTTTAACTTAAAGTCTTCTTTCACGAAAAATGCAGTTTTTCTTTTTCGTAAAATTTTTATAAACTTTAATAAACGCTGAATCATATGACGGCATTTGAGTGAAGCAGAGATGTGGAGGGCTGTGGGTATTTTAGGTATGGTGGAGCAAGGGGCCATGCACCGTCATATCGGTGTCATGTTTTGTGTACACCACACCATCATCACCAGAGCTTGGGCAAGTTACCAGCAGTTTGCTACGCGCATCAGGAGGCATGACTGTAGTAAACAAAGGGCAACAACTGCAGCTCAAGACAGATTCTTGATCATTTCAGGCCCGCCTAGGACGGTTTCCAACAGTAACCTAACTTTGTAATGACCTTCTTAACGCTTCTGGCGTCAATGTTTTGAATCAAACAGCATGTATAGAAGGGTAATCTGCGATGATCAAGATGACCCTCAATACAAAATTCCAATGACTCGTCGTCACCGTTTGGAGGCCCGTTTGGAATGGACAAGGGAGTATTTTACATGGACCAGACAAAACTGGAGACATGATGTTTTCACCGATGAGTCAAGGTTTTGCCTAGACTTTACAGTTAGACGTAAAAGTGTCTGGAGAAGACCCAAGAAATGGTTTCACCCTTCAAATATTGCTGAGCACGAAGTTACGGAGGTGGATCAATTATGGTGTGGGGAGGCATCAGCTGGGACGGATGGACTGACCTGGTTGTGCTGAACAGAGGCTCATAGATCGATCAGCAGTACATCGATGAGATATTAGACACTCAGGTTAGGTTTTATGCCGGGGCATGCGGCGATCAGTTCATTTAAATGGACGATAATACTCGTCCCCACAGGGCCCGTGTGGTCCAGGACTACCGACTGAGGGAGGGCATTGAGCGCCTTGACTGGCCAACTCAATCAACTGACGTAAATCCAAGAGAGCATTCATGGAATAAGCTGCAGGTACGGATATCAGTTTAACAGGTACATTTAGGAGCTTGGGGCCATTTTGGTACAAGAATGGACCGCCATCCCTTCTAGGACTGTCAGAAACCTCGCAGGGAGCATGAGAAGGTTTGGCCAAGCAGTTGTGGATAGCCATGGGTCACACACACGTTAAGGAACCTAAAAATGTAAACCAAAGTTGGAATTTGACAAATTTAGGAAACAAGCTGCGTGTTCAAAGATCTTAAGTATAAGGGGTATTCCTCTTCTCTGGCACATGACTGACGCAAATTCGGTAAAGATATATTAAGTGTTTCCTTCAATCAAATTGATTAAACATTAAATTAACATTTGAAACCATTTGTACGGCGTTAATCAAATCATCCCCGAAAATATTCACACCAAAACATTTGGTACTAGGCAAAATTTGAGTATATTCGATGTTTTAAATTTAGAATTTACTAGCATTCGATAAACTTAAGTTTGACTGTTCCACCTGATACTAATTTGACGACTTGCCTTTTTCAGCAGATAAAACACCTTTCCAAACAACCTCTTGTTTCTTTACCGTGAATAAGAAGGCTTTTGAAATGATCCATCATGCAAGGTTAGTATTAGGATAGCTTTACGGCCAGTATTAAGATATTACTAGTTTAAAGATTCCATTAAAAAGAACTCATGTGAACGCAACGTTAGCTAATTTTAATGAAAACTATACTTGAAAACGCCAGTCAAACAGTACCAAACGGTTTTTTTTTTATGCTCTAAACAAAAAAGCCTATATTTTGTTTTTTGCTAAATAATATAGCGATATCAACGTTTACTATTATGTGACTAAATTGATAATAAGTGATCATGTGCGAAATCGATTCTGTTTTCAGAAGTAATTATCTTTCATCGCAAAGGAAAAATATTTCATGATAATACACAAAAAAAAACCCGATTGCTTTACTAAACAATCTCGAATTTTAAAGATCCCAAGGCAGAAACATTTTGAAAACTTCGTGTAAAAAGGAGAAAATGCTGGTAGCCAGCGTTTTCTCCTTTTTCCCCCCGGATATTTTCTATCGTTTTAAAAACAAATCCTTACGTTTAACCCGCATTTAAATTGTCTTCTGTAATTTCTTTCAATTTGGATAAGTCTAAAATTTTGTCATTTAGTAAGTTAAATAAACTCTGACAGATATCTTTTGGGACATTTATCAAAAGAAATTGTCGACGTGAAATGTTTCCAAAATGCAGCCGTATAATAAATAATAATAAATGGTTGAATATGAAACCTTTTTGCATTCCTGTACAAAGCCTAGTGTTACATATATCGTGATGAATATGAAATTTTATTTCTGATGCCACTTACATACTAATTTAAATGTGTGAAATATCTAAATTCCATGGTCTTAATTTCAAACAAACTTATCGTGAATAAGAAATGTCGCGTTTATAAATTTGAATTCATAACATCTGCTCGTACTATTTTCAGGATTATATATAATATGAAACTAAAATAGTGTATTATCATTAATACTTCTTTCAGAATCAGAGATATTGTGTGGTTTAAACATATATCATTTTAACTTCTATATCATCACTAGCACTCCGTGATTTGTCTTGACAACTGAAAGGACATAAGTATGAAAAATGTTGTCAAAATGATAAGATTCAAATATAAATATTTCGTACTGTATATCGAGAAACAAAGAAGTTCAAGTAATAAATATGAAGGGAAAAGCACATGGCCAAATCGGAATCCTAACTGAACGTTGACTTAGACTTGTATGGTGATTGTATGATTGATTTTATTGATTTCAACAAACCCCTTTACATTACCCTATAAATAGTTCGATTAAAAAATTATACAAATTATATAAGCAGAACTTATGATAAATATTTTCTTCTTATTCTTTATTTCCTTTATTTATGAAAGTTCTACAAGCATGCACATGTCAACAATTTAAAGAATGGCATCAAGTCAATCGGTGATTCATTACGATAACACATGCCGAGAGAGAGAGAGAGAGAGAGAGAGATCGATCTCCAGTGTTTCGCCGATTCCATACGACAGGTGCCACCGGCAGCAAACGACCCCAGCGTCTGTATTCACCAACCATTCTTAATTAACCCTTTACCACACAATGACGCCTTTTGACGCCCCTAAAAAAGAGGCCTTTTGAAAACATTGTGGGAAAAGGAGAAAATGCTGGTAACCAGCATTTTCTCCTTTTCCCACAAAGTTTTCTACCCTATCAAAGAAAAGTTGCGTCATTTTAGCCACTATGAAATTGTCGTCTGCAAATGCTTTCAATTTGGATAGGTCTAAAATTTTGCCGTGTGGTAAAGGGTTAATTAAGAATTTTCTTAACCCTTATCCGGCTAAATAACTAAACTGAAATTTTCAATTGGATAGTATAAACCCAAATGTTGTTATTTTCAAAGGGAATAATATCTCCTTATCGGACAGTGTAGATCCAAGATCAGACTGCACGTTTTGTGCAGTCTGATCTTGATCTACGCTGCCTGCAAAAGGAGTTTGTCTGCAGTGAGTCGCGTTTAGCAGTCTAAGGGTTAATTTAAAGGCCTCTTCTTCAGGGTCAGCAAAACTTGGGATTGTATGGTGAAGGGATAAAATTTCAGATTTATTGAATACTAATGCAAGTACATATACATGAAATTCGTTGCATACAAATTAGACATATTTTGGCAAAAGGAGGTCTAATGTATCTCCATGATGTATTGTATCAAGCAAGACTTCACATAACTGTAGATCCATAAAATCTGTTTTTGTCCAACAGCCGACTAAATCATGAGGTAAACTGGTCCTTTGACAAGCAGAAAATTGACAAGTAGCAAAAAGTTTCTACCCATGTCAGCCCTGCGTGGAATGAGCAGGCTGACGAGAGTCCACACTTTTTGAAAGAGTCCACACTTTTTTGAAGATGCATTAAACCCCCTTTTCAGAGAGCTTGGCGCAAATACATCTTTTCTAAACTGTTCTGAGGTAAATTAGAATATTTTTTTTTTTGAAGAACAAAGCAAGAAAAGAAAGAGACATAGTTTTATGCCACGATAATTGGTCGACAATAGATTGATCTTGCTATAATTACCCTGATTCAGTAGGTATGTTTCATTTTGTGAAACGTCGAACCACAAAAGAACAGATCATTAGGCATATTTTGATAACTGTATTTACAATTTAAATTTCAATTCCCAAGATGCTTAACTCTTTACCACACAATGCCGACTTTTAACGACCCTGATAAAGAAGCCTTTTGAAAATATTGTGGGAAAAGGAGAAAATGCTGGTAACCAGCATTTTCTCCTTTTCACACAATGTTTTCCACCCTTCCCAAAGCAATACTTGAGTCATATTTATTTTGTAATCTGCAAAACTGCCGGATCATTAAGATACAAGATTGTTTTGGTTAAGGATTAAACTGAACTTAGTTTGAGCTGTAAAATTCCTACATGTTGGAAACGTTATTACGGTTTTACTTGGTCCAGATTTCTATCAGATCAGCTACCGATCGAAATCAATGCTTTTCTAATTCTTGGTGTACAATTTTCGTGCCCATATGCCCCATATACCTGTATGTCATCAGCTGATGTGAAATTCAGGGGCGGATCCAGAATATTTTTCCAGGGGAGTCCGGAAAATCGAATAGATCACATTCAAATATATTCACATTTAAATTCGCTACTGCATAAAATCTTTGTATATCCTTTCAGTGTTATATAACGGTATAATAGTCTACCTGCGAACAATAAAACTAGAAAACCTATGCAAATGAAATGTTCTTTAAATAATTTAAATAACGCATGTGTGGATGTTGGCTGTTCACTGCTAAATTCATACTTGGTCAAAATTTCAGGCAGACAGCGGGTACTTTGAAAATTTTCGGAGGGGGTCCGGACCCCCAAGACACGCCCCCCCCCCCTCCGATCTACCGATGAAATTATAACTCAAAATTGTAAGATGAGCTATATCAGCTAATTATTCTATCTGTTGTGTTTTTTGATATTTTCTATTTTCTTTAGAATGAGAGGCTGCATTACAAGTTTCAGAAAGGCGTAACTAATTGACCTGTTCTAAGTGTGAGGGGTTGGGGGAGCGACTGTTTGTACTTTACTATTATTTTACCAGGCAGCGGCGTGACCAGGGGTTCAGATTCATTACGCACTCCGAATCCAGGGTACTGTTCCAACCCTCGGCTGCTAAGCGCGACGCAGTGTGCCTTTGCGGACACTGTAAATTCAGATCAGACTGCACTGAACGTGCAGTCTTATAATGATCTACCTTGTCCGAAACAGTGATATTTTTCATCAAAAAGAGGGGAAAAAAAGGATGAAAACGTAATATCTTGCTTTTTACTATTGGTTGGATTTTTTCCAGCAGTGTTTGGCTCAATTATGACGATAGAATTGTACTATTATGTGATATGAGAATATTTCTCCATTTCCCATTTGTTCTACATTACGAAGTTGCGTATTGAGCGTTATGGACATTAAGCTGTTACTAGGTAACCGAAAATCGAAAACTAGACTAGCCAAGTTAGCAGTAATGTAATTTTGATATTTTTCAAATTACATGTATGAAATCTTTTTGGAGTATACATTACGTGTACGGAGGTTTCAATAAATGTCAACTGTGGTCACGTGTGACATATCAATAAAAGGTTATCGGCGATCAGCTGTCGGTGACATATCGCTCCCATTTCCGGTTTGTGACTATCTACATCAATTAATTTTTTATTACTAATAGTTTCTTTTTCTAGAATTTCTAACCAGGCGATAACAATCAAACTTATCTGTATTGAAGTACACCCAGCAAAACTTTTTAACCGCCACTTTTGTTTCTTTTGCACATTTGACCAAGTAATAGACATGTAGGTAAATAGAAAAAATTCGTAACATATATCTGGACATAAGCTATGGTATAAGTATTGTAGTGAAAAGATTCTTGATTTTGCCAACAAAAGGCATGTCTGTCTAAAAAGAGAAAAGGCACATCGGCTGCACACGGTTTGTGTCTATCAGCCAAAACAAGTTAAAAAGAGACGCTTAAATTATTAAATTTTGTCGGCAATAGGAGAAAACATGAAAATTAATATCTGTACAAACACATAATACGAGAAAACAAGCATGAAGTTTTCAAGAATTTGGTTTTTCAATTTTCATTGTTGAGTGAGTGGATATAAATAAGCTCCTTTAACAAGAACAAGTCAATAGATTCCTTTCAGACTTCGACTAGGGTATGTTTTACACCGGTAAATTATTCTGCAAAAAAATCAAACCAAACGAATGTCTCTTTTCTGGGTAGTGATGAAAAAGAAAAGAGTCTACGGGGAATTACAGCTTAAAAGTGGCCGCTTAGAAGTTTTTTTTTTAGTGTACTTGTACACTATGACTGAGGTTTGTATGGTGGCATATTTCTGCCGCGGGATACGAGATAGCTATTGCGATAATTTAGGAGAACTATCGTGATAAAACAAAGTTTCCTGGAAATATTATCTGGATAATAAAATTTTTCACGATGAAAATATTGCGATAATTCTGTTATCATGATTTTTTCTGCTTTCGTGCCCACAAATGACATTCACGGTATCTATAATTAGATACGGTTTCGGAACATCTTCGTCTACAACGTTATGAATTTGCCTTTTCCCTGAATGGTTTTAAAGTTGTTCGTAGGAGGCATTTCGAGTCGTCATTGTGATTTTACAGACTTCTGTTTATTTCGGATCTTGTCAAAATTTACCAATTAATCTACAACTGATAATAATTCGAATTTCTACTTACTGCAATCATGTGAAGTCAAAAACTATCGAGCTCATCCAAATGGTGAATTTTCTATTTATAGATATCGAGAAACGGATAGAACTATCACGATAATTTTATCTCGAATGTCAGCTTCGTGCACCATTGAGAAATTTTGAGTTAAAATGTTAGGTTTATCGTGATATCTTTTTCATGAAACTTTTCACTATCTCGATAAAATTTCCAGGAAACTTTAAGTTATCGCGATAGTTTTCTAAAATTATCATGATAGCTATCTCGTATCTCGTGGCAGAAATATGCCACCATAGGCTTGACTGAAATAATTTAATTTGTATTGCAGGCTTGGACGTGGCAAGGGAGAAAATCCTCGATACTAGCCTTTCTTTAAAAGAATTCCGATACTGTAGTGAAAAGCTTTTATAGTTAACATTTTGCCACACAGTCCCGAGTTTCAACGACTCTGAGAAATAAGGCTTTAGGAAACATAGTGGGAAAAGGACAAGCCATTTAAACCACATTGAGGAAATGCTGGTTACCGGCATTTTCTCATTCTTCCACATTTTTTTCAGCCAAATCCAATCACTGGGGTCATATTTCATTCGTAGTCTGCAAATTCTTTCAAATTGGATAAAAATAAAACTTTGTCGTCTGATAACGATTAAAATGGATCCGGAACAGCTTGACCAAATCGATGAATAAATAAGATAGTTATCAAAGATCAGACTGCACTTACGTGACTGACTGATCATTCTATTTTTCTATTCATTGTAAAAACACAAGAAATTGCGAAACACTGGATAACTGATCATTTAAAACAGGACAGCAAGAAACCAACTTTAGCCTGTTCCTCATTGAACGATAGGAGGGGCGGAGTAAGGAGGCGGAGTCAGCCTCGCTGGTCCATCCAATAGAGAAAGTAAGGATAATTTACTTTGCGAATGAGTGGAAACGATTTTTTTTTTCGTTGAAAAAGGTAATAGCTCTATCTAAAAACGATGTAAGTTCTAAATGGCCCACAACACGCGAAAAGCGGCATTCAGAAATTTGCGTAAAGTGTCGTCTCGGATCAGCCTGCGCTATCCGCGCAGACTAATCCGAAACGAAGGCTTTCCTTTTTTATGTTATTTTCTGTTTTGCGTAAGTCCACTGTAGGACAAAATCTAATGTGACTAGTCGTAAAGTGCCTTCCCGGATTAGCCTGCGCAGTCCGCGCAGGCTAATCCGAGACGACACTTAACGCAAATGTCCGAATGCCCCTTTTCGCGTGTTGCAAGCCAAATAATCTTGAAAGACTGGACATTTTTGTATATACACACATGCAAGATTTTCCCGTATTTTGTAGATTTCCCTGTATTTCGGACTTCTCATTTGAGCCATCCTCTGGCAAAAGAGGGCTTAATGCATCAGCAAAAAGTATCGACCCATGTTAGCCTGCGCACTCCGCGCAGGCTGACATGGGTCAATACTTTTTGTTATTTGTAAATTTTCTGCATGTCAAAGGATCATTCTATCTCCTGATCAAGTCGATTGTTAGACTGAATAGATTTGGTGGATCCATAATTATGTGGTGACTCGCTTCGTATACTGCGTCACGGTGGTACATTATTAGTTGTACGGTCAAGTGGCAGGGGACTTCGAAACTTGTCCACGGCTGTGGTGAATCATTTTATTATACTGCAAAGTTTTACCATTTCAACGTGTGTTAAGCGAAATTTTCCTGTTTTATTGGGTTAAAAATTGAGTACGCTGACGAAATAGAATTTCCCTTCTGAGTGCCCCAATTCAATGAAAACTGACGTCACTGGGAACTGACGTCACTGAAACCTTGGTAAAACGTGCAGTTTGGTGCATAATCTTGATGATTTCACTGCGATAAACATTCGTCGTATTTTTATTTAAACATGGATTGTATTTTAATAATTTGTTGGCAAAATTAAACGGCCATTAGTTGCCTCAAACGACCATTAAGTTATCCTATTAACGTTATGCACAATGTATGAGTTTGGACACCTCACAATTTGCTTACCTGACGAAGGGATGGCTCATTTTAACTCCCCCCCCCCCCGTGCATTTGTGTTTTAGAATGACATCAAACGATTATACATGTAAAGTTCATTATTCATTTATTTTCAAAAATATTCCATTCTTTCTGTTTTAATGACAACCATAAAGGGAAACTAGTAGTAATATTGTGCAGGCTACTCAGTATGTTTGTCTTGTGGGCGGCTCGTATCGACCGATCGACACCGCCAATTTGGATGTTGTGTTGAAAGTATAGTCATGTATAGGGGGCTCCCGAAAGGGAAACTGCTTTTACGTGGGTTTTGCCAGTGTACATGATATGTATGTCCGGGGCATATTATCCAATCAGATCACGAGAAATTTCTAAGCTTCCTTTTGTTAGAGCATGGCTCATTTGTAGGTTGAAAAAGGTGTAAAATTTTCATGCGAAAATTACATAGAGTGGAAGATGAAAAAAAAATTGATTTTTGGAATTCTGTTTTTAGCTCGCAAGCAAAAGAGTAACAATATTATCTTTTTTATGTATTGAACATTTTATTCGTGAACATCAAAACTCAATATTTACACTCGTGTAAATCCAATCATAAAAACATCCATTGTTGGTGTCCACTCGGTGATTTTACATAAGAACCATGATCTGTGAAAAGGAGACTTAGTGCATCTGCGAAAAGTATCGACCCAGGACACCCTGCGCAGTCCGCGCAGGCTGACCTGGGCCGAAATTTTTCGCTCCTGGTCAATTTTCTGTATGTTAAAGGAGCAGTTTACCTCATGATCCAGTCGGTTTTTAGACAAAGTGAACTTTATGGGTCCATGATAATGTGATGACTTGCTTGTTATAATGCATCACCGAGATGCATTAAGCTCCCTACTCACAAAGCATGGCTCATATATAGAAACCAAATCTTGATTATCAGTTATCATTATGACCTCTTATCTTCCCCGTAAATTCTCACTTCTCTGATGAAACAAAACGATCCTCGAGTTACACAATTTTGTAAATGTTCTTGTAGGATCACCGGTATTTCAGAATTCTCAGAGAGTTTGACCCCCGCCATTTCAGAATTTCCCAGATAGTACGATCCCCGCCATTTCTGAATTCCCAGATAGTTATCTGCATGTTTAACTGCATGGTAAACAATCTCAGTCGTATAATTAATGTCTTTGATCTGGGAACCTTACGTCATGGAATGTCTCGGTGTTAGTGAAATGTCTTAACCTTGTAGTATTTGGCCCAATTTTAGACAACCGAAACTAGGATAGATAACACGAAAAAGGAGCCAGAAGAAAGAAAAAACCTATTTCCTACTTTGTATAAATGTAGACTCTATGTAGTAAATTGATACTAATCGAAAAAAAAAAAAAACTGAATTTGTAGTAACTTGTAGTAACTTGGTCTTTCAAACTGAAAACGTCTCCTTTATACACCTCTAGTGTCGGAGGCTTCTCAAAACAAGATCGGAAAAGAAGCGATCATTTGTGAAAAATTTTCATGAATTTCATGTTACAAATTTTATCAAGTCTTTCGTAATCCTTCTAGACATGCATAGGTTTAGGGTTGCAACTGTAAATGGTATACAGTATCCTATTTAGCCCTTTGGCTGCAAAACGTGACTCAATGCTGTCTTGCGAACATAGTAGATCAAGAACAGACTGCACAGACCATGTTTTTCTAAACTTGGATCTACTCTGCTCGATAGGGTGGTATGTTTTTCGAGCGAAACAGCTTTAAAACCGCAGTATTTAGGCTTTCTAAAAGAAAGATATTTTATTTATGTAGTTTTTACAAGCAGACGTATCTTTATATGTAGACGAGGGTGTCCTAACAATGTTTACGATGTAGGTAAGGATGTTTTCTGCAAACATCTGTATTTTCTTTCCACCAGTATTGCAAATCGTCATTTACTAAGGCCATACCCAATCACAAACAATGCCTATTTTTATTACATTTATGTGTGAATAACGTTTTTCTTTTTAATTGCCTTGAATTTTTACAGAATACTTTGTTGTTCGAGAGGAATGCTTCTTAGTTACAAGCTGCAAGTTGTAAACGCGTATTTATTTATTTATTTTAAAGAATGCATACAATAAAGGTTTGCATCACAAAAATACATTGGGTTTTCCAAACCCTTTATCACTCAATCACACAGATTTATCGGCCTTGACGCAGAAGGCTTTGAAAATATTTGTTGATGAGGGAAAAAAATGCTTGTTAGCAGCATTTTCTATCTTTTTCCATTACTTTTTCTATCCTTCCTAAGACAAATCTCAACATCTCTGTCACATTTAATTTATCGTCTGCAAAACTTAATGCTTTTCTTTTGGACATGTCTAACATTTTGTTGTCTGGTAAATGATTAACGCTTAGGCTGCTAATGGCGACTCACTGACCTTTTGCGGACAGCGTAGATCAAGATCAGACTGCACAGAACGTGCAGTCTGATCTTGGATCTACACTGTCCGATAAAAAGATATCTTTCCTCGAAAAATACCTTCGAAGTATGAAAATTTGGATTTTTACTATAGGCTCGAAAGTTTCATTTCACTTATTCAGTAGGATAGGGGCTAAGTTGGGTCTCAAGATACAAGAACGATTTGAAACCGTTACGAAAAAAAGCTTAGCGGTAAGGAACATTTAATCTATGCCGCGACAAGACGGTTGTTTTTTCTAACATGTGTAAAATTACGTAACAAGTGTACTTGTCTCATGTTCTTTCAAATGAGCCGAGATAAAACTGTTTTCTTAGCACTTTTTTTTCCTCCTACCGGAAATTCTTGCTCACGAGATTATCTTCGGCGAGAATTACTTCTCCAGCAGGGACCATGAATAACTTCAGGAAGTTAATTTTCGTCACTCCAAACCAAACGAAGCGCGTCTTTCCGTCGTCTACACTCTACCGTCGTCAATGAGCCCTGTAATGGACCTGGGCTGTTTACATACTTTTCGCCCCTTTCCTCCCCCATCTATACACTAATGACGACTTAGCCGTTGTACTGAACACTTTATCCAATGACGATGACGCCAAGCCCGGTTGTGCAGCCGGTAGTATACAGGACTTTGGACCAGAGGGTCATTGGTTCGAATCCTCTGCTTGGTCAACTTCTTTCTGAGGATTAATAATAGTCAATGCGACAGGACTCATTACTCGCCCCCCCTCCCATAATTTTCAAACAGTCTACTTTATAGATATCATATATAAACACGTTTTATCACTGAAATGTGATTCATGAATTCATTAGAAAACATTATGGCAAGAGGATAACTTGCTTGTTATAAGCAAATGTTCCATTAGCCACTATTTCGGCAAGAGGAAAAAGTAGTCTGCTGCTACTCGTAAGGCGTTTGGGTATTCATTTGATTTCCATAGAGCGAGGTAATATTTTGAAGATGTTTCTTTGCATATTTGAGATATTTGACTACAAAGTTCCAATATATGCCATTTTTTCTTAGTTTAACAGATACAAGGTATTGAAATTTATTATTTTCTATCAGTGTGATTAATTCGAGCTCTAAATACACGCGCATGCCGGCCAGCAACCTTAACCCAACAATCCTATGACATAGCGATCCAGAGTAAGCAGGCTTTCGAAAACAACGTTGAAAAAGGAGAAAATGCTGGTAACGAGCATACTTTTGGAACTCAATACATGTGTGCTTAATACATGTTGCTCGCTTAATGGAGGTTGCCAGTAAGACAGGTTTTACAGCACATATAAATATCTTCAGTAATAGCACACGGTGACGTAGACAACGACATTATTAGTTGTACGGTCAGGCGGCAGGGGACTTGGAAACTTGGAATCACGATCCGCCACAGCCATGAACAGGTTTCCAAGTTCCCTGCCACCTGACCGTACAACGAATTTATTATACTGCAAAGTTTTACCATTCGAATGTGTATTCAGCGAAATTTCCCTGTTTTATCGTCTCATGAATTGAGTACGCTGACGAAATAGAATTTCCCTTCTGACTGCCCCCAATTGAATGAAAACTGACGTCACTGAGAAATGACATCACTGAAACCTTGGTAAAACGTGAAGTTTTGTGCATAAACTTGATGTCACTGCGAAAGATATTCGACGTATTTTTATTTTTTTAAAGAAATATGGATTTAAATAACTTAAAGTAAGTGACTATGCATTTTAATAATTTGTTGGCAAAGTAAACGACCATTAGTTGCCTTAAACGACCATTAGGTTGGGCCCCCATTAGGTTATCCTTTTAACGTTACAGTGTATGAGTTTCGACACTTCACAATTTGCTCACCTGACGAAGGGATGGCTCGTGTTAACCCCGCGTATTTCTTTTAGAATGACAACAAACGAAAATATATGACTCTATTTTCATTTATTTTCAAAAATAATCCATTCTTTCTGCTTTAATGACAACCATCAAGGAAAACTAGTATAATAATTATATGGTGCAGGCTACTCATTATGTTTGTCTTTCGTGTGGCTCATATCGATAGACGCCACCATTTTGGATGCTGTGTTGAAAATGTTGTTATGTATATATGTGGCCTCCGAAAGGCAAACTGCTTTAACGTGGAATTTTCCAGTGAACAGCAATATATGTTCGGGGCATATTATCCAATCAGATCGCAAGAAATTTCTTTGCAGTATAATAATACAATATCCACTGTGTAGGTACGGAAGTATGCATTGTATGTGACTTGGGATTCTGTACAGTGACGGTCTGTCACTTGGGTGTTAAATACTGTGTTCACATGGTATTTAAACAAATGGATGTTAATGAATATTTCATAATAACTATCAAAATAAAAAAAAAACTTGAAATACCTTGTGAACACAATTTTTAACACCAAAGTGACAGAATGTCACTGGACAGAATCCCAAGTCACATACAATGCATACGTCCAGTCCTACAGTGTGATATCTAAAGTATTTTCTTTATAGAAAACAGCCGAGTATAAAAGAATACAGTGCCCAACCTAATCTCTTTACCTGGCAATAAAACTTTTGAGTCGTCTAAATTGATAGCATTCGCAGACGACAATTTAAATGTGGCTGGATTTATGTTCTTGTACTGTAAAAGAGTACAAAACATTGAGGGAGAAGAAAATAACGTTATTTTCTCCTTTTTCACACAATGTTTTCAAAAGCTTTCTTTCTCCGGTCGTTAAAGCACGGGATTTCTGTGGTAAAGGCTTAAATAATTCACCCAAATAAACTAGGTTTCATACCTATCCTGTAAAACTGTTTTTCAGGAAATACTACAGTTCAGGGAAAATCCGCCTCCTAACCGACCTACCTGTTATTTCATTATATAGCGGCGGTACCCCTTTTCTCAGGGCTCTTTCGTATTACAGTGTATCGTTTAGAGGGCAGATGCCGTAGGTTATTTACCAACCATTCTTTAGAACAGTCTTAGTCTTATTCTCCAGAATTTTCTAAATTTTAAAGTGACACACCTTCTGATTGGCTAAACTAAACGGTTTAGCCAATCAGAAGTTGTGTCACTTTCAAAAAACATAGTTAGACCAAGAATGTTCTTGAGAACCGTTGGTGATGCGGACTCAGGTTTATCAAATGTAAAAAATCCATTACCAACACAATACAGGCTTAATTAAAATACCATCTTGTAGTACATACAAAAAGGTTTTGTCAGAATGTCTTCTTCACAATTTCATTGTTTTGTACAGCAGTTGTTATTACTTTTTCAGGATATATCAGGATACGTAAAATGGAAAACTGATTTTCTGTCTTGAAAGAGGAAGTAGACTTCCGGAGAAATTCAAGATACCACATCAACACATAGCAGGAGGTCAAATGTTTAACATAGGTGTTAATTTGTTGAAATACGAGCGAATAAAGAACATATTATCTTATTACCCAAAAATGGTTGGAATGCACACGACGGAACGACCCAACGGTTCCGTGCGTTCGTTAATGAAGATACCAGAACGAGACACTAAAAACATATACGTCCGTTTTCGCTTGAGTAACAGCTGAGGTAAATTCTTTTAACTTCTCTCGCATACACGCATTTTGACATGATTTTGTTCTGGGCAAAGAGCGACCAATGATACAATTATATGCACATATACCGTGAGGAATATTTTTTAAAAACGTGCTTGTTACCAGGGTTCAATGCATGAAAATTCTTGGGGAAATAAAGCAATTGCTCGTCAAAGAACAATTTCTGTTTAACTCTTATCCTGATAAATTAGTAGAATGAAACTTTATAGCCTATGGTAAAAAGGACAGATGACGTCTTGGTTCCCAAAACTGCAGTTTCTATAATCTATAAGAGTTGAACTACTTTCGAACAAACGTAAAGGATTGGGTTGATCAATAAGTGATACTATCTGTCAATATTCTTTCATTATCTAAGCTACAGAATACCAGTACTAAACTTCAGCTAACAAAAAACGTGTGCTTTACATATACTAACATTTGCTATTGTAGGTAAGAAAGAGAAACAATTTTGAAGCCTATTGCGGATTATGAAGGAATACAAGCATATGCAAGTCAAAATGGACCAATATGGGAACCATGTGTTCAGGTTAAAAAATAACGATTGCAGAACTTAGAACAATGAAATGTTTTATTTATAAAAGTTACAAGATCTGGTTGAATTTCATTTTCTGTAATATTAAAATGTATAAAAATACCAATCGCTGAAGATGAAAGAAAGGTATGAGCCATACTCTGGCAAAAGGGGGCTTAATGCATCTGCGAAAAGTATCGACCAAGGTCAGCCTGCGCAGTCCTCGCAGGCTGACCTAGGCCGAAACTTTTCGCTAGTAGTCAATTTTCTGTATTTTCAAAGACCGGTCTACCTCATGATTTAGTCGTTTGCTCAAAAAAGTGACTGTTATGAATCCATAATTATGCGATAGCTTGATTGGTATAATGCAGCACCGAGATGCATTTAGCCCCCTTTTACCAGGGCATAGATCATATCTATTTGTACTTTTTTGACATTTTGTAAGTAAAAAATAAGATTAATCAAATCTGTTTTTCAAAATACAGCTGAGCCAAACTCTGGTAAAAAAGTGTTCAATGCATTTCGGTGATGGGTTATACCAAGCAAGTCACCATATTATTATTGATCCATAAAATTCATTTTGTCTAACTGAATCCTGAGGCAGATTGGTCCTTTGACATGCAGAAAATTTACCAGAGGCATAAAGCTTCGACCCTGGTCAGCCTGCGCGGACTACCAAGCTGACCTGGATCAATACGTTTTACAGATACATTTAAGGTATTACCATCCTAACGCTTCTAGTAGTGCAACATGGAATAAAATTTCTTATTAGTTGATAAATAAGGTTTTATACTGATATAATATTTTTGCACATTTCTAACCGACCAGAAATTCCTTTGATGTCTATCTTGAAATTATTTGTTGATACTTTTGTTAGTTTCCTGAAAGGGGGGGGGGTAATTGTTATCTCCCTTTGTAATGAGAATATTGTGGTTTTAGATTTATAAATGATAATTCTAAGAAGGTAAAAAAGAAAAAAAGTGGCTCGGTTAAAGTAGTACAATAATACTCATTTTTAATGATAGCAAATTTTGTAGGATAATATTATAGTGAAAATAGCTGTTTTCCATTAGGAGGGTACTACCTTAACTCCCGTTTCACAGAGCACGAATCAAACATGACAAAAGACTTGGTGTATCCAACTACTCTTTCACCAGACGACAAAATTCCAGACTTGTACATAATGAAAAAGATTTGCATACTGCAAATTAACTCTCACGCTGCTAAGCGCGACTCACTGACCTTTTGCGGACTGTGTAGATCCAAGATCAGACTGCACAGAACGTGCAGTCTGATCTTGGATCTACACTGTCCGAGAAGGAGACATCTTCCTCCAAAAAATACCTTTGAAATAGCAAAATTTGGGTTCTTACTATCGGCTTGAAAGTTTCATGTTAGTTATTTAGCAGGATAAGGGTTAATTATGGTCCAAACGATGAAAATTGTCTTTGGTAGGGTTGAAAAAGTTGTGAAACAATGCAAATGGAAAAGCTGGCTTCCAGCATTTACTCCTTTTCCCACATTTTTTTTTTTTTTTTTTTTTCTTTCTTTAAAGCTTCCTTCTTCAGAATCGTTAAAAACAGGGAATTTCATGCTAAAGGGTTATGTTGCAAGTAGTATCAAGTAACACTCACCAATCATAACAAAAACTTACATACTATAATTTGTATGTTGTTATTTACATATTTTATATTATGCATCACGAAACCAACTAAGACAATTTAATAAATAAAACATGTAAAAATATGTGTTCTTTGAAAAAGTGGAATTCTGCGACTAGATCTAGTTTGTAAATACCGAGATCAGATTTAGTTGATATAATAGTGGTAGGCAAACATAACACTCAGAAGTTAACATACATACATACATACATACATACATTGTTTGGAAATCTCAAAATGACAGAATTGTATAAATACACGTCGAACCCAAAGGGCTACATACATAGGAATATAATACACATTGTGGCATGGATTAGGAAGCAGTATTTATGTTAATGACTCTAACCTTTACACACTCTATCATCGAAACAAATTACATACATGTACATGTGAGGGGCGCTCTGGCACAAGGGGGTTTAAAGGATGTCCATGATGCAATATACCAAGCAAGTCATCAAATAATCAGGGACCCATGCAATCCATTTAGGCAAACAGTTAGCTGTACTTGGGGTAAAATGGTCCTTAAATATGAACATCAACTGTTATATTGCTAAAAGTTTCGACTCATGTTAGCCTGCGCGGACTCCATAGGCTGACATGAGTCGAGACTATTTGCAGATGCATAAAGCCCCCTTTCACAGAGCATATCCCATATACAAATGGTTTTCTTTGTGAGAAAAGAAATGAATAATATTTGGTGGTGATAACCTACTTCTATCTAAATCTGTTTGATACAAAACTTTCGTCGTCATCTTCGTCTTGGTGGAAATGTTATAAGCAAAAAAGGGAACAATAATATATTGAAACGAAAACGACACTCGCAAGGTTGGCTTTGAATATGGCACCATTTTCACCACAGTTGTAGTAGAGTAAATGAAGCAGTTACACGTATAATAAGCCGAATTAACCCTTAGGCTGCTTAGCGCGACTCGACGACCTTTTGCAGACAGTGTAGATCAAGATCAGACTGCACAGAACGTGCAGTCTGATCTTGGATCTACCTTGTCTGAGAAGGAGAGATATTTGCCCTCAAATATCCTTGAAGTAGTAAAATTTGGGTTTTTACTATCGACTTAAAATTTTCATTTTATTTATTTAGCAGGATAAGGGTTAAATTAGCACCTCAACCATGAGAATTTTCGAAAGAAATTATTGCCGTTGTTTAAACACAGATTTGTGGTTATACAGACCATCCTTGGCTAACTGAACGGCAAGAGGGTGGTAGTCACGTTCCTTCTTGACCTTCGCCCTTTGATTCTGAAACCAAATCTTTACGCTGGATTCACTTAGGCCGAGTTCATCTGATAGCCGCTGACGTCTGTCCTCTGACAGATACGGGTCATTCTCGAATTGTATGTTTAGTTGATGCAGCTGTAATGAGTTGAAGGCAGTTCTGTTCCGTTTGTGAGCGAGGACTGCCTTTTGCCTTGGCTTCCGTATTCTTGGGCCTGGAAAACACGATAAAACAAACCATTAAATATTTATGGAAAAAATCAACGGTTTAACCACATGTGTTTGCTGAGGACAGAGCTAGTTGTGTTTGTTTTTCTCAATGACGTTAACGGTTGTAATTAATCTCAGTTTAAAAAGACCACTTAATAATAACTATATTGCGTAATACAAGGTTCTTTTAGGTTGCCATCATTAACAGTATGCTTCTCAGCTGAAAGGTGAATTAATAGTTATAGAGTTCCGAAATGGTACAACTGCAACAAATACATGACATCAAATTTCCGAGAAAGAAAAGCATACAAAACAGGCAAGTTAATTCTGGCGACATTCTCCGTTTTGAAATTATAGCAGAAATCGAAGACGATGCCTTATTGTGCACAAATTATTTTCTTGTGAAATTATTTCATAGGATAAACAGTAAAAATGGTCCTATAGGTAATATCTAAGCTGGAATTAAACAAAAGCCAGATTTATAAAAGCATGATTTCTGTAGGCTAAACCACCGTAGGATAAGATATTACGAACAAGTGAGATCTGACAAACAGTTAGGAACACTTGGACGGACTTTGTGTTCTCAGAATTGAGTTCAGCAAAATAAACATTGAATACTAGATGATAAAATCACTTAAGATATCTCATAACGAAATTAAGACTTTGCCAGTAACTTTTTTAACTATGCTAGGTCGATTGCTATTGAAATATCCATTTGAAAATAGTGGGTTTATATAGACGGTTATTATCGGTGGAAAACTCTTTGCGTATGAAGGAATAAAGGCGAATAAGGATGAATAAATAATGCATTTTACGTCACAGTTTATTTACCATAACAATATCAATCCTATCAACTATATTTAGAATACTGAAAAAAAATCTGCTGGTTTTTGTTTTACCACATATTAAGTTGATGTCATAATGATTTATTATTTCTATTGCCTTTACAACTGTTTTCTGTACTTTTTTTGTCCTGTTTAGCGAGCGCCAAAAATACAAACTCGGTCCCTCCTGACTACAGAAAATATAATCAAGTGAATCACAGAGATTCTTCTTTTTATATCATGGACTTGACTAAACAAGTGGACGCTATTGATCGAGATGAGACTGGACGTTCTGTGCAGTCTGACGTCGATCTATGGCGTCCGAAAAAAAAAAACATGGTTTCGCCATGGCTCTAAAAGGGGTCAACTATAATATGATTTGCGTTTGCTACTGTGTTGTCATGTAATGTATATCTACAAAGAAAACTGGCATGCTAGTACAAATGGGTCAACCGGCTTACAAAGATATTGAGCAAAGTTAGAGAAACTGTTAACCCTTAGGCTGCTAAGCGCGACTCACTGACCTTTCGCGGACAGTGCAGATCAAGAATAGACTGCACAGAACGTGCAGTTTAATCTTGGATCTACGCTGTCCGATAAGAAGATACTTTTCTCCAAAAAGTAAGTTTGAAATAGCATTATTCGGGTTTTTACTGCAGGCTTGAAAGGTTAATTTATTTGAGCCATGCTCCGGCAAAAGGGGGCTTAATGCATCTCCGTGATCCATGGCACCAAGCGAACCATCACATACTTATGGATCCATGATATTCCTTTTTTTCAACAACCAACTTTATTATGAGGTAGACTGGTCCTTGGACATACAGAAAATTGACCAATAGCGAAAAGTATCGGCCCAGGTCAGCCTGCGCGGACTGCGCAGGCTGACCTGGGTCGCTACTTTTGGCAGATGCATTAAGCCCCCTTTTCACAGAGCATGGTTCATTTTATTTAGCAGGACAAGGGTTAAACTAGAGAGATATCATCTAAATGAGCTACAATCTGACAGAAAGGTGGTTTAATGCATCTCCGTGATGCTTTATACCAAGCAAGTTATGTCATTATCATAGATCCATAAAATCTATTTTGTTAAACAGCCGACTGAATACTGACAAGGTAAGGTCCTTGGACATGCTGAAAATTTACTAAAATCAAAAACTTTCGACTCAGGTCAGCCTTCGTGGACTGCGAAGACTGACACGGGTTGATACTCCTTGCAGATGCATTAATTGCACTTTTAACACAACATAGCTCAAATATCCATAACGAAACTAATCGAACAGCATTATCCAAATATATAACCTCTTCAAGCAAAAGAACAACATTTAAAAGTACCTAGAAGACAGATTATGCCGCAACTGCAACACAATTTAACTTGAAAACGAGTTCCATTTCCTAATAGATTGTCAAAAATACCGTGAACTTAAAAACACTTTCCACACAAGCCTATTGCATACGGCCGACCATACAAAAAGTATGCATACTGTCATCTTCGTCACAAAACCGATCATCAGTCTCGCAAAATTTATATAGCTAGCTCCCAGAGTTAGAACAAATATGTAGCGCTTAAAAATGATTTTTTCTTTTTAAAAATGCTTATTTACAATTTATTTTATTTATCCGTATTACTAAGTTGTTTTCGACCATACATGTGCGCTAGTATTACCTGTGTCCATTGCACGATGCATTTCGATATGAATATGCTTTTGCTATTTATTGCTAATATAATTGAGTCGTAGACCAAGTTTTAAACCCTTAGGTTGCTAAGCGAGACTCAATGACATTTTGCGGACAGTGTAAATCAAGATCAGACTGCACAGAAGATTCTTTCTGATCTTGCATCTAGACTGTCCGATAAGGAGATATCTTTTTACAAAATATCCCTTTGAAATAGCAGAATTTGGATAGTTACTGTCGGCTTGAAAAGTTTCATGTCAGTAATTGAGCAGGATAAATGTTAGTCGTGCCATACGGGTCGTCTGACGCTCTGGTATTCAATAGTAAACTTTAAACTACATGTATATCTTAAAGAAAACAGTTAAATCAATAAACGTTTGATTTCTTTGACATACCTGCTGATGGCCTATCGGAGTATCGAGTACAGAACACCCAAGCTGGAAGTTCCGTTGTTCTTTTCGGCGGGGTTTTCTTTCTTTGTATTCTCAGATCGAGAGGGACATCATTATCAGAGCTATCCGAAGAAAACCCATCCTCTTCCTTGTAAATACTGCATAGTCTGTACTGAGGTATTGCACGGGGGTGTCTCTGGTAGAACGTGGACAGAGGATTCTGAATGTATTCTGGACTTCGAGATAGGTAAGAGTTGTGTAGATACCGTCTGCTCTCTTCATCTTCACTGGAGTATGGTTCTGGTGAACCTGAAGGATTTCCTTCAGAATCAGATTCGAACTTTTCTGTAGAAGTATCGCTACTGCTGGATTTAAGAATTTCTGAGACAGAGAAGTTGGTGTAGGTTTTCGTATATCTATCAGATTCGGTGTCGATGAATTTCAGGGGAAACTTGATTTTCTCAAAATTATTAACTAAACTATCCATCTTCGAAATAGGATCTTCCGCAAGTAAATAATTTCTATCCATTTCTTTTCAAACTTATTGAGTATTCCTAATTTCTAGTATGCCAGTCGATTCACGCCCTTTGCTAAAAAAAACACCTTTGTTGGTACTTTACAACTAGTTTAGTACGTAATTCACTACAAGTAAACAGCGTTTATTCCTAAGAAATTTACTTTATCTTATGCTGTAATCGTGCTTGAATGAGACGTCGCCGTTGAAACCTTTCTTTTATTTACTTTTCTGTAACCGCGTAAATATGTTTACTCGGCTATAACCGTTGTTAATGACGTCACATGCTTTCCCACGTTTGTCACGTATTTTCAATTAAGAGTGATGTACTTGTATTAACGCATATTCATGTTTACGCAAATTAGGAGCGGGGACTCTTTACGTCGAAATCAGTTTCTCTCGAATATGCACACAAGCACATGAGTAGCACTATGTTGTTTCCTATATGGAAAGAAGCCGTCCTGGTTTGTGCCAAGAGCCTTTTGCATGTACACTTGTTTGTGTTCATGTTAAAATAGACGTCATATTTTATGGTAAATTATGTAAGTCAAATTAATTTCGAGGTGTTGGGATTTAGACTTCGATGATGAGATGAAAGGGTCAAATTTGTCGCAGTAAATATGTTGCAATATTGTTTGTGATAGGTGATGCAGTCGTTGTTGACCAAAAAAAAAAGTTATCTTTTGTTTAAACACATGCATTTTTTGCATTTTACATCCCACTATAGAAAGCTTTAGGGAACATTGAAGGAAAAAGGAAACAATGGTAATCACATAAGACTATATTCTACACAATCCAAAAGTTTTTTTTTTTTTCTTTCTCGCCGTTTGGAAAACGTCTGAAAGAAGATGGTGAACTGGTTTAATACTGTTGACAGCTAAACAAATCAACTGATAATTGAAGACAAGACAGCAAAAAAAATAATTTAATTTCAAGGTCACTTTGGCCAAAAAGGACAGATCATTGGGCTGTTGAAGCTCTATGAAGCCTCTGTGTAGTCTGATCTTGGTCTAAATAGTTGCAAGTGGTAAAACTTTTTGTCGTCAGCATTCCCCAGAATGATTTTTTGACGATCATGTACATGACACACTAGTATTATAACGCACCGAGATGCATGCCAGTATAAACAATACTTTGACAAAAAAGGATTAAAGAATCCATTTGCATGCAGCGACAAAGACGGGCTTGTATTTTACCTAAAAAATCACCCGAAATTTCACCAGATAAGACTTTTTGGATTAAAAATATATTGCAAAAAGCCCGATACGATTCTTCACCTATCAAATATGGGATTATATTGAATGATAAAACGGTCATTAAAAGGAAGGCCAAAGGATTGACTAACCATTGTAATCTGAACGTTTAATGGCTGATGATTTAATTACCTCCATTACTCACATATAACGCGTAAAACATGTACTTTAAATTTAATGTTTTGACGGAATTAGATTGAGGTGAATGAGTGCAAATAATTTAACACGTGTTAAGACGTCATTAATTATCCCTAATATTTCTTTCAATTCTTTTATATGTAACAAATATCCGACTGTATACGACGCTTTTTCGTCTAGGAAAAAGTTACTTCTGTTGAAGATAACTTTCGTTTTCTATATTAATGTATTTATATGTTTTATGTATTATACCGTACAACTTACATAATCATTCTTATATCATGAGGATGGTTTCACAGTCGTCGATCGCATTTTTTTTTATACCGAGCCCGGTCCCTAAGTCGGCACAGGGTTCGAAACCCAAGGGTCACTGCTTCAATTCTCTAGCTCGGAGAATTTCTTTCAAAGGACTGATGATGGTCGTTTCGACAGGACTTATTCCTCTCTCATAATTCGGAGTATTGTATCGTTGATGTTTACGTTCGAAAGCAGCTAGTCGCTTGAATAGAATGTTAAGTGAAGTACTGGTAAAATCCACTTCAAGAAAGCATGGGTGGTTGTATTGCTTGCCTCGAAATAACAGAAATAATGCTGGAAAAAAAACAGGGTTAATCTATACCAAAAGACAAAATTATGGACCTGTCCAAATCCAAAGCACTTTCAGATGAAACATTCAATGTGGCTCAAATTGTGGGATTTATTTATAAAAGCCTAGAAAACAATTTGGGAATACTAGAATGGTTATCAGGATTTTCCCAAATTGTTTTCAAAAGCCGTCCCTGTCAGGATTGTTAAAACGCGGGATTGCGTGGTAATAAGTTAAAAAACAAGTAAACAACCAATAAATCGCATTTTGCCTTGAGACGTTATGCCTTAAAATAAAAAAAAAAGGTATACAGGGTGTACCATAATATCTGACACTAATTTCAAATGTAGTAAGTTATTGACAAAGAATACCGTTGGCGTTATTATATAATAAAATAAAGCATATACAATAAAGATTTAAATGGTGTGTCTTCTTTCATTAAATTCGTCTTGTCTCCCGTCAAACGGCATTTTTCAGCTCTTCAGTGTTTACGGGACGTGGAGTACACACATCTGAATTGGTGATCAGAAACTTCAGATAGCGCTTGGATGTTAATCTTACGGAGTGGACGTCACCTAGAAAACATACTATAGTTTCTGACGTCACCCAGGTATATGAACACTGGAATTCAATGAAGTAAGACACGTCATTAAAGTCTTTATTGCAATGCCAATGGTATTCTTTGTCAGTAAGTTACTACATTTAAAAGCAGTGTCAGATGTTATGGTACACCCTGTATAATATATTTGTTCTAGAAGTTCTCACACATAAATGGAGTACAGTATCTGCAGTTCTAATAGCTCATATAAGCGACCAAAACTTTTGTTACACTGTCGTCCCTACGCCATGTCCGTTTCAGGTTATCATGATTCGAATAACCATATTATTTAATGCTACTGCATGCTTGGTTGGTTATTTTCACCAAAACTTTTATTCATAAAGACAGTAACAGAATCCTTCCCATAATGCATTATTCAACTGACAGTCTATAACGTGTATATATAACCTAAAAAGCAATTTCATGAGATCTTAGTTCAATACATGTACCTGAAACCTACGAGCATAATTGTGTACAGGCACATTTATCTATATGGTGCAAGACAATGCGCTTTATTGTACAAGACATTTCCGTTGCCATTTTCAGAGCAAATGAGGCCCGGCCGGGCAACTCAGTGGTTAGCGTATCTGACTCGTGACCTGGATGTTGCGGGTTGGATACCCGGTTTCGGCGAACTTTCTTTCCGGCGATTTTTCGCCTCTCACCTCTGATGCATGTGAGAAAAGTAGTCAGTGGCTTTGGAAAGAAAATTGTGTCAGTACTGGTGTGAGAAAGCCAAGAAACACATGGGTGCGTCACTGACCGCCATGATATGACCTAAGCTGTTACAATGGCGTTAAACTCCAATACAATTCAATACAAGCAAATGAAACTCTCAAATTCTTACACATATTGCTGCCATTGAGTTAGTTTCTTCCTTGTCTACACCGTCATTAAATTTCCTGACGAAGCCTCCTGAAGGAAATGATCCTTATTATTATTTAACAAAGATTTACTTCACACAATAGAACTAGAAAGGAAGGAAAGTTTAAAAAAAAAAGAACAGCAAACAAAAGTTGAGGATACTTAAAAATTTCTGCTTTTATATCGATGCAAATGATGAACATATCAAGTGACAACTGCAGTAACGCAAAATCTAGTTAGTAAATTTATTTCTGATTGCCTGAAAAGGTGTCATGTGATAGAATGGAAATGCAGTTACTTTCCAATAAAATCAGTTAGAAACCTTAATCCTGCAGCTTAGCTCTACCAGAAAACAAAATATTAGACTCGTTTAAATTGAAAACATTCGCAGACGACAAAGGAAATGTGGCTGAAATGATGGGATTTGCCTTTGTAAGTGCAGAAAACATGGTGGGAAAAGGAGATAATGCTGGTTACCAGCATTTTCCCCTATTCCCACAATATTTTCAAATCCTGTTTTCCTCATGGTCGTTGACACTACGCCTTATTTGGTTTATTCTGTTGTTGTTGTTCTTTTTTTTTTTTGCCTCAGGGCATTACTTGCTTTGAGATTAAAAAGTAACTCATAAAAAGCACTGATGTTAAACATTTAGTTTGAACATCTTCCAACTATTTTTGATTTCATTATTAACACATGACAGCTACTTCCGGGTGTAGAAGAGCGAAGCAAGTGTTAGCCATTTTTTCCTAAATATGTGTGTTATACCGATCTATTTCTCAAACCTGACTTCGCACTGAATGTCACAACATAAATGATAAATCTGTAAACCCCTTGGAAACAAAACAAAGGAAATGGCGGAGTGGAGATGAAATTGAGTTGGAACCATCGTACCAAGTCTGTCGCCACTTCACTGTATACAAGATCTCTTTCTCTAACCGTTTACAACAATGGAAAAACATTCAACGGTTCCGCCTCGAAAATGATGGGGTTTTCGTACGTCAGTTTTTGTCAGGAATAAATTACCACTCGTTCACTTTGCCAGGGAGAAATAATGTTATTCGTGCTCGCCTTTTTAAAGTGGATTGACAACTCCTTCCAAATGATGGAAACATCACCGACCTAATCAAGAAAACAATGGTAATCTCATTAGAAACCGGTGCTATTTTTTGGCGGTAGGGTGCAAAACAAGCGTTACTTATGATCCGATGACACGTGTTGATGGGTTGCCATTAGAAACACATTAACTCTCTTTTCATTGTAGGTAAACATTCCAGAATCACAAAAATATTACATATTTAGAAAAGTAGCCAATGGATTCAGTTAGCAGTATCTTTACTCCGCGTTATAGTCAATCTCGTTGTATTTCAAAAGCGATCTCAAGGAAATATTACGCCGTTATAGAAGTACAATATGGGGTCTGAGAATCTTAATTGTGATAAATACTTCTGTTTGGAACAGAAAAGCGTTATGGAACACCCGTATACGGAAGTTGGGACTATTCGGAGCAGTAGAAAATTCATGCGCTGACAGACGGTCAATTACTGAAAACCTTTTTCCTGTCCACATTGTCGACTTAAATGTTGTAGTAACTGTACCAATGGATTAGTGGCAGAGCTTCTGTGCCAAACAGTTGTACCGTGCATGAAAAGAGATTCTATAGCTTTCAAAACCTACTTCAGTCTTCCAGTTTCATAATTCTTAAGCACTGGATAGTATCGTTTGCGTATTTTAGTTCGATTTACGGACCACTAATTTTGTTAAGCCTTCCAACTCTGCAGGCGGGAGGCATAGATCAAGGTCAGACTGCACAGAACTAGTAGTCTGACCTTTGATACATACCGCCCGCTTTTTCAGTCAATTCAATAAGATAAAACAAATTTCTGATTTTCAGAAGATTGTGTTTTTAGCCGTAAAAAGATGTCTTATTTATAATAATTGAACGAGTAACTCTGTCGATGTGAAGTGATGACAAATCTAGTTCGATAAACGGGCGTGTTTGCTCTTCTACGTGTGCCAGGATATGTGAAGCAATGGGTTGTAGCAACTGGGTGATATACTTTAAAAAAAACTTTGATTCAGATTTGAAAAAAAAAAAATCTTTATTACCTTCTTATAAACTTATTTGAGATGTCACGCTGTAAGTTTCTTACGTGCAAAATGCTAGGTTTACGGTAATTGGACTACAAGAGAAACTGGTGTACATCTACTTGTGAAATCGTGTAAAGCCTCATGATATCCCGAGTCAAGTTTATAGTCTAGAGGATATTTTTTTTCCGGGACAGATCGAAATTCATTTCATCGAGTGAACATCACCCATATTATTTTTACGAGATGCGCAACGACGAGTAAAAAAAAATTACCCATGATGTTCCCGAGATGAAATAAATTTTGATCTTACATCGAAAAAAAAATCTATTTACTAGTGTTTCATGTTTCTAACCCTTTTTTGCTCGGACTGTCGTCAAAATTTAGCACAGTTGTTTTCGGTAATTGCCCGTGGTGTACCCCCTCCACATAGCAACACATTACAATTACGTAAAGCGCGAGAAATGTAGGGTAAGTTACGTCATTTTTCCCCCTGGTTGAATGGCACGCGCTGTTTACCTAGGTAGCTAGTGCGCGGGACATACTGTTCTGCCTTCAGTTGAAGAGTTAGAAAACACGAAATCGGTATTTTTCACTGGTCGTAACCAAGAAATATCAAACCATAATCCACCATTACTTCTCGATAAACTAGCGACAAGCATGAAATAAATAAGTTTACTTTTCTTCATTTTCTAAAGTACCCCCTTTTCAGACTTCCTTTGTTTTACTTCCCGGGATCCTGTGTGGCTCTATGCTGAAGTAACCTATGGGTCCCGGGTTCGATCGTCCCTCGAAACATTTGGTTTATCATGGGAGTTTCACTGGGCATGACACTTCAGAGCCGAAGCCTAGTACTGATAGAACCAAGGACATAAATGAAATTTTTTTGAGCTGTCGTCATGATAAAACTGAAATGATACACATGCGGAAAGTTGTATTTGACTTCGAGAATTTATTGCAGCATTGGCAATAGATGTCAGGAATATCTTTGGTTATAAACCTGCCACATGGTCTTGTTCATCATTCACAGAAAATAAAAGCTAAAGATAACGATGAACCTATATCTCCCTGCTTCAGACCGATACTTCAGTTTCACGATCTTGCGAGTAATTGAACATTTTTTTACACAGGACTTCGTTCTTTCCAAGTAGAATGTTTAACTCTTTACCAAACAAGTCCCTGTTGACCGTGAAAAAGAAGCCTTTTGAAAATATTATGGAAAAAGGAGAAAATACTTGGAACCAGGTCCGCAAATGATTTTAAGTTGGATGTGTATAAAATGTTTGTCGTTTGGTAAAGAGTTAACTAAAAAACGCGTGTAAAGACAAAAAGTCAGCTATGCATCTAATCATCATTCAAATGCGAGAAATCACCTCGATGACCACGTATAAAAGGAATATTTTTCTCCCTGTTTGAGTTTTAGACATCACATTTTGAAATGACAGTTTAACAGCAACATAATTAAAAAGCTAGGACAAAGTTGAGCACCATGATAATTTGAATAAAAAGCTAAATAACGCTATAACTGCTTTAACAGTGAACAATCACAAACATCATTTAAAACCCTGGGAACCGTGAAGCATTCAGACTGTCTCTGAAACATTCAGGATTAAAGACGGCATGTAAAAATGTGATTTTTGTAGAGATATTATACAATAAAAATTGTGCACTTCGCAATCCCTGAAGAGCAAGGTCAATCAAGTGTTCTCGATACCTATAGAAAGTTTTGTCATTGTCAAGTAATACAAGCGGAGAAAAAAACATTTGTCGAAAATTATAGATTAATTTCATGCTTTTCGGAAGTTTATCGAGGAATAATGGTGGGTTATGGTTTGATATTTGAGGGTTAGTTACGACAAGTGAAAAATACCGATGTCATATTTTGTAACCCTTCGAATGAAGGCGGAAACAGTAGTTCCTGCACACAAGTTACCAAGGTAAACAGCGCGTGCCATTCAACTATAGGGAAATATGAGGTAATTTACGCGCATTTACCTCACATTTCTCGCCCTTTACGTAATATTATTATGCGTTGTTATGTGAAGAGGGTACGCCACGGGGAATTACCGAAAACCACTGAACTAGATTTTGAAGATAGTACCTACAAAAAAAAGGGGGGGAGGGGGGTTAGAGGCCTGAAATAAATAAATTTTTATTCGGTGAAATATCGAAATTTATTTCACCTCGTGAACATCATGGGTAATATTTTCACTCGTGGTTGCGCCACTCGTGAAAATATTACCGGTGATGTTCACGAGATGGAATAAATTTCGATCTTTCACCGAAAAAAAAAAACCAAATATCCTCTATATACATGTAGAAGAATGTTGTATCAAACTTGCTCTCTGTCGGGGGCATTTCTTATTGTTTTAGACCATTTCTCAGTTCTCGATTCAACGACATTTCTAGATCTTGTTCTAATCTAAATATCCAAGAGTAACTATTTCATTGGCCGAGATTTTCTGTCTTGGCCATTCAGATGGACTGTTCTGTACGGTAAATGGAATTATAATTTTATTTGAGTTGTGCTATGGCAAAAGGGGCTCTAATGCATCTCCGAGATGCATTATACCAAACAAGTCAACACAGAATTATGGATCCATACAAGCTATTTTGTCTAACAATCAACACGCAGAAAATTTACAAATAGCAAAAAGTTTCGATCCATGTGACCCTTCGCGGACTGCGCAGGCTGACATTGGTCGACATTTTTTGAAGACGCACTAAACTCCCTTTTCACAGAGCATGGCCATTTAGAATAGTTAATGATTTGGTTTACGAGTGCAAAATTTAATTGTTTTTAAAAGTACTTCTCCTCCAATACATGTATTTCAATGGTGTTACTTAACTCTTTACCAAACAACAAAATGTTAGACTGGTCCCTATTGAAAGCATTTGCAGACGACAAATTAAAACTGTCTCAATTGATGAAATTTGTCTCTGAAAGGATAGAAAACCTTGTGGGAAAAGGAGAAAATGCTGGTTACCAGCATTTTCTCCTTTTCCCACAAGGTTTTCAAAAGCTTTTCTTTCCAGGGTCGTGAAAACCAGGGCTTCTTTGGTAAAGAGTTAAAGTGTGTAACGAGATGGTTTCAAATTGAGGATACCATAAACTGAGGATGTATATAAAAATGTAACACTTTCACCATGCCGCAGCAACGCCATAGTTTAACTATAGAAAATGTGTTGATAAATGTAGCATATAAAACTATCTGATAATTACATAGGTGCGTCTAAATTGGTCATCAAAGTGACCCGTGCACAATTAAAATGGACAGTGCTTTATGACTAGGTATATTCAAAATATATTTCTGAAAGATTGTTCGGCAAACAGCTCAGTCTAGTTGAGACCTCCTAGATTTTAAAGTTTTGATAAAACTATTAAACCTGTAATTGATATCTGGTGAGTACATTTTATGATGGAAAATTGCAAGGGGCGAAAAGTGAGCTCTCTAATTTATCTTCCAAATAAAATGATAGAGTTTAATTGAGGCCGGAGTCCGGTTTTAATGGATCATTTGACCAGTCAGTGAACATTTACTAGCTTCATTCATGAAAAATGACAGTTTTGACATAGATGTCCTGATATGAAATTCGACAATTTTTCTCATTTCCTGTCCATTCATTTGAAATAAGTATAGAATTTGATTGAACATATCAGGTTTTCGATTGAGAATTCATGAATGAAAATTGTCAGTTCAGCCTTTAAAATCTAAATGACCGTTTTAAAATGAAATCAAACAATATCTGAAGATGGGAAAGGTGGTAAAATGATTTTTTTCATTTTTTCCAATTCGCAATGATAACATCAAACATTTATCAGAGCTCCAGATAAGAGGGAGTGATTGTACTCCAAAGTCATTATTTCTCTTCGAAACTCTATGTTGTAGGTACTCATTAGAATCGTCTCGATGAGACGATTCAAATGGGTACCCGCAACATAGAGTTTAGTGCAGAATAATTAATATTGTCAATTTTGAAATCAAAATGACTCCCTCTATCTGGAGCTCTGATTTATTAACGTTCGAAGCCACACGTGTAACTTGGTAATTGAGCCATGCTCTTTGAAAAGGTGGTTTAATGATTCCTCAAAAATATAACGATTCATGTCAGCCTGTGCAATCCATAATGTAGTTATCAAATTTGGCACATTCCTAATCAGTGAAACTAATGAAATAGTCCAAAACTACAAAACACTGTTCACCTGTATTGTATCACTGATTTTATAATTTCATGTGTATGTACAGTCTAACTGTGTAACGATGGCTTGCCATTGACCCTAAACCTGTTACAGAAGTTAAATGAAACTTTCAAGCCGATTGTAAAAACCCAATCGTTGCTATTTCAAAGTTGTTTTTGTGGGAAATATTTCCCTATTGGTCTGTGTAGATTCAAGATCAGACTGCACGTTCTGTGCAGTCTGGTCTTGACCTACACTGTCCCCCAAAAGGTTCTGAAGTCGCTCTTAGCAGCCTGGGGGTTAAACACTCTAGTAAACTACTGATGACAGCCTCTTTGATGGTACATACAAGTTACAACGGTGTTTTAACTCTTCACGCCTGTACCTGTATAATTTCGATTAATTTGTAAGATCTCTTTTAGTGTAATGTTTTAAGATTTAATCCAATCTTACTGTCAAAGTCTTGTCAAGCCATTGTTATCGACCTGTTACTGACTGAATTGTAGGTTCGTGGTTTGGTATTTGACTCGACAATTTTATTGAACACCAGAATACTTTAGTTACCGTAATTTTGCTACAAAGTTCGTTGCCGTGGTACATTATTAGTTGTACGGTCGGGTGGCAGGGGACTTGGAAACTTGTTCACGGCTGTGGTGAATCATGTCGCCCCGAGCCGAAGGCATTATACCAAGCAAGTCATCACTTTGTTATAGATCCAATAAAATTCAATTCGTCTAACAACTGACTCAGTCATGAGGCACACTAGTCCTCTTGCATGCAGAAAAATGACCAATAACAAAAACCGTGCGTGAAATGCGCAGGTTGACGCCGGTCGATACTTTTTGTAGATTCATTGAAACCCTTTTCACAGAGCACGACTCATATAGTATGCATTAACCCTTAGGCTGCTAAGCGCGACTCACAGACCTTTTGCAGACATTGTAGATCAAGATCAGACTGCACAGAACGTGCAGTCTGATCTTGAAACTACACTGTCCGATAAGGAGATATTATTCCAAAAACATAACTCCGAAATAGTAAGATTTGGGTTTTTACTATCGAACTGAAAATTTCAATTTATTTATTTAGCAGGATAAGGGTTAAAATGCGCAGTTGAGGTACAGTACTATTTTGTCAAACACTAAATGTGAGTGAACAGTAAAGTACTGTCGAAAAATCATAAAGAAAAAGAAAAATTACGGGATGTGTTGAATATCTGAAGACGTCCTGTTTGGCTGAAACTCGGGAAGAAAATATAACATTTTTTATTGTGAACATTTATGTTTGAAGCCTCTGCTAATGGTGACTTCTGAGAATGGAATAAAATATTAGGGAAACGTCACTGCTCCTGCCCAGCGCGAGTGAAACCTAGAATACGCTATTAAAAGTAATGACTTAAATAAATAAATAAATAAGTGGCGTAAAACACGATTCAATCGATCATTTAAAAGTAAGCTATCACTGTGAAATGACTGAAGCACTGGTGGTCGGATTCTTGGGTTGTGGCCTGTACTTGATAGTCTTCAGTGAGACCCCAGGGAGCGCCATGACACTGATATCATCATCTTTAGAAGCGACGCGAACCGAGGCATATCCGAAACATTTAATGGACCATTTTATAACCGTTCGGACCCCGCCAAACACGTCCACAATTTCGATTATATGTATTTAAAATATTTAATTACAAACAAAAATGGTCATTCGTCATGGTATTTAAGATGGCGTGTTTACGAAAAACTGCAAATATGCAGCTGGAGTACACTGTGTCAGTGAAGAAAAAAATGAGCATGTTAATCTGTTTAACTGGAGTGAAAACATAGAAAAGGAAGTACGACGTACCAAACAAACATTCAACATAGGAGCATTTAGAAAGGGAAATGAAGATGGTCTTTAGTTTAACAGATAATTTTTTGAAGACATAAATCACATAAATAGTAATTATGACACATATTTTTGTGAGATATTACCTTCTTCATTTAACCTGATCCTGACCTTTATGCTGAATATATAAGTAGCCATATTATAAATAGAACTCCGACTATTATTCGGCAAGTTATATACACACGGGAAGGTTCCATAAATAACTTAATTAATTCGCGCAATCTGTACGAAATATTTCCGTGACCATTCGCGACATATGCCGAAGGCAGCTCCGTGTGATGCTGAGGATTAAAATAGAATTTTAATTTATGTAATTGATGTTGACCTGGGTCAGGTCAAATGAAGTAAGTAATACCTTGTCAACAAAGTGGTGCTTCCCTACTGTTAAAAGAGTTGAACATTTT